>CM061546.1:185078764-186278764 GCA_030864215.1 Capsicum pubescens
GAAAGTGGGTGCGCCGCTCAAAAGTGAGGGCATAGAATGGTAAGGAATTGGTTAACTTAACATTGTGTTTATAAAATACACACATGTTGGCCTTAATTATTGATTAAAAAGTCAATTTAAAAGCTATGTGAGTCTACTATGAGATAATGGTAGTTGTAATTTTCTTACTTAAATGAATTATTTTTCATGAATAAAGTGTTTAGCTAATCCGAGTGTGAGTAATAGGGCTTAATTGGTTATGTTAAGGCTTTCCTTGTGTCATGAAATATAAAAGGGTTGTTTGAGAATTAATGAGGTTTTAAGTGTGGGGTGGTAATCATGGGCATATTTATATGTCCAAATGTCATTTTCTACCCATGTTTAAACTTAGCTCTACAAAAATGCAATTTATATTCTCATTATTTCTAAAAAATAATGTCACAGCCCGAGACTACCCCCTAGTCGTAACACTGTGTCAAACGTCACGAGTGACCCTAATCTAATCCATGTCCTGGCATGCACTTAGATACTAAAGAAATTATAAAAATACTAGGCAGAAGCTAACTGGAAATAACTGGAGATCAACTTAACAATGTAAAACAGAATATCAATCAAAGCTGGAAATAAAACTGCCTGACGACTCAATAAGTTGAAATCCAAAAATTTATCCAAAATCATCTACTCATTATGAGTTGTTGGGACAAGCCGCTAACTCACTCCAACTGAAGTAAACTAAAAAGAAAATAAACAACTAATAATTGGTCCTCGTATGATGAGGACTCACCAAAAGTTACTACAGGATGTGGAATGAGAATGTGCTAAGAGCGGCCCGAGTACTGAGCGTCCAAACCTATATTATGAGATAATATAGCATAGGAAACTATACGATCAGTATGTTGAATGTACTGAGTATATGAGATGGAAAACTGGCTAACATAAAATGAACATGAATACATGAATATGTAAAATGAATGCAAAACCAAGTATAAACATGTGTTGGATAAAATTGAATACTGAATATCTGAATCCTTAGTCTAGAGAACCTGGACTGGACATAAACCCAAAATGCATTGAGGACTATGGGAGATAACAATAATCCGTATACCCTAGTCTAATCAAAACTGGGGTCCAATCTGTAACCCCAATTGGAAGGGTGCTAGTACCTTGCCAAGGGTACCAACGCTGAATGGTATGGATCCACTAAACTAATATCCCGAAGAATGAGAGAATTAGTCCTATCTGGTGGGTGACCCCTTATAATCTTTAGTGTCACCGTAGTTTTGGAACTTAGGGACTTCTACTAAAGGACTCAGTCCTAACTAACAAGTGAGCCTTTATCTCTACATTCACTCGATGCTAAGTACGACTCCCAACTGAACGACACTAAAAACTGATGGGTGTATATATTTACACACAATCAATATAATAATATTCTTGAAAATAGCAGCATATGTATAATCTGAAAGCTTAAAATATGATAAAATAATACATGTATGATATCCTAGGTATCGAATGTTCATAACCACCAGCTCTGGCTAATGCACGGAACATGATAATGTCAAAAGCTAATCATAATAAAGAAATTCACAATTTTTTAACATGGAAGATTTCACTTTTATGGGAAGAAATGTATTCATTGTATGATCACAAAGCAAACTGAGAAAATTAAAAGAGAACTTCATAATTGACCTGAAAACCAACTTGAGGGGAAAGTAAACTTGAGTTTTAGAAGCATTTTGGGACTCAATAGGTGGAAGGGACCCATTGATGAAATCCCACATAACTTAAGGTGGAATCCTTAGAGAAATCCTTTGAATTGAACTTGAGATGGAGAAACCCTAACTTGCATTTGGAGATGAAAGAATCACTTTTATTTCTTGTTGTGGATTTATTTTACAATTAAATGGTGAATTTGGGAAAGTATAGCCTTTTATACCACTCTTGAAGAAGCCTAAATGACTTGGATTAGGAGTTAATAGAATGGGAATTGACCAAAAGGCCCTTTAAAAATTGTACAGGAAATTTCTGGTGCTAGTCATAATGACTCAGACTATGACTGGTCACAAATCGTGTTCTGAGTCGTAATTTAAAGTCCTAAATATCTGAGTCCTTTCTATTATGATAACGACTCCAATTCTAACAACTTCTTAGGTCTGATCATGGGTCATTAGGAAAAGTTGTGGTCGGCCACTCAATTTCTGGATTTCTTTTAGTTGGACGATGGGTCCACCTAATGACTAGTTAGGACTAATAAGAAGTTGTTGGCTCGACTCATCACCACTGGGACAAATTTCTGGGATACCTTACTATCGTGGCAACGATTCAAGGATATAACTCGTTATAACATGTAATAAGTCATTGTCTGAGTCATTGTCACTAGCAGTTGACAGAACCTAGGAAATCTTCCATAACTTTTTCCCACTGTATCAGATTAAGGTGAGGCTTGTGGCATTAGAAATCTAATATAATGGTGTATCCTTTGATGGGTCTAGAGATTGAAAACTTGGTGTATTATAATATCTACCCCTTGGGATTATTCGTCCTCAAATGACAGAGGTAACCTGTGTTAAGGTTAGAACGGTAACTGCTCATGTAATCATAGTTTCTCTAACTAACTAAGCTAAGAGGCTAGGGGAAAGTTGAAACTTTGCACTGAATACTTACAAGGCTTCTCTTTGATAAGCATCGTGTTGTGTTTTGTTATGTTTTTATTTCCTAAGGACATCTAAGTTGGGGTGTTGATATGCCATGGGTTCATGGCTCTTGATGCTTAAAACTATAAAATATGAAAGTACATAGGTTTTTTGGTATATATAATATGTTTTTGTGTCTGTAATGAAAGAAACTAAGTTTTGGGAGCTATACAAAAGAAAAAGTAGCGAATGTTGTAGAAGGGCCCATCTACAATCCTACTTATGAGGTGTAGGTCCCACCTACAACCCATAAGTGGCCTATTATATGTCTTAGAGTGATAACTTTAGAGAATCAGAAGTTGAATTTTTTGAATGTGCGTTATGATGGGTCACCAATGGAATATATGCACCACTTAGGATTCCATAGGTAGCAATGTAAGTGTCAGAGATTGAAGTTTAGAGAAGCTGCAAATGCAGGACTTTTCTCGGTATTTACAATTTGCCAACCTACAAGACGTATGTACTACTTATACCCCATAGGTATCAATGCAAGAGAGATGCAACAAAATTGAAGAAGTTTGGTACCTGCGATTACTGCCTAAGTGGAATAGGGGCCACTTACGACCCGTAAGTGGCACCATAAGTGGCCACCGACTTAGTTTTCCCTATATGTTTTGGTTTAAATTTCCAGGTGTGTACTCTATAAATACTCTTTTGATGTTTTTAGTTAGTTTATGCAATTATAATATTCACAAACATATATTTTATTCAATGATTGACTTTTGATCTTTAAATCTCTTTATTTTTTGTTTTAGGTTGATTAATTGATTTGAGACTTTTGGTTTTATTCTTCATTATTCTGAGATTACTTCTATGCTTTATTTATTGAATTACATTGCATATCTTACAGCTATGAGAAGGTAAATCCCTTAGCTAGGTTTTAGGGAACCCTGGCAGAATAACATAATAGGGGAAAACTGAGGTTTTTCTAGGTCATTGTTTACACTTGAATTGTGATCTTCTTTAGTTGAATTGCTTTATTAGTGGTGGAAACCTCTAAGAACATGCATGTATTCAATATCATCTTCACAATAGAGATTGACATTGGGAAAAAAAAATCACAATATTGATTTACAAATATTAACTCTCGTCTAATAACTTGATACCAATAAGGTGATAGTTAAACTAGGATTAAATAAAAAGGTTAGTAAGTCAAAACCCTAAGACTCATATGGTGAAACATGAAATTTAACAAATCATTCACAAAATAATTGGTAGTACCTAGCTTGTTAGATTTTTTATGTATAGCAGTAAGATAGGCGGAATAAGCACTAGAAACCTATAGTGTTAGGACCTCAAGGGGACACAATCCTAATGTTCATCTCATATTGTTTACAACCAAAACCATTCACAACTTGTTAATTTTTACTATTTAATACAAATCCCACCTATTTACTTTCCTGCACTTTCGGCTACTTCATCAAGTTGGAGAGGCTACTTCATCAAGTTTGAGAGGCAGATTCAACCTATTCCTTCCGGGTTAATATAATTTGATAGCGACCATATTATACTTCTTTGGGGATATAGTTTGGGTGACATTAGTTATCCTTATTACCCAATTTTATAGTTTTTCATCTAGTTTTCCATGTCTCTATGTTGTGGTGTTACATTCTTGATATTTTTTATGTGCTCTGGTGGGACTCAGTTTAGTTGGACAATAGACCGACATTCGTAGAGGATCATGTGTTCATAGTAGCCAAGGATTTTAGGCGGTTTCACTCTAGAGAGATTCTAGTAGTGAAGGTTAAGTAGAGACACCACCCAATTCAAGAGGTTACTTGGAGATCGAGTGTACTATCTTGGCCCAAAAACCTTACCAATTTGAGGTTTTAGGTACATCTTAACCCTTTACTTTTACGAATGGAAGTTCTTTTAGTAGAGGATATTGTAATGACCCTCCATGCCATTTTGCATATTTCCAAATAATTTTTGCCATTTAGAGATTTTCTATAGATTCCCCAAGTCATTTATGACATGTTGGAGCTTAAAGTTCAGTTACTAGGCATTTCGTTTAGTTTTTAGAGACAATTCCCTAAGTTTTCACAAGTAAGAAATGGATACTTAGCACCAACATTAGTTAAACGACCTTGTATGCCAGTTCTGGAAGATCCAACAACTAGGGAACATCTATTCTAGGCTATGTGGACCCTTTTTTTGTATCCCAAGGCTTTTGGAGTCATTTTGGGCTATTGGCCAGAACTTTAAAAAATGTCACTTTGGTGTGTGACCCACTTTTTTTTGAAATGACGTCTGATGAAAATTTTGACTGCACTATTGAGTATGGAAAGTCAAATTTGATTGGTCAACTTAGTTCGGTTTCATACACGAGATTCTAAACAAATATTAAGGGTTCAGTGGTGACTTGGAAAACTTTCATGTCTCCCGCTGTGCGTCCGTTAAAACGAACCTTTGGGTACTTTAGCAGAGAACGCTTTAGCGTTCATCCAAGCACTTAAACAAAAAGTTAGATGCTAAAGTTCAAGAAGCTTTAGCGTTGAATTCTCTTCTATAGCGGTATACTAGGTAAGCACGGGCACTACTTTAGCTCCACTTGGGCAGTTTACTGCTGACAGCTAAAGCGGCCAATTGTCAACTTTAGCAGCACTTGGGATTCCATAAATGGCTCACTTAGTTTGATTTTCTCCCATTTTTACACAAGTTCAAGAATAAAAAGCCCTCGAACATGTGGAAACTCGGGAGAAACATGGATAGAAGATTTTTAGGTGTCCGTAAGTTTGATTTATTCATTTTTCATCGAATTAATGGTAAGTTTTCATCAATTTCATGGCAAATTTAATCATTAATTGTCACAATCCCAAGAATATTGGTGGTTTTGATTGTAGCACCATTGAGCTCAAAATTTACCGATTCTTAAAGGAAAATGTTGCTAGAGCATAAAGGGATGCATTGAGTATTTTGAAAGTGTGATTTCACAAGTAGGCCACACATGAGATTTTTTATGTAATTTTGGGCCCAAAGTATGAAAATGAAATATGGGTGTCATTGTTATCATATTCATGAGTATATTATTATTTTGATAGTATGTCGTGCTGCAAAAGCTCCTCGAAAGGAAAATTCATTGATTTAGAGGATTTCATAGAGCTTTCTACGACGTCCAAGTAGGCTAGGTTTACCTCACCTATATATTGGTCTAATGTATACTATATTTATGATATTGTGCTAGATATGGGTTGAGAATTATGTCTTGGAAGTAAATTTAGTATAATTTTGATCTCTTAGTTAATTTATGAACATTAAATTAGGCATAGTTGACTTAGTTATTTATTCTTAGGGTGACATTGATATATTAGGATTGAAATATGGATTATTTAATATCTAGTAGTGAAATTAGATATCTTAGCCTAGTTTTGGTAGAATTTTCCTTAGAGTAGATTTTCGAGATTAGAAGTTGGCCTCTCCAGCCACCTTAGGCCATGTCTATTTTTATCCCTATAATATCTATAGGATCATTATATCCTTTAGATTTTTTATTAGGAATTTGAATAAGTTGGTTACAAGATAGTTATGCTAGATTTATTCTTGAGAGTTAATTCTAGTCTCGGTTCAAGTCTATCAATTTATGATCTTAAGACCAATTTGATTCTGGCACTATTCATGATATAAGTTCTGGTTCAAGTCAAATATTTGACTATATGACATTTTCTTTATGTTTGTCATTCAATTATACGAGTTCTTGATCAAGTCTAGAATTGAGAAGTTACTTATGACAGTTAGGTAGATTGTTCTAGTCTGATGTTCATGGTATAGTATTATATGGAAATATTCACAATTATGGATTGAGATAAGGTTAATAAATATAATCCTAATTATTTACTTTCTAGATTGCACCCTCTAGTATTATAGGGCCCATATTGAGTTATTTACTTTTCTGCACCTACTGTCTTATGGGTCATGTTTTGTAGTGACAATTATGATTTCCATTATGTCATTATCAATTCATGTTGTTTAGTTACTTATTTATAGTACATGGAACATTATTCCAGGTTTTCCCTTTTAGTTTTTCCTTTTACTTTGACTTAGCTTACTTATCTAGCATATTTATTATACATAAATTATGATTTAGCTAGACGGGACGATGATGTCTATGGTTTGGTACTTATACTACACTTTTGTACCTTTTTTATTTAGATCTAAGTACGTGTATCCTTTGCTGACGTTACAACGTGTTTCATAAATTTCATAGATAGGGTAAGCTCTCAGAGTTAGAGTTGTCCTTTTCTCCTTCTTCTTTAGAGTTGTCCTTTTCTCCTTCTTTTACTTTTGTCTAGTCTTTTATAATTTGAGACTGATGTATATTTGGGTATTGCATTACTCATATTCCTTTTGTTAATGGATATTGTACTAGCACTACTAGGTCATGGAAATTTATCTTATTCATCTTCTGTATTACTATTATTGTTATTCCATATTTTATGGCATTTATGTATTTACTTGTAAATTTCTAGCATTTATGCTATTTTCTACAATATTAGCCTATTACTTTTGTCTTCAGACTACAGTTTGGCTTATCTACTGGTTGGATAAAGTAGGTGCCATCATAACTCGTAAATTAGGTTCTGACACCTTCGTATCATGTGTCACCTATAGTGCTGAGAGAGTTGAAGTCACAATTGAAAGTGTTGTTGGAAAAAGGATTTACTCGTCCAAGTTTTTCTCTTGCGGATGTGACGTTGCTATTTGTGAAAAAGAAAAATGGTAGTATATGGACATGCATAGATTATTGTTAGTTGAATAAGGTGACCATTCATAAAATATTTCCCTTGCCTAGAATTGATAACCAATTTAACAAGTTATAAGGAACTATAGTGCTCTCTAAGATTGATTTGAGAATGAGTTATCACCAGTTAAAAATTAGGCAAGAGGATATCCCGAAGACTATATTCCAAACTTTTTATAAGAACTATGTGTTTCTGGTTTTCTTTTTTGTTGACTAATGCCCCAACTACTTTTATGATGAATGGAATGTTCAAGTCCTTCTTGGATTCATTCATTTTTGTGTTCATAGATGTTATACTTGTTTATTCTAAAAGTGAAAGAGAGAATGAAGGTCATTTATGTATCACATTGATGTTGTTGAAGGAGAAAAAATTATATTCTAAATATTCAAAGTGTGAGTTCTGGATTTCTTTGGTATCCTTTCTGGGACTCGTGGTTTCTAAGGAAGGGGCTACGGTAGACCTGCATAATATTAAGGCTTTTATGAATTGTATAAGACCACCAAACAAGACATAAGTCCCTAGTTTTATGGGGTTTGCCTCTTACTATCATCTATTTTTTAAGGGGTTTATTGCAATTGCCTCACATATAACCCACCTACCTCAGAAAGAATTTCCATTTTATTGGGATGATAATTGTGAGGAGACCTTCCAAAATGTCATTACTTTATTGACTTCAGCACAAATACTAACCATGTTTATTGAGGGTAGATTTCATTGTATATTGTGATGCCTTATGTTTTATTTTAGGTGTTATTTTAATGTAGGATAAAAATATAATTGTCTATGCTTTTAGATAACTAAAACCCTATGAGAAAACATCCCCCGCATGACTTGGAATTTACAGTTGTGGTGATAGCTCTAAATATTTAAAGACACCATCTCTACAAGGTAAAGTGTGTGGTGTTCATAGACCACCGCAACTTACAACATATGTTCATCAGGGTTTTAAATAAAAATAGAGGTGATGGATGGACTTTTTTAAAGACTGACATATGTTCACCCTGTTAAATCCAATGTGGAGACCTAGGAACTAAGCTAGAAACCAACGATCATGGGGAGTTTATATTGCTAGAGATGTCCAGGCACCTACTATTAGGAGAGGTATAGTCTTTGGCTAATGGATATTTAAGGTTATAGGAGACTAGCGAAGGAAATATACTAGAACAAGTAGAGGTTGGTTCAACATTCTATGATCAGATTAATAGTAAGTAGTTTGGGGATAAGAAATTAAGAAATCTTAGAGATAATATGTTAAAATGGGAGGAAAGAGAGGTAATTCTTAATGAGGGAGCATTGAAAATCCAATGTCGATTGTCTATTCCCCAGAAGGTAACTTGATTCAAACTATTTTGGCAGAGGCTCATAATTAAAAGTACACCATACATCAAGGTGCCAACATGATGTACAAAGACTTGAGGAAATACAAATGGTGTCAAAAGATGAAGCGAGACATTAAGGATTTTGTGGTTAAGTGTCTAAACTACCAATATTTCATATATAAATATCAAAAGACTAGTTGCGTTTTTTAGAGAATGCCTATTATAGAATAGAAATGGGAAAAGATAATCATAGATTTTGTAGTTCGTCTTCTGAAAACCCATGCAAAATACTATTCTATTTTGGTCATTGTTGAAAGGATTACTAAGTCTACTCACTTTATTCTAGAAAAATTTAATTATAATGTGGCCAAATTGGCCAAGACATATGTAAGGGAAATTGTATGGATAAATGGGGTATCGATGTAGATTTTGACAAATAGATGTACTCAGTTCACTTATAATTTTTAGGAAATATTTTAGTCAGAGTTGGGTTCTAGATTGGACCTGAGCATGGATTTTCAGCCACATACCATCGGTTAATCAAAATGGACTATCCATATTCTTCATGATATGTTTCATGCTTGTGTTTACATTTTGGGGTCAATGGGATCAATTCTTACTATTGTCTAAATTCTCCTACAATAATAGTTATCACTCTAGTATTGATATGGCTCATTTTATGTCTTTATA
The DNA here is from genome assembly GCA_030864215.1 of Capsicum pubescens. Lineage (NCBI taxonomy): Eukaryota > Viridiplantae > Streptophyta > Magnoliopsida > Solanales > Solanaceae > Capsicum > Capsicum pubescens. The sequence goes on from CM061546.1 coordinate 185,088,185, forward strand.
TGGTAGACAATGCAAGTCACCAATTGTGTTGTTGGATGCCTTAGAGGTGAGGCCTTACGATACTGACATGCTAAAGGAATATGAAAAAAGTAAGATTAATTTAGGAGAAGCTCATAATAGCTCAAAGCCGACAAAAGAAGAACTTAAACAAAAAGGTAGGAGATCCAAAATTTAAGGAGGAGAAGTTACTCTTAAAGGTGTCACCAATAAATTGTGTAATGCAAATTAGGATGATGTAAATGTTGGACCCAAGGTTCATCGGACACTTTGATCTGTTGAACGATGTTGGGTCACGAGCATACATAATGGCGCTACACCTTAGTTTGTATGGGTTTTACCCCCGTTCCACATTCTAGTATTAAATAAGTACCATAGGGATAGTGAATAAATAATTTGTTTCGACCCAAAACTATTTCTTAAAGAGTTATCCTATGAAGAGAAACCAAATTGCTATTTTAGTAAAATATCTAATGGATTTGAGAAAACAAGTCATTCCTTGATTGAAGGTTCAATGGATAAACATTACAATTGAATAGACTATATGAGAGACAGAAGGTAACATATGTAAGCAGTAGCCATATATGTTTTATTGGTTCTAGTGCTTTCAATTTTATTAGTTATTTTATTCATGTGGATATCATTCAGAGATGATTAAGTGGTAAATTGGTACATAATGTAATTAGCCAAATTGTTGTTTTGCTAAAATGAGAGGTAAGATTTTCATTTAAACTCCCTTTAGGTAATTTTTGAGAAATTAACGATAGTCTAGGATCGAATATTCTTGAGGAAGTGGTAGTTAAATGAAATCTGATATTAGTGTGATTTAAAATAGTAGTGTTTGATGTTATAGTCCAATAGACAATGAGTATAGGAGGTAGTAGAAATTTTTGGTACCTGAAACAAAGTTATAAGACTCTGATTGTAGCATTTATCGTGGAGGGGTTGGTTCACATTGTTTTGACTCATGGTATATGTTGTAACATGAAGAAAACTATATAGATATCCTGAGTATCCATCTGTAACAGCTTCAGTGTAAAAAGTAATTGCTATTACGGTATGGTTGTTACGGTAACAAAAACTGCAGCAGCAGCCTCCATAAAAAACATGTGAACTGCTGCAGCAAAACATTAACAACTACAGTTGTAATTATCCATAGTAGTTGTAACACAGAGTAAAATTATGATTTTAAAAATATGAAAACATTTTCATTCCACATATTTTCTAAAAATGCAATAGAGCTCTAGGAAAAGCAATTTTCAAAGGATTTTCTAAAGTTTTTCATCGTCTAAGTTAAGTAATTACATTCTAAACTTGAATTTATTTTTTTAACCTTACAAAATACTAGAAATAGATAAATGGTAGAAATTGGAGTTTAGCCTTTGTTCATAATAATTGATGAAAAGTGGTGGGAATATGTATATATTTTGTATATAATCATCATAGGGTGTTAGAACATACCAATGGGACTAGAATTATAGTTGTTTATACTATTTGAAGTAAAACCCATTAGTTTAAAGGATAGGAAACTCTACGATAATTAAGTAGGGTGACTTTATGACTAAAATAAGTGATTTTATATTCCTAATCACTAAAAAGGGATAAAATATATAAACGAGTATATGTTCTTGTTGTTAAAGATCAGGAATGAGATCACAAGGGAAAAAGTATGGCTTAAAGGTGTCTTTGATAAAATGAATTAAGATAGGCTATGATTTTATTGTAGCACTTAGACTTTCTTAACCTTGTCCTTGTTTGTGAACTTAACATCTATGATTGTCTTATAGCATGATTTGTGACTTAGATACTCCATTGCATTTTATTTACATTGTGATGATATGTTGAGATGATGAATCGGATACCATGCTGGTATGAATATGATATGTTCTATAAATGGGTTGAGAAGGGAAAGACATGATCAGCACATCTTGCATAAATACATTCATACATATGCATTGAGTGTCTTTTATTATGATAATACATAATGATGAGTTTATGATGAAAATGACAAAGTGTGAAACTTGTGAAAGTAAACTTGTTGTAGTAATTTTTTGATGATACATGATTTTCTTCATTGAATGATATCATTGCTTATGAGTTTTCTTATAATCGCTTTTATACTTTTTTGGATTGCTTATATGAACATTATTAAGTATATCCACCTTAGACGCTTACCAGTACAAGTTAATATACAAATGCTACTGCACTCAACTTTTTATTGAATGCAAAATATCATCAAGTGGTTGACACGCAACTTAGGTAATGTCAAAAGTTTGAATCCAATTTTCAGGGTGATTATTATGTTAGGAAAACCTTTAGATCATCGTGTGATGTTTATGTCCCTTGATAATAAGGTTGATAATGGTTGAGCATCATGGTATGAAAACCTCGTCCTCACACTCATAGGATCATATATCATAATGAATGGCAATGGGAACTCAGCTTCGTATCCTTTTACAAATGATTTTCTAGTGGTTTTCCCTGCTAGAAAATGTTCATAAATGGGCATTTCAACTTTATCTAAGTATCCAACAATCCATCCTTTGCCAATATATTAATTATTGCAAGACATATATGTCCAAGTGAAGCATGTCAAGTACGTATATCTAAAATATGGGTTGTTGTTACAACAAAACAACCATAATTACTAGATATATAATTAAATCCATAAATTGTGTCCAACACAATAAAATCATCAAATAGGTAATCAAAATCAAAATATTCAACGCCATAAAAATATCAAAAGAATTATTATAAAAATTCACAGTAAAATTTATTTTAAAAAGAGAAACAAATGAAACTATTTTTTTTCAAATATCTAGAACATATAATACATCATGTAGGATAAGGACCCACCCACCATGTAATTCAAGTTTGCACGTTTATATTCCTCTTATATCTATTGATGCATTATTTGCTACATGTACCCATCAGGTCCTGGAAGGAAGTCAACCATAATAAACAATGATCCCTATCTTTAACTATGTGGCATGTGGCACCTTAGTCCACTATCCATAAATTATTATCATCTACCATTAATGCAATACTATATAAATTAGCAAAATGAGGATTTTTAGTGCATGGTGTTCCCTTATTCTGAATTGAGAAAGCCCGCACAAAATGACCCATCTTGTGGCAAGAATAACATTTCACTTTGATCATACCAAACCATTAAGCACCATTTTCCCTCTATTATTAAATTGAGTTTTAATCTTATTGAACTCAATAATGATAGTTTTTAAATCCATTTTATAAATTTATCTACGCACGTAAAAGACTACACGAATGAGCATAAACACAGTATCTTTATTTTCAGCAAAATTACATCTAAATCAATATTGATTTGCTATCCATCCATGTTCATAAATCTATGTTTGTCTTTCTTTGATCAAGTGTGACCATGAACACACCAATATATTTCAATATCAACTATGTACTTTTAAATAATGATAGTTTTAAATAAGAATTTTTTTCTACAGAATAGAACTCCCTCTCAAAAAAATGTATGTCTTCAATATACATTATATTTTACAAAAGCGACTTAAACTATAATCATGAACAATATACTTAATTATTTCAAATACTAAATATGTTCATTAATCAGTTTCTAAAAAATACTATCACCTTTTTCCTTTCATAAAAAAAATTAAAATTTGTGATTCTTTTCTTGTTGTTTATTTTAAATTATCATAACGTGAAACAAATATTCAAATGTAATCTTTTAGACAAAAAGATCACGAAAAACCTTTAATATAACATACAAACAACAAAACAACTTTTCTATTCACCTTCAAAAGTTTATATGATTCTTCCATGAAATCTGAAATTTTCATATTTCTACCTGTTTTGAGTAGACAATTTCAGACGTTAATTTCTCTCTCAATTTATTTAAGAAATTAACAATAATACATCATTGAAAATGTAATGAAACAATTTTTCTAATGATATATAACTTGTCCATTTTAACAGCTTATACTAGGAGATAACTTTTCTAAAAGTTAGTATGTTTATCAATAAATATTTTTAAAAATATTTTGACATGCAATAAAATTAAAAAAATTGATTTTCACTAATTTTTAATCATTCAATGGTAAAATTTTATAACATATATATCGTGCTCTGATACCAATGAAGGATTTAAACTTGAAGAGATAAGCGAAATAGTACATATCTTCTTCTATAGGATAAATGTGTTCATATCATTAACAACAACTACACTCTTTTTCTAAGAAAGTTCTCTACCAATTATCTTTTGTGCAGTGTGTAGAATTATACCTTTAGTTTAAGGGGTGTTGAGGTGGATGAATCCAAGATAGGAGTTATACGAAGTTGGCCAACCCCTAGATCTATTGGAGAAATCCAAAGTTTGCATGGGTTGGCAAGCTTTAATAGAAGGTTTGTCAAGGGATTTAGTACCATAGAAGTCCCCTTAACCAAAATCATTAGAAAATACCAAACCTTCAAGTGGGGCAAGAGCAAGTTAAGGAATTTTAAACCTTGAAATCTATGCTCATCTCGGCTCCATTGTTGTAATTTCCAGACTTTGAAAAAATATTTGAACTTGAATGTGATGCTAGAAAAGCGGGTATAGGGGATGTTTTGATGTATGAACATAAAACAACTCTGAAAGTCCAACAGTAATCTACTATTTAGCAGGACCGCGAGACTGGGACTCAGAACCTGAAATATAGGGGGTCAATTATAATGCCCCAATTTTCTGAATCGGAACACTACATGGTGCTATGACCCCGAAGGACCACAAGCTAACCCATGACTGATATTTGTACCTGTACACTGCATAATATAACATGATAATGTAAAACCATAAACTGAAAGGCCATAAGGTTTACTATTAAACAAACATCTGATAACATAATGTCTGAAAACGGTATAACAATACCAAAACAAATCTAAAATAACTGTCTGACATGTTGTAGTCTGAAACCCTCTAAGCTGTCTGAATAAGGCATTGATGGGACATGTACGAACTAACTCCATCTACTGAAATAAATTGGAAACTAAAATAGTAATGTAATTATCATGTCATCGAAAGATGAGGACTCACTTCTAACTCTGACTACTAAGACTGGAATCTACTACTGAACTGGAGTTCATACTTCTAAACCTATGGTATAAGACACCAAAGCACAAATGCATCAGTACTTTAAATGTACTGGTATGCAAGTGATGTAGGCTAAATACATGGGGTTCATATGCATGAACAAATATAACTGACTGACTAACATGAATGTGAGAATACATGCATGACTACCTAACTGTAACTGAGATAGTATTGGGACTGAATACTATATTACTGAATACTGAGGGACTGATACTATGTTACTGATACATGGATAGATGTGTCTAACAGTTTTGATTATGAAGAACTAGTCTGGTTGACTGTATCTGACCATCCTGAAGTTGAAGACTGATTACATATATTCTGATAACTGATAACATGAGTGACTGTGTCTGACTTTCCTGAATTTGATGGAACTAGTTGAGTTTCGTATTGTATCTGAGTAACTGAATCTGAGATTAGTCCTATCTAGTGGGCGATCTCTGAGTATACTGATAATAAAGAATATTTGACTTAGTCTGAGATCAGTACTACCTAGCGGGTGATCTCTGAATCTGATTATGTTGCTACTGATTGACCATAGTTTAGATCATTCCTATCTAATGGGTGATCTCATAGTCTATTTATAATGACAAGGATTGACCGTATCTGACAGTTCTAAATCTGTATTACTGAGCTGAATTGACTGTATCTGACAGTCCTGATTTATGTAACTAAAACTGTGAGATGTATTCATCTAACTGACATGCCCCATACTAAGATAAATGGGGTCCAACCTATAACCCCAGTTGGAAGGGTCTCAGTACCACTCCACTGGTAAAGAAAATTATTGTGGAGTCAGTCCTAATCTAGAGGGAGACCCCAAAGATTAGTCCTATACATTTAAATGCGCAAACGGGTGATCCCTGAGTATGCCAGTCCTATATAACGGGTGAAATCGCATACCTACACTGGCTACGTAGTTCTAGAACTTAGGGATTGCTTCTAGGGATCTCAGTCCTATCTAGAGGATAGGTCCCCATCCCTAGGCTCACTCGGTGTTGAATCCTACTGCCATCTCAAAGACACTAAACTGAACTGATTGGCTGAACTTAACGAATTGGATAAACTGAACAGATCTGATTAACTGAACTGAACTGATACTTGTGGTATTATCTAACCGAGCTAAACTGAATTTACTGAGTTTCGTTGACTGACGGAATGTACTGGGTTCTAAGGACTGACTGAGAATACTAAAGTTACTGAGATTGACTGGGAATACTGAGGTTACTAAGATTACTGAGCTACTGAAATTACTGAGATTTCTGAGATTTCCTGAGTCACATGACTGACTGAGTTCTATGGATCAGAGCTTGAAGGAGGAGATCATGAAAACATGACATGGCTTTAGGCACACAGCTAAATGTTCGGGTGCAAGTACCTCCAGGACTCGATGAGAAGAAACTGATATAGCATGGCGTACTTGAACACATGACCAACAACACAATTGATAATTCATATATTGAAGCACTTCATCAAATATGTTATATACATAAGCTTGTACATACACGGGGATTTCATGATATCATACTAGTTGGGCATTGTTCCTTCATCTAGGAATTTAATCATACACATAATAGGCATAGTATGTGTAAACAACATTATAAAACAATCAAACATCATGATTCATCTCTAATTTCATCATCCAAGGGTTTTAATCCTAGGTTTATATGAATCTACATTATTAATAATCGATTACATATGCAATTTATCACCAAATATGGATTAGAATGCAATTAGTCATTATCAACATGAACAAGAGAAATCCAATCATGAAATTCATAAAGAAAATCCATAATTTGAATTTAGAAAAGAGATTCTTGGACTTTATTGATGAAAGGAGTCCATGAATAAACCCTACGCAGAACTTAGTTTGTGATTCTACGAAGATTTACGGAGAGATTCTTGAAATTTGATGGTGAATTCCCTTGGAATTGAACCTTCTATGAAAACCGTAGGGCTTGTTCTTAAGAGTTTTTGAGAGTAATTGAGTATAAGCTGCTGAATTATGGACAAATCTCATGTTATAAGGCTTATATAGGGTGGGAAATTAACCCTTTTAACCCTAGGACACGTCTTTAATTTCTGAGAAAATTTCCTGGTTTTTATCCTTGGCGCGACGCTCCACTATCGCGCTAAGTCACTGGAAAGTGACAAATGGGAAATTCCACAGTGGCGCGACACAGAGCTATCGTGTTGCCACCTTGTATATGACCTGGAAGTTTGACGCGACGCGCCACTATTGCGGAGCAACACTGGAAATTGACAATTTCCATTTGAGCTATCTCTGCGATGCGCTGAAGGCTCACGTGATACACTGTCTCACTAAAAAGTCTCTAACTCTTCACCCGGGTGTCGAATTTGGGTGAATTTAGTATCGATGGAAAGCTTATTTGATTCTCCGCATGATAAAAATTGAAAATCTTGAAAATACCATGTTTACAAAAGTAGATTCATCTTTCAAAGAAAGATTCTAACATTTGTGGGGAAACTTTTCAAGCTAGGAAAAGTACGGGGTATTACATCAATACATAATGTACTGGTATGTGAAACAATCAAAAATAACATATCTTTATACAACATAGATGACAGAATTTTATAAAACAATAAGTATAAGATAATTAAAACATATGGGCATTGTTTGAGATGTCTTAAAACATTTTCTTGTAGTCATGATGCCACTCTTTATCTTTAATACTTATCTAGATGAACCATTCACGAACCACATTACTCAACCTCTTTTACTTCATGAAGTTATTTAGTGGACTTTTAATATTATTTATGAATGAAACAATCTACTAGTCATCCCATCAATGATTAAATTTACTTCCAACATGATGAAGTTGGTTTCATTATGACTAACAAGTACAAGAAACTTTGAAGTCGAAGACTAACACCAAAACTGAGTGGACATTAAGAAATGATTCCCTTTCTTTATTGAAATCCTCACCTCGGTTGTATTTTTCTTCTCTCATACTATATATTAATAATTCTACATTTAGTTTATCTAATCATTGAAATGTCCTTTAGATTGAGGATTGGGTTTGTGGTTGGTCGATAAAGGAATATTGGGTTGAGTTGGGTGTTAAACAAGATTAGGAAATGTCTTTATCAAAGGAGTCCATCTAAAGGAACAATTAGAAGTAGTTAAAAAAATCAACACACAAGATCATTCCAATTATTGCCAATTATTTTAGGAGTGAAAAATCTCCTAATGATTTCAAGGAAAGGTATAATGACTTGATTTTTGATGATTTTTTTGACACATTCATTTCTATATGATTTGATAATTTTACTCCTCTTTGTGGTTGTTTTATTGTATTTCTAGGTTGTGTGGATTATTGGTATGGTTCTCAATGTATTTCAATATGATTTGTGTGAGTTTGTGGTTTTGGATATTAAAAGGATTTATAGTTGACTTCAGTCAACATTTGTTGTTTTGTGTATCATATAGCAAAACAAACTATGCGGGTATATCTAAAACATCCATTTTAGGTTCGTAAAATATTTTTTTGGTGTACTAACCCTTTATGTCATTTTATATATTTCTACTTATTTTTGTCGAGAGAGATTCTCTATAGCTTCCCCAGGATATATATGACATTCTGGAGTTGACAATTCAATTACCAGGGAGATCGTTTGGTTATCAGAGTCATTTTCCTATTTTGAAGTCTTTGCTGGTTCTAAATGGCCACTCAGAAAAAACTTTTGTAAGAGGATCTCATATGAAAAGTCAAATTAAGCCAGCAGCTCCAGAATGTCAATTTTTGGCTAGGTAGTCCTTTAATTTGGGTATCGATTCACTCGACCTTATTTTCACTTATTGGTCGAAAAGATATGAAAATGAAATATGGGTGTGGGACCCATATTGGATCAAAATGACTGTAAATGGAAAATCCAATTGGGCTATTGAGTTCGAAATGTCCAATTTAGTATAATTACATTACTTGTTTTCACAAACATGATTCCACATGAATCCCGAGGTCTTAGAGGGAGCTTGGTGTCATAACCCGAGGCTACCCCATAGTCGTAACATGGCGCATTAGGCCACAAGTTATCCAAATATAAACCATGATCTGGTATCTGCTATAAGCACTGCATAATGTAATGATAAAACATCATATACAGAAGTTAAATTGGTGAGAAGTTCTGTTAAGATGTAATACTGAAACAATACCCAACATATTTGAAATGCTAATAAAACTAAAAAACATGTCTGACTATCTGAATGACTCTAAGAAATAAGGAGTTGATGGGAAAAACCCCCAACAAACTCTGACTAACTAAAATAAAGGAAGTACTGAAAATAATTGTAAATAACTTGTCCTTGATGGACAAGGACTCACCACAACTACTTTTAAATGTCACTAAACTGACTATGGGAGATCGAGGAACTGAGCGTCCGAGCATATATTGAGAAATCAATATTGCGCAAAAGAGAGTATACGGTCAGTACTTTTAAATGTACTGATATGTGAGGTAAGGACTAACTGAAGTACATGTTGATAATGAGTATGAATGAATGAATAGGTAAAATGAATGCATGACCAAGTAAAGCATTTGATAAAATAATTTGTGAATGTATAGCTGATAAACTGAACACTTGGTCATACAAATCTGAATTGATATTGCTTGAGTACTGGACTAAAACTGTGATAGCTATAAGTTAACTAACATGCCCTAATATAAACTAATTGGGGTCCAAACTGTAACCCCAGTTGGAAGGGTGTCAGTACATTGCCACGGGTATTAATACTAGCTGTGTGGATCTACTATATTGATGTACAGAAAGACTAGGGTGTCAGTCCCCTACTAGTGTGTGTCCCCTACCAGACTGTCAGTCCTTTACTGGCTGGTGACATCTTATAACCTATGTTGAATACATAGTTCTTTAACTCAGGTACCTCTATTAAAGATCTCATGCCTCTACTGACGGGTGAGCCTTTATCCCTAGATTCGTTTAGTGCTAAATCAGACTACAAACTGAACTGACACTAACACTGATTAAAGTAAATAGGACTCACAATAGATAATTGCTCAACATGACTAGAATAATCTAAATATGATAATAAAAGAATGATATGATTGACTTATTGCTTGTAAATTAAAACATGTATAAACATATAGGTATCAGGTATTCATAACCCACTAGCCCTGAATAATACTTTAATTACAATAACACCATAATAATACTAGACAGATATTCAGGATTCATAGACCCAATATATAGTGTATTTTACTAAACTAATGAAATCCATGATTATGATAATGGAAAGATGTTAAACATATAAGGATAACATGCTCACATGGTTAAATTCATAATTGATAATTAACATGGTGTCAACTGAACGTAATATGGGTGACTGAGTTTATAAAGCATGTAAGGACATAATTAATATAGTGAAACACATTTTCATGGCTTGTATTCAAAATGTTAAGAGAAAGTTGAGTAAATTCTTACTTGACATTGAAATTTTATCAAAAGGGGGAAAAGGGTTAATACTTGAAACATTAGGGATTTTTGGGACTCAACGGGAGGAAGGAACCTATTGATGAATACCCCATATACTATAGTTTTCATAAATTCTTGAAGAAAAGATGGAATTGGGACCTTTGGTGGTGAATTCTTTGAGGAAGCTTTTGATTTCTTTATGTTCTTGAGAATGGGAGAGAATGAACGTCGCTAAATGATGATGAATGGGGCAAATAATGTGCCTCTTAGGTGTTAAGTCTTGAATTGGGTGTTTAGGGAGAGGGTAAAATGACCAAAATTCCCCTTTAACTCAAAGAAAACTGCTAGATTTTACCTAGCATCCATGCCACACTGGCTATGACGGAGGCCAGCCTCTAAGACACATTGCGTATCATGGAGACTAACCTCCTTGACACACTTTGTATCGCAGAGACTATCCTTTGTGACATGGTTATTTCGTGAAGGCTTACTGCCTCCGTGGTTAAAAATCACTCAAAACATATTCCAAAAATTTTGAAACTCATTCACTTGACCTTTTTGACATTTCTAAACATATTTCAACTCAGAAATCAACATTTTTTAGCCAGGATGGACTGAAATAAAATGTTCAATATCCTTAGGCATTAAAATGTTCATGTCACTTCTACTTAGTGTGAAATAATTACTTTGGGACTTCTAAACATGTGAGAACTAGCTAAAAACTTTTCTATGATATTGTGGGGTATTACAATATCTCCCACTTGGGATCATTCATCCTCGAATGAAACTATCTAAGCTAAGATACTAGGCAGTTTGAGATCATGAACTAAATACTAAGGAACTAAATCATGATTTAATAACTGAATATGAAACATGGCGTATGGACTAAACTAAATATATGAATGCATGCGATTACATAAGGATAGTTTGATTGCTGAGATAGAAAATGAGAGAATCAATTTATGGGAAAGCATTACCTCAAGATGAATTTGAATTCGTAGAGAAAAGATAAGAATACTTGGCACGCATATCAGTTTATATTTCCCAAGTACCTCCCTCAATGAACTAATTCCTCCACAAAACCTTTACCAAGGCAACTTTCTTATTTTTCAACCTATGTATCTGACGGTCAAAGTTTTCAATTTGGAATTCTTCGTAGGAAAGGATATATTTCATATTCGCATTCTTTAAGGAAATGACTTAAGTAAGGTCACTAATTCGTTTCTTCTACAAGGAGTCATGAAACACCAGATACAGTGATGTGAATTCTGTAGCCAACTCTAACTCATAGGATATCTTCCCAAAATTGCTTAAAATCCTTTATGGGCCAACATAGTGTGGGATGAGCTTCCTTTTCTTGCCAAACCACATCACCCCATTCATTGGTGAAATTTTCAAATAAACCATGTCGCCAACATCAAACTCAAGATATCTTCTCCTCACATAAGCATAAATTTATGTTGGCTCAGGGTTGTCTTCAGCCTTTCTCTAATCAACAGAACTTTCTCCAGCACGTCATACACTAAATCTGGCTCTATAATAGTAGCCTTACCTACTTCAAACAAACCAATAAGAGATATATACCACCTTTCCATAGAGAGCCTCAAACTAAGCCATTTTAATACAAGAGTGATAACTGTTATTATAGGCAAACTCAAATAAAGGTAAGTGGTCATCCCAACTACCCTTGAAATCGATAACTCAAACAATCAACATATCGTCTAAGATCTGAAGAGTCTTTTCTGCCTGACAGTGTATCTGAGGATAAAATGTTTAATTGAGATGAACTTAGGTACCAAGACCTTTCTCAAAATCCTTCAAAAAAATAAGAGGTAAACTGGGTACCTCTATCCAAAATAATGGTTAATAGAACCCCATGCAACTTTACCGATTCCCTGAAATAGAGTATAGCATAATCCTAGGCTGAATACGAAGTATGAACTAGAAAGAAATGAGTTGTCTTGGTCATTCTATCTTTAATAACCCAAACAAAATTATGTTTATGAAGCCTACGAGGTAACCCTATAAAAATATCCATGTTGACCACCTCCCACTTCTAAGTTGGGATGTTGAACTCCTAAAGCTTACCACTGGGACTTTGGTGCTCAACCTTGGACTTCTAATAATTCGAACACTTAGCCAAGAATTCCATAATATCTTTCTTCGTACCATTCCACCAATAAATTTCTCACAAATCACAGTACATCTTACTGGCTCCAGGGTGAATAAAATATCATTAACCATGTGCCTCTACTAATTTTTGCTATCTTAAATCATCCACACTCTAAACACATAAATTGCACCGATAGTAAAACACACCATCTCCCTCTTGGGAGAAAACATAAACCTTTTGATCCTGAATTGCCTTCTTTGATTTGATAAAAATTGGATCCCTCTCTTGATTTTATTTCACTTTGGCCACAGACAAAGAATCCAAACCATTCGAAACCCTATATACTACCTCCAACTTAATAATCCAACCAAACACCTTATTAAGCAAAGCGGATAAACCTCATAAACTAGCTCCTTCTCATCCTCCTTAACATATGTAACACTTTTTATATACAATCAACTAAGGGCATCAACCACTACATTGGAGTTACCCAAGTGATACAATACACTCATATCGTATTCTTTCATAAATTCAATCCACCTTATCTGACTAAGAATTAGATCCTTCTGAGTGAACACATATTGTAAACTCTTACGATCTGTAAACACATCAACATAAACCCCATAAAGATAATGCCTCCAAATCTTAGAGTCAAAGACAACTTTTTCCAACTTAATATCATGAGTTGAGTAAGTCTTTACATGGGTCTTGAGTTGCCTAGAGGCATAGGCTATTACATTACCTTGATATATCAACACACAACCAATACCAACTATAGATGCATAACAATAAACAACAAACCTATTTGAACCCTCGAGTAGAGTTAACACTAGAGCAGAAGTGAGTCAGATCATTAACTCTAAAAACTTGTTACAAGAATATGACCATTAAAATTTGACTTTCTTTTGGGTTATTCAAGAAATAGGACAAGAAGTAGAAGAAAATCCTTCGATAAACCATCGGTATTTTCCAGCTAAACCAATAATACTCCTGATATCTGATAGAAAAAAAGGCCTAGGCCAGTTTCTCACAAACTTAATCTTTTTAGAATCAACTGGAATGTTATAATAAAAAATAATATGACCAAAGAAATCTACTAATATCAACCAGAATTAGCATTTGCTAAACTTAACGAATAATTAGTGATATTTAAGGGTTTGCAATGCAATCCTCAAATGGTCTGCATGATCACCTTCACAAGAATAGACAAGGATGTCATCTATGAAGACTATGACGAATATGTCCAAGTACTGCTTGAACAACCTATTTATTAAGTCCATAAAAGCTGCAGGAGCATTCATTTGTCCAAAAAACAAAACTAGATATTCTAATTGACCATACCAAGTTCTGAAGGCTGTTTTTAGAATGTCATATTCTCTGACTCTGAGTTGATGATAGCCAGATATAAGGTCTATTTTAGAGAAATGGTTTGCAGCCTAAAAAAATTGAACAATTTATCAATCCTAGGGAGAGGGTACTTATTCTTTAAAGAGACTTTGTTCAACAGACTGCAGTCGATGCATATTCTGAGAGAAATATCTTTCTTGTGTACAAAGAAAACTGGAGCACCCTACGAGGACATACGAGGTCTGATAAAACTCTTATCTAAGAGGTCTTTCAACTTTTTCTTCAACTCTTTAAGCTCAACTAGAGTCGTTTTGTAAGGTAGAATTGAAATAGGATGGGTATTTTGGAGAAGGTCTATTTTACAAACAATTTCTCTCCTGGGAGAAACTACAGGTAGATATTCAGAGAATATTCCTAGAAACTCATTCACTATTGGAACTTACTCAAGACTCAGAGTATTAGATTTTGTGTCCTTGACTGGGCTGAGATGGTAAATACATCCCTTGGATATCAACTTTCTTTCCTTAAGGTAGGAGACAAACGATCTTATAGGCACTGAAGTACTACCCTATAATTCATTAACAAGTTTATTAGGAAACTGCAACTGGACTACTCTATTTTTACAGTCAATTAATGAATAGAATAGTGGAGCCAATCCATGATGAGAATGACATCAAAATCAGTCATCTCTAACTATACAAGGTCAACTTAAGTAACTTTTTGAGACACTAAGTGCGAGAAATTTTTGTCTACACGTCTGGCAATAGTGCAACTACCCATTCGGGTAGAGAGTAAGAAGGGCTCCACTAATATGTTACCACTAAAATCAAAGTTATAGCTATATACGGAGTCACAAAAGAAAGTAAAGCTCTAGGGTATAGCAATACATAAACATAAAGATGAAAGACTTGTAGCGTACTAATAATCACATCAGTAGTGCTCTCCTGATCATGTCAAGTCTTGAGAGCATAAATTCAGTTCTAAAATTTCCTTTTAGTGGATTTGGATGTGGTGCCCTTCTAAGTCAGGAGACCTACTGGATCCTATGAGAAACTAGACTGACTTGGTTCACAAAAGTCTTTACCCTTCTGGGCAATCACTAGTCTATCCCTAATCTTTTGGCATGGATTGCCACATCCAAAACACATATCACTAATTTCCCTGCACTCCCCTAATGGTATTTACCACATTTCCTACAAAGAGGATTTGTATAATTATTATTCTCAGTACCCTAGGACTTAGAGCCTTATGCTCAATCCCGATTGTCCAATTTGAACTTAGGCATTGGCATATTAGCTGAATATGAGGATGGAGATAAATATTTATTGTGTAATTAAGATCAATTCCCATAATCATACCTTTGCTATGAAAATAGAAACTACCAATCCTGGCACTCTTGTTATCTCTATCCTTCTATTTGAGCTTTTTCTCCTCAATCTAATGAGCATGAACCATCAACCTAGAAAAGTCCATATCTTTAATAAACATAGCTATTCTACACTTCTCTACTATATCATTTGACACACCAGTCACAATCTTACACATTATGGACTTAGAATCATCCACCATAATTGGAGCATACCTTGCCAACTAGGTAAACTTGAGTAAGTACTACTTCACACTAATATTACCCTACTTCAAATTTATAAATTTCTACACCTTGTCCTTTATCAACTCATATGGGAAGAATCTATCTAAGATGGTGGCAATAAACTCATCCCATTCTATAGGTCCTTCCTCAACACCTTTGTCCTTCTTCCGCTGCTAGAACCCTGTATGAGCCACTCCTTGTAGTTCGTAAGTAGATAATTCTATACTCTTACTAGCAGTAACACCCATGATATCTATCACTTTCTGCACACTATCAAGAAACTCCTACGAATCCTCGTCAGACATGGATCGTGAAAACAATAGAGGATTTATCTGTGTGAAGCCTTAGATCTTTGCTGCTTGTTTGCTCACTACTAGAATTATTGGGGCAATAGCCTGTTGGTTATTTTGGGAAGCCATAGTCATGGGGAAAACATTTAAAGCAGTCTTGAATTCAGCATGGCAAACATGTTCGTTCCGAGGGTCTTTCTAAACTTGTAGTGGAACGAGTTAATCCTTTTTCCTTTATCTGTTATTTCTTCAAAAAGTAATTTCCTTCAAATTGGTGAAGGAAAAGTTAGAAAAGAGAATTCAATAGAACTCGCGCTCATTCGCATGACATGAAAAATTAAAGAAGGGAAACTTTCCTAAGATGCCTCACATTCTCTTGCACGTAAGTGTGGCACGCTTCACACCCATGCATAAGACACTACTCAATGCAGCTTCCATAAACCTAAGATACTTTAAAATGTTAGTCT
Source organism: Capsicum pubescens (assembly GCA_030864215.1). Classification (NCBI taxonomy): domain Eukaryota; kingdom Viridiplantae; phylum Streptophyta; class Magnoliopsida; order Solanales; family Solanaceae; genus Capsicum; species Capsicum pubescens. The sequence continues at coordinate 185,104,561 of CM061546.1, forward strand.
TTGATACCAAATTTGTCACAACCCGAGACTACCACTAGTAGTAACACGGTGCTTAAGGACACAAGTGATCCCAATCTAACCCATGATCTAGTATCTGTTTAGAGAACTGAATAAAGTAATAATAAGACATTATATATTTTTTCGTCTATTATAAATTCTTCTTTGTTCATTTTATTTAAACATATATAGGTTCTGTTGATATATATATATTCTAGACTATCTATTGTTGATTCTAAATTTGATATTTGTTATTTTTGTGTATTTATTGAATTTTTACTAACTCCGAAAATTATGTTATACTGTAGTCTTTCTATCCTTATTTTTAATTCTTTACGTTTTTTTCAGATATTATTTGTTTTAATTTTTTATATTTTTGTAATTTCTGTACGTTATTCATCTAAACAATATTTATAATATTTTGGTGGATATCTAAATCTAATTTTATCATAATTAATAAATTAATCAAATAAATCCAAATATATACTACTTCCGATAACTTTAAACAACATAGGCTTTGATACCAATTGTAGGGGGTGCGAATAAATTGGGAAACTTAAATAGATCTATTATTGCTCTAATGGATCTATTTTTAGTTGTGTGTGGATATTTCTTAACTTCTCTAAACATTTTTATTTTTAGTGTATTTATTTTAATTTTATCAATGTTCATACCTTGGGGGGTGATTAGATGGTATTTGATTAAATGCTTTACTGTAATATTCTTTAGTTTTTTCTCTTAGTCTTTGTAATTCTTGTATATTATTTTGGAGGTATTCTAAATATTCTATATCTTTTGTTCTAAAATATTCAATTAAATTCTCTTTCATAAGTATTTCTGTTAATCTTATTTCTTCTATATCTTGTCTCCAATATTTTAAATACTCATAGTCTATCATTTTATCCTAAAGTAGTTGTGATACTGCAAATTTCTTTGTAATAATTTATTCTAATTGTACTATATCTGATATTAAATTGTAGGTTATCTATTTCATTAATTATCCTGTCTTTTTTGTCTATGAATAATTCCATGTCTAAATCATATTCTAAACTGTCTTTTAATTCTAGTTGTTTTATGGTTTTATTGATCCAAATTAATCTTTCTTTTAATTATTCTCTTTCTTTTCTAAGCTGGTTTCTATAATTAATTTCTTCGTATAGCCAACTTTGTTTTTCTCTAGCTCTATTAATATATTCTAACATTTTTAATCTGTATAATATCCATCTGAATAATAACTGGCTGAATTATTTCTACCATAGAAATCTATATTTTCTAATTCATCTTTTATCCAATTAGTACTTAGTAACTCATCTTCATAATCAAATATTTTTCCCATATTATTTTCTTTATGTCTTTTAATTCTAAGTCTTTTATGATATATAAAATTAGTATCTTAGTTTCATCAGATATATATCTTGTCATATTATCCATATTATGATTAGATTTCTACGAATAACTTGGATAACTTAGAATTGGATTTTAGTAATTAATTACTTTATCATACTATTTACTAGTTGTTTGTTTTAATCTTAATAATTCCTCTATATTTTCATTTAGGAATTCTATATATTTTATATCTTTAGTTCTCATATATTCTTCTAAATTTGTTTTCATTAGTTTTTCTATTAATTGTATATTTTTCATATCCATTTTCCAATTTTCTAAATATACGTAATTTATCATAGTTGATGTGTAGGTTTGGTATGTAAGTATTTGAAAGAGTAGGTAGGTAGGTAGGTGTGGTATGTAATTTATTCTAGTCATAAAATATTTATCAAATATTTTTTCTAATATGATTTTTCTTATATCTACAATTTCTATATAATTAAGTATATACAAAACAAGTATTTTTAATTTATCTACCATTTCGTCAGATAAATAAGTATTCATTTTTCATATGATGCTTTTTCAAAATATTCCCTTCAATCATACACATAACAAAATTTGATCATTTTAGATTACTATGTACTAGATTATTCTTAAATAACATGTTCTTTGGTCACTATTAACATGGTAATATGGATACTTTTCCCTTAAACAGTGCCTATACTCTGGCTACTCCCCTATCACGACTTTCTTGCTTCACCGATTTCACCTTTAGGATGGCATAGGTCTTAGGGATTTTTTTCCTTTTCCACTTTGCTAATAAACTTCTTAACATGTTATTTTTCGAATAATTTTACTATAAAGTAACTATCATGAACTTATTTTATCATATCATGATTGTCAGGAATTTATGAATTTAGCTATTCATAATTGTAAATAAATATATACCTGATCTGGTAGGTTTTATAATTCTAGGCTTTGTTTATCCATAGCTTTTCCTTGGAAATATATCTATTTTTTATTAAATATTCAAAAGTTTTTTGTTTACAAAAGAGGAGGCTTGCTTTCAATACATGAAAGTCTTGCCTTTAACTGAGTAAATACTCTGCTATTTATAATCCTAAAAGAAGCGCGTAAACTTTTTACATCTTTACATCTGTCCTAATATAACTTTACATTTAATGGCAAGTGCCATAAGTCAAAAATCCTATCCTAAAAATAGTAAAGCTATTAAATGTTCACATGATTTACGTATTACATATTTCACAAAGTTAGCTTTTTCGTCATATGTCGTTTTCTTCACTTTGTTGTTTTTGTCTCCTTATCTTTCCATTATTGCTCCATCTTCTTATCTTTTTGTCGTGTATCTTTCAGCTGTTGTCCTTATCTTCTTACTATTATAGCATCACATCTGGAATAAAGTTGTGTCTGCCACTACATCTGCTGTATATGTGGTCATCGTATCTTTGGCCAACCAGTTTACAGAATTGATCCCATAGCTTCTTCTGAAATAATTCCTTTCGTAATAGATCTTGTAACTGGTAACTCTTCTGGTTTTAGGATCTTTATGACCCATTTTCTTATCTTTTGTCTGTCATTTTCTCTAATATTTTTACAAGTGGAGTAAACTAATAATTGATTTCTATTATAGTAAATCCAAACTGGGTTTTGATTTATCTAATTATTTGCTAACTCAGTCAATATAGTGCTAAGTCCAATAACTCTCTTATTTTGGTAGAAGTCCGGTATTTGATTTTTGGTTATCTCCTCTTGTTCGCATATTTCTTCAGGGATAATATAGTCTCGTGTCATTCCTATCTTGACAACAGTAATTGTCTATTTTATTTCATCAAATAATATTTCTGCTAGTGCTGAGTAGAAACGGACATAGAATAACTGTCCCTTCGTAATTCTTTTATAATCCATAAATTTTTTGTGAATATCTAGAATTCTTGTTAACTCTTCTCCAGTAATTGTGTAAACTGTAGATAATAGTCCATAATAGTAACATGAAGAAATTAAGTTTGCACTGGTGCCAGGCAAAGCAATAAGTTTGTTATAGTTCTTACATTTTTATGTAATATATCCTTGGTTTTGTTTTGCTAATTCTTCACTCTAGATAGGTTTTGTATTTAACAATTTTTCTAAGGTATAAATATTATCAATATATGTACGAGTGATATGGTTATAAGTCTGTTTTTGTTGATTGAGTGATTGGGAATATATGTATATTTGGGGAGGTATAGATGACTCTGGTTTTTGTATATTTGGTGTATATGATTTTGAGAATATCTGGTTGAGGTTATAATTCTTTTTCTTTGGTAGTTCAGGTTTATTTTGAGTGACTATATTCTTTCCCTTGGATACATCACTTACGCCTACAGCGGTAACTGTAATTTCGTTAGTAATTTGAGTCTTTAGGTGTTTCTCATCGTCACCTTCTAGGTCTAGTTTTTTAATGTTCTCTTCCTGCACAGTATCTTTGCTAATAGCTTCTTGTTTTTTATAGTGCTCAACCTGCACTTTTACATTTGTAACTTCAGTAGTTAATGTGATAACTCGTTCTAGTAATAACTTCATTTGTTCAAACACTTGTAATATTAAGTCTGTTTGGGTATCTTTGATATCAGTTTCTTCCATTGGTAAATCAGTTTGAGTAGTTTTGTCTTGATATGTAATCTGCAATAACATTCTTGTCAGTCTTGATTACTTCAATCGAAAGTAGTATATTTTTGAATTTATTTGATTAATTTATTAATTATGATAAAATTAGATTTAGATATCCACCAAAATATTATAAATATTGTTTAGATGAATAAAGTACATAAATTACAAAAGTATAAAGAATTAAAAAAAAAAATATTTAAAAAACGTAAAAAATTTAAAATAAGGATAGAAAAACTACAGTATAACATAATTGTCGGAGTTAGTAAAAATTCAATAAATACACAAAATGAAGAAATATCAAATTTAGAATCAACAATAGATAGTCTAGAATATATATATCAACATAACCTATATACGTTTAAATAAAATGAACAAAGAAGAATCTATAATAGACGAAAAAACATATGAAAATCACGAAGGATCAAAAATAAAAATAGTATTCTCTAATTTAGGAAGAAGATATAAGAAAATAGGTGAACATTGATATTTAATGTTAGAAAAAGAAGAAGTAAAATTAGAAGGTAAGTTGACAGCCATGGTAAGAATAGAAAGAGAAAACGAAGAGATAGACAGAAAAAAAAGAAATAGATAAAATAAAACAACAAACCATAGAAGAAATACAAAAAATTGAAGAAACTAAAAACAATAGGATTGCTGAATTCGAAAAAGAACTACAAATGCTAAAAGATTTACATGAAAAGAGACAGAAAGAAAAAGAAGAAAAAGATAAAGAACAAAAATTATTAAACGAGATAAATCAATTTAAAGAAAAATTAGAAATAAAAAATAAAGAACCATAAACCAATGAATTAGAAATAAATGCAATAGATGGTGAAGAAACAGATAATTATGATTCGAAAGATAGTGAAACATATACAAAAATTTTAGAAAACATAGGAAAACTAGAAATTAATGAAAAACAAGAAGTAATTAATAAAGAAAATCTAGAACTAATAAATACAGAAGTGAATACTCTAGATAAAAATATAATACCAAGTACATCAGAAATAAGAAAATCAACCTATAATTACAAAAATAAGTTTAAAAGATATAATCCAAAGGATGAATATAATAAATGGACACCAAAACAAATAATTAATTACAACTTTTTAGATTTAGACTGTGTAATAGACACAAATAAAATAATACAACTATGGATAGGATATATGTCAAAACAATTATTAGATAATAAAATAGATACAACAAACACACCAGAATAAATAGAAAAGATATTAATAGGAACAGTAAAATTATGGTTTTTAAACCTAGCCGAAGCAAGTAAAAAAGTATTAAGATCTGAAAATAAAAAAGAAGGAACATCAACAACTACTAAAATACTTCTAACATAAATATTGAAAAAAATATGAAATAGCTATAAGAGATGAATTTAGCAGTATGACAACAGAAGAAGAAGAGCAAAATAAAGAAAAAGATGTAAATAGAAATTTAATGTTAAAACTAGTAATATGTAATATGTGTTATATAGATGAGTATACATGCGTATTTAAATAATATTATTATAAAGGAACATATAATATAGAAGAAAGTAAAGAAATAAGAAGATTATACTTTAGTAAATTACCTGAACCATTTAGTTCAAAAATAATAAAGAGTTGAGATGAAACAAAAAGAGTAGATACCCTAGGAGCAAGAATAAATTTTTTACAACAATGACATAGAAATCTATATGAAAAATATAGAGAAGAAATAAAAATGGAAAAGACATTAATAAGAAATTTAACATGTTACAAAGATAAAATAACACCTCAATTTGGATGTGAAGAAAGATATTATAAGAAAAGAAAAAGACATAAGAAATATAAGAAATACAAGAAATCAAAATATAAGTATAAGAAACCAAGAAAAAGATATTATGTAAAAAATTATAAACATAAAAGACCATATAGGAAAAAGAAATCTGTAAAAGAATGTACTTGTTATAATTGTGGAAAACTAGGATATTTAGCTAGAGATTGTAAATTACCAAAAAACCCAAAAAAGAAATAAATATCAGAAATAAAAATAGAAAATACAGAATATATGCAGATATATTATATAGATTATGAATTAGAAAGTGAAGATAGTATATATGAAATTTCGGAGAATGAAATAGATAATGAAATAGATAGTGAATTAGATGAATCAAATGACTGAAGAAGATATAAAAATGAACCAAATAATTGAAGAAGATATAAAAATAATAACAAAGGAAGAATATTTAAATGAAGAAGGAACAAATCAAAAAATAATATTTGATAGTCATATATTTGATGAATTAAAAGGAAAAGAGTTAGACTTAAGTGTACAAAAAATATTTAAAATACCAACAATAAAAAATATATTTAGTAGAAAAAAAGGAAGAATACTACGTAGTAAGCCAAAAGGAATATGTAATAGACTGTAGATATGCAAAAGGAAGAGCTAGTATACCACTAGTAACAAAAAGAAGAATTAATAAAGAAATAAACGATATAAAAAGTAAAGACCCAATAAAATATGTACACCTTGGAGGAACAGAGATATTAATAAAAACATGTTTTAGAGAAGGAATAGAGACGCCAATAGAATTATATTTAGCAGATGATAGAATTATAAAACCTATAGAAAAAGGTATAATAACTTCCATAAAAGGAAATTTAATATACCAAAAATTTAAATTTATAATAAGTGTGAATTATTTCAGTAGCAATAACAGATAAAAATATAGATAAATCATTAGTATTATATTGAAAAATATCAGGAATAGAACTAACCCCAGGAAGTAAAATATTTACAACAAGATGTAAAAATTTATATGTATTAACAACAAAACATAAAATAACAGGAAAAAATAAAATTAATAAAATACAAATAGAAAGTCCTTTTGAACAATTTCTAAAAATAATTGATAATAATGATTATAGTTACAAAGAAATAGATATAGAAGAAGATTTAGAATTAATAAATGATAGAATAAGTACAACAAAAAGAATAGCTCATGAAAAAACAGAATCATCAAGCTCATAAAAAAGAACAAGTTATGAAACAACTTCAACAGTTAATTCAAATCAATATTATATAACAGGAACAATAAATGAAAAAGAATATTTAATACTCTTAAACACAGGACAAGAAGAAAATTATATAGCAAAATATCTAGTAAAAAGTGAAGAAATAAAATCTAATAGTAATATATGCCTAGATCTATCAAGGAGTCTAATAAACATTAAAGATATAGCTAAAAAGGAAATAATAATAGGAATTAGGAAAATAAAAATAGAATTTGAAGTAAAGAAATGCAAAAGGCAAATATAATATTAGGAATAAAATGGTTAGAATAAGTAAAACCATACAATATAGAACATACACAATTATCTATAACATATAATAAAGAGAAATTATTCATAAAAAGAACTTTAACATGATATGAAAATATATGTTCTTGTAAAAATAATAGTAGAATGATATTATAATAGGTATTATACACTTATGATAGATACAGGAGCAGAAACAAACTTATGTAGATACAATTGTTTACCAGAAAGTAAATGGGATAAATTTAAAACACCAATAGTAGTCAAAGGATTTAATAATGAAAGAAGTTTAATTACATATAAAGATAAAACTGTAAAAATACAGATATGGGATAAAATAATAACAATTGAAGAAATCTATAATTATGAACTAACATCAAAAGATATGCTTTTAGGAATGCTATTTTTAGATAAATTATATCCACATATAATAACTAAAACAGATTGGTGGTTTACAACACCATGTAAACAAAAAGTAAGGGCAAAAAGAATTATTAATAAAATAAGAAAGAAAATTGATTGGATCGAAGGAAGTGAAAAAATTACACAAAAGTTAGAAAATATAAAAAATACAGAAGACACAGTAGAACTAGTTGTATTTTCGATAAATAAAAAAGAAATAACTATATTTTCAATAGATAAGGTAGAAATAATAAAGAAAAAATTAAGACAATTATATAGTGAAGATCCATTAAAAGGATGGGAAAAATATAAAACTACTATAAAAATTGAATTAATAGATAAAAATAGCATAATAACTCAAAAACCATTAACATATAATTTTGACGATTTAAAAGAATTTAAAATGCATATAGATGAATTATTAGAAAAACAATATATACAAAAAAGTAATAGTAAACACAATACTCCAGCATTTATAGTAAATAAACATAGAGAACAAAAAAGAGGAAAAAGTAGAATGGTTATTGACTATAGAAATTTAAATGCAAAAATTACGACATATAATTATCCAATACCAAATAAGATATTAAAAATAAGACAAATACAAGGATATAACTACTTTAGTAAATTTGACTGTAAATTCGGATTTTACCACTTAAAGTTAGATGAAGATTCTAAGGAATTAACCGTATTTACGGTACCACAAGGATTTTATGAATGAAACGTATTGCCATTTGGATATAAAAATGCACCAGGTAAATATCAACATTTTATGGATAGTTATTTTAAACAATTACCTAATTGTATAGTATACATAGATGATATACTACTATATACAAAAACTATAGAGGAACATTTAAAATTACTAGAACAATTTACAGATATAATAGAAAAATCAAGAATAAGTTTAAGCGAAAAGAAAGCTGAAATCATGAAAAACCAGATAGAATTTTTAGGGATACAAATAGATAAAAGTGGAGTAAAAATGCAACAACATATAGTACAAAAAATAATAAATTCAAAAGAAGAATTAGATACAAAAAAGAAATTACAATCATTTTTAGGATTAGTAAACCAAGTAAGAGAATATATACCAAAATTAGCAGAAAACCTAAAGCCTTTACAGAAAAAATTGAAAAAGGATGTACAATATAATTACAACGAGGAAGATAAAAAAAAAGTTCAGAAAATAAAAATACTTTGTAAAGAATTACCAAAATTACAATTCCCAGATGAAAATAAAAAAATTACATATATAGTAGAAGCAGATGCAAGTGAATATAGTTATGGAGGAGTACTTAAATATAGGTACGAAAATGAAAAAATAGAACATCATTGTAGATATTATTCAGGAACATTTAATGAAACAGAAATAAAATGGGAAATAAATAGAAAAGAATTATGTTCATTATATAAATATTTATTAACCTTTGAACCATATATTGTATATAACAAATTTATTTTGAGAACAGATAATACCTAGGTTCGATGTTGGTTAACAAGAAAAATACAAAACTCAGTTACGACAAAGGAACTTCGGAGATTAGTATGGAATATATTAAATTTTACATGTACGATTGAAGTAATCAAGACTGACAAGAATGTTATTGCAGATTACATATCAAGACAAAGCTACTCAAACTAATTTACCAATGGAACAAGCTGATGTCAAAGATACCCAAACAGACTTAATATTACAAGTGTTTGAACAAATGAATTTATTACAAGAACGATTTATCACATTAACTACTGAAGTTATAAATGTAAAAGTGTAGGTTGAGCACTATAAAAAACAAGAAGCTATTATCAAAGATACTATGAAGGAAGAGAACATTAAAAAACTAGACCTAGAAGGTGACGATGAGAAACACCTAAAAACTCAAATTACTAGCAAAATTACAGTTACAGCTGCAGGCGCAAGTGATGTATCCAAGGGAAAGAATATAGTAACTCAATATAAACCTGAACTACCAAAGAAAAAGAATTATAACCTCAACCAGATATTCTCAAAACCATATACACCAAATATACAAAAATCAAAGCCATCTATACCTCCCAGATATACACATATTCCGAATCACTCAATCAACAAAAATAGACTTATAAACATATCACTCGTACATATATTGATAATATTTATACCTTACAAAAACTGTTAAATTCAAAACCTATCCAGAGTGAAGAATTGGAAAAACAAAACCAAGGATATATTACACAAAAATGTCAGAACTATAACAAACTTATTGCTTTGCCTGGCACCAGTGCAAACTTAATTTCTTCATGTTACTATTATGGACTATTATCTAAAGTTTACACAATTACTAGAGAAGAGTTAACAAGAATTCCAGATATTCACAAAAAATTTATGGATTATAAAAGGATTAAGAAGGGACAGTTATTCTGTGTCCGTTTCAACTAAGCACCAGCAGAAATATTATTTGATGAAATAAATAGACAATTACTATTGTCAAGACAGGATTGACACAAGACTATATTATCCCTGAAGAAATATGCGAACAAGAAGAGATAATAAAAAATCAGATACCGGACTTCTACCGAAACAAGAGATTTATTGGACTTAGCAGTATATTGACTGAGTTAGCAAATAATTATATAAATCAAAACCTAGTTTGGATTTACTATAACAGAAATCAATTATTGGTTTACTCTACTTGTAAAAATATTAGAGAAAATGACAGACAAGAGATAAGAAAATGGGTCATAACGATCCTAAAATCAGAAGAGTTACCAGTCACAAGATCTATTACGAAAGGAATTATTTCAGAGGAAGCTATGGATCAAATCTGTAAACAGGTTGGCCAAAGATACGATGACCACATATGCAGTAGATGTAGTGGCAGACACAACTTTATCCCAGATGTGATGCTATAATAGCAAGAAGATAAGGACAACAGCTGGAAGATACACGACAAAAAGATAAGAAAATGGAGCAATAATGGAAAGATAAGGAGACAAAAACATCAAAGTGAAGAAAGCGACATATGAAGAAAAAGCTAACTTTGTGAAATATGTAATACGTAAATCATGTGAACATTTAATAGATTTACTATTTTTAGGATAAAATTTTTGACTTTTTGCACTTGCCATTAAATGTAAAGACATAGGTCCATTATTGGTTTTTATTAGTTTTTGACTAGAAATAGTATATAGGTAACGTGTAAAGTTATATTAGGACAGATGTAAAAAGTTTACGCGTTTCCTTTAGGATTATAAATAGCAGAGCATTTGCTCAGTTAGAGGCAAGACTTTCATGTGTTGAAAGAAAGCCTCCTCTTTTGTAAATAAAAAACTTTTGAATATTTAATAAAAACAGATATATTTCCAAAGAAAAGCTATGGATAAACAAAGCCCAGAATTATCAAACCTACCAGAACAGGTATATTTATTTACGATTATGAATAGCTAAATTCATAAATTCTTGAAAATCATGATATGATAAAATAAGTTCATGATAGTTACTTTATAGTAAATTATTCAAAAAATAGCATGTTAAGAAGTTTATTAGGAAAGTGGAAAAGGAGAAAAATCCCTAAGAACTATGCCTTCCTAAAGGTGAAATCGGTGAGGCAAGAAAGCCGTGATAGGGGAGTAGCTAAAGTAGAAGTGTTTAAGGGAAAAGTATCCAGATTACCATGCTAATAGTGACCGAAGAACATGTTATTTAATAATAATCTAGTATATAGTAATCTAACATCATCATATTTTTTTGTGTATGATTGAAGGGAATATTTTGAAAAAGCATGATATGAAAAATGAATACTTATTTATCTGACGAAATGGTAGATTAATTCAAAATACTTGTTTTTTATATGCTTAAGGATATAGAAATTGTAGATATAAGAAAAATCATATTGGAAAAAATATTTGATAAATATTTTATGACTAGAATAAATTACATACCACACCTACCTACCTACTCTTCCAAATACTTACATACCAAACCTACACATCAACCATGATAAATTACGTATATTTAGAAAATTGGAAAATGGATATGAAAAATATACAATTAATAGAAAAACTAATGAAAACAAATTGAGAAGAATATATGAGAACTAAAGATAGAAAATATATAGAATTCCTTAATGAAAATATAGAGTAATTATTAAGATTAAAACAAACAACTAATAAATACTATGATAAATCAATTAATTACTAAAATCTAATTCTAAGTTATCCAAGTTATTCTTAGAAACCTAAGCATAATATGGATAATAGGACAAGATATATATCTAATGAAACTAAGATACTAGTTTTATATATCATAAAAGACAATTGAAAAACAAGATAAACTATCTGAAAGCATCTAAAACATAAGTAGTTGATGGGACAAACCCCCAACTAACTCCAACTGATTAAAATAAAGGAAGTACTAAAAATAACTACAAATAACTTGTCCTCTATGGATGATGACTCACCATAACTACTACTAAGTTACAAAGAACTTACTAAGGGCGATCGGGGAACTTAGCATCTGAACCTATATTGTGAAATAAATATAGCGCAAAAGAAAGTATGTCGTCAGTACTTGAAATGTATTGGTACGTGAGATAAGGACTAACTAAAGTACATAGAGAAACTGAGCATGAATGCATAAACATCTAAAAAAATGCAAGACCAAGTAAAGAATGAACTGATATAATCTATGAAACTGACTCACTGTATAGTTGATAAGCTGAACAGTTGGTCATACAAACTTGAACTAACATAATCTGAGTACTGGACTAAACCTATGTGAACTATAATTTAACTGGCATGAATAATATGAGCTAATCGGGATCCAACCTACAACCCCAGTTTCAAGGGTGTCATTACCTCGCCACAGCAACTAACAATGGCTATGTTAATCCACTATGCTGATATCCCAAAAGAGTAGGGTGTTATTCCTCTACTGGTAAGTGACCCCTAAGAAAGTGTTAGTCCTCTACTAGGAGGGTGACATCCCATAACCTATATTGGACATTTAGTTATACAACTTTGGGACTACTACTAATTATCTCAGTCCTCTACTGGCAGGTGAGCCTTAATACCTAGGTTGACTCGGTGCTGAATCCTACCACCAATTGTGCTGACACTGGTATTGATTAAAGACAATAAGAATCACAACTATAATTACTTAACATGACTAGAATAATCTTAATACGTTGGTAAAAACATGATCTGACTGACTTGTTTTTTGTAATTGGAAACTTGCATAAACCTATAGGTATCGGGTTTTATAACTGACCAACACTGAATAATATATAAAGTATAATAAAACAATCATAATACTTTATGTATATTCATGATACATTAAACCAATATATAGTGTATTTTACTAAATTGATGAAACCCATGACTATGAGTATGGGAAGATGTGAAACATATGTGGACAACATGCTCACATGGTTAAATTTATAAATTAATAATCAACTTAACGTCAACTAAACATAATATGGGTTACTAAGTTTATAAAGCATGTAAAATCTGAATTGACATGGGGAAACACATTGTCATGGTTTGTATTCAAATTATTAAGAAAAAGTTGAGTAATTTCATACTTGACATTGAAATTTTATCAAAAGGGGAAAAAAGGATTCATACTTGAAAAATAAGAGATTTTTAAGACTCAATGGGTGGAAGGATCCATTGATCAATACCTTACATACACGATTTTTTTTTGAATTATTGAAGAAAAGTTAGAATTCAAAAATTAGATGGTGAATTCTTGGACGATGCTTTGATTTCATTATGTTCTTGATAATGGAAGGAAATGAACGTTGTTAACTGATGATGAATAAGGAAAATAATTCCCCTCTTAGGTTATAAGTCATGAATTGGTAATTTAGAGAGAAGGGAAAAATATCAAAATCCCCCTTTAACTTAAAGAAAACTACTTGATTTTACATAGTCTTCGTGGAATGCTGATTATCATTACGGCCAATCTCTGTGACATGTTTTGTATTGCAGAGACTAACATCCTTGATACACTATGTATCACGCAGTCTGTCCTCTATGACACGCTGAAATCATAAAGTTTTACTGCCTCCGTGATAAAAAATAACTCAAAACCTATTCCAAAAATTTTCAACCTTTTCCAAATAACCCTTTTACATTCCTAAACATATTTTAACTCATAAATAAATGTTTCAAACTTGGGAAGGCCTAAAATATAATGTTCAAAATCTTGGGGTGTTAAAATGGTCGTGTTACTTGTTCTTAGTGTGACATAATTTCTTTGGGACTTCTAAACATATGATGACTAGCTGGAAACTTATTAAGAATATTGTGGCGTATTACATTTGGCAATTACAAGTCCATTGCTGTCAGCTGGTGCACCATGATAGCAGCCCTTTGGATTGAGATTGTGACTCACTTAGTAAAGGAGATACTGTGATTGTGGAGTGGTGTCGCGATCGTGATACATTTGATAGATGAGAGGTACCACGATTGTGAGATGAAAGGTCTTAATAGTGACTACTGAGGACCTAGAATGGTTATAAAAGGACCTCATTCCCATGATTTTTTCTATTCTTCATCATTCTCGCAGGACCCAAAACCCTAAAATGTGTAATTACTTAAAATTGAGACTTGTGGGTGACTTAGGAGCTTCATTAACATTTATATTTACAATTATCTTCTGATTTGATGTAAGTATTCACTCTTTTCTTTGATAAATTTCTTGATTTATTGCTCAAAACACCATAAAATATAGGTCTTCTTTTTTTCCCCAATTTATCTTGGTTATAACACATTTTTTAGGGTAATAATTCATTGAGCTTTTAAGAATATTGGGTTTGTTTGAAAAACATGATTTTCATAAGTTGTTCCCATATAGGGGTTTTTGATATGATTTTTGAACCAAATGCTGCATCTTTCTTTTATCAGATTATTTCTAGTAAGGTGATCATGGTGGATCTTTAAAAGGTTGTTGTGCGGAAGAGGTGGCCTAGACCAATAACTCTATTTGACATTCAGACCTTCTTAGGTTTATCCGGGTAAAATAGGTAGTTTGTGGAAGGATTTTTGTGGATAACTGTTCCTTTGACTAAGTTAACTCAGAAGATGTTCAAGTTTTCTTAGTCAAATGCTAGTTAAGGGATTTTCAAAAAGTTGAAGGATAATTTAACTTCAGCTCTAATTCTCATTTTGCTGGAAGGCAATGATGGTTTTGTGGTTTATTATGATTCATCTCGTGTATGGTTTGGTTATGTGTTGATACAACATGGGAAGGTAGTTTCCTATACTTCCAGGCAGTTGAAGGTGCATAAGAGAAATTATCATTCTCATTATTTGGAAAGTTGGTGGTTGTCTTTACATTAAAAATATGTCAGCATTATTTGTATGGTGTTCATGAGGATATTTTTTCCGATCATAAGAGTCGATAGTATGTATTCACTCAGAAAGATCCTAATCTAAGGCAGAGAAGATAGCTTGAGCTTCTCAAGGACTATGATATGAGTCTTCACTATCATCTAAGTAAAGCTAACGTGGTTGTTAATTCTCTTACAAGGTTATCCATAGGGAGTTTAGCTCATGTGGACGAAGGGAAGTAGGAATTGGTGATGGATATTCACCACTTGGCTAATCTTGGAGTTTGCTTTTTAGACTCCAATAATGGTGGTGTGGTTATGCAGGAAGTAGTTGGATCATCTCTTGGTGTATATATTAAGTAGAAGAAATTATTGGATCCTTTCCTGATGAAAATCAAGAGCGATGATGGTGGGCAAAAGTTATTGGTTTTTGTGATCGGTGGAGATGGTACTTTACGATACCAAGGGAGGTTTTATGTTCTTGATGTCGACGTGTTGCGATAAAGGATTTTGGATGAGGTGCATGATTCACACAATGTTAGTCGTCCTGGACCAACTGAGATGTATTATGATCTCAAGGAGATCTATTGGTGATAACACTCAACTCACTCCTATAAAAGAGTTGTGAGGCAGTCATTGTCAAGTAACCCAATTTGAATTAGGGTTGAATATCAAGAAGCAAATTATAAACTTCTGACCCTATGGGTGCTCAAATTACTACAAGGTTACCAAGAATTCTAATAAAAATGACATGTATAATAAAATAGGGGGATTTGTTTGGAAACTAGTTATACAATATTTAGTAAATGATCAAGATATGATACTTTTGTTTTAACCAACAATGTTGGAGGAAATCTTGGGATTATGTCTACCTAAAGGTAAAAGTATGTGGTTAAATGATTTTTATCATGAAATTAAGTTTTTAAGTAAAGGATAGGCTTGGTCGAAGGTCATTGTGGTTAATTTTTTAATAAAACTACAAGGATTTTACCCATTGACTATTTCGAGCACCTAACAAGTGTGAAATTTGTAATCACCCAAAACCTCAATCAAGCATCCCTATTTCTAGGATAATCCTCTTGACATGGTTTACACTCCTAATACACTAATTTTGAAGATTAAAAAAGGGAGAAAACCATAGGCTTAATTTTCCACCATTGCCTTGTCCCCTTATAACCCCCTTTCAAGGATGTTATGTGCTACCTCATATTCACCTTCATGCCTCTTTCAAGGATGATAAAGGGTTTTAGAGTTTGTGGTTTTTACCCATCAAACACATTTGGAGATTTAGGGCTTTCACCCATCAAATTGGAACTCATAAGCTCAAGCAATGGTGAAATCCTTACTCAACAACTAATAATCATGGAAACACAACAATACCCACACACAATTACACTCTTTTTCAATATAATTCCAATACTAAATTACTTAGCTACTCATGAAGAAAGTAAGGAGAGATATAACATAAGTATTATCAAAATAATTCATTCTTCACAAAAATCCTAAGAAAATTACCCTCCAAAGTTAATTACACACTTTCCCCATTAGGGGTGGGAAATCTTTTTTCTTATGAGGAGGCATATGAACAAATTAAATTGGGTGAAGTTATCATCTTCCACATGATGAGATAAAAGGACATTATCATAGTTTGGTTAACAAGTGAGTAATTTTTATAGTGCTAGTAGTTGTTGCGTGGTTGCTCCTCGAAGTAAATTATATCCTTCACTATTCTATTTTATGATAAGGGGAATTTTTAAAATTTGCTTACCCTTGCGTGAATAGCTTTTTTTGGTTGTAATTAAGTTGGATCCTTCATGGCCATTGGGAACTAATGTGGGGCATACATGGTGAGTTGTCTTATATTAAAGAGTGTTACTATTTGAGGACAAACAAGCTAGTAAGTTGGGGGTGTACTCTTTTATGGTATGATACACTGTGATGGTTTTTTTTTTGATATTATTTTATATACTCTCCGATGGTATGGGACACCATGATGAGTTCTTTGTTGTGCTATCTTTCGTGTACTTCCCGGTAGTATGGAACATCGTGGTAAGTTCTTGTGCTTTATGTTCTGAGGATGGTTGATTATAATCATGGTGAGTAGATGCTTTGTTATTGTGTATGTCTTTATGATACTAAAATGATACTCAGTTGTTATGGTGAGTATGGAGTATATTGAGATAGTATATCATGTTATTGCTTTAGTAGTACAGATGTTCTTACAGTAATATCAAAGAAGATTCAGGTTCGATCCTATCCCTTGACTTTAAGATTATTGTCTTACTTTATATCGCCTTTACGTTATATATGAGCTTAGTCGGCTTATGATGCTTACTATGTACCCGTGTCTTGGTACTCATAATACACTTCTGTACCTTTTTGGTGCAAACCCAGGCTCTAGTTACTGCCAGTGTGCTAGTTCGTGCGAGTTGACTATTTGGAGATAGATTGAGCTCTTGGAGATCGAGCTTCCCTCTTTCCCCTCTATCTTTATTTTTCTTTTATTTTTAAGAAAAATGTATGAGATTATCTAAGACATTTTAGACTTAGAGATTTTAAACTTCTATGGTAAAAATTAGAAGCTTTTGTATTAATACTATCAGGTCGTGGGATTGGTATTTGAATATCGATTGTTTTAGTTATGAAGTGTTGTTGTTATATCATGTTAAATCATAGGGTCCATGTTGGACATTCGTAAAAATATAACCCATTGTATTATCTTTGGGTTAAAGTATTGGCTTACCTACCGGTGGGACAAGGTAGGTTCCATCATGACTCAGAAGCTGGGTTGTGACATTGAGCGTCGTTCTTTGGGTTAGCAATTGTGTAAATCGGAATTTCACCTCTAGGTTTATCATTTAATTGTATTGATATTTGCCCTACTTGGGTCTCTAATTACTTGATAGAGGCAGAGTGAGACACCACTATTTGAGAAAGTCGAGAGAAATCACCCTTCAACTCACGGACCATATAGTCTGTGCCTTCTACTCTATTCAAGATACTTGCTAACATATCCTCGGTCTTAAAATTATCGTGGTCAATGGAACTAGATTCCATGGCTTTATCTCGATTAAGAGCAGGGACATAATGGTAATAATCACGTTCATGATCTCTCAAATCTCGATCCTGCTCAAGATCCATCCAACCTTTATTCCCAGCCTGCCTTAAATAATCATTGTGGGAACCCCCCGAGTAGTTTGCCAAGTACCGAATTATTCATCTAACTATTTATCCTCTTCATCATCTTCATAAGATTTTAATGCTATGGCATTTATCACTTTTGCGGGAGCACCCATAACATACTTCGTCAAGAGCTCAAGTTTGGTCAATATTTTGACCATTTTCTCCTCTTTTTCTTCTTCTCATTTTCTTTTGTCATTAGCCACCACAGAGTTAGTAGAAGGGGTTTTGGAAGCTTTGGTATCTAGGGTATGCCGACCTCAATTTTGTTTTGATACTTCTCCTATCAGTCAGAAGGCCACAAGATGATGCAATATCACTATAGAGATGCTCGTCACATTATCCACCATTATTTTGTTTAATGGATCAAGAGCCTTATAGAAAATCTAGAGGAGCATATTTTTCAGGACCTCATGATATGGGAATTGGGACAAGGTAGGTGCCATCATGACTCAAAATATGGGTTGTGACAAGTTGCTATTAGAGCCTAGGTTTCACTGATATAATTGATACAATATCAAGTATCTAATAGAGTCCTACGGATCAGAACATTGACATTTGTTACCTATATTTGGGAGGCTATAAGACATTGTTAGGAGTCCTTTACTTATTTCATTCACATTGTGCTAAGAGTCTGAGTTAGGTTGTAAGATATTTGGATAATTGTACTCTTTTACAGATGTCAAGAACACATGTTTTGGTAATACACGAGGTGGGTCTTAAGACCTAGACTCGTGATTTGTCCCCAGTTAGGGACCAGTGTGTACCTTTTCCAGACCCTATTTCTGTACCCGAGCCAGAGAATCCTCCACCTCAGCTAGCAGTAGGCTAAGGACTATCCCAGGCTCCACAGGGATTCATTCCCTTTTCTTTTCTTAGAGATACTTTGGTTCATTTATTGTTTTTGTTGATGGTTCACACACTACTGGAGAAGGAGTGAAACCTGCAACTATATATCCTGTAGTTGAGGTTCCCCTTATTTTGATAGTTGTTCAGCCACTTGAACCCAACCTGTTATGTCTGCCGAGGAGCAAAAGACGCTGGGTAGGTTCTTGAGCTTGGCTCTGCCTAGATTTGTGGGTTCTCCTGGAGAGGATGCACTTGGGTTTTTGACTGTTTGTGAGGATAGGTTTCATGGATTAGACCTTGTGGAGACTCGTGGTGTGGAATACACCATATTTTAGTTGTACTTGTCTTCTAAACATTGGTGGAAGGGTTTTATGAGGTCAATACTAGTTGGATCTTCCCCTCTCCCTTGGACTTAGTTCTCTGAGATGTTCATAGGGAAGTTCATGACGTGAAGCCTTAGAGATTGTTTTAGGGATTAGTTCACTAGATTGGAGCAGGGTTCTATGACAGTCGCTTAGTATATGGCTCATTTCCATGAGTTGGCTAAGGATGGAACTGCTATCTTGGATATAGATTATGATAGGGTTCTCTGCTTTGTGACAAAATTGAGACTGCCAATTAGGATGGCAACCCAGAGTTTAGTTATTACTGGTAGGATCTTTGCTGAGGTTGCTGATTATTCTAGGGTGATAGAGGACATGCAACGTTAGGGCTGTTATAAGTGGCCTAAGTATTAGGGAAGATTTGGTAGGACCTCTAGTAGTTCCTTTTTTATAGATGGTATTCCTTATACTAGACATCCTCCGTATCCATCCTTTACATCTTAAAGTCGACCAGTTCAGGCAACTCTTCAGATAGCTGATGGGGATCAGTTTATTTCTAGAGGGCACACTAGTAAGGGAGATTATTATTCTATGAGAGGTTCATATGTGGGGCTATGATAGGTGTGGCAGTTATGCTGGATCAACTAATTATGTGAGTTCTGGTTCTTTTCGTGAGTCCTATTTCACTTGTGGACTTCCTGGTCATTTCTCTAGAGGGTGTCATTATAACACCCCAATTCGCTAAACCGGAATGCTACACGGTGCTCATGATCCCGAAGGACCACAAGATAACCTATGACTGATATTTGTACCTGTAACTGCATAATATTCATATAAAATGCGGAAACATGAACAAAGAGGGCGTAAGGTTCAATCTTGAATAATAAGATATCTGAAATAAGGTGGTATCACAGTACCAAAACAAAACTTAAAATACTAAAGTCTCAATCTGAAAAAATCTATAATCGTCTGAAAGCCTCTAAACTGTCTAAATAAGGAGTTGAAGGAACATGTCTCTAACTAACTCCCTAAATTGAAAATAAACTGAAATACTGGAATAATAAATGTAATGATCATGTCGTTGAAAGATGAGGACTCACTACTTACTAAACTGCTACTGCTGATCTGGAATCTGCACCTAAGAACCTATGGTGTACCATAGAAAGAAAGCACCATAGCGCAAATGCATCAGCACAACTAAAGTACTGAGTATACGTGGGGGTAGGCTAAATGCATGGGGTTTATATGCATGAACATGCTAACTAATATGAATGTGAGAATACATACATACATACATACGTAACTACTATAGAACTCATGGATATACTGACTACTTGATTTTGAACTCTGACAACGTGAGTTTCATGATACTGAGATATTGAATAACTGATGACATGGATGACTGTATCTAACAGTCCTAATTCTGAGGAAAACTATCTGAGTTCCAAATTGTAGCTGAACATCTATGTTTGAGATCAGTCCTAGCTGACGAGTGATCTCTGAAACTGATAATGAGAATACTCGACTGAATCTGAGATTGAGATCAAGCCTGTCTGCTGGGTGACCTCTAGATATAATAATAAGCATCTGAATATGGGACCAAGCCTATCTGATGGTATGGTCTAGGAATCATTGGAAATATCTGAGTTCTTTACTGAGATTGATGACTGTATCTGACAGTCCTGATTCCTAATTTCTACTCTGAAGACTGATACTAAAACTGAAACTGTACTGTAACTGTGGGAGGTAGTAACCTAAACGACATACCCTACTACTGTACTGGTGGGGTCCAATCTTTGCCCTGACTGGAAGGGTATCAATACCATGCCACAGGTAGAGACCTCTGCTACGGTCAAGCCTCTCTAACGGTGACCCTGAACAGGAAATCAAGCCTAAGGCAATATAATAATCAATTTTAGCCTTAATCTGACGAGTGACTCCTGTCCTGTGCTGGCTATGCAGTTCTGGAGTACAGGGATTGCTGCTAACGGCTCTGCCTTTATAACAGGAAAACCGCCATCCTTGCACTCGCTCGGTGCTAGTCCCTACTCCCAACTGAAAGACACTAAATAGATTAACTGCGCTGAATTTACTAACTGAACTGAACTTATTCTGAGTTTACTGAGTTTCCTGGACTGATGGAACACTACTAACATCTGATATCTAGCTAAGTCATGATATTGCCGATCTTACTGAGTACTGAGTTTTCATAAGATTTCAGAGTCTTTCCTGAGTCACATGACTAACTGCAATCTATGGAACATAGCTTGACCGAGGATGCCTTGAAACATGACACTAGCTCTAGGGACACAGCTATAGTTTTTGGGTACAAGTACCCCCAGGACTCGATGGAAGGAAACTGACACACATGACTGACTTGATCATAAGAGTAGAGTCCATAATTCACAATATCATAAGTAAGGATTTCATAATAAGAATGATTCTCAACAAACTATAACATGATCGGGAATGCACACAACATGTATATACTTGCATGGCTTCAATAACATGGTCATTCCATATCACAACAATATCATGAGCATCTCATACAACATCTTTAATTCAAGACAATAGCATGGGGATCACGTTGAACATAAACTTAGAACATGGAATAGTCACTTAGGACTTATTATGTTGTAAAAGCATGATTTCTATTCCCTTAGGTATTTTCACAAATACCTTACATGTACATCTTAGGCATAGGTGGATTCATCAAGATTTCAAACATTCAACCACCAATTTCACATGTTATACGTTAAATACCACCATATCCTCACATAAAACATACAAAGACCCCATCTTAGGCATCATCAAACTCCAACCACATGAAAATCAACCACCAACAACATAAACATCATAATACATAATTTAGAAGATGGTTCTTGAGCTTCATGGACGAAAGGAGTCCATGAATCAAGTCACGCATACCTTAGAAGGAGGATTCTCCATGATTGACGGAGGAATTTCCTTGAAATCAGATCTTTAAGCTTAGTTATGCAACCCTAGTTGTTTTTCTCTTTTAGTTCTCTTGGATGATGAGCTTTGAGGTGATAATAGGTTTGTAATATGTTTAGAAGCTATATATTTCGTAGGGTTAAGTTTAGGGACGTGTAAGTAGTGTTAAGAGACTTAATTACCCTTAAAATAACTCAAAATGGAGTGTTTTGGCACCTGGAACTAACTTAGGCGGCGCCCAAGTAATTGCTAAGCTAGGTTGGGCGGCGCATAACCAATCACCTATACTTGGGTTGGGCGGCGCCTAACCAATCGCCTATGCTTGGGTTGGGCGGCGCCTAACCAATCGTCTATGCTTACTGTCTCTTATGAAAATGGGCATAACTTTTTGCTCGGGTATTGGATGAAGGCAAAATTGGTATCGTTGGAAAGCTAATTCGATTCTCTACAATTTTGTGGGTCTAAATAAGCCAAAATACCACATTAAAATCAAGTTATACTAGTTCAAAGATGACCCTTGCAAAATCAAATACTAAAAATTGATGGATTCAAAAACTCTTAGCTTATATTACCTTAAGTGACTCATATGAACATGCTTAATGCATCATAAGCTATCCTATCACTAGGATATTCATTGTAAGTCATGTACTTAAGTATGAATCACAGGATAGGAGATTTCATACATAGGAATACTTATTCACTTCCTAGCTTAGAAATATGCGGGGTATTACAATCATAGTCATAGGCGATGGTTGTTACAGTTGAGGGATTTAATCCTATTAGGGAGGTTCATACCTTAGTTAGGGGTGGTGCACGAGGTCGTAAAGGTAGTTACCATGGTGATCAAAGTGGTACTCAGGCAGGCAAGATAGGTGGTCATTTAGATGCCCAGCAAGATGGAATGTGTGGTCAGTTGTATACAGTACCTGCTCGGCCCGCGACTGAGACTTTGAATGCAGTAGTCACAGGTGCAATTTTAGTATTTGCCAGTCGACTTTTGCTTTATTTTAGTATGTACCATGGTTAGCGTAGACTAGTGATTTAGTATCTATTCCACTACATGTATCAACTCTTGTAGGTATTTCTTTAGCAGTGGATCAGGTTTTCAGATTATGTGTCATGACAGTTAGTGATGTTGATACTTATGCTGATCTTATTATTCTGGAGATATTGGATTTTGATGTGATTCTTAGCATGGACTGATTATCCCACTATCATGAAGTCATGGATTATTTTTCTAACACCATTAACCTAGCCATGCCCCATATCCCTCTACTCATTTGGCAGAGGAAGATTGGCTGCGACCGACGGGGATTATTTCAACTGTTTGTGCAAGACGACTTTTGTCAAGGGGTTGTGAGTCTTATATTGCCTATGTATGTGATACATGTGTAGAGAGTCTTACACTTGATATTGTTCCTATTGTTAGTGAATTTCCTGATGTGTTTCCTGAAAATCTGTCGGGTATCCGTCCTGACCGTGACATTGAGTTTCCTATTGACCTTGATCCTGGTAGCCAACCTATTTCTATGTCACTTTATCATATGGATCCCATAGATCTTAAGTAGTTGAACAATCATCTCTAAGATATTCTTAGCAGATGATTCATTAGATTAAGTATGTCCCTATGGGGAGCCCCTATTTTGTTTGTAAAGAAGAAAGATGGCTCGATGCAGATGTGTATTGATAATAGACAGCTTAATGTGGTGACAATGAAGAACCGTTATCTTATACCTCCCATTGATTATTTGTTTGACCAACTTCAGGGAGAAACAGTACTTCCAAAGATAGATTTGAGGTCCGGTTATCATTAGTTGAGGATTTAGGCTGAGAATATCCCGAAGACAGCCTTCATGACCTAGTATGGTCAATATGAGTTTTTGGCGATGTGTTTTAGGCTAACGAATGCTCCAGCCGCGTTTATGGACTTGATGAATCGTGTGTTTAGACCTTATCTAGACTCCTTTTTCATAATGTTCATTGATGATATCCTTGTGTATTCAAGGAATAGTGAAGAGCATGCACAATATTTGATGGTTGTTCTCAAGGTTTTGAGAGAGCATATGCTTTTCTCCAAGTTCTCCAAATGTGAATTTTGGATTGATTTAGTATCTTTTATCAAACACGTGGTGTCTAAGGCTGGTAATATGATAGACTTGGCTAAGATTATAGCAATTCGTTATTGGGCTAGGCCTACATCACCAACTGAAGTTCTCAGTTTTATTAGTTTGGCTGGTTATTTTAGACGTTTTATTAAGATCTTTGCTACCTTATCATCCCCTTATGACTAAGTTGACTCGAAAGGAAGTTCCTTTTTGATTATCTAAAAAGTATAAGTTGAGCTTTGGAAAGCTCAATGATTGTGTCACTTCAGCCCCAGTATTAGCTCTTCCAATTAAGGACGAGTGTTTTACTGTGTTTTGTGATGCTTCTGGTGTTTCTCTTGGATGTGTTTTGATGCAACAGGGTTGTGTCATTTCCTATTCTTCTAGACAACTTATGGTGCATGAGCGCAACTACCTTACTCATGATTTTGAGTTGGCGGTAATTATTTTTGAGCTCAAGAGTTGGAGGCATTATTTGTATGGTGTGCATTGCGATATTTTCACCGATCATCGTAGTGTTTAGCATCTTTTGACCCAGGATAAGCTTAATTCTCGCCAGCATAGATGGATGGAGTTGCTAAAGGAATATAATATTTCTATGTTGTACTATCTAGGTAAGGCTAATATGGTGGCAGATTCCTTGAGTCACAAGGCAGTGCGTATGGGTAGTTTGGGATGTATTTGATTTTCTCAAAGGACATTGGCTTAAAACATTCAATCCTTATCCAATTTGATGGTTTAACTCAACATCTCAGATCCCACGAGAATTTTGGCTTATGTAGAGGTAAGGTCCTCCCTGTTTGAGCAGATTTATGATCGTTAGTTTGAGGATGATAAGTTATTCATTCTCTGTGATTGGGCAGTGAACGGTGAGTCTGGGAGACACACCGTGGTTTCCCAGGGTATCTTGAGATTTTAGGGTAGTATTTGTGTCCCCCAAGTTGATGATTTGATTCAGTCAATTTTATATAAGTCTCATAGTTATAGATATTCTATTAATCTTGGTACGAACAAGATGTATAGAGATCTGAGGCAGTTGTATTGGTGGGATAGTATGAAGAGAGATGTTGCAGACTTTATAGCCCATTGCTTGTGTTATCACTAGGTTAAGGCTGAGCATCAGTGACCCGATAGATTGACCCAGAGATTGCCCATTCCCAAGTAGAAATGGGAAAGGATCACTATGGACTTCATTAGTGGTTTTCCTTTTACTTCCCATGGTCAAGAATGTATCAGGGTTTTTGTGGATTGTTTGACTAAGTTGGCACATTTTATTCCTATTCAGATGACATTAGGTGTTAATATATTGGCTCAGATTTTTGTTTAGTAGATCGTTTATTTGCTTGGGGTCCCTGTGTCTACCATATCAGTTTGTTGTTATGTGTTCACTTCAAGGATTTGGAGAGAATTTTAGGAGGAGTTGGGTACTTGATTAGATTTGAGTACAGCCTTTCATCCGCAGATGGATGGTCAGTCCGAGCGGACTATTTAGATGCTTAAGGATATGCTATGAGCATGTGTTATGGACTTTAGAGGTCAGTGGGATAAGCACTAAGCTTTGACAGAGTTAGCCTATAACAACAGTTATCAATTGAGTATTGAGATAGTGCCTTATAAGGCTTTGTATGGTAGAAGATGTCGTTCTCCTATAGAGTGGTTTGATATATCCGAGGTTTGACCCTATAGTACAAATTTGCATCAGGACTCGTTAGATAGAGTCTGGGTGATTCTGTATAGGTTTAGAGTAGTCCAAAGTAGGCAGAAGACCTATGCCGACCATAGACTCCGTGCCTTGAGATTTGGAGTAGGTGATCGAGTGTTCCTTCATGTTTCACCTATGCAAGGTATGATGAAATTTTAAAGGAAGGGTAAGCTTAGCCCTTGCTTTATTGGTCTTTTTGAGATTTTTTATGTGGTTGGCGAGGTGGCCTATGAGTTGGCTCTACTTTAAGACTTTTCCCCTATTCATCTAATTTTCTATGTCTCTATGTTTTGGAAGTATATTGCAAATCCTTCTCATGTGCTTAGATGGGACTTGGTCTATTTGGATGATCAGTTGACCTTTATGGAAGATCCCATGCTTATTTTTGCTAATGATGTAAGGAGACTGTGTACTAGGGATACTCCAGTAGTTAAGTTCAATAGAGGCATCGACAAGTAGAAGATGCCACTTGGGAGATTGAGAAAGAGATACGAGCCCAGTATCCTCACTTGTTCGAGACTTTAGGTACATGTTTATCTTTAACTTTCGGGGATGAATGTTCCTTAGTAGTGGATGTTGTAATGACCCTTCAGGTCATTATTCCTACTCTATCTTATTATCACCTATACAGCTTTTCCATAGCTATCCTAGGTCATTAGTGATAAACGGGGTCTGATAGTGCGGTTACCTGTTAGTTTATTTGGGGTTTTAGAGCCCTTTGCTCAATTTGAAGTCTTCGTTGGTCCTAACGGACCATTAAGTAAAACCTTAGTAAAACAATCTTGTAGGCAAAATTTGACTTCGCCAACGTGTCTGGAATATTGAAAACTATGGGGTTTCAAACCTTATTTGTTCAAAATGGACCCCGAATGTATCCCGTGGTATTGGCGGAAGCTTGAAACCAAGTTCCAAGCTTTGTCCATACATGGCATGCACCGAGGTACCACCACCGTGGTGAAGGAGGTACGACCGCAATGCCTCAACTGCAGCAAGGCGGGGGCCATGACCGCACCATCAGAGACCTGGTTGGTCCATATTTAAGTGCTGTCATGGATGAATTTTGGCCATTTTGGTCCTCCCTCTTAACCTGTAAGCCCTAATAGAGTGTAAAACCTTCTAATTGTCTTGTGGGTTGAATTGGAGCTTAAACAACTTGTGTGATTGATTCTTACTACAAACTAAGGTAAGAATTCTAATTTGGTATTGATTTTATAGTTTCTTGACTCAAAATCCCTAAATCATTGGGGGTTAATTATATCCCCATAATTGAGTGACTGACTAAAATTACTTGAGGGTTTTAACTCCCTAAAGATAGTTATGTTATGGGTTGGTCTTAGAAACTCTTTTCCAGGGGTGAAACCTAATTGGGGTTTTGGTGTCAATTTGAAACCCATGGAAAAATGGTTCCATAATGGGTATTGTCATTTTTTTTTAAAGGTTGGATTATATTGTTGATAGCATTGCTTGTGGAACAACAAACTTCATAGAAGGGAAAGGAAAAACTCGTTGGTTCATGAGTTTCTTGGACTCAAGGTAGGTTAGGCTTACCCGTAGACTAGATTTAGCTTGTTTGTAATGCAAATATTGATCTTTTGTGAGATTTGGTAGGGATTTTAAATGATAGTTGATTAAATGGTGAACCTTGAGATTAGTTGGTTGATTAGGAAATCGAACTTGTGTAGTGTAACATATGATCCTTAACTTAGAATCCTTGGGTAGTTCACTTGTAGTCTTATAACAAGAATAAGGATGCTATAGTCACTCTAATAGATGAGAATGGTGTTCTTCACTAGTCTTAGGGGTGATGTTGACTTATATATATGTTGTTTAAATAGTAAGTGACCTTGGTGTTGGGCTGACTTAGAAAGGATATTTGAAGAAGTTTTCTTTTTAGGTTAAATAAGGATTTATAAAAACTTATGAGGTGACTTAGATGACTTAGTCTAATCTCGAGTAGAAGCTAGTCTTGTATTAGTAAATCTTTGTCTTTCTTGGGGATTTAGAAATTGAACTTGACCCACCTTAAGTCTGAACTAGATAAATGCTTAGTGACCTATATATGTGGTGATTGTCTAAACTATATATATAGAAATTGTGATGGTTGAACATGATTATTCGATTATCTTGTGATCATGACTTCAATAATCTTGTTAAGTGATTATTATGCATGTCTTGAAAATACTCATGCTCTTATTTATGCTCATATTACATGTCAATCTTATTCGCAAGGTAAAATGACAAAGTATTATCCTACATCCCTACTTCCTTATATTGTGAACTTTTGTGTATGATTATTGGTTTGACTATGCATATGGATGAATGTTGTCATATTAGGATACTTGTTGATTTTATGATGATGGCTGGTGAATTCGGAGGAATATGTTGATATAATAATGATGCCTAGTCAATTCGGAGGAATATGTTGATGTTATGGTGATGCCCGGTGGATGTAGAGGAATATATTGATATTATGATGGTGCTCGATAAATCCAAAGGATCTATTAATGTCGTGATGATGCACGGTGAATCTGAAGGATATATTGATGATATGTTGATGCCCAGCGAATCCGGAAGAGGTAAGAACGTTACAATGCCTTGTGGGGCAAATTACATATATGCATTGATATTTTAAAGGTTAGGTCGTGTGGGGCCAACCACCTATGTGCTTGAGAGATGAGGTCTCTCTTGGTAAATTTCTATTCATTTCTTGTTCCTAATAACTAAATAGGAGGTGTGACCCTTGTTGATGCTAATTATCAACTAGAAGAAATTTATGCCTAATATTGAGTTAAGACTTAGTGGTATGCGTAATCTTATGTAGAATCAAGGGCTAACCTAATATATCTACTTGACTTGAATAAGAGGTTATATTATGACATCATACCTAGTAAAGTGGCTTATGTGACAACTAGTTACTTCTAAAATATGTGATTACAATTTGAAGGCTAGAAACCTAGTAAACTAGTTGGAGGACTTTACTTGATCAAAATATGGAAACTAGTCCTTAAGGCTGAGACATGCTTAGTGATGATGGACCTAGTATTGCATGATGATTAATTAGATAATCTTCCAATAGGTAAGGTTGGGGTGGCTTAATTGATGATTCATATCATGAAGATGCTAGCTAAAGAATAGCCTTATGATAGATGAATAACCTATAATATGGGTGGCTTGTAGTTTTCCCCAAATTGATGGGTAGTAATTATAAGACTTGTAATCTATTTATTCATGGGAAATAAGGTTAACTAGTATGAACTTCACGTGGTGTTTATCTAAGAATTTTAGAATTATTGGCTGCATATCTATGCTACAGCCATATTTCTTTCATTTATGTTAAAATATGGTATAGATATTAGGATGTGGATTTCGGTAATGAGCCATGGAGGGGTTGAGCTACCCGAGGTTTTGGTCTGTTGATTGAGTAGTTATGCTTTATTATATTATTTGTTGTATTCTTTTGGTTTACTCTCTGGTGGTATGGGACACCGTGATAGGTTCTTGTTTGAAATTCTTTTGCGAACTCTCTGGTGGTATGGGATGCCATAACGCGTTCTTTATTGTGCTCTCTTTCATGTAATTCCTGGTGGTTTGGGACGTCGTGGTAAGTTCTTATGCTTTATGTTCAGATGATGGTTGATAATAATTATGGTGAGTCGATGCTTTGTTATTGTGTATATGGCTTTATGCTTCGGAAATGATACTCAGTTGTTATGGTTAGTATATAGTATATTGAGATAGTATCTCATGTTATTGCTTTAGTAGTATAGATGTTGTTATAGTGGTATCAAACCAGATTCAGGTTTGATCCTATCCCTTGACTTTAAGATTATTGTCTTACTTTATACCGCCTTCAGTTGGCCGATGATGCCTACTGACCCAGGTTCTAGTTGCCGCCATTGAGCTAGTTTATGCATGTTTACTATTTGGAGATAGGGTGAGATCTTGGAGATCGATCTTCCCTCTTTTCCCTCTATTTTTATTTGTCTTTTGTTTTAGAGACAAATGTATCAGATTATCTAAGACATTTTAAACTTTGAGATTGTAAACTTCTACAGTAGAAATTAGAAGCTTTTGTATTAATACTATAAAGTCGTGGGATTGGTATTTGAATATTGATTGTTTTAGTTGTGAAGTGTTAATGTTATATCGTGTTCACAAATAGGGTCCATGTTAGACGTTCCTAAAAGGATAACCCATTGTATTAACTTCGGGTTATAGTATCGGCTTACCTACCGATTGGACAAGGTAGGTGCCATCATCACTCAAAAGTCGGGTCGTGACATTGAGCGTTGATCTTTAGGTTAGCAACAGTGTCACTCAGAAGTCCACCTCTAGGTCTAGCATTTAATTGCATATATATTTGCCCCACTTGGATTCCAATTGCTTGATAGCGGCAGAGTGAGACGCCACCGTTTGAGAGAGTTGGGAGAAATCACCCTTCAAATCACGGACCATTTGGTCTGTTCCTTCTACTCTATTCAAGATCCTTGCTAACATATCCTCGGTCTTGAAGTTTTTGGGGTCAATGGCACTAGATTCCTTGGCTTTAGCTCGATCATGAGGTTGGACATAAAGGTCATAATCACGTTCACGATCTTTCAAATCTTGATCCTGCTCATGATACATCAAACCTTTGTTCCCATCTTGCCTTTGATAAGCAAGTCAGGAACCCCCTGAGTAGTTTCCCAAATACCGAATTTCTTCATCCAACTTTTTTACCTCTTTATCATTTTCATAAGATTTCAATGCTATGACATTTACATCTTTCACGGGTACACCCATAACATACTTCGTCAAGATCTCAAGTTGGGTCATCATTTTGGCCATGTTCTTCTCCTTTTTTTTCTTCTCGTTTTATTTTTTCATTAGCCACCACAGAGGTAGTAGAAGCGGTTTTGGAAGCTTCGGTATCTCGGTTATGCTAACCTCAATTTTTTTTTTATACTTCTCCTATCAATTGAAAGGCCGCAAGATGATGCAATCTCACTAGAGAGCCGCACTTTGCATTATCCACCACCATTTTGTTTAATGGATTAAGAGGCCTATAGAAAATCTAGAGGAGCATCTTTTCCCGGACCTCATGATTTGGGCATTGGTATAGCTTTCCATTAAACCTCTCCTAAGTTTCAAACAATGGTTCTTCATTTATTTTCCGGAAGTTCACAATCTCATCCCTTTTTTGAAGCATTTTTTATGGTGGGAAGTATCTATCAACAAACACCGTGGTAAGCTCTTCCCATGATGTAATTGAGCCGGGTGGAAATAAATGAAGCTATAAAACTGCCTCAACTATTAGTGAGAATAGGAAAAGTCGAAGCCGGATGGATTTTTGTGTAATTTGTATTATGTTAAATAGGAGCACAAACTTCCACAAAGTTCTTAAAATGGACATTCGGGTGCTCATATGCTTGACCCCCATACAACCCTTTCTTTTGCAACATGTGAAGAATAATGCTAGTCACATGAAACACTCCATTTCTGTTTATTGGCGGGATGCGAATTGTACTTATTTGTCCCTGTTCATTTAATTGGCCTTCATCATCAAGAGGGGCATCGAAGAGGCCCATATTTCTTGCGTTATCGCTCATTGATCCGTTTACACTTTGATCACCTACAAAAAGTTCAAAAACAACAAATAAAGTACATTACACCATTCTGGGTATTCCCAAGTAAGAATGACACCACACTAGCAAAATTTATATTTCACTCCCCGACAACGACATTATTTTAATAACGCTCAAATCACTCCCATAATAGAGGGATGAGGCGGTCATTGTCAAGTAACTTAATTTGAATTGGGGTCGAATCTCAAGGAGTGAATTATAGACTTCAAACCCTATTGGTGCTTAAATTACTACGAGGTTACCCGGAATGCTAACAAAAATGACATGTAAAATAAAATGGGGGATTTGTATGGAAACTAGTTGTACAATCTTTAGCAAATGATCAAAAGATGACACTTCATTTTAACAAACAATGTTGGGGGAAATCTCTTGGTTATGTCTACCTAAATGTAAAAGTATGTGGGTTAATGATGGTTTAGCATTAAGTTTAGTTATAAACTAAAGGATAGGTTAGGTCGAAGGTCACTGCGGTTAATTTTTCGATAA
Source organism: Capsicum pubescens (assembly GCA_030864215.1). Lineage (NCBI taxonomy): Eukaryota > Viridiplantae > Streptophyta > Magnoliopsida > Solanales > Solanaceae > Capsicum > Capsicum pubescens. The sequence goes on from CM061546.1 coordinate 185,136,783, forward strand.
AAACCATAACGATTTCACCTGTTGGATCTTTCGAGCACCTAACAAGTGTGAAATTTGTCATCACCCAAAACCTCAATCTAACATCCATGATTCTAGGATGATGCTATTGACATGATTTACACTCCTAATACACTTAGTTCTAAGATTGCAAAAGGGAGCAAACCATAGGATGTCCCCCTATAACCCTCTTTCAAGAATGTTATGGGTTACCTCATATTCACCTTTCTCCCTCTTTGGAGGATAATAAATGGTTTCTAGAGTTTGGGGTTTTCACCCATCAAACTTATTTGGAGATTTGGGGCTTTCACCCATCAAATTTCAACTCTTAAGCTCAAGCAATGGTGAAATCCTTACTTAACAACTAACAATCATGCAAACAAAATAATACCCACACACAAATTACACTCTAGTTCAGCATAATCCCAAGACTAAATTACTTATCTACTCATGAAGAAAGTAAGGAGAGATATACTATAAGGATTATCCAAAACATTCATTCTTCACAAAAATACTAAGAAATCAAGCCTCCAAAATTAGTTACACACTTTCCTAATTAGGGTTTCAATTCAAATTATGTTATGAGAAAAGAAATCCCCAAAGAATAAAGGGTTTTTGATTATATACTATTTGGAATTCGTCTATACAATATTACAAATCTACCCTTGGGAGTATTCTTGTAGAACTGCGATTGCACAGGTCTGAGCGCGACTGTGGTTCTGTTCAACGATTGCCTTATATTGACCGTCTTAACTGACTGCAATTACGGCATGACGACCATGGTCTTGGTAATTGAGGATGAACAACATCATGTCTCTAGTTGAACTCTTTTTTATCCATTTGATCTCTTTTTAATCTCTAATCCACATCTTTCCTCCTTCTTAATTTTAGACCTGCAAAATATGGATATCAGTGCATTAAATAACAATTTTGTCTCATTTATCTTTACAAAAATAGTTTTTCACATAAATACTTAGTGCATATAAGTTGTAAAATCACCACTCATAAATTGGTGGAATGGTATGAAGAGGAATGTGGCTGATTTCGTGGCCAAGTGCATGGTGTGTTAGTCGGTTAAGGTTGAGTATATGGCCAGGAAGGTTGTATAAAGAGATTGATTTGCCAGAGTGGAAGTGGGAAGCGATCAATATGGACTTCATCACCATTCTTCTTTGGTCTCGGAATCAATATGATTTGATGTGGGTCATCGTGGATAGGATGACTAAGTCTGTGCACTTTTTGCTATTGCGGACTACTTCTCGGCTTAGTATTATGCTAAGCTATTTCTTCAGGAGATTATGAAGATGTATAGGATGCCTTTTTCAATTATTTTTATCATAGCACATAGTTTACGTCTCACTTCTGGTGAACTTTTCAGAGAGGGTTGGGGACTAAGGTGAGTCTGAGTACTGCTTTCCACCCACAGACGAATGGGCAAGAAGAGAGAATTATTCAGACATTGGAGGATATGATTTAGGCATAAGTGATTGATTATGATGGTAATTAGGTTGAGCATCTACCTTTAGTGGAGTTTGATTACAATAATAGCTATAATTCTAGTATTGGTATGGCCTCTTTTGAGGAGTTGTATAATAGGAGGTGTATATCTCCTATTGGTTGGTTTTATATTAGTGAGGTAGAAATGTTTAGTCCCGATTTGGTCTACCAGGATATGGAGAAGGTTGAGGTGATTCGGGATAGGCTTAAGGATGCCCAAAGTCGCCAAAAGTCATATGCAAATTTTAGGTGTAGAGACTTGGAATTTGAGGTTGGGGATAAGGTTTTACTCAAGGTATCTCCCATGAAGGGAGTGGTGCGGTTTTGCAAAAAAGGGATTCTTAGTCCCCAGTAAGTCGATCCTTATAAGATTTTGCAGAGAATTGGTAATGTTGCTTATGAGTTGGAGTTGGCTTCTTGTTTAAGCTTGGTTCATCCGGTCTTTCATATTTCCATGATGAAGAAGTGCATTGGTGATCCTTTTTGGTTGTTTCTTTGGAAGGATTAGGTCTCACAGATTCTTGATCTTATGAATAAGTCTCGATTGAGATCTTGGATAGGAAGGTTCATTTGTTGCGGACAAATGATGTGTCTTCGATTAAGGTTCTTTGACGGAGCCATAAGGTAGAAAAGGTACATAGGAAGTAGAATAGGACATGAAGTCCAAGTATCTGCATTTGTTTTCTGCTCTTGGGATTCATGCATAATGTATGTGTCTTCAACAAATCTTTACTTTCAAAGTTTGTTAAAGGAAAGATTAATATATTTTCCCTCCTTGTTTTCAAACTTTGTTAAGGATTAGAAATATATTTGATAATGCAAATGACTCTTGCGTGTGGTTACCCCTACCTTGTCTGTCATTCGGGGATGAATGTTCCTAGTGGGGAAGATTGAAACACCCTAGTTTTTGGACCATAGAAAATTACCTAGAATTCTGATCTCTGGACCCAATACGACTCAGGGGTATGTTCCGTATGTTGGGGTACGAATGGTATAGTACAGTTGTATACTGACCAGTGATGGTTGGTGGGATGAATTTTAGTTAATGGAATGGATAAGACTTAGGGGTATGAGTCATTTTGATGGTTACAAATTATTTGGTTCCTCAACTTAATATTAGACTTGGTTGCCCAGGTTGGATCTGAGTATGAGTGGCTCAGCATGAGCCGTAAGCCAGGGTACGAGTCATACCTAGGACTCATATAGTGGACAGTGTCTAAATCTTCCTTGGATTTAAATCAACCAAGGGCACGAATGAAGGGTAAGGATCATTAATTTTGAATACGACTTGGTTGGGTGAGTCATATGCAGGACAGTGTTGGATCCAAGGGTTGAAGACATGATAGGAATGGAGGATACGAATCGTATCAGTAGGTATGACTCGTATGGGATAGTCATATCCCTATGATGGGATTTTGGGGCAACTTAAGTGGGGGTATTCTAGACATTTTCCTACTTCTCCTAATAAGGCCCCATGACTTATAACCTACTTGGGAGGTTATATACCCTATTATTCCATTCATTAACACTTAAAAAATCTTCCAAAAACTCCATAATTCTCTCAAGAGCTTTTGGGAAAGGGAAGCTAGGGTTTCAACTCCATTCTATCTTTGAGGCTCGTTGGACAAAAGGAGGGGCATGACAATGCACGTTCTATCATACAACTTTGAAGACTTGAAACTTTTACCCAATATGAGATCAAAATTCTGGTTTGGATCCCTGGGTAAAAGTTAGCATATTAATAGGCAATTCCTTGTGGATTTGAAGTTGAGCATCTTGGCCATTGATGGATTGGGTTCCATGTGCTTCTTTGAAATGTCAAAGTCCAAAACTTAAAAATATCTTTTTGTATCACCACATTTCATTATTTGAATAGTTGAATAGATCCTCATCACATCCTCGAGGAGCAATGTTGAAAAGTGGGTTGAATGAAGTCCAACCCCTAGTTTTGGAATTATTTCCTCCAAAACATCTTCACCCCGAAATGTGCTAGAGTTGTCATAAGAGATTGGCTTTGTTTCTTCTTGAGACTCTAGCACCAATCCTTTTATTGTGGCTTCTTCTTCCTCATATGATATGGACTCTTGGGAAGCTATCGTGGAGTCTTTTCTACTAAGCTCATCATCATAACTTGATTTCTCTTCTTGACAAATCTCTCCTTTGGTAATGGGCATGGAAATGATAGTTTAAAGATTTTCTTCTTCGCCCATTACCTCCTTCTTGACACTTTTCCATTCTAGATGTATGTGTTCTAGGCCCTTCTCTATTGCTTCCAACCGATCCAAAATGGCTTGTAACCTTGGGTCACAGCTATTGGACTCGGTATCTTTCTCTTCATTCCTCTCTTCATCATGCCTATCAATCTCATAAGAAGGACTAGAAACCCAGTTAGTATATAGGGGGAGGGGGCATGTGGAAAATCACTTTAATGTCTATCTTGACCACTTCAAAAAGAACATCTATACATTCTATAGGATTGAGATGGTGAATCCATCTCTCTCCGGGGATCATAGTCACAATCTCTTATGAAATGTGGTACACCGTGATATGGATATGGATTGTTAAGTTTGGACTACAAAATACCTACATCATATTTGTCAAAATATGCCATAAAAAATAAAAATAAAATAAACTCTACCTACAAAATAAAATCACCAACAAATATATATTAAGCTTGAATTCAATCTTGTAACTACAATTCCAAACTAGCTTAATACTCCAAATTGTTCCTCTACAATGGTGCCATTTTTCATAACGATCAACTTACACATCAAGTTAAGTGAAAGGCGATCATCATCAATATATTTACCTAACTTTGGAGTTGAGGTCAAATCCATGAGGAACAATGTGAGTGGCGAAAAAAATTAATTCGAAATGATAGATACAAGTTAAATTCAAACAAATGGTACAAAAAGATAAATTGGGGGAGATGGGTTCTAATACTAATATTTATTTTTAAGTTTTTCTAGTATAATTCGGGGCTATGAATAATTAGAGTTTTAACAATTAAACACGGATCTTTGGATTATGCACTACTAAGGGAGTGACATGTGGGAGTTAGTCATCAACATCGATTTAGTAAATCAAATATGGGTAGGCTTGGTTAAAGATTTTGATGCTAGTGTTTCAAAAAAACACCAAACTTTCACTCATTGATTTTTTTGAATACCTAATAGGTGAGTTCAATAATTGGTAACCACAACCTCAATCTAGTTATCCCTATTTCTAGGATGATACCAATGGCTTAGTTAACCTCATATTCACCCTTATGTTTAAGATAGTGAAACTTTAGCAAACTACACACATAATTGTTTATCATTTCTTTGGTCTACACATCCATCTTTCGAGGATGACATGGATTCCTAAAGTTCACCCAAAACCCTTTTTTCGAAGATGACCTTGAACTTTCTAGAGCTTGGAGATTTAACCCATCAAACCATTGTGGGTATTTGGGGATTTAACCCATCAAATCCAAAAAAAATAGCATAGCAATGATAAAACCTATAAACATGAATTACCAAATAAATGCTAACAATAACAAACCACACACACTTTAACACCTATTCACTCATAACCCCAAGAGGGAGATTTAGCTACACATAAGATAAATAAGCATAGATATACCCATAATATCCATTGAAATGATTTGTTGAAGATTTAAGAGAATGTTACTTCAAATTTGGCTCACCGACAATATCGACAATTAAAGTTAGCAAATCTTTCACTTGAAAAGTCTCCAATGTATTATTCACCCAAAATTTATACAATATTTTCTTCTCCAAAAATGGAGGCTATAAACTACACAAAACTAAAACTAAAAATTAGGGATGATTGAATTATGTTCTATAATGATAGGGTTTTGAGTCATTTTGTTCAATTTGTGATTAGCACCTGTAGTTACGGATTTGCCCTTGGGCTGAGTTCCCCCGTTAGGCTGTGATTGCGCAGGTCTGGATGCGACCACAGCTACGCGACCATGGTTTACCTCCGCGACTGCGATTATTTGACTATTCTTGACTTTCGTGACCGCAGTCAGAAGATCGCAACCGCGATATCTAAGGCCCTTCTGTTTTAGGTCTTCAGCTGCACTTTCTTGCTCACTTTTTGATCATTTCGGGCTCCAATCCATATCCTTCCAACCCTTTGACTCTATGCATACAAAAAGTGGATTTTAGTGCATCTATTGCAATTATGTCTGATTTATTCATCCATAACAAGGTAATGTGCATGAACAATGAGTGTGATTAAGTGGTAAAATTAAAAATCATCACACACTGATACCTAAAACCCATTCAAAATCTAACAAAATATAATGAACATAATATGAATTAGCTCAATGTAACAAGGGGTAAAACCTAACCTAGATAGATGCCAAAGAATGCTCACAAGATTGGCTAAATTTCCATTTTTCCTTTCGAGAAGCTTTCGCAAGATGCCAAGCTATCAAAATTACATTCTACTTATCAATACGAGAATAATGATACTCATATTGCACTATTCTACTTCATATCAAAAAATCACATCAAAATCCCATGTGGGTCCTATTTATGAAAAATCATGCTCCGGAAACCAATCCAACATTCCCACCAACTCAAGGAATCATTAACCTGAAAATAGGTAAATTCCTAGAAAAATTGGGGGTAAAATCAAGAACCCTTGGTTTTGGGAGTTTTGAATAATAAATGAAAATTTCTACCATGAAAGGGTAAAATTTTATGACAAATTCAAAGATAATCTCTCAAACAAGTGTTAGACAATCTATAAAATCACCCACAATCTCTACTTTTAAGTTATCTCTCTTATTAGGGTTTTAGCTCTCTCAAAATGGATGAAGAAGGGGAAAAATTGTCTAATGAGGGTGTATTTATACCCACACCAAGTTCTAGGGTCTCACTATCGCGACCTGATTACCATGATCATGATATATGGTATCAAGGGAAGAAGTAGTTATTGCGGCATTCCCCCAACACGATCGTAACACTGGTGGTTTCCCAAGGAGTCGCAAGGAGTCGCATTAGCGACTAAAAGTGTTACGATATCAGCACTTGCTTGTGTTATCATATTGCTATCACGATCCATAGCCCACATTCGCGGGTGCACCAGTTACCTCTAAGACTTGGTATTTACCAAGTCACTACCACAAACTCGAGATTCCTCTGAAATCCCATATATTTAAATAAACTATGTAACCACACCAAATTCGATGTTTCAGACACAATGGAGAAGTCAACATTCCCATCTAAGGTCGTTTAAATAAAAAATGGGTCCCACACATAATTTCCAATTTCTTAACTTTTTGACCAATAGGTCGAAATGGGCCTGAGTTCCTCGAGAAATGAACGAAAGGTCAACCTAGTTGTCTATGAAAGTTATGTATTAGGATTTACCTGAAGTCTCACAAGTGAGGATACATGGTCCGTATCCCGCTCTTAATCTCCCAAGTGGCCTCCTCCACTGGGAGGTTCCTATACTGAACCTTAACTATAGGAATCTCCCTAGTGCGGAACCATCTAAAATGACTAGGCAAAATAAGCACAGGCTCCTCCACGAAGGTCAACCACTCATCTAGTTGGACTATGTATTATCTAAGCACATGAAATGAATCTGGAATATATTGTCGCAACATGGAAACATGGAAATCCAAATTGACAACAACAAAATCTGGAGGTAAATATAACTCATAAGCCACCTCATCAACTGTACAATGAATCTCTAAAGGTTCAATATACCTAGAGCTAAGCTTTCCCTTCCTCCCGAACCTCATCACACCCTTAATGGGCAATACTTAGAGGAATACTCTGTCACTAACTCCGACTATCAAAGAACATAGTCTATGATCTGCATAGGCCTTCTTCCTACTCTGAGCTGCTTCGACCTGTCTTGAATAACCCTGACTTGATCAAACGATTCCTGCAGAAAATTAGTACCATAGTGTCAAAACTCAATAGTCTCAAACAACCCAATCCGAGAACAACATCTCCTACCATACAAAGCCTCAAAAGATACCATCTTAATACTCTAATGCTAACTGTTATCATATGCCCAGTCTTCCAAGGACAAGTGCTACTCCCACTATCCTCAAAAGTCTGCAACACAAGCTTGAAGAATGTCCTTGAGTACCTAAATATTCACTCAGACTGGCCACCCATCTGATGATCAAAGTCTATACTAAGGTCCACCTAAGTAGCCAACTCCTTCTAAAATGCTCTCCTGAAACTAGAAGTAAACACAAAACCCTAGTCCAAATAATAGATATAGGAACACCATGCAAATGGACTATATCACATACATAGATACGGCTGACCTCTTGGCACTAAAAGATATCTTAATAGGAATAAAATGTACTGACTTGGTCAACCGATTCATGATGACCCAAACACCATCAATACTACAGGAAGTATGAGGCAACCAAAAACAAAATCCATAGGAATCTTTTACCATTTCCCCTCAGGTATGGGAAACGTCTGACTCAATTAAATTGGTCACTGATGCTCGGGCATTACTTGCTGAAAACATAGGCAATAAGATACCATATCTTCCACATCTCTCTTCATGCCATTCAACCAATAATGTTGTGCCAAATCTCCATACATCTTTGTTGTGCCAAGATGAATATAATATCTATAGCAATGAGCCTCATGTAGAATTAACTGGATCAAGTCATCGATCATCAAAATACAAATGTGGCTATCAAATCTCAAAATGCCCTCAAAATCTTGGGTGACCCTCTCGGACTTACCTCTCACCACCTGATCATGGAGGATATAAATCTTATAATCCTCAAACTGATAATCCTAAATCCTCTCAAAAAGTGAAGATATCACCTCAACACTAGAAAGAATCCTCCTATGGTCTAAAATATCAAGGCGAACCAACAAGTTGGCTAAGTATTGAATGTCTGGTGCCAAAGGCCTCTAAGAAACCAAAATACAAGCCAAGCTACCTATACTTACTGTCTTCTAACTCAAGGCATATGATACCACATTCGCCTTACCTGGATAATAAAAGATAGAGATATCATAATCCCTAAGCAACTCCATCCATCTACATTTTCTAGCATTAAGCTCCTTTTGGATCATAAGATACCGAAGACTACAATGATCAGTGAAAATCTCTCAATGCACACCATAGAGATAATGCCTCCAAATCTAAAGCGCAAAAACTAATATCGCCAACTCAAAATCATAAGAGTGGTAGTTGTTCTCGTAAACCTTAACCTGGTACAAAGCATAAGCCATAACATAACCCTACTGTATCAAAAATCAACATAGACCAACACTAGAAGAATCACAATACATGGTAAATCCCTAACCCTCAATAGGAAGAGCTAGAATAGGAGCTGAAGTAAGAAAATCCTTGAGTTTTAAATAGATCGACTCACATCCTTCGATCATAAAAAAAGAACCTCCTTTCGAGTCAATATGGTCATAGGTACTGGAATTGTAGTAAAACCCTCAATGTATAGTCTATAATAACCAGCAAAACCAATAAATTCACAAACCTCAATCAGAGATTTTGGCCTAGCCTAATCACAAATAGCCTTAAATTTTATCGAGTCTACCATAATCCAATAATTAGACACCACATGTACAAGCAATGCCATCGACTCAAGCAAAAACTCACACTTAGAGAACATGGTAAAAAGTCTGGTGCACAATCCTCAAAATTAGGGGATTGTGAGAACATGGAATCCCCACTGGAATCATAAATATAAGTGAGATAAGACCCTATCATGAACATAAGTAGAATCCCCATCGCCTAGAGGTTAACCACTCTCTTCCTCAAAATTAGGGGTGTATCAGGCATGAATAAGATATCAATCTTGGCAAAACAATCGATGACTGTATGATAGTGAGATAACCAGTCCATGCCCAGAATCCCATCAAAATCCACTGCACCAAAAATATAAGATCTGCATGAGTATCAATATCTCTAAAAGTCACAACATAGGATCTAATCACCTGATCCACTACTAAAAAAGTCACCCATAGGAGTAGATGCACACAAGGGCATAGATAATAAATCATAAGATAATTTTAACCATGGATCATAATAAGCAGATATATAAGAATAAGTTGATCTCGGATTAATTGAAGAAAGGTTCGACTGACGACATACTAAAATCATACCTATAATAAGAGAGTCCAAAGACTCAACCTCGTATCTAGCAGGCACTGCACACAACTAACCACACCAACCACTTAGATGGGCTCCTGATTGACCTCTATCTTACCTTCTTGAGAACCTTCTCAAGTACCATTGAAACCACTTTTACTACCCTAAGAACTTTCTTCTAGTTAAGGGATGAACTGCTCTAATAGGGGGAACACTCTAAGATTAAGCAACTGCGTCCAGGAAAATTTCGCGAATAGTGACCATGAGCTCGACAACTATAGAATGTCACCTAAGAAGAACAAGAATCAACAAATTCAGCTAACTCGGAATAATCACCACGTCATGAATGACCATTAGATGTACCTCTCAAAAACTAACCACTTTCTTGACCAGGGCAATCAATAGAACTAGACCGACCTCAATCAGTAATCTAAAGCGCTGCCTAAACAAGTTGACTAGGTTGACTCTAAGGCTGACAACATAGACATGAAGGGTATCTACCATGAAAATAGCTATGTCTGAAATGGTACGAGCCTTATAATGCATCTCTTCCATAAGTTGGGCATGATAAGAAACCTCAGCAAGAAACCTACCCGCAACAACCAAAATTTAAGTAGACATAAGAATATGAAGTCTCAACTCTCTAAAACCCATCCTTAATCTCGCACAATATCATAAACGTACTATGAATTAGCTTAATTGAAAAAGGTGTAAAACCTATCCTCACTAGACACTGAAGAAAGCTCACAAGATCCGCTAAATCATAATTTTTCCCTTTTAAGAAGCTTCTGCAAAATGCGAAGCTATCCAAATCACATTCTACTCATCAATACAATAATAATGATAACTGTATTGCACTATTTTTATTTGCATCCAAAAATCACATCAAAATTCCATGGGGGTCCTGTTCATGGACATTCAAGTTTCCAAAACCACAAGGAATTATTACACTACAAAATTGGTGAATTCCCTCTAATTTGGGAATAAAATCAAGCCCACAAGGTTTGGGGATTTTTGAAGAAAATTGGAAATTTCTAACAATAAAAGGGTGAAATCTTACCTCAAATTGGAAGATAATAATGTAAACAATTTAGACGAGTTCCCAAATCACCCACAAGCATCAATTTTAAGCTCTCTCTTTAATTAGAGTTTTATCTCTCTTAGAATGGATAAAGAAAGGGAAAATTTGTGCAAAAAGCATCTATTTATTCCATTACTAAATTCTCAATCCTCACTATCACGACTAGACTATCGTGATCGTGATATATGGCATCAGGTCCAGAAGTCGCTATCATAATATTTCCCCATCGCTATCGCAACACTGGTGGTCTGCCCAATGCATTGCATTAGCAACTGAAAGTGTCGTGATCATGGTACTTGTTGGTGTTCCAAATTGCTATCGAGATACATGGACCACGATCGTGGGTGTATCACACCAAATTTAAATGGTCCAGACTCAATAGCGTAGTTTAAGTTTCAAACAATGGTCTTTTCAATGAAATGTGGATCCCACACCCAATTTTTTATTTTCGAACTTTTCGACCAATAGGTCAAAATGAGCCTGAGTGCCTCGAGACCCAGACCAAAGGACGACCAAGCATAAAATTGACATTTTGGATCTACTGGAGCAGTTCGAATTTGCTTTCAAGTTCGTTTGACAAAATTTTTAGCCTGGTGGCCATTTGGAACCAGTACAAACTTTAAAATCAAAAACTTGTTCTAAAACCCAAACGAACTACCCGATAACCAAACTCTAAGTTTGAGAAACTTATAAATGACATGGGGAAACTATATAGAAGATCTAACATAAAAAATAAAAGGAAATGGGGAGAATGACCTGAATGGTCATTACACAGTGTGTCACATTACTACCTTTGCCTTGGACCACATTCCAACTAGCTTATATTAATACCAAGTTGATTAGATGAAGATAATTATCTTAAGTAGGTAAAGATGATTATCTCATATCGACAATTAAATTCAAATCACTATTATTATTTACTTTTCCTAATATCTACCTCTCTCTAAAGTTCATAGTTAATAAAGGTTAGACCCTAATGTTTGCAACTATTAAGAAATCAATAAATGCAAAAAAAACCACAATAAATGCAACAACAATAATCTGAAGGATTGACCACTTCCCCTACTTCATTAATCCACCAGGGTTCCAACAACCTTAGCTAAGAGAATTAGTCACTCATCATTGTAATACAATTAATAAAATTCATAATTGAAGGCGTTACATCATTCTTAAAATAATTAATTAATAAAATCCATAGTCTAAAATTGAATAATAAAAAAAATCAAGAACAAAAGAATCCCAAGATCAAAATAAGAGATATGTTTGTAAGTATTAAAAGAGCATAAATATGCCCCCAAGGGCATTCCCTAGCTTAAATTAACTATAAAATGTTAAAAGGTTATTCATAGATTACATGGAAATCCTCGAAATCAAATCCTTAATAAAAGAGAAAAACTTGAGTTCGTGACCACCTACGGATCCACTTATAGGATGTAGATGGCACCTGTGGGTCGTAGGTGGCCCTATGTAGGTAGTAGACTACTTATGGGGCTTCAAAATCTATGGAACTCAACTTTCTATAACCTAAGAACCTACCAACACTCCTAAGGTGGCCACTAAGGGGCGTAAGTACCATAAGTAGATAGTAACTTTTAGACTTTAAACTTTTTTTTCTTCTGGTTAGCTCCCATAACCTAGTTCCCTACAAAATCACTTCAAAAATATATCAAACACAACAAAATAGCCTTAAGTACATGCATATTTCTTAGTGTTAAGAATCGTGAGTTTTATGAAACCATAGCACATCAAGACCCTCAACTTAGAGGTTTATATATCCTGAGGCAATAACACACAATGAAACAACATACCGATGCTTAACCAACAAAAACCTAAGATACCTACAATAGTCAATTTCCAACTTTTATGCTCAAGAATATTACCCCCTCCCATTTTAGCTTGTCAAAACCAATTGTGTGCATCAATGTATCACAACAATGTGACATAAGGGAATCAAGATTTGGTATTACATTAGCAACAAACAAGCATGCATATATACAAGTGAAGCTACCCGAACAAATAAGCATCTAGAAATACAACCCATGCCCCTTCACAATAAAGAAGTCATAATCACTCATATGAAATCATGCATGTGAATGAAGGGACATATCAAGAGACTCTGTCATGACCTACTTTCTCGAGTCATGATGGTGACTACTATAACCGGCCAGTCGGCAAGCCATGGCGTAGTCCAAAATAGCTAGTAATGGACTACCAAAAAAATAAAAGGAAGAATGCAGAAAAGATGTCATAAAATACTAACATACATAAGATAATCTCAAAGCCTGATGAAATCAGTACAATAGCTTCTAGTATGTTAAGAATATAAATGAAGGTTTAAGGGAAATACACTGATATAATTCATCTCCACATGCAACATAGTGACTAATCTAGCACATAGGAGGTAGTAAAGTAATACTCCAAAGACAGGAGATCACCCTACATCTAAAAAATGTAGCTGCTCTGCATGTTGAACACATCAAGGGTGATAATCCATTCTATAATCTACAGGCTGCAAAAGTGTAGTATGAGTTCCAAACACGTGGTACTCAGTAGTCAACAAGCGTATAATCTCCAAAGATAATATTGATTATAAAACGTATAAGCAGAATGGAAAACTATACCCAAATATCCAAAAACCACATAAGAAAGCCAATAAAATAATAAGGAAAAACTATCCTATTCATGTCCAAAAAACTAACATAATAAGGAAAACGAAGTACTAAGGATGAACTATCCTATTCCAACCATACTCAGGAATCTCAACACTATTCCATATAAATCACCTATCAATATGTGAATAAAGGGAAAAAAGGATATATATATATATGTATGTATACAAGGACAAGGAACGAATATACAATCTAAATATATGAAGGAAGGAAGACATATGTGATAATAACTTAGCTTCAGATAGCTATATATATACATACATAGATAAATAAGGTCACCTCGAATAAAGCCTAAATTGTCAAACTAACATTTCTAGACCTCAAAATCATAGTAAGAACTAGTGCAAGTATACTCAGTGTTCTTAGTGCATATATCTAATCATGAGTTAATCATGAATAATAATATAGCTGTAAGATAGAAGAGAAATATTCATACCTCAATCTCATTGACGAATCATTAACCAATCTATCACAAACTAGCCATAAAAATGATCATAACAATAATAATAATAATAGAATTTATAATTTGATTAACTGGCTAGTCCAGGAAAATAATACCTACGAGCCTATAATGAACCCCCACCGCCCTGGGATCAAAAGGTTCAATCAACATACAACATACCTTAAGACTTACTCATCACCCATACCTATGTAACCACCTATAAGGCTGATAAATATATGTGCATACTAATGATAGGCCATGTGCATGCAAGAATGAATGCCAAGATATAATCCCTAACAACATAACCAATCAAAATATCATAAGTAACCCAATGTACAACCAAACCTTATCAATATCATAAATAATATCTATACTCAAACAAGTAAATATTTAATCAATAGACAAACTCTAATCGCTAAATATATATTAAATAGTCGGACTTGAACAGGTAAATATGCAATCAATATATGGACTAAAACCGGTAATATAAACTCAGTAACCAAACTAAAACCAATAAATATAGAAGATTCAATAAACATACAACACACCATAAGACATACTCATCACCATATGTATGCAACACCCGATAAGGCTGATAGATATAGACGCATACTAGTGATAGTCCATGCGCATGAAAGAATGAATGCTAAGATATAATCCATGACAACATAACCAATCCAAATATCATATGTAACCCAGAATACACCCCAACCACATCAGTATTATAATTACTATCTAGACTTAAATCGATAAATATAATCAATTGACGGACTTCAATCGTTAGATATATATCCAATATGCGAACTTGAACTGATAAATATATAATTAATCTTTGAACTCAACCTGGTAAATAGATAATCAATAATTAGATTCAAACTAGTAAATATTATAATCAACAGCCTCAACATCATCAACCATTATCACTATCATCAACATAATAAATCATTAGGTTTTACCAAGAATTTATATCATTAATATATCTCTTCCGTTATCCCATATTAGAGAGATGTATATATAAAGGTATAATAGGTGCACGAAATCATAATCATAGACCGGAATCAGCCTTAGTCAAATTTGTAAAAAATATTATTTCCAATCTCATTACACATATGTACGGTGTAATTATTATAATGATGAAATCTTTATTAAGATATGAAGTGGGCTTCAACCCCTATTTAGGAAAAATAATAATAAAAATCATATTTTAGTTGAAATTTCACTATTTACCATAATTAATGATCATGAATATAGTGAATCTATACATGTCATCACTAGTATTCAAATAATGAAATCATAAACATTAATATGTCAATAAACTACAACCATTTTCTCTACAAAATGGAATACTTCTCAAAACAAAACCAATCAATATCATAAACATGGACTCTGGCCCAAGAATACATCCAGAAATAACTACAACATCATAGTCATTGTCTTAGGCCCAAGTGTATGTCTTGCATAATCATAACAGCATAATCTAGGGAAAACCATCACAATTCACAAAGAAATATATAAATATTTATATGGATTCATTAGTCTCATCTATAACTAATTTGCTAACAACATAGAGTAGTATTATTGTGGAGGCATAATATGTATTTCACAATACGGGTCAGTTCACCCATCTAATCCCCAAACTTCAATAATCAAGAATAAATCATGATGTTCTACCCATAATCAATCTTAACATTTACATTCATATTCAATATATAAAGCACATTAATTTGTAAAGAAAAATAGACATAAAACTACCTTAATGCCGAATCACAAATCCTTGAAGCACGCCCAAATCATTCATCTTCACTACACCATCCCAAAATTTTTTCATGTTATCATATTCATAATCTATATGCCATAAGGAGTAAAATAAGACCAATATTTTCATATGATAGGTTGGTTTAAATATTGGGTCAAGAACGAGCCTATTGGGCCTGTTAATGGAATCCATAAATTGAACTTGTCATGATGTCCCTCGAAGGAGAGGAAATTTGTGCTCAAAATTTTAGCACAAATGGTACACAAATCAACCATCAAAGATTAGGAATTCAAAGTGCTAATTTCTAAGAGCTTATCAAGAAATTAAAGGAATCTTACCATGAATTCAAAGGAAAATCACATAATAATCGATAAACACGCTCCCCAAGTCATCTACAAGTTTCAATATCACATAATCTCACTCTTTAAGGTTTAAGATCTGAAGATATGGATGAAAAATGTCAAAAATCATGACCTAAAGGGCTTACTTTATACCAAGTAGAGGAATTTGGGTGTCGCTATTGCCATTTCAACATGTTGGGCTTGCGAATACAAGCCGTGATCGCGACCAGAGCCTCCTGATCGCAGCACATCATTGCTGACTAGTCTTGTCATGATTATGACATATATATTGTGATCACGGTATCTTGGTAAAAGCCAAGGTTATTGACCCTTGGCTCGCGATAGCGATGGCACTAGATACCAGTTGGGACTTGGAAAATCTTTCAAGTCTCTGCCAAGCCCTCGAGATTTATTTAAAATCCCATATATAGAGATAACCTATATAACCATACTAAATTTGACGTTCCAAACTCAATGGCACAATCAAATTTTCCATCCGAGGTTGTTTTGACAAAATCCAGGACCCACACCCATATTTTAATTTCTTAACTTTTCAACCTATAGCTCAAAATGAGCTCGGGTGCCTCGGGACGTGAACCAAGAGTTTATCTAACCTAAAATTAACACTTTAGAGGTTCTTGCACAATGAAAATTTCCATTCAAGGTCGTCTACTAGAAGTTTTGGTTCGACACCAAATCCTAACCAGAGAAATCTCAAAAATAACGAATGAGCCTTAAATCTAAACAAATTGTCCGATAATTAAACCGATAGTTTTGACAAGTCATACATAACATATAGCATTTGTGGAAAGTCTCAAAATGCTAAAAAGGCATGCAAATCAAGGAAATAACCTGGAGGGTCAGTACACACTCACACTAAAGAGAGAAGTTTCAGCAATGTGCAAAAATTACCATAGGCCTACCCTTATTTTCTCTACCTTAGTTTTTAGATAGTCAGATTTGGATCACTATAAGGTTTTTCTTGTCTTGTAATGTAGGATTGGGGGTTGGTAAGGTATATATAAGAATTTAGTGACTAAGCCTCCTTGGAACTACACTTACTTTTGGGTTAACTTATCAACCAACTTCCTCTTATTGCACGCTTATTTAATCTTTTTTATTATTTTATTGCACATTCAGGTTGGTTGTTGTTTCTTTAATTCTTTTTTTTAATTTTCTTACCACACCTAGCCCTACTTTCTTTTTCTCTTGTTTACCCTTCTTCATACTCACTTAATATTACGCACCCCTATGATAGCCACCCTCAACTTAGGTGATTTGCCTGAGTTGAGGTGTATAATATCCAAGAAGGACCATGGAAAAAATAGGTTCATTGTAATTAAAATGTGAAGGTGAAACAGAAAAACAGTCTATAAAGGATCAAAATATGGATCAATGAATACTTATTCACTTTTGTAAGTTCATTTAGGTTAAAAGTTAACTTATTTCAAGAATGGCCTATGATCCTTTCCTAACAGATTATCCTACAACCTAGGAAAGCCTAACCGGGCACGTTCTGGATTCAATACACAAAGGTAATAAAGTAGTATCTCACACACACAGAGCATAGAGTTTAATCACAAGTTACTACTTGTCTGATTCATGCAATTGTTAGCTATGCCTATTCTATCCCAAATTATAATGCCAAAACGGGATTCACAATGTTTACACATATGGACACATCACACAGATTAAAAATAAATTTTTCGAGGGGTATAATTTTTCAACATATTTAATCACAAGTAAATCAAATTGACTACCTTAGATATTTATTTTTCTCCTAGTTAAACACAAAAAACACAGTACAAAATAAACACAATACATCCTAAACATGCTGAATCAACTAGGAACAAGACTTTAGGGAAATAATCATGATAACAAAAACACAAAGAGGATATCTATTCCCACAAGTAGCCCCACCCTGACCAAGTAGGCATGTATTGTCCCCAAATACATTGGGCCTCTTAAAATAACGAGAATCAGAAACATACCTATGGCACCTTAGATGTGCAGATCTAATGTCAATCACAATAACTTGAATGAATGTACAAATAACAAAATACCTTGGGTTCTTCCTAAGAAGTGCCTAATTTATTGTTGCAACAAGAAGTGGCTATGTTGGTTACTCATACTTTACCAACAAGCCTATGGGTTGCCTCTCATTCAGTGCCTCATTTAACATTGCGGCGCAATACCTTGATTACTCAGACTTTATCAAGGTAGTAAAAAGGGTTGGCCTCTAATTTTTCTATCAACTTTGAACTTAAGAATTGCACCCCTAAGTTTTTCTCTAATTTCCTACTATACCCAAGGGGCGATGGAATGAAAATAAAAGAACTAAGCAATAGATGTGCATGTTGTAACTTTTGAACCTTAAGTGAGGAATGTAATTCTTTGATTCTGCCTTAAAAAATATGAATATATATATCATTTTCCTCCTTCTTTCACTCTTTTATGGGATCCGATGGCTCAACTAACATTGTACTATCAAACTTAATGTGGAAAAGTAATTTGAATGATTTCCAATACGTCTCAACATATGAGTTGCATTATCCTTTACATCCTTACATGACTCCAGTGTCCTCTTCTGAATAGTGACAATATCCACAAAAGTCTGATCAAGTGTTGACTCTTGAAATTTTTGATCATTAACTTAGCTTATAAGAAGTTTTTCAACCTGACACAACTCATAACTAAATTGTTGGGTGTTACAAGCATCAACCATTCCATCTATGTCTCTATTTAAGTTGTGAATCTGTAAGCCAAACCTCTCAATCTTTTGACTGAACTCCTTTTTTTCTTTGGTTAGGACCGACAATGTGTCTAGCATGATCTCATTAAGCTCGCACAATCTATCTATCACCATCCTGTAGTAATGCACTATATTAAAACAACAATGATCAATAAATAAGAAGTCATCATCGCTCCACACTTTCTCTTGTAAATATGCCATATCCTGAAGAACAACCAATTATATATAAAAAATACAAATTTAAACAACTTAAATTTTTAAATTCCAAATTATATTCCCCAACCATGGCACCAAAATTGTGATATTGCCCAAAGCAACACCTCTAACTGAAGATCAAGTGACTGATGTAAAATATAGTGACCTAACTCAGGTCGGGGTCGAACCCATAAGGAATACGTTAAACAATCTCTAAATATTTTTGAAATCACTGGGTAGCATAGAAAATAAATAGGGGGAATTTGATGTGGATAGTAAATAGAAACAAAACTCAAATGCTCGGGCTTTTGATCAATCAGAAATGACCACTAGTCTTGTGTTCCCCAGGCTTCTAACTCTGTATGTTTATCATTCTCAATAAATTTATCAAACTATTATGCATGTAGAATCTAACAAGTTATGTATCAGTAACAACCTCTCAACAAACTTTGGTGAATTACACTCATCTCGTTTTCATCTCAGACTATCACATTACTAACCCTTGGTTTGGGCCCAATTTAAACTCTCTCCTTTATGTCTCAACTTTATTAGATGAAGATAATTATATTAACTTGATAAAGATGAGTAGATTATATCGATAATTAACTTTAAATCACTATTATGATCCCCTTTTTCCCAATCATTCCCTCCCTCTCAAGTTTGTAGTAAATATAGGCTAGATCCTAACATTTGCAACCATTAAGAAATCAATAAGCATGAAGAAAACCATAATACATGCAATATCAATAATCTAGAATGATGAACAATTCCACTACTTCGTTAATTCAACATAGTTCCTACAACCATAGCTAAGGTAATTAGTCACTCATCATTGTGAAACAACCAATGGAATTCATAATAAAAGGCATTAAATCAATATCACAAAAATTAACGAATAAAATCAAAATTCTCTAATTGTATAATCAGCCAAAATCAAGAACAAAACAATCCCAAGATCAAAATAAAATCTTGAAATAAAATATGTGTTTGTAAGTATTAAGGGGGAATAAACCTGACCCCAAGGGCATTCCCTAGCTTATATTAACTAAAAAAATATTAAAAGGGTATTTACAAATTACAAGGAAACCTTAGAAATCAAATCCTAAACAAAAGAGGAAAACTTGTGTCGGTGACCACCTATTGAGCCACTTACAAGCCGTAGGTGGCACCGACCTTACGTAGGTAGTAGACTACTAATGGGTCTTCAAAATCTCTAGAACTCAACTTTCCATCACCTATGCTACTATCTGTGCCCCTTAGGTGGCCCCTATGGGGTGTAGGTACACTAAGTAGATAGTCACTTTTTAGTTTTTGACTTTTTTTTCTTTGAGTTAGCTCCTAGAACCTATTTCCCTGCAAAATCACTTCAAAAAACCAACAAACCCAACAAAATATCCTTATATACATGCATATTTCTCTATTTTAAGAGTTGCAAGTGATATGAAACCATAGAACACCAGCAGACCATATTCATAGACTGCTTTCATACGCGAACCTTATAAGTTACATATAGTAATCCTAACAGATAATTCCATAATTATAGAAAATCATAACCAAAAACCAAGTTTCATATGTGTGGAAAAACTCATAATAGTTGAAATAAAACATATATTGGACCA
The DNA here is from genome assembly GCA_030864215.1 of Capsicum pubescens. Lineage (NCBI taxonomy): Eukaryota > Viridiplantae > Streptophyta > Magnoliopsida > Solanales > Solanaceae > Capsicum > Capsicum pubescens. The sequence continues at coordinate 185,157,247 of CM061546.1, forward strand.
GAACTGGGACTGAACTATAAGTATAACTATACATATAATTATCTAAGCATATAAAAACTATCGAAAGAACAAGGTCTTCAACCTATTCTCTGTACAGTAGATTACTAAGTCAAATGTCAAGATACTAAACTGGGTTTCCTTCCTAAGACAATGCAGAGGGGGGATGAGGTCGTGGTCAGATTCTATTCTACGTAGAGAAAGAATTTAAATAGTAAAATAATTAGATCTAATCAAACCCAACCCCAATAAATATCCTAAAGTATCCTATTAAGAGTCTATCTAAGGCTAAAGAATATTCATATCTATTATTTTATCTAAAAAAATAGTGGGGCCCACTACGGGGTTCCGATAACCCAACCTAAGAAAAACCTGTCAAGTCAAGTCTAAGGCTTGCCAGTACCATCTTTAGGTACTATTGGTACTAGTTTTAATACTAAAGGATGATAGTACACTATACTAAGGGAAATAAGACCAAATTATGCAAAAAGGGGCCCTTACTAGCTAAATATGATGAAAATATGCTAAAACCCATAACCGGGATAAACTATCCACCAAAAACTAGCACAACAATACACTAATGTCATAATTAAACTCAATTAAAAAGAAGAGTAAGCCTTGCCTACCATGACGTCTTCTAATGCTTGCTGAAACCTCTAAATCAAAGTTTCCCATTTGAAAAGCCATCAGAGCTTCCACGCTATAAAAATAATTATTTATGCATCAATATGAAATTGATACCCATATTTCATAGATATGATCCAGGTCAGAAATTAGGCTACAAATCCCATATGGGGCCTACTTGTTGATCCACAGAAATGAAATTGTCACAACATCCTATGCAGGTCAATGGTCAACTGCCATATAAATTTGGCTAAATCCTAACTCAAACTTTAGAAAAATAAGTCCCAATACTATCATTTATGAAATAACTCAAGGAAAAATAATCTAGAATTAAGCAAAACCTACAGAGATAACGATGATCACAAGCCTACCAAAATTCCCCTATGCTAAACCCGACCTTAGATGGTCAATTCTCTCACAAATTCTGAGTTTATAACGGTATGTAATGGAGAATTTTACATTGAATTAAATTTGTAGAATAAGGGAATGAAATAACTATATAACACCAGCGATTGTTGGTTTAGAAACCTTATGACTACTAAAGTGACTAGACCTAGGTAGACCAAGCTACGCTATAGTGGTTCAGGGTTCATAAAAAGGTGCCCAACTACTAAAGGGGAAAACCCTAAAGTGGTACACTAGCTGCTCAAGCAGCTAAACCAGAAAACTTAGCATCAACCAAAGTTCATCAAGTCTGAACAAACTCCGGCTGGGTACTTCAGATTGGTTTAGAATCTCGTGCTAATAAATAAACTATTCTACCCTATCAAATTCAACATTCTAGACTCAACGACTAAATTGAAATTTCCAGCTACGGTCATTTTAATTGAATATGGATCCTATACTCCAAGGGGCCGTTTTAGCTAAATTGCACCCTATAAACCAATATAAGTACAACAACCTTGGAACTCAAACCAAAGGTCCTATCAACTTAAAATTGACAATTTGTAGCTATTGAGACTGCTAGAAATGACACTCGAGGTTGTTATATGATGTTTTTGTCTGAGACCTATCCCTTAACTTTAAAAGCTCCAAAGCTTATAAATAACACTAAAAACCCAATGAAGTATCCCATAACTGAAATTACAATCCCCTAAAGACATAAATGACTTGGGGCATTAAAGAAAAATTTCTAAATACAAAAAATGCATGAAAATGAAGGAAATGACCTGAAGTGACATTACAATAATCACTATTAAAAAGAACATTCATCCACAAATGTCAAGGGTATAGAAGTACTTGAAGGCTCGAACAGGTAGTGAAACTGGGTATGCATAACATGATCGACCTCCTAAGTAGCCTTCTTGACCGAACGATGTCACCACTAAACCTTAATTATAGAAATATCTCTATAGTGCAACCTTCTGACTTCTCTAGCCAAAATATATACTGGCTTCTCTATAAAGGTCAACCTCTCATCTAAGTAAATTGAGTCCCATCGACGCATGTGAGAATCATCTAGAATGTAGAGTCACAACAAAAACACATGAAAAACTTAATGGATGGATAAAAAATCTAGAGGCAAAGCCAACTTGTATACTCCCTCCCCAACTATTCGTAGAATCTTCTATGGTTCAATACCTAGGCTGAGCTTTCCCTTTATTCAACACTCATCATACCACACATGGGAAATATTCATAGAAAGACCCAATCACCAACTTTGAATATCAAGAAATGAAGCCTATGATTAGCATAACTCTTTTGTCTGATCTAGGATGCCCGTAGATTACCTTGAATCACCTAAAATGAGTCTAATGACTCAAGAAGTAAATCTATACCATGAGGACTAACCTTAGAAGTCTTAAATAAATAAAATAAAGATGGATATTGCCTATCATACAATGCATCAAAAAGGGCTATATGAATACTTTAATGAAAATTGTTATTATAAAAAAACTCTGCCAAATCTAAAAAGGTGTACCACTAACCTCTAAAATTAAAAACACAAGCATGGAGCCTATCATTAAAAAACTGAATATTCTGGTCCAACTGCATGTTAGTCTGGGGATGAAGGACAGTGCTAAGGTCAACTTGCTACACAATATCCTCTAAAAATGTCCTCTAGAAGCCAGTAAACTTAGAATCTCAATCTAAAAAACATAGATGAACACCCCACGAAGGTGATTTTCCATTTGAATATAGATATGGCTAACCTCTATGCACTGTAGGAAGTTTGAAAACGGAAGAAATTGGTAGAATTGGTCAATTGATCCATGATTAAATAAATTGTATAAAAACCATAAGATGTTCAAGGAAAACCACCTGTGAAATCCATAATGGTGAGATCATACTCGTTAATAGGTAGCCTTTAAAGCAATCCACCAATCTTAAATATTCGGCCTTCACCTGCTAATAACATAGACACTGAGCCATAAAATTGCTACATATTTATACATATCTCTAACCAGTAATGCTACCTTTTAAGAATAAAAAATAAAGGTAAATGACGAAACTTGTCGCGGCTACTGTTAACAACTAAGTCTATCACTCAAACTGATATAAAATGAGAAAATAATACCAAACCAAGGAAAGACTCCTAGAATGGAGTCAAACCACATATATATAGTAAAAGAATAAATAAAATCAAGATACCAACTGAATCCCAAAACCTGATGTCATAGTGTAAGTACTAACCAGTACAACTCGAGGTCAAAAATACATAAGAAATCCAGACAAGGGCAAACACTGTCTCTAAATGTAATTAAGACATCGTCTAGATAAAAAAAGGTAGAAGTCAACTCCGAATACATATATCAACCGCTACCTTGAATGGGCTCCAAATATTACCTGAATCATCTATTTGTATAGCACATTCATACTTGGACCTACACCAAAAGGGCACAGTAGGGATAGGTACGATCAACTTGTACTTAGTAGGTATCATAGGCTGACTGAGTAAAGTAGAAAATAAAGCATATAAACATAAACTGTGGGAACATAACCTACAATAAAAAAAATTCCTAAATGGTATCATACCCCATCTATATTAGCAGTTCTAATATATACATATATCACAAATACGGTAGGGAAAAAAGGATAATTATACACATATATCAAATACAAGTATAGAAAAAAAGAACAAATGGATAAAGATCAAGTTAAGGATAGAAAATATAGTAACAACATAAGCACAATATATGAAGTGAAATAGAGATGATGATGATGTTGATGATGTAATGTACGAGGTTGTCGCAAAACTTCTGTTTAGACCTATGAAGCTAAAGCTTCCCGACATAGGACATAGGGGGATTGTCAAACTGTATAGAACTAATATCCATAACACCTCTCTAAAACATACATAATTAGAGGGTTTTTAAAGATGGGACATTTTCTATTAGAAAAATTAGTGTTTGCAATATTTTTAATATTTCCATGATGGTACCAATGTTTCATGAATGAATATGATATGCGGATATAATGCTAAAAGCTATCAAAAGTGATAATATCAAATATTAAACCAATATATCAACCAAGTGAACAAATATCCACTCAAATCCACTAACCATCAATGATCGAATATAATTCAGAAACTACAAAGTGAAACATTCAAGAAAATGTCACTTATACCGCATAATTCTAAAAATTTAGGATTTTTCCAACAAAAAAAGTGTAAACTAACATATATATATATCATCACCAGGCCAATAATATCATATAAGACCCCATACGGTCAGAAACAATAAATAATGTTTCAAAACCACTAAATATTATCCACAAAGTGATACACCTTGGGTTTTGACCCTTAGAAAAATTTCCCAGTTTTTAGTTTCTGGACATCATACAACTTGGGGGTGCTAGACGTATGGTAGGGTACAGGTCAAGAGACCCAATCATATATTGTCCAGTGTTGGGTGGTTTTGGGTGGTTGAGTTTCTAGAATGGTTACGACTAGGTGGGTACGAGATGTATGGTTGGTGATGGGTCATTGGGTAGGGAATTTCTTCACTTAATCTAAGGCATACTAACATAACTTGGATATGATTATGAGTGGCTTACCATGTGTTATAAGGATAGGGTACGAGTCATTTATCCAACTAATAAGTTGGATAGTGTTCAACCCCTCATGATTCTACCTAGGGCATGATTTTATAGTACTAATCATATAGTTGGGTATGGTTTGGCTTAGGTAGTCGAATGTTGGACAGTGTTGGGGTCCAAGAGGAGTCTTAGGGTACGAGTAGTGGGTACCACTCGTATGGTAGGGCACGATTAGTATGGGTTTGTTGTACCATCCTGCAGGGATTCTAAGGAGATTAAGTTAGGAATAATCTAGAAATTTCCCCTTTTAAGTTGTATCCTCATGCGATAAAGGAATTGGACATTGTACTCCTTCTACGTAGTGATCGAATTTCGGATCAACTCGATTCGATTTTAGGGGTGAGTTTCCAAATTTTGGAAGGCTCCATTTAATGTCATGGATGTTTATACATACTTTGGTTATTTCATAGAAATTGGTTTTGTGTATGGTTCGAGGTATGTCCCAATCAGATATTATTTTACTTTCGGTTAGAGGCTTTATGGAACTACTATGGGTTGGTATGGGTGGTGTCAGTAGTGATGCCCTCTTTATTATTGGTATTGGGGATGATACCATTTGACTGTGTATATGAATGCTCCACCCTATAATGTTTTGGATTATATATATTTATATTGGAACTCATTTGGTATAGGATGTATGGATTGATTTATAATTTTGTTTTGGTTTAGGATATTTGTTGTATAATGGATGGTTTGACTTGTTTGGGTTTGTTATATTCATGGAAATATCCCATAGTGTAGAGTTATAATAAATGATGTCTTGTTTTATGTTCAGAATTTATCCAACTAAGGGTATATATTGGAAGTTGGGTTGGGTAATGGGGTGGTCCCTGATCCTAGTTAGTTTTTGGATGACCATTATGAAAAGTCCCATGTTTAGATCATGCCAAGTTGGTATCAAAACTCTAGGTTCATGGTCAATTGGGAGTTCAAAAATCCGTGTTGAGTAGAGTCTCTTTAAAGGATGTGTAGAGCGCCATACTCATAAGAGAGAGGCTACAAGGCATTTTCAAAATATTTATCTTCTTTGTGTTCTATTTTTAATCTTGCAGTCTGAGTCACTGAATCTCTTCTAATTATGTTTGTTTGATTTTTAGATCAAGCCTTGAGGATCTGAAGTTCACGAAAACTCCTTTGTCCCAACTAGAGACAATATTGATAGGACACACTCTACTCATAGAATCCATACTCGGTTCAGGGCTTCCATCTTGGATTTCTTGAGAGTTTCAGCAATTCCTTTTTATCCTCTCAATTAGATGTGACGTTGTAGTGTTTCTTCAGTCAATTTATATAATTGCTCAGATGGTATTTTCTCAGGCTGAGCGTGGTGCATCTGGTATTGTATCTTTTGAGGCCAAAAGGTTTGGACAATTTATGAGGTTGATTCCTCAAAATTTTACTGGTGTTAAGGTGGAGAAAGATCCTCAGGAATTTCTAGATAAAATGGAAAATATCTTCAAGATCATACAGGCCACAAATATGGAAGTGGTGAATTTTGCTGCATATCAGCTAAAGGATGTGGCATAGCAATAATTTGAGAAATGGGATCAGGCAAAGGGTGAGGTTGATGAGTCATGTCTATGGGAGGCTTTCTCTAATATATTTACGGAATGCTTTATTCCTCATAATATGAGGGAAGCAAAGGAGGATGAATTTTTTAATCTAAAATAGCAGAAGATGTCGGTCAAGTAGTATACCTTACAGTTTCACTAGTTGTCTAGGTATGATTAAGAATTAATGTCTGATATAAGGTCCAAGATGAGAAAGTTTGCTTTAGGACTATCTCATGAGTTGATCCTTGAAATCAATACTGCATTGCTGATCAAGGATATGGATATCTCTAGGTTGGTGGTTTATATACAACAAGTGGAAGATGAAAAGAGGAAGCATCTTGAGGCAAGGTAATGGCAGGAAAAGAAGAATAGGTTCTCTGAGCAGGGTGGAAAATAACAAAGTAGCCGGGATGGTGTTAAGTGGCAAAAGAAAAAGTTAGGGAATTGTTGTTCATTTTCCAAAGCTAGTGCTCCTGACATAAATTATTTGAGTGAGAAGTGTCAGCAGGGTTGCAATAACTTCAGGGAATAGGGTACCTAATATCAGGATTGTAGGGATCAGTTGGCCTCATCATTTCCTCCTTGTAGTTTTGTGGTCATTTGAATCAGGGTTTTCGTGATGAAGGGAGGGATATGTGCTTCAAATATGGTAAACCAAGACATATTCTTTGAAATATCTCAGTTAATAAGGTTTCTTCGGGAGCGAATAAGATTTTGGTTGACTTTTCATCTACTCCTCTACCTAAGGGAGCTTCATCTGCATCTGTTTTTTTAGTACCGGCAAAGGCTGGAATGAGATATATTCTCTCGCATCCCAATGGGAATCTGAGGCATCGCATGATGTCGTGTCAGGTATGTTATAACTCTTTTCTCATGACATGCACTGTTTACTTGATTTGGGGTCCACTCTCTTTTATGTGACCCCATTTATTACTGTGTATTTTGGTTTTGATCCCAAGATTATTTTGGATCCTTTTTCTATCTTTACCCCAGTGGGTGACTTTGTGGTTTTTAAAATAGTCTATAGGGGGTTTGTGGTATCTATTAGTTGTAAGGAGACTTTGGTGGATTTGTTCGAATTAGATATAATGGATTTATGTGTCAGTCTAGGGATGGATTTGTTACACTTGTACTACATATCCTGAGATTGTTGAACCTGTAAGGTTATCTTTAAGTTTCCTGGTAACCTGGTTATTAAATAGGAGGGTGGTTCCTTAGCTTGTAAAGGGACGTTTATATCATATATTAGAGATCAAAGGTTAATCTCTAAAAAATGTGTCTATCTTTTGCTATGAGTTTAAGAAACTAACTTAGAAGGTTCTTCTTTGTATTTCGTTATGGTGGTGAATGATTTTCCTAAGGTATTTTTGGATGATGTTCCTGGTGTTCCTTCGGATAGAGTGATTGATTTGGTTTTGGACGCTCGTCCAATATCTGTTCTTCCTTATAGAATTGCTCTAGCTGAGTTGAGGGAACTAAAGGAGCAACTTAGGATCTTTTGGATAAGGGTTACATCTATCCTAGTGTGTCCCTATAGGGTACACCAATGTTTATTCGTGCATGAGAAGAATGGTTACCTTCGGATGTGTATTGACTATCGGGGGTTCAATAAGGTGATAGTCAAGAACAAGTATCCTCTTCCAAGGATAAATGACTTGTTTGATCAGTTGCAATGTGCCAAATTCTTTTAAAAGATAGATCTTCGATCTTGGTATCATCAGGTTAAGATTAGGGAGGTGTATATCCCTAAGACATCATTTTGTACTTGGTATTGGCACTTTGACTTCTTGGTTATGTCATTAGGTTTGACCAATGCCCCAACAGCATTAATGGATATGATGAACAGGGTACTCCAATAATTTCTTGATATTTTTGTCATTGTTTTCATTGATAACATTTTGGTTTACTCTAAGAGTGAGGTGGATCATGTTAATCAACTATGTCTAGTGTTGTAGACCTTGAAAGAGTAGAAATTGTATGCCAAATTCTCGAAATGTGAATTTTGGTTGAATGCTGCCACTTTTTTGGGTCATATTATTTCTAGTGAGCGGATCATGGTAGATCCAAAAAAGGTGGTTGTAGTTAAGAAGTGTCCTAAACCCATGACTCCAACCAATATTCGAAGCTTCTTGGGTTTGGCTGGGTACTATTAGAGGTTTATGGAGAGTTTTTCGACAATAGCTGCCCCATTGACTAAGTTGAATCAGAAGAAGGTATAGTTCTCTTGGTCAGATGCTTGTGAGGGTAGTTTCGAGAAACTAAAGGATAAGCTATCTTCGGATCTTATTTTGACTTTGCCTGAAATAAATAAGGAATTGTTGGTTTACTATGATGCATCCTGGGTAGGACTTGGCTCTTTTGTTATGCAACATTAGAAGGTGATTGCCTATGCTTCTAGGAATTTGAAGGTGCATGAGATAAATTATCCTAATCATGATTTTGAGCTTTTGGCGGTAGAGTTTGTGTGGAAAATCAAGCGGCATAATCAGAAATATCCTACTCATGATTTTAAGCTTTTAGCGGTGATGTTTGCATTAAAAATCAAGCGGCACTATTTATATAGAGTGCACGTGGACATCTTTTCTGATCATAAGAGTCTACACTATGCATTCACTCAGAAAGACCTTAATCTCAGGTAGAGAAAATGGTTGCAGCTTCTCAAGGATTTTGAAATGTTTCTTGACTACCATCCAAGTAAGGCTAATATTGTTGATGATGATTTTAGCAGGATGTTTATGGATTAGCTCATATGAATAAGGAGAGGTGGGAGTTGGTGAAGAATATTCACTGCTTAGAGAATCTTGGAGTTCTCCTTTGGACTTCGAGGATGCTGGTGTATTGGTACAAGAAGTGGTTAGATCGTCTCTTGGTGCAGAGATCAAGAAGAAGTAAATTCTAGATCCTGTCTTGATAAAAATCAAGGGTGCTGAAGGTGTGAAAATATAATAGTATTTAAGATCAGTGGTTATGGTACCTTGTGATACCCAGGGAGGTTATTTGTTCCTGACGTTGATGGTTTACGAGAAAGGGTATTGGATGAGGCGCACGAATTATGCTATGTTGTTAATACCAGTTTGAAAAAAATGTATCATGATCTCAAGGAGATGAATTGGTGGAATGGTATAAATAAGGATGTGGTTGATTTTTTGGCCAAATGTTTGGTATGGCAATAAGTGAAAGTTGAGCACATGAGGCCTAGGTGTTTGTATTTAGAGATTGAATTGCCAGAATAGAATTGGGAAGTGATTAATATGGATTTTGTTATCCATCTTCCTCGGTCTCGTAACTAATTTTATTTGGTTTAGGTCATCGTGGATAGGATGACAACATTGGCTCACTTCTATCAAATAAGGACTAACGTTTAGGCTAGTATTATGCAAGGTTATATCTTTATGAGATTCTAAAGCTACATGGTATACCTGTTTAGATCAACTCTGATTGTGGTACGCATCTTTTATCTTATTTTTTGTAGTCGTTTTAGAATGGGTGGGGGCCTAAGGTTAGTCTGAATACAACTTTTCTCCAGCAGATGGATGGACAAGAAGAAGGGATTATTCAGACATTGGAAAATATTTTTAGTGCATGTGTAATTGATCATGGTGGTAATTGGGTTGAGCATCTACCTCTTGTAGAGCTTACTTAAAAAAATAGCTATCATTCTAGCATTAGGATGGCCCCTATTGAGGTATTATATGATAGGAGGTATAGATCTCCTATTAGGTGGTAAAAACTTGGTGCGACAGATATATTTGGCTCAAATTTAGTTTATTAGTTGGAGAAGGTAAAGGTTATTTATGATAGGCTTAAGCCTTCCCAAAGTCACCAAAAGTACTATAAGGATTAAAGGCATAGGGACTTGGAGTTTAAGGTTGGGGATAGGGTATTCCTAAAGATGTCTCCCATGGAGGGAGTAATGTAGTTTGGAAAAAAGGGGAAACTCAGTCCCCAATTTTATGGTCTTGATGTGGTTTTAAGTAGGGTTGGTAATATTGCTTGTGAGTTGGAGTTGCCTTCTAGTTTTAGCTCCATTCATCTGGTATTCCATGTCTCTATGTTAAGAAAGTGTATAGGTTATTCTTTATCAGTTGTTCCTTTGGATGTATTGGGTTTCTCAAATTCTTTGTCTTTTGAAGAGGTCCCACTTGAGATCAGTAGGTTCGTCGGTTCCGAACCAAGGATGTATCTTCGGGAAAGGTTCTATGGAGAAGCCACAAGGTGGAAGAATCTACTTGGGAAGCAGAAGAGGACATAAAGTCCAAGTATCCACATTTATTTTTTGCTCTGGATATTCATGCAGAAGGTATGTGTTCTTGATCACATCTTTGTTTTCTAACTTGATTAAAGGGAGGTTGATTTCCTTGCATCTTTTTTTTCTAACCTAAGTAAAGGTTGGAATGTTTATGTTGGGGTGTAATTCATTCTTGTACGACCTTATCCATCATTCTGAGATGAATAATCCTAGTGGGGGAAACTGAAACACCCTGGGTTTTGACCCTTAGAAAAATTTCTCAATTTTTGATTTATGGACATCATACCACTTGGGGGTACTATTCATATGATAGGGTATGAGTTAGGTGGACCAGTCGTATGTTGTCCAGTGTTGGGTAGTATTAGGTGGTTGGGTTTTTAGAATGGGTACAACTAGGTGGGTACGATTCATATAGTTGGTGATGAGTCGGTGGGTTGGGTTTTCCTTCACTTAATATTAAACTTAGTAACTTAACTTGGATCTTAGTATGGGTGGCTCACCTTGAGTTGTGAGGATAGGGTACGAGTCGTATAGTCCAACTCGTATGTTGGACTGTGTTAAACCCTTCACTATTCTTCCTAGGGTACGATTTCATGGTACTATTCATATGGTTGGGTATGGTTTATCTTGGTTAGTCATATATTGGAGAGTGTTGGATTCGAAAGGGTGGCCTAGTGTACGAGTGGTGGGTACCACTCGTTTGGTAGGGTATGATTGGTATGGGGTGGTCGTACTATCTATAGGGATTTTAAGAAGTTTAAGTTGGGGGTAATCTAGACATTTCCCCTCTTAACTTCTTATGTCCCCACAACTTATAACACTCTTAGGGTATCATTTGACCTATTTGCAATCACTTAAACTCTCTTATGATACTCTCAAATTCTCTCTAAGGCTCTTGGGTTAAGGAAGGCTAAGGTTTTATCAATAGGAGCAAATTTGGAATTACAGGGGCAATTTCTCTCCATCATCTTCTTAATCTAAGGCATATTGCTCCTCCCATATTGTTCATTCCAAATAAAGGCATGTTTTGAGAATTTTTTTCATGGAATAAATCTTGTATGGTTTTGGGTTTTAAATGATATGTTGGGGGCTTTTGTTACAATGTTTGGTTATGTTTTTTCCATATCTTTTACTCATGATTTTTATATTATTATGGTAGTTTGAATAGTTAGTTTCATGGATATGGTTAATTGGTATATGGTTATGGCTTTGTAAACAATATTCCCCATACATGTTTGATAAAATGCCTATGAGAATGTTTTTGGTTACATTCTTGAACTTTCATTAAACTATGTATGGTATAACATGGTAATGGAACCCTAAATTGTACAAATGGTTTAGATGGTTTGGAATGGGTAAATAGTAAGGTCTTGGTGCTTATATTTGGTCTAATTGAAAGACTTGTGGGGTGAAAGGGAATCCCCTAAAGCCAGAATAATAATGATCACTTGTAGGGAACATTGGATTGACATAGGTTAAATTAATAATGAAATCAATGTGTACTTGGGAATACCTTCTTTTTTATAAGGTTGTCTAAGGACATTTTTTTCAATCTATAGTCGGTATGAAAATTCCACTACTTATAGTCTTTGTTAATAATAAATGGAATGTTTGTATGGTTTTGTGGGATAGATAACCGTGAAGATGTGAGTCTAATGGACGGGCACTGGAAATTAATGTTTACCGACATGAGAATTGGTCATGGAGACCATGTATGATACTTATGGGGTGCATGGGAATACCCTAAGTACACTTGTACATATGTATCACGGAGAGCGAAGGGTACTCAGGAATCCCCACCACCTATGGAATCTCTGGTTCATGCTGCTACATGCATCAGGGCCCGTTCAGCAGGCTACACTGTACCCATTTATCCCGTGGGTGGTTCTAGGATGGTTAAGCTACACATACCCAGGTTAATGGTTTTAAAGGTATGCTAAACTTGATTTCTTTTCTCAGCATGGTTATATCTATGTACGTATGGTTGCGAATGCATATGGTTGGTTAACTTGTTTTAAAGGTTTACATTATTTTATCATTATCTTGTGTGCGTACTAGCGTTCACCTACTAACCCGTCTTTAGGTGGTTATATCCCCATGCGATGCAGGGATCAACCACTCTACTCCTCCTGCTTAGTGATTTGATTCGGGATTAGCTCGGTTGGATTTAAGTGGTGATATTCCATATTCTGGATGGCTCCATTTCTTGTCATGCATGTATTTACATACTTTGGTTATTTCATAGACATAAGTTTTAGCTATGGTTGGGGCATGTCCCAACTAGATATTGTTTTACTTTCGGTTAAAGGCTTTATGGAACTACTATGGGTTAGTATGGGCGCTGTCGGCAGTGGTGTAATCCTTTGTATTGGCATTGGTATTGAGGCTGATACCGTTTAACTCTATTTATTATTGTTTCATACTATTATGTTTTGAATTGTATATATTTATATTGGAACACATTTGGTATGGGATATATGGATTGGTTATTACGTCGTTATTGTTTTGGATATTGGTTGGATAATGGATGGTTGGACTTGTTTGGGTTGATCATGGTCATGGACATATCCCAGAGTCTAGAATTGTAATAAATGCTATCTTGTTATATGTTCGTAATTCATCCGACTCAGGGTACGTGTTGGAGGTTGGGTTGGTTAATGGGGGTGGTCCCGAGTCCTGGTTGGACTTGGGATGCCTACTACAACAAGGCCCTGGTTTAGGTCGTGGAATATTGACCCCCACATGGGTACATAAATCACCTAAACACATTTTCCATCATACAACCCCATACCTACAACATGCTTTTACATCATTATTAACTACCCATCCTAGTCTAAAGAAAGTTAAGCCATAACCTACCTTAAATGTCGAAATTGGAATGACTAAACCATTATTATTGATCTTTCCCTCACGAACAAACCCGAAATTAGCTAAAACATAGAAATATAGAATCAACACGTCTAAAGAAAGCCATTGATACCCGTATTGACCACTTTGAATTAGGGTCAAAATGGACCTCCAAAATGGGATTTCAAAAAGGAGGGCTAAAATTGTAATTTTTGTTCAAAAATATATTTACCATGATTAATGGAACTCATGGAAGAAAATCTTATTGAAAACGAGTTGGAATTGGAGTTTCGATCAATGAAATTCAATTTTTTAGGGTTTCCAAGCCAAAATCCCGAAATTCAACTTTTAGATCCATTTTTAAACAAGATTTAAATAATAAAGTTTAAGAAAACTAGTTGAAATAGGTGTTTGGGCACTTACCCAAGACTAGAAATGAAAAGAATTTCTCAAAATCCCACGCTCAGTGTCTGAAAATTGGTGAAATAGGCAATCAAAGGTATTTAAATATATCAGGTGCATCAAAAGAAGGTAATGGGCTTCTTTAGTAGTCGGAGCTAAAGAGCCAAGGATAAGCTAATGAGGTAGCCACGCCAGGTGACTATCTACTAAAGTGGACTCTGGGCCGCTTCAGTGGTGAGCAGTAAAGCATCCAAGTTACCACTTTAGCAGTACCTGCTACGCGGTCAGGGCCACTTTATCATCAAAAGGCTGCTAAAGCACCCAAAGGTACACTTTAGCGGTCACACTAGTAGTTTTGTACCATCTGGAAACTTGGAGAATTCCTAGTCTCTACAGACCCCTCAAGATTCATCCAAAATCCCGGGAACACAAACAGACTATGCTACCTTATTAAATTCAACGCTCCAGACTCACCTAAAATCCAATTTCAAAACTTTACAAACCAAGGGTCTAAATGAGATATAAGAGCCATAAAACAAAACCAACTGCGTTACCAACCTAAAATAAACTTTATGAACCTGCTGGCACAGTCCATTTTGACATCCGTTGCCCAGATAAATAAATGTTGATTGAAGACAACTATAAGTCTTTTTAAGACACCAAAAACCATGATTATACATATTTCATACTAAAATGCATTGGGAACCATGACAAACATCCTCACACCCTAGAAATACCACAATGCAACCACGAGGAAGGGTGATATGGTCAATCACACAAAAATGAATATTTCACAAAAATCACAAAAATCAAGTCGTTACCTCATCAACCACTAAAAATCTAGTTCGTCCTTGAAATAAAGGTACGGGAAATACTTGAACCAGAGAAATTTTAGGGATAACTAAAAATGCATATAAGACTCAACCTCCCAAGTAGACTCATCTACAGGTCTATGCCTCCACTGGACCTTAACTATTAGAATATCTCTAGAGCACAACTATCTCACATCCCTAGCTAAATAGAGATGGGCTCCTCAACAAAAGACAACCCCTCATCAATCTAAACTAAATCTCAATGAATTATATGAGACACATCTAGAATGTAACACCAAAGAATGGAAACATGAAAAACTAGATGGACGACTAATAAAATTTGAGGGCAAAGCCAACTCATTAGCCATATCACCAATAGTCCGAAGGATATCAAAAGGTCTGATATACATAGGGCTAAGCTTGACCCTCTTCCCCAACCTTAACATGCTCTTCTTGTATAACACATGAAGGAAGGCTCTATCACCAACACTGAAATAAGGGCAGGATGTCTACAATCCTCATAACACTTTTTCCTATTCTAAGCTACTCAAAGTTTATCCTGAATAAGACAAACAATAACCAAGGACTCACAGAGTAAGTCTGTACCTCGAGATCTGATCTTAAAAATATTGAACCAACCAACTGAAGAGCGATAATACCTACCATAAAAATCCTTGAAAGGATCTATCTCATTACTGGAATAATAGTTATTAGTATACACAAACTCCACCAAGGCTAGATGCTACTCTTACTGGACTCTAATGTCTATCACATAAATGCGGTGCATATCTTCCATAACATTAATAGTCCTCTATGACTGACTATCGATCTGAGGTTAAAATCTGTGCTAAGATCAACCCGGGTACCCAACTATAGCAGAAAAGTCTGCAAAAAGTAAAATGTGAACACGGATCCTCAATCTGAAATGATACACTGGCATCTCATAAATATGAACTATCTCACGAATATAGAAATAGGCCAACCTCTTATTACTTAAAGGAACCTGAACTGCAACAATATGAACAGATTTGATCAATCGATCCATGATGAACCAAACACTATTATAAAAATGAGAAGCACGAGGCAACCCAATTACAAAGTCCATAGTTATCTGTTCCCATTTCCACTCAGGAATAGGTAACCACTAAAATAAACCACCATGTATCAAATGCTCATCCTTCACCTACTGCTAACATAAGCAACGAGCTACAAAATCTGGTACATCCTTCCAAACACAACCCCACCAGTAATGTAATCTCAAATAATGATACATCTTAGTCACACCTGAATGGATAAAATATCAAAAATAATGAGCCTCCTTAAAAATCAATCTAATCGAATCACCAACCCCCGTTACATATACTCGGCAATAAATAATCAAGACACTATCAGGATCAAGAAAGGATTCCCTAGCCTTATAACTCAACAACTTATACTGAATCACACTCAACCCAATATCATCAAACTGATGAGCCCGAATCTTCTCCATCAAAAAAGACCTAGCCTCTACGAATTCAAAAACACATAAAGATGTTAAAACATTGAGCCTAAAAATCAAGTTGGTCAAAGACTGAATCTCTATGGAAAAAGTCCTCTCTTAGGTCAAAATATATGACAAGATACCTATGCTAGTTGACTTCTGTCTCAAGACACCCGCAATCACATTAGCTATGCTGGAGGATAGGGAATAGTCAAGTCATAATCCTTAAGAAACTCAAGGCAATGACACTTCCTTATATAAAAAGATCTCGCACGGTGATGAAATACTGAAGGCGATGATGATCCAAAAAATCCTACAATGGAATCCATACAAGTAGTACCCCATAACATCAAAGCAAAAATAATCGAGCACAACTCCAAATCATTGGTAGGGTTATTCCTCTAATGGAGCTTCAACTAAAGAGAAGAATAAGTAATCACCTTACCATATTGCATCTTCCCAACACCTAATGCAACACAAGAAGCATTATAGAAGATAGTAAAATTTACACCCTTCTAGGGCATAGTCAAAATATGAGCTGAAGTTAACAAATCATTGAGCTTTTGAAAGCTCACCTCACAAGCATTGTATAAATGAAAGGGAATCTTATTTTAAGTTAACTTGGTCAATAGATCATAGATAGATGAAAAACCCTCAAAAAAACACCGACAATAACCTGCTAAACCAATAAAACTTTAAATCTTGATAAGAGAAGTAGTTTTTGCTCAATTACAAATTGCTCTAATCTTGGGTAGATTGATCATAATACCATCCTTTGTCACCACATGACTCAATAAAGATACAAAATCAAACAAAAACTCACATTTACAGAACTTAGCATACAACTTTGTATCTCTCAATCTCTAGAGAACAATATGCAAATGTTCCTCATGAAAGGCCTTACCCTTGGAATAAACCAAGATATCATCGATAAATATAATAACAAAAGAGTCAAGATATAGTCTAAATATCTAATTCATTAACTCTATGAATGTGGCTGAGGCATTGGTTAACATAAAAGACAAGACCAAAAACTTATAATGATAGTACCTAGTCCAAAAAGTTTTTTATGGAATATTCGAAGCCATAATCCTTAACTAGTGATACCCAACCTCAGATTAATTTTCAAAAACACCAAAACACCTAGAAGCTGATAAAATAAATCATCATTATGAGATAGTGGATACCTATTCTTAATCATCACCTTGTTCAATTGTTAATAATCAACATACATACACATAGACCCATCATTTTTCTTTACAAAAAAGACTAGCACACTCCAAGGTGATACACTAGGTTGGATAAATCCCTTATATAGCAACCCCTGTAACTGATCCTTTAATTCATTTAAGTGTGTTAGGTTCATCCTATAAGTAGGAATTTAAATGGGCTTGGAGTTCAGATCAGCATTACTGGAGAAGTCCATATCAGAATTTAAATGCCTTGGATTTTGGTCCTTGAAATTTCCTTGAGCCTTGAGCTTACTGCCCTATTGATGACTCATCATATAAATCATATAGTATGGTTACAAGTCTAGAGACTCAAGTCATAACCAAATCACTGTTTAATTAGTGATGTTCTACTTTGAGTATAAGTGAATCACTATGAGTTATAAGACCATGTTATGAGTAGAAGGTTTAAGTATTATGTTGTCCAGTGTTTAATCTCTCTAGGTTCTATCTTAGATATGACTAGACAATACGAGTCATACGATCAAGTCATGAGTGGGATCATATAGTGATAAGATAGACAGTGTATGTGTGTTAAAATTACTATTTAGGATATGACTCATTGTTGTGAGTCGTATGATATGGTGACTAGTAGATGGGTCAACTCATAACCAAGGACAATCTCTTTACTGTTTTTAGTTGGGGGTACTTTGGACATTTTTCACATAAAAACATTAAGTCCCCACGTCTCTAAAATACTTTCAGGCATTCATTCTACACTTTACAAGATCAAAACATCCTCTTTACTGTCTCAAAATTCTCTCAAGAAAAATTGGCTAGGGTTTATCCAAAGTGGCCATCTAAGGTGTCAAGAGTCAAGTTCTCGATCTGAATCTTCATAATTTAGGTATGTCATACTTCCCTCATTTTAGTTTACTAAAATGATATGTTTAAGGAATTGTTCTTGAATCATTAATGGTAGTTTTAAAACTGTGGTAGAGGGGTTTGAATGCATATCATTGAATATTATTTTTTATGGTTTAAATTTTGATTATGCATGTTTTTAATTATAGTTTTGCACATGTGAGTGAATGGTAATGGTGATTTAATTGAGAAGTCATGGTTGAACCCTAAATTTGATGTTTTTGGCTTTGATAATGGCATGCCCTCAACCTATTTGTGAAATTGTTAATGAGAATGATATTGTCACAAGTTGAATTGTGATTTTGAACTAAGGCTTTGGCATAACCATGCTAATGATGGATGAAAGACTTTTATAAAGCCTTTGATGGCCATAATTTGAATTGAATTGGAACCTTAAGGGCTTGGTTGGCTCAGGGGTTCGAGTCCTAAAGTGCTAGATTAATTTATGTTCCCTTTTTAGCATTGGATTCAAGTCCCAAACTGATGTAATAATTGTCTTAGTGTGTTGTACGTTTGCAAGTGGGATTGGTATGATAATACCAATAAGATGCCTTTGCTAAGTAGCTAGTTTGATTATTATGATAGTGATATAAATGTTTGAATTTTAATTTAAGGAGGGATGTGTATCCATGCATAAAAGTGGAGGTCCTGAAGGATTAATACTGGAAATTGTGTTACCTAGTGCAAATGTTTAAATTACAAGGAGGTTCGAGTCTCCCATATCTTTTGTATGAATGGGAGGTTCGCGTCCCTTATATTATATGGAATGATGGTTTAGACACCTTGATATAGGGGATATGCTACAAGTCACTTAGGAATGTTTCCTTTTCTTGTTAATCTATTTTAAGATATTGAGTCTATAGCCTTGAATCTCCTCTAATTTTTATTTGTTCACTTTCAGATCATGCCTCTCAGATGATCTAATTTTCATTGAAACTTCTCTGTCCTATCTAAGGAAAATGCTTATAGAGCTCGTCCTACTCCAAGAGTTCAAACCAAATTGAGGGTCGCTTTATCTGATTGCCCTGAGGGAGCTCTATCGATTCCCCCTTTCCCTCCTCAGGTACCCCAGGCCAGTGTGTCTAATGTTAAGTTTTTCTAAGTGATTAATTTTCTTACCCAGTTTGTGACCTTACAGACTGGGCATGTTTCTTTATTTCTCCATTATCTGACTCCACTAGAGTTGGCCAATTTATGAGGTTGAGTCCTCTTATTTTACCTAGTTCTAAAGTTGAGGAAGATCCTCAAAAATTTATTAATAAAATGTAAAATATCTTCCATATGATACATGCTACTCATGTCTCTATGTGATGCATTCTATTGATGTAGGGGGTGTTGAGTTTGTTGTTTATCAGTTGAAGAATAAGGCATATTAGTGGTATAGGGAGTCAGACTATTCTAGGAGAGATGATGTTAAGTCCATATTATAGGATGATTTCCTCTAGTGCCTTCCTTGATCACTTCTTTTATCAAGAGTTAAGGGAAACAAAGGCTGAGGATTTCTTGAATTTAAAGCAAGGTAGGATGATAGTAAAGGAATATGACTTGAAGTTTCATTAGTTGTCTCGTTATGCTCCTGAATTGGTGTCTAGCATGAGGCATAGAATAAGGAAGTTTACCTTTGGGTTGTCCTATGAATTGATTTTTGAGATCAAGGTTGCCTCTATCACTTAGTGCATGTTAAGGTTTTGAGATTCAAATGTACTTCTTTAAAGACTATCTCTATGGTCTGTAAATTTCATAACATGTTTCCTGATGATCTTCCTGGTATTCTCCCTATAAGGAAATTGTTTTTGCGATTGTTATCATATGGAAACTTATCTTATTTCTATTTGTCTTTACAAAATGGCTTCGACTGAGTTGAAAGAGCTCAAGAAGAAGTTAGAGTAGTTGAAATATCTTCTTGACAAGGGTTTTGTATGCCCTAGTATGTCTCCGTGGGGTGCTCCTATTCTTTTCGTGCATAAGAAGGATGGGTCCTTTCATATGAGTAATGATTATCCTCAATTGAATAAAGTGACAAATCGTGAAGAATAAATATCCCCTCCCGAGGTTTGATAATGTATTCGATCAAATCTAAGGTACTTAGTTCTTTTCTATGATTAATCTTCAGTTGGGGTATCATTAGTTAAAGATTAGGGAGGTGAATATTCCTAAGAATTCTTTTCGAACACGGTATGGTCACTTTGAGGTTTTGGTGATCTTCTTCCGTTTGACCAATGCATCGACAAAATTTATCGATCTTATGCATTGGATTTTCCATTAGTTCTTGGATTTTTTCATTATTGTCTTTATCGATGATATTCAAGTGCATTCAAAGAGTGAGGTGGATCATGTCGATTACCTCTTCCTTGTGTTGAAGTCTCTTAAGAAGAAACAATTTATGCAAGAAATTAAAGTGTGAGTTCTGGTTAAATGTTGTTACTTATATGGGTCATATCATTTATAGTGAAGGGATCATGGTGGATACCAAAAAGGCTGCAGTGGTTACAAAGTAGCCTAGACCCACGACTCCAACCAACATTTGGAGCTTCTTGTTTTTAATCGACTATTACAAAAGGTTTGTGGAGAGTTTCTCTTCTATTGCTTACACATTGACTAAGTTCACCCAGAAGAATGTAAAATTCTTGTGGTGTGATGCTTGTGAGGGTATTTTTGAGAAGCTAAAGGATACGTTTCATTTGGCTCTCATCTTGACTCTACTTGAGGTCCCTAGTGGTTTTGTTGTCGATTGTGATGCGTCTCGAGTAGGAATGGGTTGTGTGTTGGTACTGCATTGCAACATGGTTTCTTATGCCTTTCAATAATTAAAGGTCTATTTTAAGAATTACCCAACTCATGATTTTGAATTGTTGGTTGTGGTGTTTGCATTAAAGAACTGGTGACATTATTTTTATGGAGTCCATGTCGATATACATTATGATCATAAGAGCCTGAAATACGTGTTCACTCAGAAGAAGCTAAATATTAGTCAAAGGAGATGGCTTGAGTTGGTTAAGGACTATGACATGAGTCTTTACTATTAGCTTGGTAAACCTATCATTGTAGATGATTCTCTAAGCATGTTGTCCATGGAAAGATTATCTTATGTGGATGAGGAGAAGTGGGTTTTGCTGAAGTATATTCACCATTTTTCTAATCTTGGGGTTCGTCTTTTAGAGTACAAAAATAAAGATACGACTGTTCAAGAGATGGAGAAGTCATCTCTTAGTGCCGAGGTGAAGGAGAAGTTGATGTTGGATCCTTTCATGATGTAAATAAAAAATGATGTAGGTTGACAGAAAGTGATGATTTTCGAGATTGGTGGTAATGGTATCTTGAGGTATCAAGGTATATTATGTGTTCCCAATATTGATGGGTTGCGAGGGAGAATTTTGGTCGAAGAGCATGAGTCATGTTATATTGTTTATGGTTCAACGAAAATGTATCATGATCTTAAGGAAATTTAGTGGTGGAATAATATGAAGAGGGATGTGGCTAATTTTTTGTCTAAGTGCATGGTGTGTTAGTAAGTGAAGTTGGAGCACTTTAGGCCCAGTGGGTTGACTCGAGAGATTGAGCTACATATATGAATATGGGAGATAATTAATATGGATTTTGTTACCAGTCTTACCTGTTCTCGCCAGTAATTTTATTCAATTTGTGTCATCGGGGATAGGATGACTAAGTCTGCTCACTTTTTGCAAGTGAGAACTAATTTCTCTTTAGAGGATTGTGCCATATTGTTCATTGAGGAGATCGTGAAGTTGCATGGTACTCTAGATTCCATCTACTCAAATCGGGGTACTCAATTCTCATATCACTTTTGGAGGTTGATCCAGCAAGGTTTGGGGGCTAAGGTGACCCTTAGTACCTCTTTCTACCAGCAGAAGGATGGGTAAGTGAAAAGGACAATTCAGGCTTTGGAAGATATGCTTTGGGCTTTTGTATTTGATTTTGGTGATAGTTGGGTTGACCACTTTTCTCTAATAAAATTTTCCTACAACAATAGTAATCACTCTAGCACTGGTATGGCTCCGTTAGAGGCCTTGTATGGTATGAGGTTGACACGGCCAAAACCAAGGCCCTGTCATGATGGGCATCCCAAGACCAACTAGGATCGGGGACCACCCCCGATATACAACCCAACCTTCAATTGCATACCCAGAGTCAGATGTATTCCTAACATATAACAAGATAACGTAATTTAGATATACTGAATTTTTGATAGGTCTATTTCATAAACCAACCAACCAAGTCAATCCATCAAATAGCCAACCAAACCAAGGCAATAACCCAATATATTTATATATATAATCCAAAGAAAAATGGAACAACAATAAATCAAATAAAGTCATACTATATGAGCCTTAATACCAATACCAATGCAAAGGATGACACCATGCCGACACCGCCCATACCAACCCATAGTAGCTCCACAATACTCTAACAGAATATAAAACATTATCTGGTCGGGACATACCCCCGACCATAGTAAAAACCATAGTCTATATAATGACAAAAGTGTGTAAGGACATCCATGACATAAAATGGAACCTTCTGGAATATTGAAGCTCAACACTTCAATAAAAACAAGTTAATCCCACATCTAATCACTGAGCAGGAGGAGTAAAATGGTCGATTACTGCATCACATAGGTATACAACACACGATTATGAGTTAGCGGGTGAACGCTTCCATGTACTCATGATAAGGATAAAATAATTCCGACCTTTACAACCAAGTAAGTAACCATATGCATACATAACCATATATATATATATATATATATCCATGCCAGGAGAGAGTACCTAGTTTAGCACACCTTAAAATCATTAACCTGGGTATGTGTATCTTAACCGTCCTAGAACCACACATGGGCTATATGCGTCTAGTGTTACCCCCTGAATAGGCCTCGATACGTGTAACTACACGAATCGAAGATACCATTGTAATAGGGGATTCCCATGTACCACAAAAGTGTATTAAATTAATCCATAACCATGACCACCAAGATCTTACGATTTAACCATTAAAGACCATCCAAACAATTTAGGGGTCAATACACAATATACTATTATGTGAAACAATCAAAAATAACATATGTTTATACAACGTAAACATATGGGTATTGTTTGAGATACTTAAAATATTTTCTTGTAACCATGATGCAACTCTTAATCTTTAATTCTTATCTAGATGAACCATTCATGAATCACATAACTCTACCTCTTTTACTTTATGAAGTTTTTTAGTGGACTTTTAATATTATTTATGAATGAAACAAGCTACTAGTTATCCCATCAATGATTGAATTTACTTCCAAAATGAAGAAGTTGATTTCATTATGACTAACAAGTCCAAGAAACTTTGAATTCAAAGACCAACACCCAAATTGGTTGGACATTGAGTAATGACTCTCTTTCTTTATTTAAATCCTTACCTCGATTGTATTTTTCTTTTCTCATACTATATATTAATAATTCTATATTTAGTTTTGTCTAATCATTGAAATGTCCTTCAGATTGACGATTGGGTTAGTGGTTGGTCGATAAAGATAAATAGGGTTGAGTTGGGTGTTAAAAAAGATTAGGAAATATGTTTATTGAAGGAGTCCATTTACAGGAACAATTAGAAGTAGTTAAAAAAATCAACACACATGATCATTCCAATAATTGCTGATTATTTTAGGAGTGAAAAATATCCTAATGATTTTAGGAAAAGGTGTAATGACTTTATTTTTGATTATTTTTGTGACTAATTTATTTGTCTATGATTTTATAATTTTACCCCTCTTTGTGGTTGTTTTATTGTATTTCTGGGGTGTGTGGATTATTGGCATCATTCTCAATGCATTTCAATATAATTTGTGTGAGTTTGTCGTTCTGGATATTAAAAGGATTTATAGTTGACTTCAGTCAACATTTGTTGTTCTGTGTATCATATGGAAAAACAAACTATGCGGGTAGATCTAAAACATCCATTTTAGGTTCGTAAAATATTTTGTTTAGTGTACTGACCTTTTATGTCATTTTCTATATTCCTTTTTTTTTTGCCGAGAGAGCTTCTCTATAGCTTCCCCAGGATATCTATGACATTCTAGAAATGACAATTTGATTATCAGGGAGTTCGTTTGGTTATCAGAGCAATTTTCCTATGTTGAAGTCTTTGTTGGTTCTAAATGGCCACTAGGATAAACCTTTTGTAAGACAATCTCATATAAAAATTTTGACTATGCCAACAGCTCCAGAATGTCAATTTTTGGCTAGGTAGTCCTTTAATTTGCTTCTCGAGTCACTCAGCCTTATTTTGACTTATTAATTAAAAAGATATAAAAATGAAATATGGGTGTAGGACCCACATATGGTCAAAATGACCGCAAATGGAAAATTCAATTGGTCTATTGGGTTCGAAATGCCAAATTTAGTGTTATTACATTGGTTGTTTTCATTTACATGATTCCAAATGAAACCTGAGGGCTTGCAGGGGCTTGGTGTCATGACCCGAGGATACCCTTTAGTCGTAACTTAGAGCTTTAGGACACAAGTGATCCAAAGATAAACCATGATCTAGTATCTGCTATAAGCACTGAATAATGTAATGAGAAAACATCATATGCAGAAGTTAAACTGGTGAGAAGTTCTGTTAAGATGTAATACTAAAACAATGCCCAACATGTTTGAACTGCTAATACAACTGAAAAACATGTCTGACTATCTGAATGACTCTAAGACATAAGAAGTTGATGGGACAAACTCCCAACAAACTCTGACTGACTAAAATAAAGGAAGTACTAAAAATAATTACAAATAACTTGTCCTTGATGGACATGGACTCACCATAACTACTGTTGAGTGTCACTAAACTGACAATGGGAGATCAGGGAACAGAGGGTCCAAACATATATTGTGAAATCAATATTGCGCAAAAGAGAGTATGAGGTCAGTACTTTGAATGTACTAGTGCGTGAGGTAAGGACTCACTGAAGTACATGTTGATAATGAGTATGGATTCATGAATTGGTAAAATGATTGCAAGATCAAGTAAAGCATGTAATGAAATAATCTGTGACTGTATAGCTGATAAACTGAACACTTGGTCATGCAAATCTGAACTGATATAGTTTGAGTACTGGACTAAAACTATGAGATCTATAAGTTAACCGATATGCCCTAATCTGAACTAATTAGGGTCCAACTTATAACCCCAGTTGGAAGGGTGTCAGTTCATTTCCACGTGTATTAATACTAGCTATATTGATGTACCCAAGGACTAAGGTGTCATTCCACTACTAGTGGGTGACCCCTAACAGAGTGTCAGTCCTCTACTGGCTAGTGACATCCCATAACCTATGATGGCTATGTAGTTCTTTAACTCAGGGATTTCTATTAAAGATCTCAGGCCTCTACTGGCGGGTGAGCCTTCATCCCTAGATTCGCTCAGTTCAAAATCTAACTTCAAACTGAACTAACACTAACACTAATTAAAGTTAACAGGACTAACAATAGATAATTGCTCAACATAACTAGAACAATCTAAATATGATGATAAAAGCATGATATGATTGATTTGTTGCTTGTAATTTGAAACATGCATAAACATATAGGTATCAGGTATTCATAACCCACTATCCCTGAATAATACTTTAAGTACAATAACACCATAATAATACTATATGGATAATCATGATTCATAGACCCAATACATAGTGTATATCACTAAACTAATGCAATCCATGATTATTATAATGGGAAGATGTTAAACTTATAAGGATAACATGCTCACATGGTTAAATTCACAATTGATAATCAACATGGTATCAACTAAATATAATATGGGTGACTGAGTTTATAAAGTATGTAAGGACATAATTAACATAGTGAAACACATTTTCATGGTTTGTATTCAAACTGTACACAGAAAGTTGAGTAAATTCTTACTTGATATTGAAATTTTATCAAAAGGGGGAAAAATGTTCATGCTTAAAACATTAGGGATTTTTGGGACTCAACAGGATGAAGGAATCCATTGATGAATACCCCACATACTTGTGTTTGCTTGAATTCTTGAAGAAAAGATGGATTTAGGACCTTTGATGGTGAATCTTGGAGGAAGCTTTTTATTTCTTTGTGTTCTTAAGAATGGGAGAGAATGAACGTCGCTAACTAATGATGAATGGGGAAAATAATGCGCCTCTTGGGTGTCAAGTCTTGAATTGGGTGTTTAGGGAGAGGGTAAAATAACTTAAATGCCCCTTTAACATAAAGAAAATTGCTTAATTTTATACAGCCTCCGTGGCACGTTGGCTATCACGGAGGCCAGGCTCTGTGACAAGTTGCGTATCATAGACACTAACCTCCATGAAACACTTTATATTGAGGAGACTATCCTCTGTGACATGGTGAATTCATAAAGTCTTACTGCCTCCGTGGTCCAAAATCACTCAGAACCTATTCCAAAAAATTTCAAACTTATTCGGTTGACCCTTTTGACATTCCTAAACATATTTCAACTCAAAAATCAACCTTTTTTCGTTGGGATGGCCTGGAAAAAAATGTTCAATATCCTTGGGTGTTAAAATGTCCATGTCACTTGTACTGTGTGTGAAATAATTACTTTGGGACTTCTAAACATGTGAGAACTAACTAAAAACTTGTCTATCATATTGTGGGGTATTACAAAATCTCCCCCTCAGGATCATTTATCCTCAAATGAAACTATTTGACCTAAGATACTAGGCAGACTGAGATCATGTACTAAATACTTATGAGCTAAATCATGATTTAATTACTAAATCTGAAACATAGTGTACGGGCTAAACTAAATATATGAATGCAAGCGATGACATAAGGATGGTTTGATTGCTGAGATAGAAAAAGAGAGAATCCATTTATAGGAAAGCATTACCTCAAGATGAATCTGGATTTTTACACAAAAGATGACGATACATGGCACGCATATCAGTTTCTATTTCCCAAGTAGCTCCCTCAATGTACTAATTCCTCCATAAAACCTTTACCAAGGCAACTTTCTTATTTTTCCACCTATGTATCTAACAGACAAAGATTTTAATTGGGAATTCTTAGTAGGAAAGGATATATTTTATATTTACACTATCTAAGGAAATGAGTGAAGTTAATTCACCAATGTATTTCTTCTACAAAGAGGCATGAAACACCAGATACAGTGATGCCAATTCTATAGCCTACTTTAACTCATAGGATATCTTCCCAAAATTGCTCAACATCTCATATGGGCCAACATAGTGGGGGCTAAGCTTCCCTTTCTTGTTAAACCACATCACCCCATTCGTGGGTGAAATTTTCAAATAAACCATGTCGGCAACATCAAACTCAAGATCTCGTCTCCTTATATAAGCATAAAATTTATGTCGGCTCAGGGTTGTCTTCAGCCTTTCTCGAATAAACCACACTTTCTCCAGCACCTCATACACTAAATATGGTCCTATAATGGTATCCTTACCTACTTCAAACCAACCAATTGGAGATATACACCACCTTATATAGAGAGCCTCAAACTAAGCCATCTTAATACAAGAGTGATAACTGTTGTTATAGGCAAAGTCAAATAAAGGTAAGTGTTCATCCCAGCTACCCTTTAAATTGATAACTTAAACAATCAACATATCTTTTATGTTCTAAATAGAACTTTCTTCCTGACAGTCTATCTAAGGATGAAAAGTTGTATTGAGATGAACTTGGGTACCAATATCTTTCTGAAAATACTTCAACAAGCGAGAGGTAAACTGGGTACTTCTATCTAAAATAATATTTAGTGCAACCCCATGAAACTTCACCAATTCTCTGAGATAGAGTATATCATAATCCTATGATGAACATGAAGTATGAACTAGCAAGAAATGTGTTGTCTAAATCTTTCTAGCTTTAATAACTCAAACAGAATCATGTTTATGACGTCAACGAGGTAACCCTATAAAATATCCATGTTGACCACCTCCCACTTTTTAGTGGGGATACTGAACTCCTAAAGCGTACCACTAAGCCTTGGTGGTAAACCTTAAACTTCTAATAATTTGAATACTTAGCCAAGAATTCCATAATATTTTTCTTTATACCATTCCATCATTAAATTTTTCACAAATCACGGTCCATCTTGCAAGATCCTGGGTGAATAAAATATCATGATCCATGTGCCTTTATGTATTTTTTCTATCTCAAATCATCCACACTTTGAAAACATAACCTGCACCGATAGAAAAACACACCATCTCCCCCTTGGGAGAAAACATAACCCTGCTTATCCTGAATTGCCTCCTTTAATTTGACAAAAATTGGATCCCTCTTTTTCTTTTATTTCACTTCAGCCACCAATGAAGATTTTGAACCATTTGGAACCTATATACTACCTCTAACTTAATAATCAAACCGAACACCTAATCAAGTAAACTGGATGAACCTCACAAACTAGCTCATTCTCATCCTCCTTAACATTCACAACACTTCATACATGTAATAAACTAAGGTCATTGACCACTGCATTAGAGTTACCCAGATGATACAACACACTCATATCATAGTCTTTCATCAATTCAAGCCACCTTCTCTGACAAATAATTAGATCCTTTTGAGTGAACTCATATTGTAACCTTTTACGATCCGTAAATACATAAACATAAGCCCAATAAAGATAATACCTCCAAATCTTAAAGTCAAAGACAACTTTTTCCAACTCAAGATCATGAGTTGAATAATTCTTTTCATGGGTATTGAGTTTCCTAAAGGCATAGTCTATTACCTTACCTTGCTATATCAACACATAACTAAGACCAACTCTAGTAGCATCACAATAAATAAAAAACCCATTTGAACCCTCTAGTAGAGTTAATACTAGAGCAGAAGTGAGTTGGATCTTTAGCTCCTTAAACTTGTTGCAATAATATGACCACTAAAATTTGACTTTCTTTTGGGTTATTCGAGAAATGAGAGAAGTAGAGAAGAAAATCCTTTAATAAACCATCTGTATTAACCAGCTAAAAAAATGAAACTCCTAATATCTGATAAAAAAAGGCCTAGGCCAATTCTTTATAGATTTAAGCTTTTGAGAATCAACCGGAATTCCATAATAAGAAATAATTTGACCAAGGAAAGATACTAATATCAACCAGAATTAACATTTGCTAAACTTAGCAAATAATTTTTGATCTTTAATGGTTTGCAATATAATCCTCAAACGGTCTGCATGACCACCTTCACAAAAATAGACAAGGATGTCATCTATGAAGACTACAACGAATATGTCCAAGTATTTCTTGAACAACCTATTCATTAAGTCCATAAAAGTTGCAGGAGCATTCGTTTGTCAAAAAAACATAACTAGATATTCTAAGTGACCATACCGAGTTCTGAAGGCTATTTTTGGAATGTAATATTCATTGACTCTTAGTTGATGATAGCCAGATATAAGGTCTATTTTACAGAAATGGTTTGCACCCTAAAATTAGTTGAACAATTCATCTGTCCTGGGGATATGATACTTATTCATGGTAGTGACTTAGTTCAACAGACTGTAGTCGATGCACATTCTGAGAGAAATATGTTTTTTGCACACAAAGATAACTGGAGTACCCCATAGGGAAATACAGAGTCTGATAAAACTCTTATCTAAGAGGTTTTTCAACTGTTCTTTTAACCCTTTATGCTTAACTAGAGCCATTATGTAAGGTAGAATTGAAATAGGCTAGGTATTTAGGAGGAGGTCTATTCTAAAGACAATTTCTCTCCGGGGAAAAACTCCAAGAAGATATTCAGGGAATATTTTTAGAAACTCATTCACTATTGGAACTTACTCAAGACTCAGAGTATTAGATTTTGTATCCTTGAATGTGACAAGATGGTAAATACATCACTTGGATATCAACTTTCTTGCCTTAAGGTAGGAGACAAACCATCTTGTAGGCACTGAAGTACTACTCTATAATTCATAAACAAGTTCATTAGGAAACTGCAACTGGTCTACTCTATTTCTATAGTCAATTAAGGAATAGAATGAGTGAAGACAAACCATGGAAAGAATAATATCAAAATCAGTCATCTCTAACTGTACAAGGTAAACTTAAATGACTTTTTGAGGTACTAGTACTGAGAAATTTCTGTCTACACGTCTAGCAATAGTAAAACTATCCATTGGGGTAGACACTAAGAAGGGCTCTACTAATATGTTAGGACTAAAACCAAAGTTATTGTTATATACGGAGTTACAAAATAAAGTGAAGCTCAAGGGTATAACAATATTTAAATATGCAGATGGAAGGCTTTTAGCTTACCCATAACCACATCAGTAGTTCTCTCCTAATCATTTCGAGTCTTGAGATCATAAATTCAGTTATGAAATTTCCCTTTGGTGGAGTTAGATGTGGATCCCTGCTGAGTTAGTAGACTTACTAGAGACTATGAGAAACTATACTAACATGGTTGACAAAAGTCTTTACCCTTCTGGGCAATCACTAGGCTATCCCTAATCTTTTATCCTGGATTGCCATATCCAAAACACATATCACTACTTTCCCTGCACTCCCCTTAATGTTTTTACCACAGTTCCTACAAAGAGGATTGGTATAACCACTATTCATAGTACCTTAGGACTTAGAGCCTTGCACTCTATCCCGATTGTCCTATTTGAACTTAGGCATTGACATATTAGCTGAGTATGAGGATGGAGCTACAAATTTCTTATGGAACTGAGATCGATTCCCTCAATCATACCTTTGCTATGAAAAGTTGAAACTACCAGTCTTGGTCCTTTTATTCTCCTTATCCTTTTATTTGACCTTCTTCTCCTCAATCTACTGAGTATGGACCATCAACCTAGAAAAGTCCATCTTCTTAATAATCATAGCTATTCTACACTCTTTTACTATATCATTTCACATACCAGTCACAATCTTACACATTATGTACATAGAATTAGCTACCATAATTGGAGCATACATTGCCAATTAGGAAAACTTGAGTGAGTACTCTTTCACACTAATATTACCCGACTTCAAATTTATAAACTGCTACACCTTGGCTTTTCTCAAATCAAGTGGGAAGAATCTATCTAAGATGGTGGAAGTAAACTCATCTCACTCTATAGGTCCTACCTCAGCACCTCTATCCTCCTTCCACTGCTAGAACCATGTATGAGACACTCCTTGCAGTTTATAAGTAGCTAAGTCTACACTCTCACTAGCAGTAACACCTATGATATCTATTAATTTCTGCACACCATCAAGAAAATCTTATGGATCCTCCTCAGACATAGATCCAGAAAATAATAGAGGATTCATCTGAGTGAAGTCTTAGATCCTTGCTGCTTACTTGCTCACTAATAGAATTGTTGGGGTAATAGCCTATTGGTTATTATGGGAAGCCATAGTCTTGGATAAAACATTTAAAGCAGTCCTGAATTTAGCATGGCAAACATGTTCGTTCAGAAGATGTTCCTAAACTGGTGGTGGTGCGGGTTGATCCTTTTTCCTTCTTATGCTATTTCTTATAGGAGGAATTTTCTTCAAATAGGTGAAGTAAAAGTTATAAAATATAATTCAATAGATCTCACACTCATTTGCATGACATGAAAAATGAAAGAAGGGAAACTTTCCTAAAATTCCTTATAGTCTCTTACCCATAGGCGTGGCATGCTTCACACCCATGCATAAGACATTACTCAATGAAGTTTTCATACACCCTAAGATACTTTTAAATGTTAGTATTTGATACTAATTTTGTAACGACCTGAGACTACCCCTAGTAGTAACACGGTGCTTAAGGACACCAGTGATCCCAAGCTAACCCATGATCTGGTTTCTGTTTAGAGCACTGAATAAAGTAATAATAAGACATTATATACAGAAGCTAAACTAAATAGAAGTTCTGTTAAGATATAATACTGAAATAATACTCAACATGTCTGAACTACTAATTTAATTGAAAAACAAGATAAACTATCTGAAAGCCTCTAAAACATAAAAAGTAGATAGAACAAACCCCTAACTAACTCTAACTGATTAAAATAAAGGATGTACTAAAAATAACTAAAAATAACTTGTCCTCTATGGATGAGGACTCACCATAACTACTACTAAGTGAAAAATAACTTACTAAAGGCGATCAGGGAACTCTGCATCTGAACCTATATTGTAAAATAAATATAGCGAAAAAAAGAGTATGCAGTCAGTACTTGAAATGTATTGGTACGTGAGATAAGTACTAACTAAAGTACATAGATAAACTAAGAATGAATGCATAAACATTTAAAAAAATGCAAGACCAAGTAAAGAATGAACTGAAATAATCCGTGAAACTGACTCACTGTATAACTGATAAACAGAACAGTTGGTCATGTAAACTTGAACTGACATAATCCAACTACTGGAATAAACCTCTGGGAACTATTATTTAACCTACATGACTAATATAAGATAATCGGGATCCAACCTACAGCCCCAGTTTGAAGGAGGTCAGTACCTTGTCACGGACACTAACAATGGCTATATTCATCCACTATGCTGATATCCATAAGGAGTAAGGTGTTAGTCCTCTACTGGTATGTGACCCCTAAGAGATTTTTATTCCTCTACTAGGAGGGTGACATCCTATAACCTACACTAGATATGTAGTTATGGGACTTAGGAACTTCTACTAATTATTCCAGTCCTCTATTGGAGGGTAAGCCTTAATCCCTAGGTTGACTCAGTTCTAAATCCTACTCCCAATTGTACTGACACTGGTACTAAATAAAGTTAACAAGAATCACAACTATAATTCTTATCACGACTAGAAAAATCTGAATACGATAGTAAAAGCATGATCTGACTGACTTATTTCTTGTAATTAAAAACTTGCATAAACTTATACGTATCAGGTGTTCATAACCTACCAACATTGAATAATATATAAAGTATAATAAAACCATCATAATACTTTAAGTGTATTCATGATACGTAACACCAATATATAGTGTATTTTACTAAACTGATGAAACCCATGACTATGCGTATGGGAAGATGTTAAACATATATGGACAACATTCTCACAAGGTTAAATTTATAAATTGATAATCAACTTAATTTCAACTAAACATAATATGCGTCAGTAAGTTTATAAAGCATGTAAAATCAGACTTGTCACGGGGAAACACATTATCATGGTTTGTATTTAAATTATTAAGAGAAAGTTGAGTAATTTCATACTTGACATTAAAATTTTATCAGAAGAGGAAAAGGGTTCATACGTGAAAAATAAGAGATTTTTAAGACTCGATGTATTGAAGGATCCTATTGATGAATACCTTACATACATGATTTTTCTTTAATTCTTGAAGAAAAGTTAGAATTGGGACATTAGATGGTGAATTCTTGGAGGATATTTCATTATGTTCTTATAATGGGATAGAATAAATGTTATTAACTAATGATGAATAGGGTAAATAATACCCCTCTTGGGTTATAAGTCGTGAATTGGGTATTTTGGGAGAAGGGAAAAATATCAAAATCCCTCTTTAACTTAAAGAAAACTACTTGATTTTACACAGCCTTTGTGTCCTGCTGGCTATCATTACGACAAACATCTGTGACACGTTGTGTATTGCAGAGACTAACATCCTTGACACATTGTGTATCACATAATCTATCCTCAATGACTTACTGAAATTGTAAAGTCTTACTGCCTCAATGATCCAAAATAACTCAGCACCTATTCCAAAAAATTTCAAACTCTTCCAGATAACCCTTTGACATTCCTAAACATATTTCAACTCATAAATAAATGTTTCAAACTTGGGAAGGACTGAAATATAATGTTCAAAATCTTGGGGTGTTAAAATGGTCGTGTCACTTGTTCTTAGTGTGACATAATTGCTTTTGGACTTCTAAACATATGATGACTAGCTAGAAACTTATCAAGAATATTGTGGGGTATTAGACTTGGTAATTCAAAGTCCATTGCTATCAGCTAGAGCACCATGATAGAATCTCTTTGGACTGCGATTGTGACTCACTTAGTATAGGAGATACTGTGATTGTGGAGAGATGTCACAATCATGAATAATGTGATAGATGAGTGGTACCATGATTGTGAGATGGAAAAGCTTAATAGTGTTTACTGAGGACCTAGACTTGGTGTAAAAAGACCTCATTCCCATGATTTTTTCTATTCTTCATCATTCTCTTAGGAACCAAAACCTTAAATGTGTAAATACCTAAAATTGAGACTTGTGGGTGACTTTAAAGCTTGATTAACATTTATATGCATAATTATCTTCTAATTTGATGTAAAAATTCACTCTTTTCTTTGTGAAATTTCTTGATTTATTACTCAAAACACCATAAAATATTGGGCTTAATTTTAGCCTCAATTTATCTTGGTTATCACACATTTGTTAGGGTAATAATTCATTGAGCTTTTAAGAATATAGGGTTTCTTTCAAAAAAATGATTTTCATAAGCGGTGCCCATATAGGCATTTTTATGTAATTTTTGGACCAAATGCTTCAACTTTCTTTTGTCATATTATTTCTAGTAAGGGGATCATGGTGGATATATAGAGGGTTATTGTGCGGAAGAGGTGTCCTAGACCAATGACTCCATTTGATATTCAGAGCTTCTTGGGTTTAGTCGGGTAAAATAGATAGTTTATGGAAGGCTTTTTGCTGATAACTATTCCTTTGACTAAGTTAACTCAGAAGGTGGTCAAGTTTTATTGGTCAAATGCTAGTTAAGGGAGTTTCAAGAAGTTGAAGGATAAGTTAACTTCAACTCCAATTCTCATTTTACCAAAAAGCAATGATGGGTTTGTGGTTTATTGGGATGCATCTCGTGCAGGGTTTGGTTATGTGTTAATACAGCATAGGAAGGTAGTTGCCAATACTTCCAAGTAGTTGAAGGTGCATAAGAGGAATTATCATACTCATTATTTGGAGCTGTTGGTGGTTGTGTTTCCATTGAAAATATGTCGGCATTATTTGTAGGGTGTTCATATGGATATCTTTTCTTATCATAAGATTATATAGTATCTGTTCACCCAGAAAGAGTTTAATCTAAGGAAGAGGATATAGCTTGAGCTTCTCAAAGACTATGATATAAGTCTTCACTATCACCCAGGTAAGGAAAACGTGGTTGTTGATGCTTTTAGAAGGTTATCCATGGGGAGTTTAGCTCAAGTGGAGGAAGTGAAGTGGGAATTGGTGATGGATATTCACTGTTTGTCTAATCTTGCAGTTTACTTTTTGGACTCCAAGAATGGTGGTGTGGTTGTGCAAGAAGTTGTTAGATCATCTCTTGGTGTAGATATTAAGTAGAAGAAAGTGTTAGATACTATCTTGATGAAAATCAAGAGCGATACTGGTGGGCAAAAGGTATTGGTGTTTGTGATCGGTGGTGATAGTGCTTTATGATACCAAGGGAGGTTTTATGTTCCTGATGTCGATAGGTTACGACAAAGGATTTTGGATGAGGCACATGATTCACTCTATGTTATTCATCCTAGGGAGACTGAGATGTATCGTGATCTCAAGGAGATCTATTTTTGATAACGCTCAAATCACTCCTATAATTAAAGGGAGAGGCAGTCATTATCAAGTAACCTAATTTGAATTAGGGTCGAATGGCAAGGAGAAAATTATAGACTTTTGACCCTATGAGTGCTAAAATTACTATGAGGTTACCCAGAATTCAAATAAAAATGACATGTAAAATAAAATGGGGGATTTGTTTGGCAACAAGTTATATAATCTTTAGCAAATGATGAAGAGATGATACTTTCATTTTAACCACCAACGTTGGGGTAAATTTTGGGATTATCTCTACCTAAAGGTAAAAGTATGTGGGTTAA
This sequence comes from Capsicum pubescens, assembly GCA_030864215.1. Lineage (NCBI taxonomy): Eukaryota > Viridiplantae > Streptophyta > Magnoliopsida > Solanales > Solanaceae > Capsicum > Capsicum pubescens. The sequence continues at coordinate 185,193,173 of CM061546.1, forward strand.
TTATTTTTAGCATGAAATTTCTTTTTTAAGTAAAGTATAGGCTAGGTCAAAGATCATTGTGGTTAATCTTTTGATAAAACTCAAGGATTTCACCCATTGGGTCTTTCGAGCACCTAAAAAGTATGAAATTCGTCATCACCCAAAACCTTAATCAAGCATCCCTATTTCTAGGATGATGCTCTTGACATAGTTTACACTCTTAATACAATTATTTTGAAGATTTCAAAAGGGATCAAACCATAGGCTTAATTTTTCCACCATTTCCATGTCTCCCTATAACCCTCTTTCAAGGATGTTATATTTTACCTCATATTCATCTTCATGCCTCTTTCAAAGATGATAAAGGGTTTTTAGATTTTGTGGTTTTCACCGATCAAACCCATTTGGAAATTTGGGGCTTTCACTCATCAAATTGCAACTTATAAGCTCAGTTAATGGTGAAATCCTTACTCAACAACTAACAATCATGGAAACACAATAATACCCACACACAAATTATACTCTAGCTTAATATAATCCCAAGACTAAATTACTTAGCTACTCATGAACAATGTAAAGAGAGATATACCATAAAGATTATCCAAAGTATTCATTCTTTACAAAAATCCTAAGAAAATTATCCTCCAAAGTTAATTACACACTTGCCCCATTAGGGGTGTGAAATCTTCTTTCTTGTGAGGAGGGATGTGGAAAACTTAAAGTGGATGAAGTTTTCATTTTCTGCATAATGAAATAAAAGTACATTAACATTGTGTGGTTAACAAGTGAGTCATTTTTATAGTGCTCGTAGTTATTGCATGGTTTTTCCTTGAAGTCTATTATATCTCTCGACATTCCATTTTATGATGAGGGGAATTTTTAAAATCTCTTTACCCTTGCGTGAATAGCATTTTTTGGTTATAATTAAGTTAGACCCTTCATGACCATTAGGAACTAACAAGGGGCATACATGGTGAGTTGTCTTATAGTAAAGGGTAATATTATTTGAGGAAAAACAAGCTTCTAAGTTGGGGGTTTAATTACCTGTGGCATGGGACACCGTAATGGGTTCTTGTTTGATATTCTTTTGTTTACCCTATGGTGGTATGGGACACCGCAATGAGTTCTTTGTTGTGCTCTCTTTTGTGTACTTCCCGGTGGTTTGGAAAATAATGGTGTGTTTTCATGGTTTATGTTATGAGGATGGTTTATAATAATTATGGTGAGTAGATGCTTTGTTATTGTGTATATGGATTTATGCTTCTAAAATGATACTCAGTTGTTATGGTGAATATGGATTATATTTAGACAGTATGTCCTATTATTGCTTTAATAGTATAGATGTTGCTACAGTGATATCAAAGCAGATTCAGGTTTGATCCTATCCCTTGACTTTAATATTATTGTCTTACTTTATATCACCTTTACATTATACATGAGCTTAGTCGGTTGATGATGGTTACTGTGTACCCGTGTCTTGGTACTCATACTATACTCTTGTACCTTTTTGGTTCACACCTAGGTTCTAGTTACCTCCGTTGAGCTAGTTTGTATGAGTTGACTCTTTGGAGATAGGGTGAGCTCTTGGAGATCGAGCTGCCCTCTTTACCCTCTATTTTTATTTTTCTTTTATTTTTGAGAAAAATGTATGAGATTATCTAAGATATTTTAGACTTTGATATTGTATGAGATTATTTAATACATTTTAGCTTTTGTATTAATGCTGTCACATCGTAGGATTGGTATTTAAATATCGATTATTTTAGCTGTGAAGTGTTGTTGTTATATCATGTTCATGGATAGAGTCCATGTTGGACGTTTCTAAAAGGATAACCCATTGCATTAGCTTTGGGTTATAGAATTGGCTTACCTACCGGTGGGACAAGGTAGGTGCAATCATGACTCGGAAGTCAGGTTGTGACATTGAGCTTTGTTCTTTGGGTTTGCAATTGTGTCACTCGAAAGTCCACCTCTAGGTTTAGCATATAATTGCATGGATATTTGCCCCACTTGGATCTCTAATTGCTTGACAGAGAAGGAGTGAGACACCACCATTTGAGATAGTAGGGAGAAATAACCCTTCAACTTACAGACCATCTTGTCTATGCCTTCTACTCTATTCAAGATCCTTACTAACATATCCTTGGTCTAAAACTTTTCGGGGTCAATGGCACTATATTTCTTGGATTTAGCTTGATCATGAGGAGGAACATAATAGTCATAATCACATTTATGATCTCTCAAATCTCGATCATACTCATGATTCATCTAACTTTTGTTCCCACCTTGCCTTTGATAATCAAGGAGGGAACCCCCCGAGTAGTTTGCAAAGTAGTAAATTTCTTCATCCAACTTCTTAGACTCTTCATCATCTTCATAAGATTTCAGTGCTGCGATGTTTATCGCTTTCGCAGGTGCATCCATAACATACTTTGTCAAGAGCTTAAGTTGGGTCAACATTTTGGCCATGTTCTCCTCCTTTTCTTCTTCTCATTTTCTTTTTTCATTAGCCACCATAGAGGTCGTAAAAGGGGTTTTGGAATCTTTGATATTGCGGGCATACCAACCTCGATTTTGTTTTGATGCTTCTCTTATCAATCGAAAGGCCACAAGATGATGCAATATCACTAAATTGATGCCTGCCGCATTATCAACCACCATTTTGTTTAATGGATCAAGATCATTATAGAAAATCTAGAGGAGCATCTTTTAAAGGAACTCTTGACAGGGGATTGGGACAAGTTAGGTGCCATCATGACACGAAAGCTGGGTTGTGACAAGTTGCAATAAAAGCCTAGGTCTCACTGATATTATTGATTCCATACCAAGTGTCTAATAGAGTCCTACGAATCAAAACATTGACAATTATTACTTATCTTTGGGAGGCTATAAGACATTCGTAGGATTCTTTCACTTATTTCATTCACATTATGCTATGAGTCTGAGTTGGTTTGTAAGATATTTGGATCACTGTACACTTTTGGCAGATGTGAAGGACACATATTTCAGTGATACATGAGGTGGGTCCTAAAACCCATACTCATGATTTATCCCTAATTAGGGACCAGGGTATATCTCTCCTAGACCCTATTCCTGTACCAGAGCCAAAGACTCCTTTACCTTAGCCAGTGGTGGGCCAGGGACTAGCCAGGCTCCACAGGGATTCATTCCCTTTTCTTTTCTTAGAGATTCTTTGGTTCAATTGTTGTGTTTTGTTGATGGTTCACACACTACTAAAGAAGAAGTACAACCTGCAATTGCAACTCCTATATTTGAGGTTCCTTTTATTCCAATAGCTGTTCAGCCAGTTGGACCCAACCTGTTATGTCTGCTGAGAAGCAAAAGACGTTGTGTAGGTTCTTGAGGTTGGCTCGGCCTAGATTTGTGGGTTCTCCTGGAGATGATGTATTTGGGTTTCTAACTGCTTTTGAGGATAGGTTTCGTGTATTAGACCTTGTGGTGACTCGTGGTATGGACTACACTATATTTTAGTTGTACTTATCTACTAGACATTGGTGGAAGGTTTTATGAATTCTAGACCTGTTGGAGCTTCCCCTCTCTCTTAGACTCAATTCCCCAAGATATTCTTAAAGAAGTTCATCCCATATAGCCCTAGAGATCATTTGAGGGATTAGTTCCCTAGATTAGAGCAGGATTCTATGACAGACGCTGAGTATGAGGCTCGTTTCCATGAGTTGGCTAGGGATGCAATTTCTATCTTGGATATGGAGTATGAGAGGGCTCGTTGCTTATTGAGAAGATTAAGACGGCGTATTAGGATGGTTACTCAGAGTTGGTTATTGCTGGTAGGATATTTGTTGAGGTTGATGATCATGCTAGGGTGATGGAGGACATGCAACATTAGGGATGTGATAAGAGGCCTTAGTATTAGTGCAGATTTGGTGGGAGCTATAGTAGTTCCCGATTCAAAATGATATTCTTTATACCGAACATTCTCTGAATCCATTCATTCATCTTAAAAGTCCATCAATTTAGATAGCTCTTAAGATAGCCAATGGGGATCATTATAGTTCTAGTGGGCACCCTAGTAAGGACAATGATTAGTCTTTGAAAGGTTCATCTATGGGCTATGATAGGTGTACCAGTTATGCCAGATCAGCCAATTATGTAAGTTCTGGTTCTTTTCGTGAGTCCTATTTTACTTGTGGACTTCCTGTTCATTTCTCTAGAGAGTGCCCCAATCATGGGCGATGGTTGTAATAGCCGAGGAAGTTACTCACATTAGGGAGGTTCATCCCTTAGTTAGGGGTGGTGTGCCAGGTCATAAAGGTGGTTACCAGGATGCTCGAGGTGGTACTCAGGTAGGCAGGGTAGGTGGTCATTCAGGTGCCCAATCAAATGGCAGGCATGGTCAGTTGTATGCATTACCTGCTAGGCCTGCGGCTGAGACTTCGGATGTCGTAGTCACAAGTGCAATTTTAGTATTTGCAAGTTGACTTTTGCTTTATTTTAGAATGAACCATGGTTGGAGTTGACTAAAGATTTATTATCTATTAAATTGGCATGTATCTATTCCCGTAGGTGATTCTTTAGTAGTGGATCAGGTATACAAATCATGTGTCGTGACTATTAATGATGTTGATACTTATGATGATCTTATTATTCTGGACATGTTGGATTTTGATGTGATTCTTGGCATGGACTAGTTATCCCACTATCATTCATTCATGGATTGTTTTGCCAAGACCGTTAACTTAGCAATTCCCCGTATACCCCAAGTCGTGTGGCAGGGAGCGATTAGCCGCGAGCTGATAGGGATTATTTCAAATATTTGTGCTAGATGTCTTATGTCAAGGTGTTGCGAGTATTATCTCGCCTATGTATGTTATACATGTGTAGAGAGTCTTACACTTTACTCTGTTCCTATTATGAATGTGTTTCCTGATATTTTTCTTGAAGATCTGCCCGGTATCCCTCTCGACCGTGAGATTAAGTTTGCTATTGACCTTGAGCCTAGTAACTAACCTATTTCTATGGCACCTTATGATATATCTCCCATAGAGATTTAGGAGCTGAACTCTCATCTCTAGGATATTCTTGGCAGAGGGTTTATTAGATTGAGTGTGTCCTCGTGGGGAGCCCCTATTTTGTTTGTAAAGAAGAAATATGGCTCGATGCGGATGTGTATTGATAATAGACAGCTTAATAAGGTGACGATGAAGAACTATTATCCTATGCCTCACATTGACGATTTGTTTGACAAGATTTAGGGCGCAACAGTACTTCCCAAGATAGATCTAAGGTTCGATTATCATCAGCTGAGGATTTGGGTTGAGGATATCCCGAAGACAATCTTCATGACTTGTTATGGTCACTATTAGTTTTTGGTGATTTCTTTTAGGCTAACTAATGCTCTATCCACATTTATGGACTTAATGAATCATGTGTTCAGACCTTATCTAAACTCATTTGTCATAGTGTTCATTGATGATATCATTATGTATTTGAGGAGTAGTGAGGATCATGCGCAATATTTGAGTATTGTTCTCTGGGTTAATGGAGAGCATGTGCTTTTCTCCAAGTTCTCTATGTGTGAATTTTGGCTTGAGTCAATATGTTTTCTCAGACATGTGGTGTCCAAGGCAGGTATTATGGTAGACCCAACTATGATTTTAGTGATTCATGATTAGGCTAGGCCTATGTCACCAACTGAAGTTCATAGTTTTATTAGTTTTGCTGGTTATTTTAGGTGTTTTGTTGAGAGCTTTTCTACCTTATCAACATGTATGACTAAGTTGACTTGGAAAGAAGTTCCTTTTTTATGGTATGAAAAGTTCCTTTTAGGTGTTTTTGATGCCCACTCATGATTTTGAGTTGGCAGTGATTGTTTTCACGCTCAAGATTTGGAGGCATTATTTGTATGGTGTGCTTTGGGAGATTTTCACCGATCATCGTAGTCTTTAGCATCTTATGACCTAGCGGGAGCTTAATTATCTCCAGCATAGATGGATAGAGTTGCTAAAGGACTATGATATTTCTATCCTATACTATCCGAGTAAGGCTAATGTGGTGGCAGATGTGTTGAGTCGCAAGGCAGTGAGTATGGGTAGTTTGGGATGTATTTGAGTTTCTCAGAGGCCATTGGCACGAGTCATTCAGTCCTTAGCTAATTTGATGGTTCACCTCGATATCTCAGATCCCACGAAAGTTTTGGCTTATGTAGAGGTGAGGTCCTCCCTATTTGAACATATTCATGATCGTTAGTTTGAGGATGATAAGTCATTCATTCTCCATGATCGGGTAGTGAGCTGTGAGTCTGGGAGACTCACCATGGTTTCCCAGGGTATCTTGATATTTCAGGATCGTATTTTTGTTCCCCAACTTGACGATTTGATTAAGTTTATTCTGTATGAAGCTTACATTTATAGATATTCTATTCTTCCTGGTACAACCAAGATGTATAGAGATTTAAGGCAGATATATTGGTGGGATGGTATGAAGAGAGATGTTGTAGACTTCATAGCCCATTGCTTATGTTCTCAGTAGGATAAGCTTGAGCATCAACGTCCTGATGGATTGACTCAGAGATTGTCCATTCTCGAGTGGAAATAGGAAAGGATCACCATGGACTCCATTAGTGGTTTTCCTCTACATCCCGTGGTCACGATGGTATCAGGGTTATTGTGATTATTTGACTAAATCGACAAATTTTATTAATAGTCAGATGACATTAGGTGCTGAGATATTGGCTCAGATTTATATTTGGGTGATCGTTTGTTTGCATGGGGTCCCTATGTCTATCATATCAGATCATTGATCTGTGTTCACTTCAAGGATTTGGAGAGTATTTTAGGAGTAGTTGGGTACTAAATTAGATTTGAGTACAACCTTTCATCCACAGATGGATGGTCAATTTGAGTGGACTATTTAGGTTCTTAAGGATATGCTACGAGCCTATGTTATGGACTTCAGAGGTCAGTGGGATCAACACTAAGCTTTGACAAAGTTCGCCTACAACAATAGTTATCATTCGAGTATTGAGATGACGCCTTATAATGCATTGTATGGTAGAAAATGTCGTTCTCCTATAGGGTGGTTTGAGACATCTGAGGTTCGACCCTGTGGTATAGATTTTCTTTAGGTTTTGTTAGATAGAGTTAGGGTGGTTCAGGATTGGTTGAGAGCATCCCAGAGTAGGCAGAAGACCTATGCTGACCGTAGACTCCGTGCCTTGACAGTTGGGGTGGGTGACTGAGTGTTCCTTCGTTTTTCACCTATGCGAGGTCTGATGATATTTTGAAGGAAAGGTAAGCTTAGCCATCACTATTTTGGTCCTTTTGAGATTTTTTTTATGGTTTGCAAGGTGGCCTATGAGTTGGGTCTACCTCCAGAATTTGCTGCTGTCCATCCAGTTTTCTATGTCTTTATGTTGTGGAAGTATATTCTGGATCCTTCTTTTATCCTTAGATGGGACTCGGTCTAGTTGGATGATCAGTTGACCTTTATGGAGAAACCTGTGCTTATTTTAGCTAGAGATGTTAGGAGAATGCGTACTAGGGATATTCCTATAGTCAAGGTTCAATGGAGGCGTCAACAAGTAGAGGAAGCTACTTGGGAGATCGAGAGTGAGATGCGGTCCTAGTATCCTCACTTGTTTTAGACTTTAGGTACATGCTTGTCTTTAACTTTCGGGGATTAAAGTTCCTTAGTAGTGGATGTTGTAATGACCCTTCAGGTCATTATTCATAATCTTTCTTATTTCCACCGATAGAGCTTCTCCGTAGCTATCCCAAGTCATTAGTGATTTATGGGGTCCGATAGTGTGGCTACCTGACAGTTCATTTGGGGTTTTAGAACCCTTTCTCAATTTGAAGTCTTCATTAGTCTGAACTGACCATTAAGAAAAATCCTTAGTAAAATAGTCCCACAGGAAAAATTTGACGACTCCAATATGTTTGGAATGTAAAAAACTATGGGGTTTCAAATCTTATTTGTTTAAAATAGACCCCGAATGCATGTCGAGGCATTGGCCTAAGATCAGAACAAAGTTCCAAGCTTTGGCCATGCATGTCATGCATTGAGGTACCACGACCACGGTGAAGGAGGTGTAACTGCGATGCTGCGACTAAACCAAGGCAGGGGCCGTGACCACGCCATCAGAGAGATAGTTGGTCCATATTTAAGTGCTGTTTTATTCGAATTTTAGACATTTTATACCTCCCTCTTAACCTTTAAGACCTAATAGTGTAATACCTTCTAAGTGTGTCTTGTGGGTTGAATTGGAGCTTAAACAACTTGTGTCATTGATTCTTGATACAATCTAAGGTAACTATTAGTATAACTTGGTATTGATTTCATAGTTTCATGACTCAAAACCCCTAAATCATTGAGGGTCAATTGTAGCCCCAAAATTGAGTTATTGACTCAATTTGTTTGAGGGTTTTGTCTCCCTAAAGATAGTTATGTTATGGGTTGATCTTGGAAACTCCTTTCCAAGGGTGAAACACAATTGGGGTTTTAGTGTCCATTTGAAAACCATAGCACAATGGTTCCATAATGGGTATTGTCATTCTTGTTGTAATGCTTGGATTGTATTGTTGAAAGTATTGCTTGTGGAAGAGGAATCTTCATGGAAGGGAAAGGAAAAGCTCATTGGTTCATGAGTTTCGTGGACTCAAGGTAGGTTAGGCTTACCCGTAGACTAGATTTAGCTTGTTTGTAATGTAAATATTGATATCTTGTGAGATTGGTAGGGATTTTAGATGATAGTTGATTAAATGGTGAACCTTGAGATTAGTTGGTTGATTAGGCAATTGAACTTGTGTAGTGTAATATAGGATCCTTAACTTAGAATCCTTGGGTAGTTCACTTGTAGTCTTATAGCAAGAAAATGATGCTATAGTCGCTCAAATAAATGATAATGGTGTTCCTCACTAATCTTAGGGGTGATGTTGACTTATATATATGTTGTCTAAATAGGAATTTACCTTGGTGTTGGGTTGACTTAGAAAAGATATTTGAAGAAGTTTTCTTTTTAGATTTACTAAGGATTTATTAAATCTTATGAGGTGGATTAGATGACTTAGCCAAATCCTGGGTAGAAGCTAGTCTTGCATTAATAAAGCTTTGTCTTTCTTGGGGATTTAGAAATGGAACTTGACCCACCTTAAGATTGATCTAGGTAAATTCTTGGTGACCTAGATATGTGGTGATTGTCTAAACTATATATATAGGAGTTGTGATGGTTGAACTCGTTTATTGGATTATCTTGTGATCATGACTTCAATAATCTTGTTAAGTGATTATCGTGCATGTCTTGAATATACTAATGCTCTTGTTTATGCTCATATTACATATAAATCTTATTCGCAAGGTAAAATGGCAAAGTGTTATCCTACATCCCTACTTCCTTATATTGTGAATTTTTGTGTATGATTATTGGTTCGGCATTGCATGTGGATGTATGTTTTCATATTGGGAGACTTGTTGATATTATGATGATTCCTGGTTAATCCAGAGGAATATGTTGATATAATGATGATGCCCAGTGAATCCAGAGTAATAAGTTGATATTATTATGATGCCCGATGAATTTGGAGGAATATATTGATATTATGATGATGCTCAGTGAATTTGGAGGATCTTTTGATATTGTGATGATGACTGGTGAATCCGAAGGATAGGTTGATGATATGTTGATGCTCGATGAATCCGAAAGAGGTAAGAATGTTACGATGCCGTGTGGGGAAAATTACATATATGCATTGATATTTTAAAGGTTAGGTCATATGGGGACAACCACCAATGTTCTTGAGATATGAGGTCTCTCTTGGTAAATTTATATTCATTTCTTGTTCCTAATAAATAAATAGGAGGTGTGACCCTTGTTGATGCTTATTAGCAACTAGAGAAAATCTATACCTAATATTGAGTTATGACTTAGTGCTATGTGTAATGCTGCGTAGAATCAAGGGCTAACCTAATATATTCACTTGACTTGAATAATAGGTTATATTATGAAATCTTACCTAGTAAAGTGGCTTATGTGACAATTAGTTACTTTTAAAATATGTGATTACAATTTGAAGGCTAGGAACCTAGTAAACTAGTTGGTGGACTTTACTTGATCAAAATATGGAAACTAGTCCTTAAGGTTGAGATATTCTTAGTGATGATGGACATAGTATTACATGATAGTTAATTAGATTATCTTCCAAAAGGTGAGGTTGAGGTGGCTTAGTTGATGACTTATATCATGAAGATGCTAGCTAAAGAATGACCTTATAATAGATGAATAACCTATAATATGGGTGGCTTGTAGTTTTCCCCAAATTGATGGCTTGTAATTATAAGACTTGTAATCTATTGATTCACGGGAAATAACGTTAACTAGTATGGACTTCACGTGGTGTTTATCTAAGAATTTTAGAATTATCAACTACATATCTATGCTACGGCCATATTGCTTTCGTTTATGTTAAAATACGGTATGGGTATTTGGATGTGGATTTCAGTAATGAGCGATGGCGGGGTTAAGTTTTCTGCAGTTTCGGTCTATTGATGAAGTAGTTATGCTTTCTTATATTATTGGTTGTATTCTTTTTGTGTACTCTCTTGTGGTATGGGACACCGTGATATGTTCTTGTTTGATATTCTTTTGTGTAATATCTGGTGGTATGGGACACCATGATGAGTTCTTCTTTGTGCTCTCTTTCATGTACTTCCCAGTGGTAGGGACATCATGGTAAGTTCTTGTACTTTATGTTCTAATGATGGTTGATAATAATTATAGTGAGTAAATTCTTTGTTATTGTGTAAATGGCTTTATGCTTCTGAAATGATACTCTTTTGTTATGGTGAGTATAGAGTATATTGAGATATTATGTCGTGTTATTTCTTTAGTAGTATAGATGTTCTTATAGTAGTATCAAAACAGATTCAGGTTCAATCCTATCCCTTGACTTTAAGATTATTGTCTTACATTATAATGCCTTTATATTATATTTGAGCTCAGTTGGACGATGATGCCTACTGAGTACCCGTGTGTTGGTGCTCATACTACACTTTTACACCTTTTTAGTGCACACCCAGGTTCTAGTTGCTGCCGTTGAGCTAGTTTGTACAAGTTGACTATTTAGAGACAATGTGAGATCTTGGAGATCGAGTTTCCCTCTTTCCTCTCTATCTTTATTTGTCTTTTGTTTTTGAGACAAATGTATGAGATTATCTAAGACATTTTAGACTTTGAGATTGTAAACTTCTATAGTAAAAATTAGAAGCCTTTGTATTAATACTATCAGGTCATAGGATTGGTATTTGAATATCGGTTGTTTTAGTTGTGAAGTGTTGTTGTTATATCGTGTTCATGCATAGGGTCCATGTTTGAAGTTCCTAAAAGGATAACCCATTGCATTAGCTTCGGGTTATGGTATCAACTTACCTACTGATGGGACAAGGTAGGTGCCATCATCACTTAGAATCCAGGTCGTGACATTGAGCGTCGTTCTTTGGGTTAGCAATTGTGTCACTCGAAAGTCCAACTCTAGGTCTAATAGTTAATTACATGGATATTTTCGTAACTTGGTCTCCAATTACTTGATAGAGGCAGAGAGTGACACCACCGTTTGAGAGAGTTGGGAGAAATCACACTTTTACTCACGGACCATCTAGTCCGTGCCTTATACTCTATTCAAGATCCTTGCAAATATATCCTCGGTCTTGAACTTTTCGGCGTCAATAGCAATAAATTCCTTGGCTTTAGATCGATCATGAAGAGGCACATAAAGGTCATAATCACGTTCACGATCTTTCAAATCTTGATTTTGCTCACGATCTATCAAACCTTTGTTCCCACGTTGGCTTTGATAATCAAGTCAGGAACCCCCGCGAGTAGTTTCCCAAGTACCGAATTTCTTCATCCAACTTCTTTGCCTCTTCATCATCTTCATAACATTTCAATACTATGGCGTTTACAACTTTCGTAGGTGCACCCATAATATACTTCGTCAAGAGCTCAAATTGGGTCATCATTTTGGCCATGTTCTCTTACTTTTCTTCTTATTGTTTTCTTTGTTCATTAGCCACCACGGAAGTAGTAAAAGAGGTTTTTGAAGCTTTGGTATCTTGGGTATGCCAATGCCAATTTTGTTTTGATACTTCTCCTCTCAATCGAAAGTTCGCAAGATTATGCAATCTCACTAGAGAGCCGCCCACCGCATTATCCACCACCGTTTTGTTTAATGGATCAAGAGGACTATAGAAAATCTAGAGGAGCATCTTTTACGGGACCTCATGATTTGGGCATTGGGCTAGCTTTCCATTAAACTTCTCCCAAGTTTCAAACAATGGTTCTCCATTCATTTATCGGAAGTTCACAATTTCATCCCACCTTTGAAGCATTTTTTATGGTGGGAAGTATCTACCAAGAAACACTGTGGTAATCTCTTCCCATGATATAATTGAACCGGGTGGAATTGAGTGAAGCCATAAAACTGCCTCACCTATTAGTGAGATTTGGAAAAGTCAAAACCGGATGGATTCTTGTGTAATATGTGTTATGTTAAATGGGCACACAAACTTCCAGAAATCTCTTCAAATGGACATTTGGGTGCTCATATGCTTGACCCACATACAACCCATTCATTTGCGGCATGTGAAACATAACGCTAGTCACATGAAACACTCCATTCCCGTTGGTTGGTGAGATGCGAATTGAACTTGTTTGTCCCTCTTCATTTAATTGGCCTTCATCATCAAGAGGGGCATCGAAGGGGCCCATATTGGTTGTGTTATCGCACATTGATCCGTTTACACTTTGATCACCTACAAAAGGTTCAAAAACAACAAATAAAGAAAATTACACCATTTTGGGTATTTCTAAGTAAGAATGACACCACACAAGCAAAATCTATATTTCACTCCTCGGCAATGATGCCATTTTTATTACGCTCAAATCACTCCCATAATTGAGGAGTGGGGTTGTCAATGTCAAGTAAACCAATTTGAATTGGGGTCAAATCTCAAGGAGCAAAATATAGACTTCAAACCCTATGGGTGCTCAAATTACTACTAGGTTACCCAAAATGCTAACAAAAATGACATGTAAATTGAAATGGGGGAATTTGTATGGAAACTAGTTGTACAATCTTTGGAAAATGATCAAAAGAAGACACTTTCGTTTTAACCAACAATGTTGGGGGAAATCTCGTGATTATGTCTACCTAAAGGTATAAGTTTGTGGGTTAATGATGTTTTAGCATGAGATTTAGTTGTTAACTAAAGGATGGGTTAGGTCGAAGGTCATTGTGGTTAATTTTTTGATAAAAACCACAAATATTTCATCTGTTGGATCTTTCGAGCGCCTAATATGTGTGAAATTCATAATCACCCAAAACCTCAATCAAGCATCCCTATTTCTAGGATGATGCTATTGACATGATTTACATCTTTATTGTCAAATAGACCCTCTCCGCAATGCGCCAATCACAAAAATGACGTTGTTTTATGACCAGGACTAAAATTAGCCATAACTTCTTACCCACGTATCGTATTTGGGTGAATCTTATATCGACCGAAAGCTTATCAAATTTCAATGTTATAAAAAGTCGAAATAGGGAAATTCTAAATGGTTAAAACAATAATCACTTAGGAAGTCACTTCTCAATCTTTTAGGGCCGAAATCATGCCTCACTTGACACGCCTTAAGGTTCATTCTATGAGAGAATTTCGCGAGGTCTTCCATCAAATCCAAATATCCACATTTGTTTTTAGCTCTTGGGATTCATGTGGAAGGTATGTTCCTTCCACAAATCATTACTTTCAAAATTTGTTAAAGGAAAGGTTAATATCTTTTCCTCCTTGTTTTAAAACTTTTTTAAAGATTAGAAATATATTTGATAATGCAAATAACTTTTGTGTGTGGTTACCCCTACCTTGTCTGTCATTTAGGGACGAATGTTCCTAATGGGAAGATTGAAAACCCCTAGTTTTTGGACCTTAGAAAATTCCTAGAATTCTGATCTCTGGACCCAATACGACTCGGGGGTACGAGCTGTATGATAAGGTATGGATGGTAAAGTACAGTTGTATACTGACTAGTGATGGTTAGTGAGATGAATTTTAGTTACTAGAATGGATATGACTTAGAGGTTTGAGTCTTATCGATGGTTACAGATCATTTGGTTCCTTAAATTAATATTAGACTTGGTTACTTAGGTTGTATCTGAGTACGAGTGGCTTAGCATGAGCCGTAAGCCAGGGTATGAGTCATACCCAGGACTCGTATAGTGGACAGTGTCTAAATCTTCCTTGGGTGTATATCAACTAAGGGTACGAATGAAGGGTATGGATCGTATGCTTTGAATACAACTTTGTTGGATGAGTCTTATGAAGGAAAATGTTGGATCCAAAGGTTGAACATAGGATAAGAGTGTAGGATACCAATCGTATCAGCGGGTACAACTCATATGGGATAGTCGTATCTCTGTGATGGGATTTTTATGCCACTTAAGTGGGGGTACTCTGGATATTTCCCTACTTCTCCTAATAAGGCCCAATGACTTATAACCTACTTTGGAGGTTATTTACCATATTATTCCATTCATTAACACTTAGAAACTCTTTTAAAAACTCCATAATTCTCTCAAGATCTTTTGGGCAAGAGAAGCTAGGGCTTTAACTAAGGGATTAATTTGGGGCTTTTCTTGGTGATTTATTTCGGTTATCATCTTTGTTTAAGGTATTTCCTCTTCTCTCATTGTTAATTCTAAATAAAGTCCTGGTTTTTATGATTTTTTTCATGATTTCATTGATTTTATGATTTTTATTTTCAAATATGATTTTGGGGTTTTGATATTAAATGGTTGGTTATGGTTTCCCATGTTTTTAATTATGCTTTTATATGCACTAATGGTGGTTTTGGATAATTAGATTACATGGGAATGATTTAATGGTAATTGGAATTGGTTTTAGTCTTATTATTACCCAATGTGTTTGATAAAATGCTTATAAAGATATGTTCATTGCATTGACTACTTTTAATGGAACTCTTACATTTTTTAAAACTTGGTAAATGAAAAATGCATGGTTTAAATGGCTTGGAATAGTAAATGGCTAATGGTTATACTTGAGGGTCACATGGAATCCCCCAAGTGGTTTAATATGGGAAATGGAAAGCATTTGAAAGTCCCCTTACACATATAAATAGTTTGCTATGGATGATATTTGCATGTAAGGATAGGTACGATGATACCAATATCAATGGACTTGGTTAATACATGGATAATGGTCTGGTTATTTGGAAATTTTTTTAACTGGGAAATAATAGTGGGAAGTGTAGCTATGTTGTGGAAGGTGGAGGTCCTGGGGGGACAAAAATGAAAACTCATGTTTGTCGATATGAGGTTGTTCTTGGTGATCATGTGCATGATGGAACACTATATTTTGGGGATGAAATAGTCATACCAAGGGTTTCTTCCCTTTTCAAGCGGCTACGCACACCATGGAAGTTTCAACAGGGGGAGCTAAACCCATATGGCAAAGCTACAAAACCCAGGTAATGGTTTTAAAGGCATGCTAAACCCGATCCTCTTTCTCGGTATGATTATATATATATGTTTGTGTTTGCATGGTTGTATTCATATGGATGGTTTTACATGGTTTTATAAATGGCACTATTTTATACTTACCCTAAGATCATGCTAGCGGTCACTCACTAACCCCGTCTACTTGCTATTGTGTACCCATGTTATGCAGGAACCCGGTGTTCTACTCCTTCTACATAGTGATTGACTCGGGGACAATATTTGGACTGAAGTTGTGAGGTTCCATTGATTTGGAAGTCTCTATTTCATGTTATGGTTATTGCTAGATACTTTGATTTTATTTTTGATATTGGTTTTAGCTATGGTTGGGGGCAAGTCCCAACCGAATTTCATTACTCTTCTACTTAGAGGCTTTGAGGTACTACTATAGGTTAGAATGGGTGGGATCAGTATTGATGTCAGCCTTAGCATTGGAATAAGACTAAGGACTGACATCATTGGATTAGATAATTGGTTCTTCCATACTATTTCATTTTTGGGATTAATTATATTATGTTTTGAAAAATCGTTGGTTATGGCCTAGTTTATGGCCCTTGTCTTGGTATGGTTTGGTATGGTTGGATTATTGGTATTGTATTGTTGGACTCAGTTGGGTCGGTCACAGTTGTGATACTATCTCATAGTCTTTATGTGAGTTGTTACACTTTTTGTTACATGCTCGGAATTCAGTCAACTCAGGGCAGGAGGCTCGAGGTTGGGTTGGGTAATAGGGGTGGTCTCCAGTCCTGGTCGGACTTGGACTCCCATTATGATTAGGCCCCAGGGAGAATCGTGTCATTATGTAGAACCAACAACCTCTCAACACACTTTGGAATGATTCACTCATCTCTTCTTGATCTCTGAGTGGCACGGCCAGATTTATGTGTTATGATGGCACCTACTCAATCCCGCAAGCGCCCACATGCTTGGAAGGTATAAAAAAGATAAAGTAACCACTACCGTCTTTTGTCAACACTCGTAATAAAATTTGAATTCCTCTAAGTAAGGAGTGGAGAAAGTTGCCTATCTTGGCCCCTATCTTGGGACACAACACGCGGCTCTCCACGACCTCTGGGTCATCCACGAATAGTAGTAGGATCTTTATGCTCGGTCTCAGAAACCTCATCTTTTGTGGCAATAGCAGTTGTCCTGTCCATCTGTATAAGTGTGATGTCAAAGGAATACTCAACAAACCAACTCAAACTCTTATCAAGATATAAGTAAAAGAAATAAAGAACTCCTAAGAATTTCATTGTCAAGACACAAACCAGGGCCTGGCCATGACGTGCATTTTAAGTCCAACATGGACAGGAGACCACACTTGAACCTAACCAAGTGTACACACTATCTACAATATCGAATGAGTTTCAAACATATAATTTGTTATCTCAAGGCAATATTTAAGAATAAAAAAAGAGTCTATGAACGTTAACGAGTAACCGGCCAAAACAATCGACCAACATCAACCTATCTACAGTAATCCAGCAAAACCTTCTAACACAAGAACCAAGAACCAGTCTTGGTCGGGACATGTTCCCGAGTCGAACAATGACAATGAAAATGATAATGTTATGATATTGAAAACTCCCAATTCAAATCTATGATAAGAACTGATGAAATGTTTATGTCTTTTGAAGAATGGAAGTTGACTACTTCACCACAGCGAACCGACAAACCGAGCTAATCCACCTAAGTCATCAAAGCAGAAGTATCTCTGTTGCCTATATCACATGGGGATACAATATCCGAAGACAGTTTGTGGGGTGAACACTAGCATATAACTCAAGGACAGGGATAACATAATGTCGTAATCAACATTTGAAATCATTCAAATCCAATGCACATAATCAAATTAATATACATATATATTTATATATATATTACATGTCTGGATAAGAAACAACTCTTAATATGTACTTTAAAATTTTAGCCTAGATGTTATAGCTCAATCTTCATTACATAAGAAGGCACCCACAGGTTAAATGGGCCAAACTCTATCCCAGTTGGTAGGGCCCCAGTGTGTGCGGCCGCACAAACCAGAGGGTATACATATGCACTATAGGAGACTTGAACCTCCCGGGCATATCAAGGTGACACAAGCACCAAATCATGTTATATAATGTGGGGGTCTCGAACCTCCAAATCATGTGATAATAATAAGAGGGACTCAAACTTTAAAATCATCTGATAATAATAAGTGGGACTCGAATAACCCGGTCATATAGACCCCCGCATCGGCAACTTCAGTTTCCAGTGTTGGTTCCTAGCGACCTCTACTTTCATAACTCAGCTACATAACCACCATTAAACCCCAATTAAAACAAGTATCAAACATTACCATTCACTGAACCACAATACACATTGAGGCATACATTGTTCGTCTTATCATACTATCTATAATTGCGAGGTAAACTCAATATGCCACACTAATTTCCATCACTTGGGGGAATGCACAATCCCTTTTTGTTCAATTATTCATTAACTAAGGGAATTACATAACCCCATAAGGTTGAATTCAAAATCCTTATACTTTATTTACTCTTCACTTTATGCAATAGTTCAAAAGTAGTTTAATAGGAATTCTTTTCATATTCGAAACCAATTTCACAATTGGGCGGGGGCGGGGGGAGGGGGGGTTGAGGTCAGGCCATAACCACTTCAAAAGTCACAAGTGTGGGGAAATCATAATCCCTTAATTTATTCACCATCCCAATGCATCAATTTGATTTTAAAACCACCATTGAAATATAAGCCATCCAAGGAAAAACATGAAGCATCACATGAAAAACTGTTATTCAAAACCGTCAACCCATTTTCTCAAAACTAACATCAATACCGTATGAACAACACTTTAAAAAATATGTTTTTTAAGAAATGAGTAATAAGGGAATAGTAACATGCCTGAAATACAAAGTTTGACAGAATGAATTCAATCCTTGAGAGAGATTTGGAAGTGTTTGAGTATGTTATGAATGAGAAGTAACCCATCTTAAGTGCCTTATGAATGTGGGGTTTTAATTGGGTAAGGAGGGAATTATCCAAAATTTTGAGTATGTTATGAATAAGAAATAACCCATCTTAAGTGCCTTATGAATGTGGTATTTTAATTGGGTAAGGAGGGAATTATCCAAAATGACATCAATTTAAACTGAAGTTTAGTCGCCAGTGACTACGGGTTACTATACGACTCGTAGGAACTCATAACAACTCGTCAAAATGAGTCATAGCCAAGATTGTCTCCCGAGAACTCACAATATATTATCCCAACAAGTTAACTAATAGGACTCATAATGGGACCTTAAAACTTATAGGGTCCATTGTAGTCAACAAAGAACCCATTAGGGGTAAACGTCAGACATCCTACGATTTGCACCCAACAACTCGTAATGAGTCCTTACAGCTCTTATAAATGCAACTCATACTCAGAGAAGAACTTGGTCATTCACTTACTCATTTGGATACGATTGCGTCTCTAGGACCGGTCAAGACTCCCTACAACTCGTAGGGAAAGTCGTAGTTAGGACAATGAGAATAATTTTTTAAAAAAATTTCTAGGACCAAAAGCCTAGGGTATTATATACTCCCCCCATAAGATCATTAATCCTTGAATGACGTGACAAGGCATTAATTAGCATTATTTTACTCCAAACACAACCATACTTTAACTTAGAAAAGACAACTAACAAAGATACCAAGGAAATCACTATTTCCTTAAACAAAGTTAGAAAGATGTTAAGGAATACACATGCCTCAAGCATGATTTTTTAAAATGAGGAATAAGAATGGACGCTTGGACTTCATGTCATCTTTACATTCCCAAGTATATTCCTCAACCATTTTGTAACTCCAAATAACCATTACTAAAGCCACGTCCTTGGTCAGCAAATGACACACTTTTCGATCAAAAATCATGAATAGGACTTCCTCATAGGATAAGGAATCCAAAATACCTACCTCCCCCAAAAAAAAAACCATAGAAGGATCACTCATGCACTTTCTCAACATCAAAAAATGAAACACCGAATTAAAGGAGAACAAACTAGAAGGAACGTCTAATTCATATGAATCATTACCAACCCTCTGCAAAATAATTTAGTACCAAAATAATGGGGACTGAGTTTTCCCTTTCCACAAAAATGCAACACTCCTTTCATGGAAGATACCTTAAAGAATACCTAATCACCAACACTTAACACTAACTCCCTTTGCCTCACATCCTCATAGGACTATTATTGACTTTGGTTCGCTTTAAGTCTATAGGGGACTCAAACCACTCGGCATATCAAGGTAAAACAAGCCCCAAATCATCTAATATAATGGTTGGGACTCGAACCTCCCAAAAGGGACTCGTACCACCCAGTCATATAGACCACCGCATCATCAATCGCAGTTTCCAGTATTGGTCCATCGGGACCTCCATTTACATGACCCAACTACACAACCCCCATTAAAGCCCAATTAAAATAGTATCACCTATTCCCATTCATTGAACCACATTACACATTAAGGCATACATTTTTGGTATCATCATACCAACTATACTTGGAAGGTAACATCAATATGTAACACCAATTAACATCACTTGGGGGAATTCACAATCCCCTTTGGTTAAGTTATTTATTAACTTATGGAATTAAATAACCATGTAAGGTGTAATTCAAAATCATTATGATTCATTGACTCATTATATAATGCAATCGTTCAAGAGTAGTTTAATAGGCATACTTTTTATATTCAAAACCAATTAAATAATAAGGGGGTTAAGGTCAGGTCATAACTATTTAAAAAGTCACAAGTTTGGCAAAATCACGATCCCTACATTTTTTCAACATCCTTATGACTCAATTTAATTTAAAACCACCATTAAAACATAAACCATGCAGGGACAATCATTAAACATCACATAAACAATAGTTATTCAAAACACTTAATCCATGTTCTCAAAACTAACATCAATACTGTATGAGCAACACTTTAAAACATATTCTTTTAACAAATTAGCAATTAGGGAAGAGTAACATGCCTTAAATATAAAGTTTCACAGAAAGAATTAAATCCTTAAGTCCTTAGATAACCTATTTCATGGAAATCCTAAGTACAGTTTCTTGAGAAACTTGAGAGAGCTTTAGAAGTGTTTGAGTACATTAGGAATAAAATATAACCCCTTTTAAGTGTCTTATGAAATTGGGATTTTGATTGGGTAAGGAGGCCAAAGTGCCCTCAATTTATATGGAAATTTAGTCATCAGTGACTACGTGTCACTATATGACTCATAGGTACTCATTACGACGCATCACCATGAGTCATATCCAAGATCATCTCCAGGGCACTCACAATGTGTTGATCCTATGACTAAAATAATATGACTCATAATGGGACCTTACAACTTTTAGGGTCTAGTCGTAGTCACCCCAAAACCCATTTTGGGTAAACACTGGACATCTTACGATTTGCACCCAATGACTCGTAATGAGTCCTTACAACTCTTAGAGAGACACTCTTACTCATACACTAACTTATTTTGTTTTGATTGGGTCACTAGGACCCGACAAGGCTCCCTATGACTCATACGGGAAGTCGTAGTAAGGATAGTGAGGATAAAATTTCAAAATTTTCATGGAACAAAAACCTGAGGGTGGAACATTCCTATAGCCTCCCGAACATAGAAAACAAAAATCATCATTTTTATCTATAGGACTCTACTAGACAATTGATCTTGTACAAGCAATACCGACATAGCCTGGGCTCTAATACCAATTTGTCACAACCCAATTTATGAGTAATGATGGCACCTAATCTAACCCACCAGTAGTTAAGAGAAACTGTTACATAGAGCAAAATACAATAATTTAACTTGCTAGAAATTTCCAAATCTTAGGTGATAATGAACAATAAACTTATAAATAAGGAAAGTGTTCTAAATAGATCGAAATAGTCTATACAAGATAACATCCCATGACCTAGAAGTGTCTTTAAAAGTGAATCTAATAACAATAATACTACTCAAAGACATAGAATAGTCAATAACATCTATCTCGAAATGAAAAACTAACCATCTAAGGATAGAAGGAAATAGGTGAGTCTGACTCCAACAACTCACCATATCTCCAAATCTCAAGACAACACAAACATTGATCAACAATGGCAACTAGTACTTGAATTTGCACTAAAAAGGTATAAAAGTGTAGTATAAGTACAAAAACCACAGGTACTTAGTAGGCATTATCGGCCAACAGAGCTAAATCATGATATAAAGATAATAAAATTCAAGATAAAATATCTAAGTCAAGGTATAGACAAACTTGAAGTAACTCATAACATCACTGTGCATAAACAAGTAAATAAACCAGAATAATAGAATAATGTAACATAAATCATAAAGACAACCAATCGTAACTACAAAATTGGCTTCCATATGCCAATTAGTTTTGAAAAGTAAATAACCCATTGTAAGCCCCCATAAGCCTAAAAGGTGCAAACAAGATAGAATAACCCACCAACGTCATTTATCAAGACTCATAATACAATTAGAGTCCTCCAAGTCCTGTCACACTATAACCATTGATTTTCCATATTCATCATTTTCCAATTAATTGAAACTAATCAACTAACCATCATGTAACAATTAATCCTCATGTATCAATAAATCATCCTTAATCAACTAAACATTAACTATAACTAATCTTCATATAGCGACAAATTATCACTTATCAATGAGTCATTATTTATTAATTAACCAACATTTATCAACTAATCATTATTTCTCTAGAATACATTTATATCCTACCACATTATAACCATTTCCTCATTTTTGACTTAGCTAGATTGTTTATCTCATACCCTAATATCATCATACCATAATAAGTATATCATCATACTATAATGTGTATATTCGATCTCAAACAAGTATGGATATTCAACAATATCCTCATAAGTATCATCATAATTATCTTCTGATCTTGTCGGGTTAGTATATATCATCATAATCATCCTTTGGCCTTACTGGGCATATATGTAGCATCATAATTATTCTTCGGTCTTGCTAGGCATATATTTATTATCATAATAATCCTCTGAGCTTCTATGGAATATGTGTAACATCATAATCACCCTCTGGTCTTATCGGGAATATATTTAATCAATTTCTTAATCAATATGGCCAATAGGATAATCAATAGAATATTTAATAGCAAAACTATGAACGCAATATATTAACATTATCAATTATCATTATTGAAATCTTGAATTCTAGCATAACTAATAGCATGATTGCATATATAGCAAATAAGAACGATCTTTTCCATTATCAATAGCATAATCACTAATATATCAATAAACATGATAAATAACATATTTAATAGATCATTCATTGGCACAATCAAGAGAATAATTTATGGCTTAGTCAATATTATAATCAAGAGCTTATTCAATAGAATATTCTGTAGCCCAATCATTAGCCAAAATAATAGCATATTCAAAAGCCAATCAATAACATAAGTTAAATCAATAATACATTTAAAGCATACTCATTAAGCATTACTTTCAACGTCATCCATGATAACCAACTAATACAAAGGTTTCTAAATGTAACCAAAATAACCATCTTCCTAGATGTACACAAGCGTATCAAAGGGTCTTTAATAACTATTATGAGCCTTGGCCTAAGGTGGTAAAAGAGACCACTTCTAAATCCTCAAAATCATTTAACAAACAATGTCTACCCCAGACTAGGATAAGGTATAAAAATCCACTACTAGATGTTTAACAAGCCACAACTAGCCCAAGGATAGAAATTCCTCCTAAATCTAGTAAGTAAATCCATTCCACATAACGTATTTGAAATTTGGGTAAGTTTCTTCCTAATCTCAAGTGAGCAAGGAAATATTTTTATTAGTTTAGTAACAAAGCATTTACGACCTAAGCATAAGCCTACAAGGTCAACTTCACCTATTATATGATAAACTAGTCTAATTATGCCAAAAATAGTATCCATAAAATCTTAACCGGTCCAATTAAATAAAAAATTGTAATATACACATCAATTTAAGTGAAAGACGGTCATTGTCAATATATTTACCCATCTTTGGAGTCGGGGTCGAATCAATGAGGAACAATGTGAGTGGAGATCAAATTAATTCGAAATGATAGATATAAGTTAAATTCAAACAAATTGTACAAAAAGATAAAATAGGGAGATGATTTCCTACACTAATATTACTTTTTGAGTTTTTCTAGTAAAAATTTAGGGATATGAATAATTAGGGTTTTAATAATTAAACACGGATCATGGGACTATGCACTACTAAAGGAGTGACATGCTGGAGTTAGTTATTAACATTGATTTAGTAAATAAAATATGGGTAGGCTTTGTTATAGATTTTGATGCTAGTATTTCAACAAAACACCAAACTTTCACCCATTGATCCTTTTGAATACCTAATAGGTGTGTTCAACAATTGATAACCACAACCTCAATCAAGGCACCCCTGTTTCTTGGATGATACCTATGGCATAGTTAACTTTATATTCATCCTTATGTTTAAGATAGTGAAAATTTAGAAAACTACATACATAATTGTTTATCATTGCTTTGGTATCCATATCCCTCTTTCGAGGATGATATGGATTCCTAAAGTTTACCTAAAACCCATCTTTCGAAGATGGGTTTGAACTTTCTAGAGCTTTAAGCTATCAAACCCTTGTGGGTATTTGGGGATTTCACCCATCAAATCCTAACCAAAGATAAAACTCATAAACATGAATTACCAAATATGTGCTAACAATAACAAACCATACACACTTTAACACATATTCACACATAACCCCAAGAGGGAGATTTAGCTACACATAAGATAAATAAGCATAGATATACCCATAATCTCCATTGAAATGATTTGTTGAAGATTTAAGGAAATGTTACTTCAAACTTGGCTCTCCCACAATATCAATAATGGAAGTGAACAAATCTTCCACTAAGAAAAACTCCAATGTATTCTTCACCCAAAATTTATAAAATATTTTCTTCTCCAAAAATAGAGGCTATGAACTACACAAAACTAAACCTAAAAATTGGGGAAGATTGAATTATGTTCTAAAATAATAGGGTTTGAGTCATTTTGTTCAATTTTGGATTAGTACATGTAGTTACAGATTTTCTATTAGGCTGAGTTCACCCTCTAGGCCGCGATCGCGCAGGTCTAGTTGCATCCATGACTACGCGACTATGGTTTACCTCTGTGACTACGATTAGTTTACCATTCTTGACTTCTGCGATCACGGTCAGCAGAATAAGGTAATGTGCATGAACTATGAGTGCGATTAAATAGTAAAATCACCACTCATCACCACCCCTAACTTAAAGCATTTTCTTTCACTCATGCAAAACTACCTCTTATCATGAGACACAATCAGTTAAGCCCAACCTTTATTCCATAAAGATCAGAATGCCCTCGACTTTAATCGTAACCACATATAACTCATTGCACATATGATAAGATAACTTCGCTACACCCCTCCTTATAAAATACAAAAATCAAGGCTACATAGGACCTCAAAGAGCAACCAAGCAACCAAAAAATAATGCTCTAGAAAAGACTCCCCTTTTTATCACAACTAAGATATACTTTGTTTCCCTCATTGCCAGAAGGTGAAAAAATCACCCACCTCAACCTATTTCACATGTCGTCCTCACAAGAAAGATAATTTGTCACATCAAGCTACAAAATATGCAACAATGGATTGTAAGTACATAACCTTTCTCTTTCAAAAAAGAAATCTCAATGCAATAAGTGTTATACCATAGGCTTGCCTCTATTTTCAATCGCCACTACAAAGAAAGTAAATGGTTGAGGATCTCAAATGCCTTTCAAATCTTGTAATGTATGTTTGGGTTACGTTAGAATATTTTTTGGGAACAACATGGCTGCTCCCTTCCTTGAACATCAACATCACACTTTTTAATGCTCCTTTTTGACTATTTGGAAATTATTCTTTGTTTTCTCTCTTTTCACATGCCTACAATTCATTTTCTTTGTTCACCATTTTTCTTTTATTTCTTTTCTTGAACCACACATTCAATTCATTCTTTTATAGGATTCTTTCTTTTTCTAAACATTTGTTTACATCAATTAGGCACCTTGGCATTCTACTAATACTTTGTGGCCTCCAACTTTTTCCCATCAACATTACCACCCCTAAATTAGGATTTTAACCACAACATGCACTTTCAAGTTCAAGAAGGGTACGATTTAAAAGAAGGACAAAAGAAATAGAACATGGCTGGTAATAAGTTTGCCAAAGAAAGGTCTAAAGGCTCAAAGTGGGTGTTAGATATTATAATTATGCACAGAAAAGTTTTTTAGTCTAGTGAGTGTTCCAAAAACAAAAAGGATGGCCTAAGATCAGTCCTCCAACCAAATACAATCAAAATTAGTTTGGAGATACTAATTGGGCAAGTGCTAGATAACACAAGCGTACAAGAGATGAATACTAAAATCTCTCCACACGTGGCATGCAAAACTCACCAAGGAGGCTCGATTGTCCCTCCCATGAGAGACAAAATTTGAGTATCTATCATTATGTACAAGTCAAAAGTTTATGGAGTCACAAGAACAGGAGTAGTTTTTGTTACCAAGTTTCTCACGTCCATGCCCTTGATTTTTGAAATATTTTGGATGGAGGGGATATTTTTTTTACAATTGAACTCTGCACAATTTGCTAACCTATGGAAAAAAACAAAGCCATAGTCTTACAATTAGTCTCAAAATAGGCAACCCAACTATATGGCTATGTAAACTTCGCCAATGGTGAATAAAGTGACCCCAGTTTTAACAAAATAAAATGCCATAGGTACTCAAACTTCCCTTGCATTCTTTACATTTGTCCTATGAGTACTCAGAATTCCCCTATATCTATGCCTCAAACACAAACACGACAATTTAGCCTTAAGACTGTCATCATTGAATCCATCATAGGGTAAAGTTCATCATGCATTAACAAGATCAACATAAAATTAAATTGCAAGAACAGTAAAAATAAATGAAAGTCATGATAATCCATAAAATGTGGGCACCATCAGAGTACCCAGAAATATAGCTTCTCAAAACTCAATAAAAATATTATCCATAGAGTCATCCTAATATAATCATAAAAAGATATATCTAGCAATGCATCACCCAAATAATACAGATCTTGGGGCTCCCGCATCTAAAAGGAATGCAATTTCCTCATTGCATGTGCAATAAAGAAAGAGTAAGTGGGTATCCCTGTATCTGTATCAAAATATATCTTCCTCTATTCACTCGGCATTACCACCACCTGCATCATCAACTAACCGCCCTTTAGGTGCCTCTTCTTAATTGTCTAATCATAGTGAAGGTATTGGATGGTTGGGTTTGAGTAACGTAAAGATTTCTTTAACCTCCTTCCATAGCTATCTGAAAAATTTATCTCTCTTATTTTCCCTCTTCACCATCTTCTCATATGAGTCTTTGAGGTCTCTGTGAGAAGTAGACAAGGTTGAATAAACTCTCTCAAAATGGGTGACAGTGAATCCCTACTTCTCTTGCACTTTCCTATATCTCAAATAGTCTGACTGGGATATGTATGAGTGGCGAGTTGTTGAGGACTCTCTTCATCCCATAGGAAGTCTGGACAATATTTCCCTCACCCCTTATATCTAAACATATACATCATTGAAGGAAGTGGCTGATGAGTTTTTGCAAGAGTTTGTGGCCTCTCGAACTGATTTGCCGGTGTCAATCTTTCTTTTCTTACTCTAACCTGGTGTGCCCACACCTCTAAACTTAAGTGGGTAGACGAGGGATCCAGGAAACAACCAAGTGTTCATGTCGTACTCCTTCACTTCCACTCTCCTACATAATTTAGTAATAAGGGAAGAACGAAGAAGATGAGTACCTCTCTAGTTCTTGAAGTACCGTCACTCAGAGAGAGCAATCTCTCCCACATTTAGAGCAATGCCAGATAGAATATAGACTACCATCTGAGCTCTTATGTCTATGACAATAGTCATGAGAGTGCATGGTGATACTTTGCTACATATAGTTTTCAACCACAGCCTGGCTTCAACCTCGAAGTCCTTCATCAAAATATCTAGCTTGGTGGTGGCCCATGGGACTTCTTTTCCAAGACATAAGATATCATTCATCCAAGTCTCTTTCTCGCATGCATTGGCACGAAACTCCCCCATATAAGCATTTGGAAGACCATACACTGCATTAATTTGCTCAGAAGTGTACTTATTTACCCCAAATTTTCATTACTGGGTTTGTGAGGGAGACTATGCAGAGGTTTCCATAGAACTTACACACCCATTTCTCATTAGAGGGGTATGGTTCAAGTTCAAAAGACATACACCTGGTTGTAGTGAGCCTAACATGGAATTCTTGGAACTTCTCTTCTACCTTGTCTAGGATGATACCCTTCAAGGGAGTAGCTTTGTTATGTGGAAGTTTGCGTCATACTGGAGTTGGCATTCTATGGACATGAATCGGGTGTCGTCGAAGTCTCCAATTTTAGAGTAACTTAGAACCTGCAAGAAATGTACTTTAGGTCAATATTAGAATTAACATACCAAATCCTTTCTAGAACAAAAAAATAAGCGCATGAGGTAGTGCTATAAAAGGTTTCTGGGGCAGCTAAAGGTCTGCCAAAATTTTGGTGTCTGCCACAACCTGCCCTCAGGTATGGAGATCGTGGGGCTTTTACCGTAATTATACTGACGTGACCGCGGTCATCAGGACTGTGATCGCATTACCTGAGATCGAGTTTACAGTTTTTCATATTACCTCGAGATGCAATTTTAACCCCAATCCATTGTTCAAACTAGATATAACAACATTATAAAAAGATAATTTCAAGCGTAGAGTGTGTGAGCACAACCCC
Source organism: Capsicum pubescens (assembly GCA_030864215.1). NCBI lineage: Eukaryota > Viridiplantae > Streptophyta > Magnoliopsida > Solanales > Solanaceae > Capsicum > Capsicum pubescens. The sequence continues at coordinate 185,221,597 of CM061546.1, forward strand.
AAATTTGAAGAAATTTAATATTAATTTCGTAGGGGCTTGTTAGTCGCACACATGGTGTAAACGTCCCTTTAAGTGGTTTAAGGCTTAATTTTTGGGTACTCAAGACTTCCCTAATAGTATGTGCACTAACTACAATAGCTAACCACAACACAATGAGAAGTAAGCATAAATTTTGTAATATAAAATTATTTCAGGCCCTTTTTATACGATATGAGTTCCAAGAATACAATTATATCAAAATCACGGGAGTTGAGACAACTTACCAAGTTAAATGATGCTATTGTAATTATATTCCACTTGGATATGCAATGAGATGCCAAAAATTGGACAGGATTTTAAGAGAAATTGAGAGAGGGACAATGGAATGAATAGGTATTAGGATGGTCTTTTGAACTAAATTGACCGCGATAGTGTTCATAGTTCTGCGATCGCAATCACGTGGCCTCTGCTATCGCGGGGACATGAACTATGGTTGCGATAACTAAGACCCAACAATTGGGTTTTCTATATTTACTGCTTAGTCCAAACTTGCCAATTTCACATATTTCTTTCTCAACTTCGATCAACATGACTCATGGAACCACATAGTAGGGATTATGCATGAACAAAAATAAAAACAAAAATCTATCCTAGCATCCATAAATAAAAAGGATATGTGCCACATTTTGTGGCATGATGGGTTGCCTCCCATCGAGCGCTTAGTTTAATGTCTTAGAAAGACACCTTTAATAATCCTTATTTGTGCACACACTTAGAGGATTTGAATCTTTTGCCCAACTTTTGATCATTCCATCATTGAGGCTCGTTGGATAAAAGGAGGGGCATGACAATGCACGTTCTATCACGGCACTTCAAAGACTTGAATATTTTACCCAATTTGAGATCGAACTTTCAGTTTTGCTCCCTAGGTAAAAGTGAGCATATCAATAGGCCATTTCTTATGCTTTTGAAGTTGAGCATCTTGGCCATTGGTGGATTAGGTTCCATCTTCTTCTTTGGAATGTCTAAGTCTAAAACGTAGAAATTATTTTTTGTATCCCCACATTCCATTATTTAATCGGATGAATGGATCCTCATCACATCCTCGAGGCGCAATGTTGAAAAGTGGGCAGAATGAAGTCCATCCCCTAGTCTTGGAATTATTTCCTCCAAAGCATCTTCACCCTGAAATGAGCTAGATTTGTCATAAGGTATTTGCTTTTTTTCTTCTTGAGACTCTAGCACCATTCCTTTTATTGTGGCTTCTTCTTCCTCATATTATATGGACTCTTAGAAAGCTACTGTGGAGTCTTTTCTACTAAGCTCATCATCATAACTTCATTTCTCTTCTTGACCAATATCTTCTTGGGTAATAGGCATTTAAATGATGGTTTCAAACATTTTGTTCTTCACCTATTACCTCCTTCTTGACACTTGTCCATTCTAGATGTATTTGCTCTAGGCCCTCCTCCATTGCTTCCAACCGATCCAAAATGACTTGCAACCTTTGTTCATAGCTATTGGACTTGGTATCTTTCTCTTCATTCCTCTCTTCATCATACCTATCAATCTCCTAAGAAGGACTAGAAACTCAGTTAGTATAATAGGGGGAGGGGGCATGTGGACAATCACTCTAATGTCCATCTCGACCACTACATATAGAACATCTATACTTTCTATAAGATTGAGATGGTGAATCCATTTCTCTCCAGGGATCTTAGTCACAATTGCTTATGAAATATGGTACGTCGTGATATGGATATGGATAGTTAAGATCGGATTTCAAACTACCGACATCATATTTTTCAGAAGATGCCATAGAAAAATAAAAATAAAATAAACTCTACCTACAAAAGAAAATCACAAACAAATATATATTAATCTTGAATTCAAGCTAGTAACTAAAATTCCAAACTAGCTTAATATGCCAAATTATTCCCCTGCAACGACGCCATTTTTCATAATGCTCAACTTACACATCAATTTAAGTGCAAGGCAGTCGTCGTCAATATATTTACGTAGCTTTGGAGTCGAGGTCGAATCCACAAGGAACAATGTTAGTGGCAAACAAATTAATTCAAAATTATAGATACAAGTTAAATTCAAACAAATGGTACAAAAAGATATAATGGGGGAGATGGGTTCCTACACTAATATTTCTTTCTGAATTTTTTCTAGTATACATTCGTGGCTATGAATAATTAGAGTCTTAACAATTTGACATGGATCTTCGGATAATGCACTACTAAGGGAGTGACATGTGGGACTTAGTCATCAACATCGATTTAGTAAATCAAATATGGGTAGGCTTGGTTATAGATTTTAATGCTTGTCTTTCAACAAAACACCAAACTTTCACCCATAGATTTTTTTGAATACCTAATAAGTGCGTTCAACAATTGGTAACCACAACCTCAATCTAGTTATCCCTATTTCTAGGATGATACCCATGGCATAGTTAACCTCATATTCACCCTTATGTCTAAGATAGTGAAACATTAGCGAACTACACACATAATTGTTTATTATTTCTTTGGTCTACACATTGCTCTTTTGAGGGTGACATGGATTCCTAAAGTTCACCCAAAACCCTTCTTTGGAAGATGACCTTGAACTTTCTAGAGCTTGGAGCTTTAACCCATCAAACCTTTGTGGATATTTGGGGATTTTATCTATCAAATCCCAACAAAAATAGCATAGCAATGATAAAACCCATAAACATGAATTACCAAATAGATGCTAACAATAACAAACCACACACACTTTAACACTTATTCACATATAATGTCAAGAGGGAGGCTTAGCTACACATAAGATAAATAAGCATAGATATACCCATAATCTCCATTGAAATAATTTGTTGAAGCTTTAAGCGAATGTTACTTCAAACTTGGCTCTCCGACAATATCAACAATGAAAGTTAGTGAATCTTCCACTTAGAAAGTCTCCAATGTATTATTCATCCAAAATTTAGTAGTAATAGATTTGGCCTTGGGCTGAGTTCCCCAACTAGGCCTCAATCGCGCAGGTCTGGCTGCGATCATGGCTACGAGACCACCGTTTACCTTAGCGACTGTGATTATTTAACCATTCTATACTTGCATGACCGCAGTAAGAAGATCGCGAGCGCGGTACATGATGCCCTTCTTTTTCAGGTCTTCAACTACACTTTCTTGCTCCCTCTTTGATCATTTCGAGCTCCAATCCATATCCTTCCAACCCTTTAACTCTGTGCATGCAAAAAGTAGATTTTAGTGTATCTAATTGCAATTATGTCTGATTTATTCATCCATAACAAGGTAATGTGCATGAACAATAAATGCAATTGAGTGGTAACCTCACCTATTATCAAACAACTACACTTTAAACCCATCCCAAATCTAATCAAGGATATTTGTGTTTTAATCGACTAATAGCTAATAGTTTCTTTTAATTGGGGGGGGGAGGGTTATCAATCAATCAATTGTATTTGTTCACTTTGTTATAGCAACTCAAAATCAATTCTTTAATATTTCAAATCAATGATGTAGTAGAACTAGAGTTGTGATCACTATGATTATTGATGCTTATTTAACAATAGTTATAGCGTTGGATTCTTATGACAAGGAGGAAACAACAAATTATCATTATGGATGGTTCATCCAATCGTTGCAACCTACTTAGAATCTAGATTTACTAATTCTTTCAAACTTAGGAATACTTTATATTCAAACTGATTTCATCTCGAGTTGATTAATCTTATTACCGCATTGACCACTAGATGAAAATCTGATATTTTCAAATCCCCGTTGATAATTCCCTTCCATTAATTTTTCTTAATTCAACCAAACCAATTTAAGGCTTAATATATTGTTTGGAACAAATAGAAAACATCCATTGCACTAGAATTATCAAGATGTTCGCACAGTCAGTCGAATCTTTACAAACTATTGAATTAATAAAACAATACTCATAGATCCCACAACTCTTGTTATGCGATTTAGTTCCTCATTTAATAGAAAGAGATGACATACATTAGATACATAATTCAAACAATTAACTTACAAAAGATGGAATTTAAGATTGTTCTCCTTCAAGTTCAAATGAGAAACCCTAAAACTAAACCAATACCTTGAAAAAAGTATTTAAACTTAAGAAAGCAAAATCTAAAAAATGTTGTCTGTGAATAAGTTTAAGATGCCAATGAAAACCTATGATTTTTCCATAAATACCAAAAGCCTTCATTATTTGAATTTCAAAATCCAGATATTCTACACTATAGATGACGACTTCACTTTATGGCTTATCAACAAGTTGACGACCTCTCACTCAAGTCATCAACAGCTCCTTCCAACACTTATATTCTGTCTATAAGTGATGACTTCTTCTGATGACCTATCAACAGGTTGACGACATATTAGAGAAGTCGCCAACTTAACTTTTCCATCATCTATGATATGTCTACAAGTGATGACTTCCACTGTTAACTTATCAACAAATTGACGATTTATCAGAAAAGTCATCAACTTAACTTTTTCAGCATATAGATTTTGTCCATGGGTGATGACTTCATCTAATAACTTATCAGCAAGTTGATGACTTATCATAAAAGTCGTCAACTAATATCTTTAAAGCTCAGATTCATATCTACTTCAACAAAAATGTCTTTCTTGACATAGTTTTCATAGGTTTTCATACGTGTTAACTTTCACTACAAAATCACATGAAATACAATCAAAAACAACAATAGTTACTTAGGAACTTATAATTAATTCAAGTTTAAAGCCTTAAATGTGCTAAGACAAAGATAGAACATCACATACAAAGCCTAAAAAGGTGCCATCTCAATCCTCGAATAATAGTTGTTTTTATATAAGAACTATGCCAAGGCTAAATGTTGCTCCCACTTGCCTCCAAAATCCATAAGACAGGCTCGGAGCATATCCTTAAGGAACTAAATTGTATGCTCCAACTAACCATTTTTCTGCAGATGAAAGGATGTACTAAGATCCACCTGAGTACCCAACTCCTCCTAAAAAGCTCTCCAAAATCTTAAAGTCAACACAAAACAACTATCTAAAATAATAGAAATAGGAATACCATGCAAATAAACTATCTCTCGGACATAGATATAGGCTAATCTCTCAGCACATAAAGACATCTGAAGAGGAATAAAGTATGCTGACTTCATAAAGCGATCTATAATAACCCAAATGCCATCAGAACCACGGGAAGTGTAAACTAAACTACTAAAAAAGTACATGTTAATCTACTCCTATTTCCACTAGTAATGGAGAAACTCTAAGCCAAACCACTTGGTCTCTAATACCCGGCCTTTACCTACTGACAATATAGGCAACAAGCTACAAAATGTGCCATATCTCTCTTTATACCAGTCCACCATTAATGTTGTCTCAAATCTCTATTCATCTTGGTTGCGCGGGATGAATGTAATATCTAGAGCTGTGAGCCTCATGCAAAATAAACTAGATCAAGTTTTGATCCTTAGAACAGAAATACGAAAATAAAATATCAAAACACCTGCAGAATCTATAGTTTTTCTCTCAAACTAACCACTTAATACCTGATCATGAAGGTAGCAAATTTTACTATCTTCAAACTGATGATCTCAAATTTTCTCAAATAGTGAAGACCTCACCTCAACACTAGCAAGAATCCTCCTAGGGTCTGAAATATCAAGGCAACCCATCAAGTTGGCTAAGGACAGAATTTCCCATGCCAACAACATGTGAGAAATAGAAATACAAGCCAAGCTACTCATACACACTGTCTTTTAACTCAAGGCCTCTACTACCACATTTGTCTTTCCTAAATGATATAAGATCAAAATATCATAATAATTAACCAGCTCCATCCATCTACACTATCTAGCATTAAGCTCTCTCTGGTTCATAAGACGTTAAACACTATGATGATAGGTCACAATCTTATATGCATACCATAAAGATAATGCCATTAAATCTTAAGCACAAAAATTGCATTCTCTAACCTTATATCATGAGTGGGGTAGTTGCATTCATGTACCTTAAGCTATCTAGGAGAATAAGAAATAACAAGACCCAACCGCATTAATACACAGCTAAAATCGACAATGAAATCTTCACAAAACACAGTGAATCTCTCACCCTTAATACGAAGATCTCAAACAAGAACTATAGTAAAGAAACCCCTGAGCTTCCCAAGATCGAGTCACACTCCTTAGACCATCAGAAAGGAACCTCCTTTCTAGTCAATCTATTCATAGGGGATGAAATAATAACAAAACCCTTCCTAAATTGCCTATAAAAATAGGCCAAAACAACAATAAAGCTAAACAACTCAGTCAGATATGTAGATCTATCCCAATCACGAATTAGCTTAATTTTTTTTAGGTCCAGTATAATACCATCCTTTGGCACCACATACCCATGGAATGTCATTGACTCAAGCTAAAACTCACACTTGGAGAACTTGGAGAAATGAACATAATCTCTCAAAGTCTAGAACACAATCCTTAAATGTTCTGCATGTTCCTCTCAATCACCAAGGAATCCAAATAAGTCCTGAACACTTGGATGATCAAATCCATAAATACGGTTGGGGAAATAGTTAACCCAAATTATATCAACGAGAAATCTTAGTGACCATATTAGGTCCTAAAGGTTGTCTTTAAGATATGACATGAGTTGTCGGTGCTATAAGCAGTACAAGAACTATGACATGAGTCTTCACTATTATCTAGGTAAAGCTAATGTGGCTGCCGGTGCTCTACGTAGATTATCCATGGAAAGCTTATCTCATGTGGATAAGGAGAAGTGGGATTTTCTAAAGGATATTCTCCATTTGGATAATCTTGTGGTACGTCTTTTAGAGTTTCAAAGTTGTTGTGTGATTGTTCAAGAGGTGGCGAAGTCATCTCTTGGTGCTGAGGTGAAGGAGAAGCAGATGTTGGATCCAATCTTGATGTAAATCAAGAAAGATGTAAGTAGGGCGAAGGTGATGATTATTGAGATTGGTTGTAATGATATCTTGAGGTATCTAGGTATATTATATGTTCCAAATATTGATGGGTTACGAAGTAGAATTTTTGATGAAGCACATGAGGCGCATTATATAGTTCGTCTATGTTCAATGAAAATGTATCATGATCTTAAGGAGATTAAGTGGTGGAACAATATAAAGAGGGATGTGGCTAATTTTCTGGCTAAGTACATGGTGTGTCAGTAAGTGAAGGTGGAGCACTTGAGGCCCGGATGGTTGACCCAAGATATTGAGCTGCCGGTGTGGAAATGGGATATAATTAATATGATTTTTTTTACCGGTCTTATGTAGTCTCCTAAGAAATTTGATTCTATTTAGGTCATCGTGGATAGGATGACTAAGTGTGCTTACTTCCTGCCAGTGAGGACCATTTTCTCTTCAGAGGATTATTCCAAGTTGTTCACTGAGGAGATCGGGAAATTGCATAGTACTCATGTTTCCATCTTATTTGATCGGGGTATTCAGTTCTCATCTCACTTTTGGAGGTCATTCCAGTATGGTTTGAGGACTAAGGTAACCCTTAGTACAACTTTCGACCAACAGATGGATGAGAAAGCGAAAAGGACAATTCAAGCTTTGGAATTTATGCTTTGGGCTTGTGTATTTGATTTTGGTGGTAGTTGGGTAGACCACTTTCCTCTCATAGAATTTGCCTACAACAATAGTAATCACTCTAGCATTGTTATGGTTGAATTTGAGGCCTAGTATTGTAGGAGGTTGATTCAACCCGAACAAGGTCCTTATTATGATGGGCATCCCAATTCCAACTAGGACCTGGGACTACTATTGATACCCAACCCAACCTACAAACACATAACTTGAGTCGGTTGAATTCTGAACATATAAAAAGATAGCGTATTTGTAGATATACTTATGTTGGTATAGGTCTATTTCCTAAACCAACCCAACCAAGTCAATATCCAATAACCAACCAAACCAAGGAAATAACCCAATATGTGTATATATATAAAACAAAACAAAATGTAACAATCATTAATCAAATTAAGTCATACCGAATTAGACACAATAAAAATACCAATGCGAAGGATGACACCACCGTTGACACCGCCCATACAAACCTATAGTAGTTCCACAAAGCCTCTAACAAAAAATAAAACAATATACGATTGGGAAACGCCCCCGACCATAGACAAAACCATAGTCTACCAAATGACCAAAGTATGCAAGGACATCCATGACATAAAATAGAGCCTTTCGGAATATGGAATGTCACCACATCAATCCAACACAAACTGATCCATAACTCGATCACTGAGCAGAGGGAGTAGAATGGTTGGTTCTTGTATTGTGTAGAGATACAGTGCCCAAAGATGGATTAGAGGGTGAATTATAGCATGTACTCAGGATAAGGATAAAATAATACCTACCTTTAAAACAAAGTAAGTAACCATATACATACACAACCATACATATATATATATCCATGTCGGGTGAAGGAACCGGGTATAGCATTCCATAAAAACATTAACCTGGGTATGTATATCTTAACCGTCCTAGAACCATCCATGGGTTATATAGGTCCAGTATTACCCCCTGAATGAGCTCCGATACATATAGTGGCACAAACTGGAGATACCATAGGATTAGGGGATTCCCGTGTAGCTTTCGGTCTACATGATACATATATACCAATGTAACTTAGGGAATTCTCGTGTACCTCATAAGTATTATATCACAGGTCGCCATGACCAATCCTCATGTTGGCAAACATGAGTTTCCAATGTCCGTCCATTGGACTCACACCTTCACTGATAGCTATCACACCCTGCCATTATTGCCCTATTAAAATCATTAGGACACAACCAAACCACCAATTCCATTTATTATTAAGCAAGGCAATAAGTAGCGGTATCGTCATACTAACCATAACTTGAAAGCAATGTCCTTAGTCATCCTCTTTAAAGTAGGGATTCCCATGTACCCATAGATTACATTAGTAAGTTGCTTAGGGATTCTCATGTACCCCACAAGATGATCATTATTAAGTTTACTTGGGGGATTCCCATGTAACCCATAATTGTTTCCAATTAATCCATAACCATGACCATCAAGACCTTACCATTTAACCATTAAAGATCACCCAAACAAGTTAGGGTTGCATTACCACTTTATACTAAGCAAGTTTTCAATGAAAGTTCAACAATATAGTAAAAATATTATAATAGGCATTTTATCAAACATGTTTAGGGCATATAGTTTTCAAAATAGAAACCAAGTACCAATAAACCATACCAATGCAACCATATGTTCAAACCACCATTAAAATATGAAAACCATAATTAAAACATGGGGAAACCATAACCAAACCATTTATTACCAAAACCCCCCAACATATATTCAAAACCCAAAATCATACCATAATGATTCCATGAAAACCATTCATAAAACTTGCCTTATTTGGAAATAACAATGAAGGAGTAACAAGCCTTTGATTATAAATATCTAAGGGTCAAAACACCGGGTGTTTCAATTCTCCCCCAATTGGATCATTCATTCTCGAATGATGGAACAAGGAAGTACAAGCATGATTAACACCCCAACACCTCGACTCTAACCTTCAACTAAGTTATAAAACAAAGATGCATGTAAATCAATCTTTCTTTTAAAAAAGTATGAAAATAAAAGTATGATGAAAAACACATACCTTCCTCACGAATCCTGGGAGCAAAAAAGATGAATGGATATTTAGACTTCATGTCCTCTTCTGCTTCCAAAGTAGCCTCTTTCACCTTGTGGTTCTATCAAAGAACCTTAACCGAGGACACATCATTGGTTCGCAACTGATGAACCTGTAGATCTAAGATCTCAATCGAGATCCCTTCATAAAACATATAATCTGAGATAACCAATCCCCCTTAAGGAATAATCGATGAAGGACTACCTATACACCATCTCAACATAGATACATAGGCAACCTTATGACTATCCCGAATAACCTTTATCTTCTCCATGACCTAGTAAACCAATTCTGAGCCAAACATATCTGCGTCACCAAAGTAGAACCACCTAATAAGAGATCTATAACTCCTACGATACAACACCTTAATATGGGCCATCCCAATGCTCGAATGATAGTTATTATTTTAATAAAAATCTACCAGAAGTAGATACTTAACTCAATTAACACCATAGCAATCACACACACTCAAAGCATATCCTCCAACGTCTGAATAGTCATTTTTTCTTTCCCACCAATCTACGAGTGAAAAGCAGTACTCAGACTAAATTTAGTCCCCAACCCTGTCTAAAATAATCACCAAAAGTGAGATGTAAACTGCATTCCATGATTAGAGATAATAGAAAGAGGCACCCGATGCAACTTCGTAATCTCATGAAGATACAACCTCCTATAATCCTCAGACAAAAAGTTAGTCATCACTGGAAAATAGTGAAATAACTTGGTCATCCTATCCATGTAACTCAAACCAAATCATATTGATTCTGATATCGAGGGAGAGTGATAATGAGATCTATGTTAATTACTTTCTATTTCCATATTGGCAATTCAACTTCTTGGTAAAAGCTTCTGGGCCTCTTGTGCTAAACTTTTACTTGTTGATACTACATGTATTTGGCCACAAAATCATCCACATCCCTCTTTATACCATTCCACTAATACATCTCCATGAGGTCATGATATATTTTTATCGAACTAAGAAGAACAACATAGCGTGATTCATGTTCCTCGACCAATATCCTTTCTTATAAGCCATCGAAATTAGGAACACATAACCTTCCTTGGTACTTTAAGGTACCATCATCTCTAATCTCAAATACTATCACCTTTAGCGCACTACATCACCCTTGATTTTCACTAAGACAGGATCTAGAATTTGCTTCTCCTTGATCCTTGCACCAAGAGATGATTGCACAACCTCCTGTGCAAACACGCCACTATCCTTAGAGTCCAAGAGATGAACTCCCAAGTTATCCAAACGGTGAATGTCCTTCACTAATTCCCTCTTTTCCTTATCCATATAAGCAAGACTCCCCTTGGATAACCTGTTAAGAGCATCAAAATCTACATTAGTTTTACTTGGATGATAGTGAACACTCATGTCATAGTCATTGACAAGGTAAATCCATCTTCTTTACTGGAGGTTGAGTTATCTCTGAGTGAACACGTACTGTAAAATCTTATGATTCGAGAAGATGTCCAGGTGCACTCCATACAAATAGTGCTGCCAGATTTTTAATGCAAACACTACTGCGAACAGCTCCAAATTATGAGTAGGATAATTCCTCTGATGTACCTTCAATTGGCTAGAAGCATAGGCTATCGCCTTACCATGCTATATTAGAACACAACCAAGTACCACATGGGATGCGTCACAGTAAACCAAAAATTCATCAGTGCCATCAGGCCCCGAAGTTAGCTTATCCTTCAACTTCTCAAGACTACCCTAGCAAGCATCTGACTACAACAACTTAACCCTCTTCTGAGTTAATTTAGTTAATAGGGCCCTAGGGGACACACTAGGATGGATGAAAGCCTTATCCAAAAAATCCTTGAGCTGCTCTTTAAGTTTCTTCAATTAAGTTAGAGCCACTCTATAATGGGGAATAGAAATTAGACGGGTGTTCAGAACAAGATCAATACAAAATTCAATTACCCATTTCGGAGAAACTCCAGGAAGTTCATCAGAAAAGACCTCAAGTAACTCATTCACCACCAAAACTTAATGCTAAGAAAGACCCTCCGAGTTAGAATCTTTAACCTAGACTAGATGATAGAGACACCCCTAGGAGATTAATCTCCAAGATCTAAGATATGATATAAACTTCCCCTTAGAATCTAGGGAACCACCGTACCATTCATAACAGGCTCATTGGGAAATTTTAAGACAACTCTATTGGTCAGACAATCTAATGATGCATAGCACGAGTGTAACCAATCAATACCCAAAATAATATTGAAATCAACCATATCTACTTCATACAAATCCACCAAAGTCTACATACTAAAAAAAGATACCACACACCCCCTATAAAATATTTTAGCAATCGTAGAGTCACCTACATGGGTAGAAACAAAAAAGGTCTGAAATATACTCTGGACAAAAACCAAAATGCAAAGCCACAAAGGGTGTCACATAAGAGAGAGAGGACTTTGGATCAAGTAAATAAGAAACCTCGCGAGAAAATAGTTGCAACATACCAGTCACGACATTAGGTGATGTCTTGAACTCCTATCAGGCAGCAACGGCATAAAGATAGTTAAGACCAGTGCCAAAACTACCAGCACCAAGATGAAGCAACTAGAACCTTGTTCTCTCCCAAAGAAACCTTACCAACTAGAGAGTTCTAAGCATATTGCCTGGCTGACCAAATTTGAAGCACCTATCCCTTCCCTCATCACAAAAATACAAATGCAACCAACCACAAAAACTACAAGGAGGACATGGTAAAGCCAACTGAGCCCAACTAGCCATAGATTAGGCACCCTGTGCCCTTAAATTATCGTCACTTTACAAACGTTGTATCCCGACGGCTTCGGTTAAAATACAATAGCTATGAAGAAAAAAAAAACTCCTTAATTTCTTTTTAGCTACTTATGTCCATCTCTACAACTTTTTTATTGCCCACCACCATACTCAGAAAACCTAAACTTCTTTCCCTGCCTTTCCCCTATCTCAGTGTGCTTTCTCTTTTGCTCCTCTACCTATTGCATATGAACAACCAACATAGAGATATTCAAGTCCTTGATCAACAATGCAGTCTTGCTTTCAAGGATCAACTTTTGAGACAGTCCCAAAGTGAGTTTCCTAATTCAGGCCCTCATATGAGACACCATCTCTCGAGCATACCGAGATAACTAGTAAAATTTCAAGGTATACTCCTTGACCAATATCTTTCCCTATTTAATATTATCAAATTCCTTTTCTTTCGCTCCTCTCAACTCTTGAGGAAAAAAAATATCTTGGAATAAATTAGAGAAAGTCTCCCATAGAGATGAATCATCAACCTTACCCTTGCCCTATCCCATTCCTCATACCATTAGTACGCTACATCCTTCAGTTGGTAGGTAGGAAACTCCACCCCTTCTATATTCGTGGAATGCATAACCCTAAATATCTTATCCATATCATCCAAAAAACCCTGAGGATACTCATCTACCTTAACATTAGAAAAAGTTAGAGGACTCATCGTTATGAACTAACCAACCCTTGTGTCCTCATAAAATAGAATAATAAATACACTACATCATCCTAAGAAGCAACCTACTGAGCAATCATATGAATCTTCTAACAAAACTTCACCTTTGTTAAGTCGGCTTGAGGAGGACTGAAGGGAATTGGTGGAAATCTAGCAATATCAGAAATGAGACCCCTAGACTGAGTTTGGATCCTATGGGAATAGCGTGTCCTATAAATATCATCCCTAGTTGGTACTAAATAGTTCTTGTGCGTATCAGATTATTGAGGCATGATCTGAAAAGAAAACAAACAGTGATTAGAGAATATTCCAGGCCTTACACTCTAAGCCTTAAAATACAACACAAGGAAGAGAAACATTTGTAAATTCTTTATAGCCTCTCTCTTATGAGTGTGGGGCACTACATACCCTTAAAAGAGATACTACTTGACATGGTAGTGTGGACTCACAATTAACCATGAACCTAAAGATCTGATACCAACTTGACATGAACCGAATTGTGGCATTGTATTGATGGGCATCCCAATTCAAACCAAGATTGGGGACCCCCCTCGATACCCAACCCAAACTTCAAACACATACCCTGAGTTGGATGAATTCTGAATACATAACAAGAAAACATATTTGTAGATATAATAACTTTAGGATAGACATATTTTCTAAACCAACCCAACCAAGTCAATCCATCAAGCAACAAACTAAACCAAAGCAATAACCAAATATATTTATATATATAATCCAAAACAAAATGGAACAATTATAAATCAAATAAAGTTGTACGATATCATCCCCAATACCAATACCAATGCCAAGGGTGACACCACTGCTGACAATGCCCATACCAACCTATAATAGTTCTACAAAGCCTCTAACCAAAAATCTAAAAAATATTTGGTCGGTACATTCCTCCTACCATAGCAAAAACCACAGTCTATACAAATGATCATAGTATGTAAGGACATTATTGACATAAAATGGATCCTTTTAGAAGATGGAAGCTCACCACTTCCATCCAACAGAAGTTGATCCCAAATTTGATCACTGAGTAGAAGGAGTAGAATGACCTGTTCTGATATCGCATAAGAATACTGCTCCCAAAGATAAGTTAGCAGGTAAAGCTAGCATGCACTTAGTATAAGGATAAAATAATGCTGACCTATAAAACCAAGAAAATAACCATATGCATACCCAACCATACATATATATATCCATGCCGGGAGAGAGAACTGGGTTTAGCATGCCTTAAAACCATTATCCTGGGTATGTGTAGCTTAACAATCCTAGAACCACCCATTGGCTATATGAGTTCAGTGTTACCTCCGGAATAGGACTCAATGCATGTAGTCGAACGAATCAGATATACCATTGGAGTAGGGGATTCTTCTGTACCCTTAGCTTTCTATGATACATATATATATGAGAGTAACATAGGGGATTTTCGTGTACCCCATAAGTAATATATATGTCATTATCATGACCAATCCTCATGTAGGAAAACATGAGTTTTGAGTGTCCATCCATTAGACTCACAGCTTAACGGTTAGCTATCACACCCCACCATTATTGTCCAATCAAAACCATTAGCACATAGCCAAACCACCAATTCTATTTATTATTAACCAGGGCTATAAGTAGTGAAATACATCGACCATAGCTTACAATTAATGTCCTTAGCCATCCTCTTTAATGAAGGTATTACCATGTACCTATAGTACCCATAGATTACATTAGTATGTTTCGTGGGAGATTCCTATGTCCCCCACAAGATGATCATTATTATATTTTCTTGGGGGATTCCCATATACCCCACAAGTGTATTTAATTAATCCATAACCATGACCACCATGACCTTACTATTTAACCATTAAATACCATACAAAAAAGATACGGTTCCATTACCACTTTATACCATGCAAAGTTTTCAATGAAAGTTCAACAATATAGTAAAAACATTCTCATAGGCATTTTATCAAACATGTTGAGGGCATAAAGTTCTCAAAACCAAAACCGAGTACCAATTAACTATTCCCATGAAACCACATGTTCAAACCACTATTAAAACACGAAAACCATAATTAAAACACAGGAAAACCATAGCTAAAACATTTATAACCAAAAACCCTAATATATATTCAAAACCTAAAACCATACCACAATTATGCCATGAAAAACATTTGTATAACATGTATTTAATTTTCACTAACAATGAAGGAGGAGTAACTTCCTTATATTATGAAGATGACTAAGAGAAACCACCCTTGTAAGCCCTAAATTAACATTACTATCAAAACCCTAGCCTTCCTTGACACAAGATCCTTGAGAGAATTTGAGATAGTTTGTAAGTGTTTAAAATAAGAATAATAAGGTAAATGATGTCCCAAGAATGTTATAAGTCATGGATATTTATAAGGTTAAGTGGGTAAATGTCAAGATTACCCCTAACATAAACTATATAAAACTCATGCATGAGGGTACATCTACTTTCCCAAATTGTACCCTAGGGTATGAGTGTTACCCTTATTTCGTACTCTAGGCCTCTCCTTGGACCCCAACATTGTCCAACATATAACAAACAAAGCCAATTCATACCAAACTATACGACTAGTTCCTTTAATCCTTACCTTAGGCTTAATAGACTCATCTAGGTTAGACATAGAGCAACATAAGATTAGCATCCTATCACTAGTACCTTAATATACGACTAGCATAATCCTGTTGTACCCTGGATAAAACCAACCAACCTAAACAATTTAACTTGTTACTAATACCCACCAACCATACCTAATCATACGACTAGTACCCCTAGTCAAATGTAACACCCCACTTTTTTTGGTAAGACTTTGAATCATTGTTCCTACGTGTATAAAATTTAATCCCACGATTTGTATGTGAATACATGTGTCATGATAATTATCCTAGTGTTTGAAGTGATTTTGAGGTGAAAATATTCATAGGAATCACTTAGCACAAAGTTGAGCTAAGAGCCATTGATTCGGCCAAATCTTTGTATTTAATTCTACAAGGGTATACTTTGAACATGTATAACTTTTTATATAAGTGTTATTTTTCATATAAAGACCCACCAAAATATAGATTATTGATTTATCCTTCCAAAGATATGAATTTTTCCATAATTTGAGACCCGAGAAAAATATTAAGGCCTTTTTCGTGAGAGGTAGTAAGGGTCTGTGATTTGGCCGTGGGACGCTGCTCTCTCCACGTGATATGGGGCACAATTCATTACTCTCTCCATGTGATATAGGATGCAATACAAAGCTTATTCCCTCTCTTTTTTAGCTTCTTAAAGGTAAATGGGAACATTGTTCTTTTCCCCTCAACCCCAGACATCTTAGGCACAAAGTATAACACCCAAAGGGGCATTATTTGCCCATCTTCCTCAAAATTTCTCATGAGAAACCCTCCTCTTTCCAAGAAAAAATTATTCAAATTACTCTTAAATAATTAAAGAAACCAAGCTCCAAATTCAAGTTTATCTTTAAGGATTCAAGCTTCAATTGTAAGAATTCATCTAATTAAGGTATGTAGGAGTTCATTCATGGGTCTCTTTCACCCATGGAGCCCATAAACTTTTCTTTGATCTAAAAAGATGAATTTTTTTATATTGAAGATGAATATGTTCAAGATGGGTTTATTTTATGTTTTTCTTAGTGATTTGAACTCATTTCATGTCGAAGTATTACTCCATGGATAGTTATATTATCTTATGCTTCAAATTTTAATTTTCCATGTCATATCCAAGTGAATTTCATGTTAAACCCCAAATTTATGAGTTTATCCATGTAATAATGTTGATTTCTCATGGTTAACACATTCCCATATTCATGTTCATGATTGTCACATGTTTGGGGAAATGTTAATGTTTTGGGTCATTGAACCATGATTCCCATCCTACAATTTTAAGTGTTGATATCGTGCTTTATGTTCATTCAGTGCTGCATGATATGAACATCTGATACCTATGTGTTTTCTTACGATTTATATCTTTCAAGTAATAATTCAGTGAAACCGTGAGTCCTATTATTTACTTATATATTTCTAATTATGATGAGCACTATCGGTTATTAGAAATAATGTTCAGTTAAACATAGTTCTGTACAGTACCGATGTTAGTTCAGTTGGGAGTATGACTTAGCACCGAGCAAACCCAGGGATGGGGGCTCACCTGCCAGTACAGGGTGTGACCCTTATTGGCAATACCTGAGTTATAGAAGTACGTAGCAAACATAAGTTTGAGATATTTACCTGCAAGTTGAGGGTTGACATAGATCTCGTGAGGGCACCTGCTAGTAGAGGGTGACACTTTAGTCCTTTGAGACACTAGTTTAGTGGATCCACTTTGCCAGTGTTAGTACTCGTGCCACGGTACTGACACCCTTACAACTCGAGTTATAGGTTGGACCCCGATTCGCTCAGATTGGGGCATATCAGTTACATGAAATTTCCTACAGTTTCAGGCTAAGAACAGTTCAGCATTAAGATATTAGTTAATCAAGACATAGATATCAGTTAATTAGTATACAGATACCTACTAATCAGTATTCAGATATTAGTTGATCAGTATTCAGATGATAGTTATTCAGTGTTCAATCATCATCTATTCAGTGTTTATAAATTAGTTATTCCATATTCAGATATTAGCTACTTAGGATATAGACATTAATTATCACTTTACTTAGATTTCGATCATCCAGTCACACAAAAATCAGTTATTTAGTTAATCAGATCAGCCCAGTACATGTTATGTTTGGTTTTGTATTTTATGCATTCATTCTTAGTATATCAATATATTTACATCTTTGAGTTATGTCATTTTCCATCCAATTGTTTCAGACCCATAATTCATACGTGATCCTCACTATAGTTTTATAACATGTTCAAGTTTACGTGAGATGTACATACAATATTCATGTTTTACTGCTTCCCAGCATCAGTTCTACTTATTCAAAAAATCTAAGATTTAAGAAACTAAGAGTAGTGATTCACCAGCTTATAAGATCATGTCTTTTACTCATTTTTTAAGATACTTTAGCTTTCAGTTTATATCAGTCTCTTGGTAAGTCTACTTGCAATTAGCATGCATGTTTTAAGATTATATATGTAATTCATTTTACGTATTTCATTCACCCTCATTGTACATTCGAAAGTACTGATCCACATATATGTTTATGTGCGAAATTATCCCACAATGTAGGTACCATTTTTAGCCTACACATCAGAATCAGATAGTTTGTAGCTTCCATCTATCAGGTGATAAGTTCTCCTATTTAGAAGACTCCTAATAGTTGTAGTTCATGTACTGTATTGTATTTATTCATATGTATTTATTAGTAGTAGTTGTATGCGTGGACCATCTATCTATATTCATATGGCACGGAATATTGTTAGACTGTACATATATGGAATGTCTATAAACAAACCAACCTAACAATACACTAGTCTGACATAGCCTCTATACAGTAAAATGAATGAGCCATTCGGAAAAACACCCAACTGACTCAAAAGCCCAAAGGGATCACAAAACAACAGCACCAAAACTAGCAACTTGGTTTTTGAACTATGAGGACTAACCACTGAAGGAATGTAGATGCGGCACTCGAATGTCACCGTTGTGGCTGCGGCTGAGTACCTGAACCTACATCATGGTAAGAATGTAGCCCATAGAGAAATATGTAGGTCAGCACAAGATACGTACAGAGTATGTGGGGGTGCATGCAAAATATAAATAATATCATATACTTCGTAAAAATGTACATACGGACCATAATGACGCACCTGGCTTGAGTGACATTGAATCATGCAACTCATAACATCTTACATAGGAAATATAGGAGAAAAACCTCATAAATTACTATAGATCATCATAGGCAACTTAACTTACCACATCAAAACTCGGAATGACTCGGTATTTCAATAAACATGACTCTTATGGACAGGGGAGTTTCCTATAACCGACAACCCCACGTGAGCTACGTGGAATACCAACGTTTGAAACCCCCATTGGTGGGAGCGTCATACTCTTTGCCAGGGAGTACGACCTGAAAACTGCAATAATCACAATCGGGCTCTCTGGCCAATAATATCATCATCAAACAACCCTACGGTGGCACATAGGTTTGGGGAAATACCAAATTTCCTTTTTGGTGCTAAGTACTACTCCCCGACAAGCTCAGAACGCGTTAGGAAATCCACCACAACATCACAAGGGTCTATCATAAAGACCAAATCAAATCTCTTTCTCATTTATCAAATCATATCAATTTGTGGATTCCTAACTCAACACATTTTAGCTCAAAATATTTTAATCTTCCTCAACATCAACAAGGTATCAACGCATTGAACCATAACCGACTCGACATTTGGACAAGGATATGAAGACTGAATACATAATATTTTCAACAATTTAACTCATCAAAACCATCCAAAAAATACCAAGACTCATTGCAACTTCAATATCAACATTTCTCAATTTTACATCCAACTCTCATTTAAAGGTACTTGAGACATCAACCCATGGTAGAGATATAGAATTTCCAATATCAATTATAAATTCATAATAAGGAAATAGTGGAATAATAGTATAAATCAAGGCTTAACAAATTAAATCATCATACTCTCATAATCATATACGTTTTGGACATAATTCCATCTCAACATCATACACATATCGGATGACATCATCCCATAGCTCATGGACAATAATATAAGATATAAAACCATATTTATAATTCATGGTAAAACATGTAAAATCTCATGTCAATGTAATTCAACAAAAATATTGGGCACAAGATCGAAAGGATAATCTTGTTCAAATCCCCACATACCTAAAAATGGAAGATGAATATGAACTTCGGACTCTGGAACTTTATTCGCGAAAATAAAGGGTGCTTCTCGAAGCCCTTAACATGATCAACTCGAATCCCAAATCAATTTGAAATTTCTACGGTTCAATCAAGAGACATAGAATGATGAAATTTGGAGTAGTAGGGTTGGAGTTTGAGCCTTAGGAAATTTTTGAGAAAAATGAGCTATTGAATGCTCTTAATGGACTTAAATCCATGGTTTACCCGGTTGGTCAAGAATACTATGAAAATGAGTATATAGAGAAAAAATCATCTTGCCCAAGCATATACTCCATTCTAGATTTTTTTGGATATCGTAGAAAACACACAAGCTAAGATAAACATAGTAATAAGGATTAAATCAAAAGAGAACGATACCTTTGACATGCTCAGGATTCATAGCAAAGAGGTGGGGATATTTGGCGCACATATCCGCTTTGTCTTCCCAAGTAGCACTCTTTACATATTGATTTCGCCAAAGGAACTTCCTTGTTTCTTAGACTACGAACTTGAAAGTCAAAAACCTCAACCGGAATCTCTTCATATGAAAGACTATCTTGAATACCCAAGCTTTCGGAAGGATCAATCACAACAGAATCACCAATAGATTTCTTAAGCATAGAAACATGGAAAA
The DNA here is from genome assembly GCA_030864215.1 of Capsicum pubescens. Taxonomy (NCBI): domain Eukaryota; kingdom Viridiplantae; phylum Streptophyta; class Magnoliopsida; order Solanales; family Solanaceae; genus Capsicum; species Capsicum pubescens. The sequence goes on from CM061546.1 coordinate 185,242,267, forward strand.
CCGGATGAATGTTAGATAACTCCGCGGGCAATTCAACCTTATATGCTACCTTCCCAATGTGATCCACAATCTTATAGGGACCAATGTAATGGGGACTTAGTTGTTTCCCTTTCTTCCCAAATCTCTTCACCCCTTTCATGGGTGAAACTTTCAAGTACACTAAATCACCAACATCAAATTCAAGGTCTTTCCTCCTTATATCTGCGTATGATTTTTGATGACTTTGGGCGGTTTTCAACCTCTCCCGAATTAACTTAACCTTCTCTATGTCCTCGAACACCGCATCCGGTCCAGTCGCGACAGCCTCACCAACTTCAAACCAACCAATGGGTGATCTACACCTTCTACCATACAAAGCTTCAAACGGGGCCATTCCAATAGTTGCATGAAAACTGTTATTTTAAGCAAACTCGATTAATGCTAAGTGCTCATCCCAACTACCTTTAAAATCAAGCGCACAAGCCCTCAACATATCTTCTAAAGTCTGAATGGTCCACTCGGCCTGACCATCTATTTGCGGATGGAAAGTAGAACTTAAACGAATTTGGATACTGAGACCCTTCTGGAAAGATTTCCAAAAATGAGAGGTAAACTGATTACCTCTGTCAGAAATAATAGCCAAAGGGATTCCATGAAGTCTGATGAGTTCCCGAATATATATTCTAGCATAATCTTCAGCTGTATACAATGAATGCACAGGAAAGAAATGAGCTGATTTCGTCAGTCGATCTAGACAACCCAAATTGAATCATGATGGCGACGAGAAGTAGGCAAACCAACTATGAAGTCCATATTCACTTCTTCCCACTTCTAATGAGGAATGCTAAACTCTTGCATCATTCCACTGGGCCTTTGATGCTCTATTTTAACCTGTTGATATGTGGAACACTTCGCCACATATTCTTCTATGTTTCTCTTCATACCGTTCCACCAATAGATTTCCCGCAAATCATGGTACATCTTGGTAGCACCATGATGGATGGAGTATCGCGTACCAAGCGCTTCCTCCATAATCCTCTGCTTCAAGTTATCAATATCAGGAACACATAATCTTTCTCCGAGTCTCAAAATGCCATCTCCCTATTTGGAGAAAACCTCCACCTTTTGGTCTTTAACTAAATCTTTTAACCTGACCAAGGTAGGATCCCTGTCTTGCTTCTCCTTTACTTCCGAAACTAAAGAGGATTCGAAACCGCTTTGCACTCCTATACTACCCTCAGCATCACCAAACAACCTAACCCCCAATCTAGCCAAACGATGTGCCTCACGATCCAACTTCTTCTTACTAATCTCCATATTTGCTATGCTACCCATGGACTTCCGACTAAGGGCATCTGCTACTATATTGGCCCTGCCCAGATGATATAGCACACTCATATCATAATCTTTCAATAGTTCTAACCATCTTCTCTACCTAAGATTCAACTTCTTTTGGGTGAATACATACTACAAGATCTTATGGTCCGTGAAGACGTCGACATGGACACCATACAAATAATGTCTCTAGATTTTCAAAGCAAAAACTACGGCAGCTAATTCAAGGTTATGGGTAGGATAATTCTTCTCGTGAGGCTTTAGCTGCCTGGAAGCATAAGCTATAACCTTGCCCTTTTGCATCAATACACAACCCAAACCGACTCTGGAAGCATCGCAATACACCACAAAACCATCAACACCATCAGGAAAATCAACACATGGGCTGAAGTGAGTCGAGTCTTCAACTCCTGAAAACTCTTCTCGCAAGATTCGAACCACAGGAACTTCACTTTCTTTTGGGTTAAACGGGTCATATGAGATGCAATAGATGAAAATCCTTCAACAAAACGACGATAATAACCAGCTAGACCCAAGAAACTTTGGATATCAGAAGGAGAAATAGGTCTAGGACAACACTTTATAGCCTCTATCTTTTGAGGATCAACTCTAATACTTTCGGAAGAAACAACATGACCCAAGAAGGCTATAGAGTTCAGCCAGAACTCACACTTACTGAACTTAGCATACAACCGATGAGTTCAAAGAGTTTCAAACATGATTCGGAGATGATCCGCATGATCACCCTCACTTTGGGAGTAAATAAGACTATCATCAAGGAACACTATTACAAATAAATCCAGATATGGCCAGAATACACGGTTCATAAGATCCATGAAAGCCGCTGGAGCATTAGTTAACCCAAAAGACATCACTAGAAATTCAAAATGACCGTAACGGGTTCAGAAGGCTTTCTTGGGGATATCACATTCCCTAACCTTAAGTTGATGATAATCGGATCTGAGGTCTATCTTTGAAAAGTAGCTCGCACCTTGCAACTGATCAAATAAATCATCAATTCGAGGAAGTGGATATTTATTCTTAATAGTAACCCTATTAAGCTGTTGGTAATCAATACACATCCACAAAGAACCATCTTTCTTACGCACAAACAGGACAGGTGCACCCCACGGGGACACACTAGGTCTGATAAAGCTTTTGTCTAAAAGATCTTTCAATTGCTCCTTCAACTCTTTAAGTTCCACGGGAGCCATGCTATACGGAGGAATGAAAATAGGCTAAGTATCAGGAACAAGGTCAAACCCAAACTCTATCTCTCTATCAAGAGGTATTCCAGGGAGATCTTCCGGAAAGATATCAAGAAACTCATTAACAACATTAATTGACTGAATGGTCGGGGTTTCAGACTTAGTGTCTTTAACCCGAACCAAATGGTGGATGCAACCCTTGGAAATCAACTTCCTAGCTTTGAGTTAGGATATGAAACGACCCTTAGGAATCACAAAACTCCCAAACCATTCAAGGATAGGTTCATCAGGAAACTGAAACTTGACCACAAGGGCACGACAATCAATAGACGCATAGCATGAGTGAAGCCAATCCATACCCAGAATGATATCAAAGTCAACCATGTCTAGCTCAATCAAATCAGCATACATAACCCGATAAAAGACAGTAATGGGACATTTCTTATACACCCGCTTAGCAATGACAGACTCTCCACCGGAGTAGAAACCAAAATAGTCTCAAAAATTAGTTCAGGATCCGTTTCAAAATTTACAGCAACCAGAGGTTTCACATAAGAAAAACTCGAATCGGGGTCCATCAACACATAGACATAAAAATAGAAAACATGGAGCATACCAGTGACAACATCAGGAGAGTCCTCCTGCTCTTGACAAGGTGGTATAGCATAGAAACGATTCTGGTATTGACCGCCAGCAGTACTAGATGAAGCACCCTGAGGAGGAACTGGATGGGCTGCGGGAGGCGGGGCACTGGTAGCCTGACTCTAGGGATAGGCATCACGACTCTACTATCTGGCATACGGGCAGTCTCTAAGTATGTGGCCCAACTTTCCATAACTAAAAAAGCCCCGCTGCCCCATATAACACTCCCCAAAATGGTCTTTACTACACTTAGCACACGAAGGAGGATGAGGCCGGTTGCTTACACTATCCTGAGACCTGTAAGGTACCAACCTATTCCCGAGCTCCTTACTGCCCCAATATACGGGAGCACTAGCTGAGGAAGGCGCAGGTATAAATGGACATCTCTGAAACTGAGGGCGACTCTCTCCAGAGATTCTAGTCTGACCAGACCCTTGTTACTCTGATCTGACTCTCTTTATCCCTCTTACTCTTTCTCTTTCCTTTATCTTATCTGACTTAATATGTTGGGCGTGAATCATTAACCTAGGAAGATCAATCTCCCCGTTGATCATAGAAGATCTAAATTCTTTCTCCACATAACTCGACACCCCAGTTAGAAACTTGCTCATACTAGTCCTCGAGTCAGCCATCATATTAGGAACGTACTTCAATAGCTGATTAAACTTAAGACAATACTCCTTAACCGACATGGATCCTTGTCCCAAATTCATAAACTTCTCTATATTAGCTTTCCATAACTCAAGAGGAAAGAATCTATCCAAGAAAGCATCTTGGAATAATTGCCAAGTCACCTGAGCGGTATCTTTCTCTCTACCCTTATTCCACATCTACACCCAGTCATAAGCCACATTCTTCAACCGATAAGAATCCAGCTCCACACTTTCTTCCTCGGTCACATGCATAATTTGTGTAATTTTCATCATTTCATCAACATACATCTTCGGGTCCTCACCTACTCTCGACCCATGAAACTCTGGCGAATTCATCCGTATAAAATCATGAATTTGTGCTGCTGCTGAATTATTTTCCTGTGGAGGTGGAGTGTTGGCTTTAGTATTGGCGGTAACTACCTGGGCTTGCATCTGAAAAGCTGCCCAAAATTCGACATGGGATGCCGTCTTATGTAACGGATCAATGGGTTGAGGTTGGTTGTTGTTTCCGCGAGCTCGACGTGGAGGAATTTTCTCGTCGTAAGAACACATGAATTAACAGTAGAAGGAAACAGTTGTATGCATGATAGACTCTTGTAGAAATAAAGAAACGACTTTTCCTAGAACGCCCCGCAGCCTCTTGATGATAGGTATGGCGCGCTACACACCGATGCTCAAGACTCTATGTAACGCGTCTTATAAGACTCCCTAGGACTCTTCACAACCATAGGCTCCGATACAAAGTTTGTAACACCCCGAAATATCATCCCGAGATGCCACACAGTGCCCAAGGCTACACGTAGCCTCAAGCTAACCCCTTAGGCCAAAACACTACCCTTGGGTTCCAACACAACAACATACACGCTACGCTAAGGATATATATACAAGTACATATCATATCACATCACACATGGCATGGAATATCGTTAGACTATACATATATGGAATGTCTATACACAAACCAACCCAACAATACACTAGTCTGACATAGCCTCTATACAGCAAAATCAACGAGCCATTGGGACAAACCCCCAACTAACTCAACACACCAAAGGGATCACAAAACAACAACACCAAAACTAGCAACTTGGTCCTCAAACTATGAGGACTCACCACTGAAGGAACGTAGATGTGGCACTCGGATATCAGTGTCGCAGCTGGGGCTGAGTACCTGAACCTACATCATGGTAAGAATGTAGCCCATAGTGAAATATGTAGGTCAGCACAAGATACGTACTGAGTATATGGGGGTGCATGTAAAATATAAATAATATCATAAATTTCATAAAAACGTACATACAGACCATAATGACACGCCTGGTTTGAGTGACATTGAATCATGCAACTCATAACATCTTAGAAAGGAAATATAGGAGAAAAACCTCATAAATCATTATAGATCATCATAGGCAACTTGACTTACCACATCAAAACTCGGAGTGACTTGGTATTTCAATAAAGATGACTCTTATGGACAGGGGAGTTTCCTATAACCGACAACCCCACGTGAGCTACGTGGAATACCAATGTTTGAAACCCCCGTTGGCGGGAGCATCATACTATTTTCCAGAGAGTGCGACCTTAAAACTGCAATAATCATAATTGGGCTCTCTGGCCAATAATATCATCATCAAACAACCCTACGGTGGAACATAGGTTTGGGGAAATACCAAATTTCTCTCTCGGTGCTAAGTACTACTCTCCGATAAGCTCAGAACGCATTAGGAAATCCAGTACAACATCACAAGGGTCTATCATAAAGACCAAATCAAATCTCTTTCTCATTTATCAAATCATATCAATTTGTGGATTCCTAACTCAACGCATTTTAGCTCAAAACATTTTAATCTTCCTCAACATCCACAAGGTATCAATGCATTGAACCATAACCGACTTGACATTCGGACAAGGATATGAAGACTTAATACATAATATTTTCAACAATTTAACTCATCAAAAATATCCGAAAAATACCAAGACTCATTGCAACTTCAATGTCAACATTTCTCAATTTTCCATCCAACTCTCATTTAAAGGTACTTGAGACATTAACCCATAGTAGGGATATAGAATTTCCAATATCAATTATAAATTCATAATAAGGAAATAGTGGAATGATAGTATAAATCAAGGCTTAAACAATTAAATCATCATACTCTAATAATCAAATACTTTTTGGACATAATTCCATCTCAACATCATACACATATCGGATGACATAATCCCATAGCTCTTGGACAATAATATAAGATATAAAACCATATTTCCAATTCATGGTAAAACATGTAAAATCTCATGTCAATGTAATTCAACAAAAATACCGGGCACAAGATCAAAAGGATAATCTTGTTCAAAGCCCCACATACCTAAAAATGGAAGATGAATATGAACTTTCGACTCCAAAACTTTATTCACGAAAATAAAGGGTGTTTCTCGAAGCCCTTAACATGATAACTCAAATCCCAAATCAATTTGAAATTTCTACGGTTCTATCAAGAGACATAGAACAATAAAATTTTGAGTAGTAGGGTTGGGGTTTGAGCCTAAGGAAATTATGGAGAAAAATGAGCTATTGAATGCTCTTAATGGACATAAATCCATGGTTTACCTGGATGGATTTGAGTGGGAATGACCAAAATACCCTTAAAAATCAAATAATGTCAAATCTGTCCTTTGGTGGACTGTTTTGATAGGCTGAAGTAGATCGACCATAACATTTTGCTCCGATGGCCAACTTAGGTGAAACCAATTTCATTGGAAAGAGGACTTTCATATATTTTTGTTGATATATAGTATCTCACCTAAATCATTATGTATAAGTAGTTATGATTGTTTGAAGTTGACCCTAAAATTGGCCTCAGTATTTTTTTCTGCACATTTACTGTTCAGAACTATTCACGGTTAGATCGGAATGATCATAACTCATCGCTCGAGTGTACGTTTTGGATGATCCACATATTGTTGGAAAGATTATTCGATGTTCTATGCGATGACGAGTCACATATCTAGAAATTCCACACAGAAAAATTATTAATCACGATAAAGAACAGAATTCAATATATTTTCGTCTGAGATCTTAACGAATTTTTTTTTTATGGCATCATAGAGGGTTAATGCACAAGTAAGTCAATGTCTCAAAATCATCATAATTTGTAAAATAATGCATGCTAAATGTAGATGACTCACATAAGTTAGAATGTCTGAAAGTTTTAAATCATAATCATGAATAGCCAAACATGTTGCATAAATCTAGTGAGTCATAACATTTAGTTTTTAAAAGTTTTACTGGTGTTCTGTCTTTAAATCATACTGTCTAAGCATAGAAAGGACTTACTTTTATATCTGTAATCTGAAATTTAAAACTACGTAGCTGATGTCACATGTAAAGCAATATCTGAATAAATCTGTGACCCTTTACACTTAGTTTTACAAAATCTTTTATGTTATTCTTTACTCTTTTCTTTAAGCTGTATGGAAATACTTTTAAAAACAATTCTACAAGTCTTTATTCTTAGGGAGGTTCTCTTAACCGACATACACCATGTGAGTTATCACAGTGTCCAACGTCTAGTTCCCTTATGGGAAAACCTCACGTTAGGGAGAGGTATCATACACTTCCCAAGGAGTATAACCTAATCTAAGTGATCATATCTATAACTATCATCCATATAAAAATTGGAATAAACAAATAATATGAACCTACATTGACTTGTACTTTTGGGGTATGTGAACATACCCAACTCGGTGCTAAATACTACTCCCTTTAATTTGTAAGCTCATTCTATTAGAAATCAACTTTAAAAATAGTATAATGGTTTATAATGAAAGATAACTGCATATCTGTTAGTTAAATCTTTAACTGAAACTGTTAGGTGGATTCCAAGTCTAAACTGAGATCAAAAGATCAAGTCTATCAAAATCTAAAAATAATTAATCATAGGATGCTTAAAGTATAGTTATTCTTGAAAGATCAACATACAACTAGATCTTAACAACCCATGCATCAAATTCATGTCAAAACAACATAAGATTCATGCTTGATAATGTAAGTATTGATAATTCATCTCAAAATCTGGAAATTTCTGTAATACGCATGAAAATACAAAAATAAACATGCAAATTCATCATCTAAGTCACTTTAAATCTTATAATCTTTTAATTAGAAATATTGGGTATGAACCCTAATTTGAAACTCATGTAATTTCATATAATATCAACTTTAAAATTAATTTTGGACGCAAGGATGAAAGGATTATCCTTGTTGAAAAGCCCCACATACCTTAATCGATGTAATTGATGAGAACACTTGATTTTGGATTCCTATTTGTGCTCTTGAAGATGGAGTCTTGATTATCTTAAATTGATAACCTTGAATTTTGAGTTTACTTGGAGAAAGAATGGTGGAATTTAAATTTTTTAAGAATCAAGTTTTGATGTTCTAGGGTTTTTTGAGAGGAAGTTGATGAAAAGTAAGCATATAATTGTTGGAATAGGATTAATTCTCTGGGTTTTTTCATAAATTGGGGGCTTGGGAAAATACTAAACTACCCTTTTAAAATCAACTACGGAAATTTGAAATCCCAATTTTGGGCCCCAACGCGACACGCCATAATCACGGTGGCTTACTTGAAAAAAGGGACTATTGCGAACTGGAACTTCACCGCGACACGCAGCTATCGCGGTAAGCCACTGGAAATTTACAAATGCCATTTAGTCCATCACCGCGACATGGTACCATCATGGTGAGCTGCTAGAAATTGATCAACGAGAACTAGGACCTCACCGCGACATGAGCCAATCATGGTGGTTCGTTGGAATAGGAAAATTATGATTTCGTCCTTCACCGCGATGCAATGCCTGTCGAAATGCCATACTGATTCACTAAAAATGTCATAATTTCTCAATAGAGTATCAGATTAAGGCAAAATTGGTATTGTAGTATCAGATTAAGGCAAAATTGGTATTGTTGGAAAGCTGGTTCAATTATCTACTACTTTGTGGTCTATAATTGGAAAATTCTACATGTATCAAGAGATTCATTTTTTAAGCTAACCCTTGAGACTCTAGAAGTAAAATTGAGCTACGACAAGTAAGGGGTATTACATTATGTCCCCCTTTGGAATATTTGTCATCGAATGAGACTAAATAAAATAATGATTCTGAGGATCTAAGGCTATAAATGCTGGCATGCACAGCTGAAACAACTATATGATTGAATGAAAAACATACTAAGCGACTTAACTACCTGCGAGTGCATGAATTTACATGAAGATATTATATTGCTGAATTTGAGATGAAAAAGAACATAATTAATAAAGATTGTTACCTTCATCTAAATCAGAGTTCGTGGGGAAAAGATGAGGATACTTGGTTGTAATACACCGTACTTCTACCTAGCTTGAAATCATCCCAAGTATGTTAGAAACTTACTTTGAAAGATGAACTCACTTTTATATACGTGGGATTTTTAAGATTTTCACTTTTTCATATGGGAAATTGAATTAGCTTTCAAACGATACCAATTTCGTCCAAATCTGATATCGGGGGAGAAAGTTATGGCCGTTTTAAAGAAAGCAGTCAAAACTGCCCAGGTGCAATGATGAGGGCCGACGGACTGTCGAGCTAGCGACGGACCATTGCCCAAACCGTCATAATAGAGGTAGTGAGACCACCTTCCACCTAATGGCAATGGATCAGCCCGACGGACCATCGAGCTAGAGATGGACCATCGCCTAAGCCATCGCAGAAGAGACAGTGAACCCCTATTCTACCTAGGCGCGACGGTCATGACCGAAGGACCGTCGACCCAGTGATGGACCATCGCACCCACCATCGCATAGTTTGTTCAATAATTTTAAAGTCATTTTTAAAAGGGTATTTGGTTCTTTTTCACCTGTTCTAACCCCTAATTATATCAGACGAAGACTCATAAGTTCATTATCCATCTACAATATCAAATTAGGGTTTTCTCTCAAAGATAATCCCTAAAAACAAGATCCAAATCATTCTTCAAAAAACTAAGATATTCCAAGTTCTTCAAGTCTAGGAACTTCAAGAAACTCACAACCCAGGTACGTCATGTGTTGATTCATGGGTCCCTTTCACCCATGAAGCTCAAGAATCTCTTTTCAAAATCCAAGATTTGTGTATTTATGAATGTTCATGATTTAAATTGGATTGAAATTCATGTTCATGTTGTTGTGGGGTTTTGATTCAAGTTTGAAATTATATATTCCAATGATTGACCCTAAGATGTGATGATTTGCATAATAATCATGATAAACCCTTAAATTTACACGTTGATGGATGTATCCATGATTATTAGATGTGTTGATGATTATATAACCAAAGCATGCTTCCTATGTTTTTGATTAAATTCTTATGTGAAGGAAAAGTGTCGTACTAGTATGATAATATGAAATCCTCATTCATGTACAAGTTCATGATTGTTAAGTGTTTGATGAAATGTCTTAGTCAATGAATTATGGATATATGTGTTGCCATTGTGGTGCTTTAGCACTTGTACTTCATGAAATACCCATCTTATTATATTATGGATTGTTGATATTGGTCATGTATTCAAGAAATTCATGCTTTGTCAGTTTAATTCTATCGAGTCTTTGGGGGTACTTGTGCCCAACAATAAGCTATGTGCCTAGAGCCAGTGTCATGTTTTCAAGATACTCTCAGTCGAGCCATGTTCTTAGAAATCCAGTCAGTCATGTGACTTAGGAAAACTCAGTAAACTAAGTAATTTCAAAAACCTCAGAAATTCAGTAATCTCAGTAGTATTCCGTTAGTCAACGGAACTCAGTTAACTCGGCCTAGTTAGTTCGGTTAATCATGTTCAGTGTCTATCCAAATAGGAGTAGAAATTATCACCGAGCGAACACAAGGATGGGAACCCACCTATTATATGAGGGTGTGATTCTTAAAAGCAATCCTTGTGTTCCAGAACTATGTAACCAGCGTAGGTTGAGACATCATAGCCTGTTATATGAGGGCAGATGAGGTTGATTAACCTACTATTTGAGCGTTCCTACCATTCTCACTAGATTTACCAATTATATAAGGGTTACTCACAGATTTTCCTTACCAGTGGCACGGTATTGACACCCTTCCAATTGGGGTTACAGATTGGACCCCAACTCAGCCATAATGGTGTATTAGGGGCATGTCGGTTAGATGACTACTTCCCACAGTTTCAGTACTGAATCAGGAATGTCAGATATAGTCATTCAGTCTCAATAATAGAACACAGATAGTTCTATAAGATTCAGGACTGTCAGATACAGTAAACTCAGAATAGTACAAAACTCAGCTAGATCCATCAGAAACTAGACTGTCAGATACAGTCGCTCAGTATTAGTTATTTCAGTTATATAGTTATTAGTATCTCATGTAATCAGTACTCAGATTCAATAATCATGTTATCATGAACTCAGTTATAGTTATTATGTAGTCATGCATGTATTCTCACGTTCATGTTATGCAGTCAGTTATTGTAGTTCATGCATGTGAACACTTTTGCATTTAGCCTACCTAACATGCATACCAGTACATTCAAATGTACTGACGCATTTTCTCTATGATGTTTTATACCATAGGTTCAGAAGCACGAGATCCAGAGCATCAGTAGCATTTCAGTCTCAGCTGTCACAGTTAGCAGTGAGTCCTCATCCTTAAGGACATGACCATTACTTTATTATCTCATTAATTAATTTATTTCAGTAGCTGGAGTTAGTTGGGGACAAGTCCTATCAACTCCTTATTCAGATAGTTCAGTCAATTAGAGGCTTTTTAGACTATCATGTTCAGACAGTTTATTTTAGGTTTTGTTTTGGTACTGTGATGCCATATAATTCAGAGATTATTTTATCAGTTTTGAACCTTATGGCCTTACAACCTTTATTTCTGCATTTATACTGTATATTATGTATTGTTCAGGTACAGATATTAGTCATAGGTTAGCTTGTGGTCCTTCGAGGTCATGAGAACCGTGTAGCATTCCGGTTACAAGATCTGGGGCGTTACCTTGGTACACATGTCTTTTTCTACTTCCCAAGTGGCACCCTCAACATATTGATTTCCCCACAGAACTTTTACCTAGGGAACTTCTTTGTTCCTTAGCCTACGAATCTGATGAACAAGAATCTCTACTGGAACTTCTTCGTATGGAAAGGCTATTCTAAATATCAGTGTTTTCTAAATGTACTACAACAGTTGAATCATCCATATACTTGTTCCATAAGGACACATGGAACACTGGATGAACTGATGACAAGTCTGCAGGTAGTTCAATCTCATATGCAACCTTTCCCACACAACTCAAAATCCTATAAAGGCCTACATAACGGGGACCTATGCTACCCCTTTTTGCCAAATATCTTCACCCTATTCATAGGTGAAACCTTCAAATGTACAAGATCATTTACTTCAAACTCGATATCTCTCCTTCTTACATCAGCATAAGATGTCTGACGACTCTGAGCTACTTTCAATCACTCTCAAATCAACTAAACTTTCTCCAAGGCTTTAAACACCATATCTAGCCCAATCAAAGTGGCCTCACCCACTTTGAACCAACTTACTAGTGATCTATACCTTCCACTAAAATAGTAACTGTTGTTGTAGGTAAACTCGATCAACGACAAGTGGTCATCCCAACTTCCTTTTAAATCAAGATCACAGGCCCTCATTATATTCTCGAAGATCTGAATGGTCCTCTTTCCCTGACCATCTGTCTGCGGATGAAAAGAAGAACAGAGCAAGACCCTTCTAAAAGGCTTTCCAAAACTAAAAAGTAAAATGAGTACCCCTATCTGAGATGATCAATAAGGGAACTCCATACAATCAAACCAACTCTCTGATATAGAACTTAGCATAATCTTCAATTATGTAGGATGTGTGAACTGGCAAGAAATGAGGTGATTTGGTCAATTTATCAACAATAACCCATATCGAATCATGCTGACGACGTGAATGGGGTAATCCAATCACAATATCCATATTCACCACTTAACACTTCCAAGTGGGTATGCCAAAATCCTGCAGAGTGCCACCAGGTCTTTGGTGTTCAACCTTAACCTGTTGACAAGTTGCACACTTGGCTATAATTTTGTGATATCTTTCTTCATACCACATCAACAATAGGCTTCCCGTAAATTACAGTACATCTTGGTGGGTCCCTGATAAATGGAATAACACACACCATGCGCTTCTTCCATGATCCGTTGCCTCAAATCCTAAATACATGGCACACACAATCTACTCTAGTATCTCAAAACACCATCTCCCCCTTAGGAGAAAACCTCTACCTTTTGGTCTTTAACTGACCCCTTTAGTTTGACCAAACTAGTATCCTTATCATGTTTCTCTTACACTTAAGAAATTAGAGATAATTTTGAACTACTATGAACCCCAACATTTCATTCACCTGAGTCAACAAACCTCGCGCCCAATCTAGCTAATCGGTGAACTTCCTGGACTAGTTCTCTCTTATTATTCTCTACATGAGTGACACTACCCACAGATACTCTACTAAGGGCGTCTACGTGTATATTGGCCTTGCTTGGATGAAAAACACATTCATATCATTAATATTTAAACAATTCTAACCACCTTCTCTAACAAAAATTTAACTCCCCCCTGAGTAAACACATACTGCAAACTTTTTTGATCCGTAAACATATCAACATGCACCCCATAAAGATAAAGCCTCTATATTTTCAAAGAAAATACAACAACAGCTAACTCAAGGTCATGGGTAGGGTAGTTCTTTTTGGGATGCTTAATCAGTCTAGAAGCATAATCTATAACCTTACCCCTTTGCATCAAAGCACAACCCAGATGGATTCTAGAGGCATCACAATATACAACAAATCAAACTGTACCATCAGGTAGTGCTAAAAATGGGGCTGAAGTGAGTCGAGTCTTCAACTCAATAAAACTCTTCTCCCAAGAATCTAACCACTGGAACTAAACTTTCTTTTGGGTCAATCTAGACATAAAGGACGCAATAGACGAAAAACCCTCAACAAAATGTCTATAATAGCCAGCTAAACCCAAGAAATCTCTACTTTCTAATGGAGAAATGGGTCTAGGCCAATTTCTTAATGCCTCTATCTTCTGGGGATCAACTCTAATACCATCACTGGAAATAATATGGTCCAGGAAAGCTACTGATCTTAGCCAAAATTCACATTTTCTGAATTTGGAGAACAACTAGTGATCACTAAGAGTTTGCAACACAATTCTAAGGTGGTATGTATGATCATCCTCACTACGAGAATAGACAAGAATATTATTTATAAAAACTATGAAAACATGTCCAATTACAGTTTGAACACTCTGTTCATCAAGTCCATGAAGGTTGCTGGGGAATTTGTTAGTCTGAAGGATATGACCAGAAACTCGAAATGACCATAATGGGTTTTGAATGGGGTCTTTGGAATATCACATTCCCTTACTCTAAGCTAATGATAACCAGATCTAAGGTCTATCTTGGAGAAATAAATTGCACCTTTGACTTGATTGAATAAATCATCAATCCTAGAAAGAGGATATTTGTTTCTTATTGTGACTTTATTCAACTGAAGATAGTCAATGAACATTCGCAAAGAACCATCTTTATTTCGCACGAATAGGACAGGAGCGTCACATAGATAGTCATTGGGCCTTATGAAACCTTTATCTAATAGATCTTTAAGTAGCTCTTTTAACTCTTTACGATCTGCTGGAGCAATACGATAAGGAGAAATAATGATAGGCTAATTATCTGGGAGAACGTCAATATCAAATTCTATTTCCCTATCGGGAGGTACCCCTGACAAATCTTTGGGAAAGAAATCAGGAAACTTATTGACTACACCGACTGACTGAATTGTTAGATTCTCAGACTTAGTGTCTTTGACTTGAACTACATGATAGATACACCCCTTTGAGATTAACTTTCTAGCTGTAAGATAGGATATGAAATGACTCTTGGGAGACATTGATTTACCTTCCCACTCAAAGACTGGCTCATCTAGAAACTGAAACTTTACCCCTCGGGTGTGACAATCTATAGATGTATAAAAATAATGGATGCAATCTATGCCAAGAATAAGTTCAAAGTTGACCATATCTAACTCTATTAAGTCTGCAAACATGATTTAATAAAGGACAGTGATAGGAAACTTTCTATAGATGTGTTTTGAAATAACTTACTCACCCACTAGGGTAGAAACTTAGAAGGGCTCAGGGATATTTTCAGGACCGATTTAAAAATTCATTGCAACTAGTAGGGTCATATAGGAAAAATTTGACCCAGGGTATAACAGCACATAAACATCAAAATAAAGCACACAAAGCATACCAGTAAAAACATCTAGTGAATCCTCCTACTCTTGATCGGATGGTAAAGCATAAAATTTATTTTGGCGCTGACCGCCACCGATACTGGATGATGCGCCCTGAGGAGGTACTGGGTGACCTAGAGGATCTAGTACACTAGTAGTTTGAGTCTGGGATAAAAATCCCTATTTTCCTGCTTAGCATATAGATACTCTTTGATTCCATGTCGCAATGTACCACAACCAAAACAACATTTCTGTCCCAACAAACCCTCACCGGAATGATTCTTACCATACTTAGCACAAGGAGGATAACTAGGGTTTCCACTCACACTTTTCTAAGATCTGGACATAGAAGTCTTACCCTATGTTTATTCCCTAGATTTGGGGGTGGGAGCAGTAGATGAAGATGTCGTTGGCATAGATGAATGATTCTTATGCTGTGAACGACTTCCATCTTTTTACTTTGTCTGTCCATACTCAAACTACCCAGTTCTAGCCTTCTTATTTCCCCTCTCTCTTCCCTTCGACTTTTCTTCCTTAATCTACTGAGCAGAAATCATCAATCGATAAAGATCCATGTCAAAAACAATCTTGGCAGTGTTACACTCTTTACTACCAAACCAGATACTCCAGTAACAAACTTACTCATACTTGCCCTAGGGCCAGCCATCGTATCAGGGGCACACTTAGACAACTAGTTGAACTTAAGAAAGTATTCTTTCACTGTCATTAAGCCATGCCTTAGGTTCACAAACTCTTCTACCTTAGATTCTCTTATTTCACAAGGAAAGAATCTGTCTAGAAACTTATCCTAAAACACCTGTCAACTCATAAGAGTTGCATTCTCACCTCTAACATTCTTCCATATAACCACCTAATCATAAGCTACATCCTTTAATCTATAGGATATTGACTCTACACTCTCCTTTTTAGAAACATACACAATCTGGGTGATCTTCTTCACCTAATCTAAATAAAATTATGGGTCCTTACCTACTTTTGACCCAAAGATCTTTGGCAGATTCATTCTCTTGATGTCTTAGATTTTGCTGCTGCTAAATCCCCATTCTGTCGAAGTAAGACTGTTGCCTGATGGTTTCCCTGAACATTAAAAGACAGAGCTTAGGCCAACGCCTAAAAAATAGCCTAAAATTTAGCATGGGATACATTCTCATTTAGAGGGTCAGCAGGCAGCGGTGGTTGGTTTTCATTTCTTCAGGCGATAGCTCAGCGTGGAGGCATATTCAATTGTCATATAAGAGCATGAGTTCAAAGCAGATAGAGATAGTGTTAGAACGATAGATCATGAAAGAAAAAAATAATTTCCTAAAAACGTCTCATAGCCTCTTGCTCATAAATGTGACGTGCTTCACACCCATGATCAAGAATCTATAAAACGTCGATCGTCTGACTCCCTAGAACTTTTATAACCTTGGGCTCTGATTCCAAGTTTGTAAAAACCTGAAAATGGGTCCCGAGACATCACACGATTCTCAAGACTACGAGTAGACTTAAGCTAACCCTATCTGCCTTCTACTAAATCTGAAGCTCAAAATCAAGAAAGTATAGATATAAAACCAAGTTTAAAATACGGAATTTTTTAGGAGCTAAACTAAAACTATTTGAATATAATATTTGAGAATATTAAACTAAAGAGTTTGATCAATCAATAATGAAAATCTAAATCATATCTAGTAATTTGATAAGCCTCTACTACTAATGCTAGAGAGTCACTGGGACAAACTGTCAGCTAACTTGAACTTTCTGAAAATACTGAATCATCTATACTAATAAGTTGGAAAACTAAATTATTAAGTACCCAAACTATGAGGACTCACCAACTGTCTGGATATAGATGGAGATGCTTAAAATCAGTCATGCTGCAGGAACTGAGCACCTGAACCTAGATTTTGAGACAATATAGCACACAGTCGTATATGTAGATAATACTTGATTGTAATAAGTATATGGGGGTGACTGCACAAGTAAGTCAATGTCTCAATATCATCATAATTTGTAAAATAACACATGTTAAATGTAGATGACTCACATAAGCTGGAATGTCTGAAAGTGCTAAATATAATCATGAATAGAAAAACATATTGCATAAATCTAGTGAGTTATAACATTTAGTTTCTAAAAGCTGTACTGGTATTCTGTCTTTAAATAATGTTGTCTAAGTGTAGAAAGGACTAACTTTTATATCTGTAATCTGAAATCTGAAACTTCATAGCTGATGTCACATATAAAGCAATATCTAAATAAATTTGTGAGTCCTTACACTTAGTTTTCTAAAAGCTTTTCTGATATTCTTTAATCTTTTTTAAGCTGTAGGGAAATACTTTTTAAAACTATTTATCAAGTCTTTACTATTAGGGAGGTTCTTCTAACCGGAAAACACCATGTGAGCTATCATAGATTCAAACATGGGAAAACCTAACATTGGGGACAGGTGTCATACTCTTCCCAAGGAGTATATCCTAATATAAGTGATCACATCTGTAACTGTCATCCATATAAAAATAGGAATAATTTGATAATCTAAACCTACGTTGGCTCATAGTTTTGGGGCATTTGAACATACCCAACTCGGTGCTAAATACTACTCTCTTTAATTTATATGCTCATTCTATTGGAAATTCACATTAAAAATAGTATAATGGTTTATAATGAAAACCAACTGTATATTTTTTAGTTAAATCTGTAACTAAAACGGTAAGGTGGATTCCAAGTCTAAACTGAGATCAAAAGATCAAGTCTTTATCAAAATCTAAAAATAATTAATCATAGGATGCTTAAAGTATAGTCATTCTTGAAATATCAACATACAACTAGGTCTTAACAACCCATGCATAAAATTCATGTCAAAACATCATAAGATTCATTCTTGATAATGTAAGTATTGATAATTCATCTCAAAATCTGGAAATTTCTGCACTACGCTTGAAAATATGAAAATAAACATGCAAATTCATCATCTAAGTCACTTCAAATCTAATAAATTTTAATTAGAAATATTGGGTATGAACCCTAATTTTAAACTCATGTAATTTCATACAAAATCAACTTTAAAATTAATTTGTGCACAAAGATGAAAGGATTATCCTTGTTGAAAAATCCACATACCTTAATTGATGCAATTGATGAGAACACTTAATTTTGGATTCCTATTTGTGCTCTTGAAGATAGATTCTTGATTATCTTGAATTGGTAACCTTTAATTTTTAGTTTGTTTGGAGAAAGAATGGTGGAATTTGGATTTCCTGGGAATTAAGATTTGATATTCTAGGGTTTCTTTGATAGGAAATTGATGAAAAGTGAGCATATAATGGTTTGAATGGGATTAATTCTTTATTTTTCATGAATTGGGGGCTTGGTAAAAGACTATACTACCCTTTCAAAATCAACTTCAGAAATTGGAAATCCTGATTTTAGGACCCATTGCGATGCGCCACTATCACGGTGGCTTACAGGAAAAGGGACTATTATGAACTGGAACTTCACCGTGATGCGGAGCTATCACGGTAAGCCTCTAGAAATTGACTAATGCCATTATGGCCATCACCGCAATGCGGAACCATTATGGTGAGCTACTGGAAATTAACAAACGAGAATTGAGACCTCACCGCGATATGGGCTAATCGCAGTGCTTCACTAGAATCAGAAAATTGCAATTTTGTCCTTCACCATGATGCGGTGTCTATCGAAACGCCATACTATTTTACTAAAAATGTCATAACTTCTCAACCAAGTATCGTATTAAGGAAAAATTGATATCTTCAGAAAGCTGGTTCAATTATCTACAACTTGGTGGATCTATAAATTGAAAATTCTACATTTATCAAGAGATATTCAATTTTGAAGCTAACCCTTGACATTCTAGGAGTAAGCTACGAAAAGTAAGAGGTATTACAATATGTTTTCGCACCACGAACTTAGGTATTTTATATATTTTAATTCAGATGCTCAAGTATCATGTTAGTTCATGGGTTGCTTAGAATCACATGTGGTTCTAAGCACTGTGTTTAGATTAGGGGTAGTCTTGGGTCGTGAAAAACTTAGTATTAGAGCCCATATTTCAAGTGTCCTAGGGTGAGCATGAAGCCGAGTCTAGTAGAGTCTTGCAGCACTTTAAGGACACATCTGTACTTTTCTTTGAGAGGCTACAGGGTATTTAAGAAATGTTTTCGTTCCTTCATGTCTCAGATCATGCTATAGAAAGGTTCTCTAAGACACTTATAAAGACTCTCATCATGCTCCACTCATGTCAAATCAACCTTACCTTCAAGGTTACAGAAATAGTAAAGCTCAAATTCCTACAGATAAAGCTTACCCATACAGTCCCTACAGATAGTTATGGGTTTGTATGTAGGTTAGAAAGTATCCCATCGGTTCTTAATATTTCCAAAATTTGAATAATTTCATTCATGTTCATGAAAATCGTGCACTAAGACAAAGTCAGATGTGCCCTCAAATCCCTTCTCAGAATCCTATTATAGCATATGATCTAGAGCTAGAAGCTTGAACCTAAAAGTTTAGAAGTAGTAAAATGGGGATACTATTTGTCTGGATTTAGTAGACTTTGTATTCCTGGGGCTAGTTGTTTGAAAGGTTAAATAGTGCATGCATGAATTTATGTTTTTTAATTCAAAAATTTAGTGTGATGATATGGGTGTGATTTATAGGTGTGACCAAAGTTATATGGGATTGTATTATTACTAAGTATTTTTACAGTGGGTGTGATTATTTAGTACTATTGAGTTGATAAGTGTGAATGAGTCTAGAAATATAGTATGTGAGTTTCTTACTAGCAAGGTTATGGGTTATAAGTTTAGAGATATGATATTAGTTGGCTATTAATAAAGTTAGTATAGTTCGTTAAAAGTTTTGGAATATCCATGTTAAATGTTAGAATCTAAGTTTAAATCTTGGAGGTTGAGCTAATAGAAATGTGAGTTGAAATTCTAGATGGTATAAACTCATGGTCTGGTGATACTCATATAGATTGTAAGTTGGGTAGTGTTTAAGTTATTTTATGATGACTAGTGGTACTATAGAAATCTAAAGTTGTATCTCAAAAGAAAGTACTAGTAGAGGGTTGTACACTTTCAGGTGCAGTCTTTCAAGGTGATTTAGTATTGATGTGTATAGTTATATCTCATTCTTTACACGACCTAAACTTTGGGCTATGTCGTATTGTCACCTCAAAAACACATGTACCGGATGTCTCCCTGTAACACAACCTAAACACCTCATCATATCATAGGAGTCGAAGGGACTAAAATTTACAAGTTAAGATAGCGGAATAATATCATAAGTCATAGTAATAAAAACTATGCCAAAGTTCAATGTTTTTCACAATAACTCTATACACAACCGAAGTCAATAAATGTATAATTCGGGACAAGACCCCAAATATAGCCAAACCAAGTCTTAAAAGACTAAGCCTAAAGATAAGGACTAATATATGAAGGTCTTCCAGAGGTAAGGAATCTCACAACTTCAAGTCAATGCATGAACCGCTTGATGATCTAATCACTGCTAAGGAAAAGAAGAAGATGCTCCAGCACCTATGTAGCATCTGGAGATGGTTAGCAGTTAAGTGATAACATACGTCATCATTCAACAACATTTCAGTATATCATATTTTATCACGTTCATACACATATCCATACATATGCATATACCATGTACCAAAAAAGCACTTAAATATTCTCAAGCATCCATTAATTAGACGTAAAGTGGAGGACTACCACCTTCCACGCTTATCAATTCACCATGCTTAATAAACCAAGGACTTTAACCACATTTACATTATCATTATAATGGGGACTTTACCCATGTACATTCCTTCATTATGCTAAGGGTTTTAGCTACACACACTATCAAAAAAACAAGGGACTTTATCAACACACACCATCATTCAAACAAGGGACTTTACTCATACACGTTTATCAAAGTGAGGGACTCCAACCTCATGCTCATTTGCTAGACAAGGGAATCTTTCCACATGCCATATTTGAACTTCACCACAAGCCTCTTCATGATGCGAGGTATTTTGACCTCAAGAGGTCATCTTAAGCAACGGACATTACCTTGCGTTCACATTGGGCGATGGTCATTAAATCCAAGCCATATCATGAGGAAAGGGACTTTGACCTCAAACAATCACATAAGGCAAGGTAGTTTGACCTAAAGCCATCATAACCATCGTTAATTGACATTTGGATCTTTATCCTCTTGTCTATGGATCAACACACATTCAATACAACATTTATAGAGTTTAGCTATTTAGCAAATTCAACACTATACAAGACCTCATGTTCATTATGGGAGTCTTCATTGCTCAACCATCGCAATAGTCCAATGTCATCATTCAATTCATTACACCATTCTTTTAATGGTCCTCAAGACCCTCAAAAGACATTCACATTTTAATTCCATTCTCATACCACACTTTAGTTCAATACATTATTCAAGTTCATCCTCATATTAAGGGATTTCAACTCCTTATTGCTCATTTTGCACAATAAGGTTATCATCACACCTTACATGAATCACCATACTCATATCATAAACCTTAAAAACATTCATACCCATTGGGCCATTTCCCTAGTTCAACACATAATCAACAATTGACTAGACAATTCACTTAGACATTTTCACAAACACCTATTGTGCATAGTTATATCAAAGTCATTTTCATAGTAGATATCATCGAGACTAGGGTTACTCATGGACCTCATGTTATACAACATACATCAATCGTCCACCAGTGTAATCTACCATCAACAACATGTATCATTACTAGTATAAACAAGAATTATTAGTATTCATTGTTAGGTAGTAAAACTCTTTTTAATTTGATGCAAAACCATCATGTACACTTACTAATACAAATGTGAATTACATGGGTTTGGAGTTATTTAAGGAGGGAAAGAGATACATGCCTTAGACAACTTCAATCACCAGCAAACTTGACACTTCCTTCTTACCATAAGATAAACACCTTCAAACCCTAGCCTCCACTCTTGCTTCCAAGAGATGTTAGAGTGTTTAGGATGTTTAAGTGTTGTAAAATGAATACATAGGAGGTTACTATTACTTATAAAGTTATAGGGTTTAGGTTTTTAGGCCAGGGAAATGACCAAATGGTCCTTAGTTAAAAGCTGGAAAATCCACAAGTGCAGGGGTACAACTCCCCCTTACGAATCACATGGCAATCGGAACCTAGGGTACAAATGGTACCCAAACTCGTACCCTGGGCATATCCTAGGTCAACCACACTATTTTGGGTATTAAAGGGCACCTTTGAATTGTAACCAAAGGGTACGACTCAACCCCTAACTCGTAAGATCCATCCGTGAACAAAACAATCCACTCTAGGTTAGGTTTTCACTCCATACAGTTGAGTAGTATATGACTCGGTAGCATGGTTATGACCAAGGGATGGCCTTGTCATATGGAGGATAGTATTTTACCTGAACATACTATCTAGGATATGAAAGGGAATAGGGAGAAGGCGATGACTCATGACCAAGGGTACAACTCAAACTCTACAATAGTGACCACTCCAAAGACATCTAAGGTTGTTGTTTTCTCAATGGTCCAAGGTCTGGTTGTTTCAATACCCTCCCACATTTATTGGTAATTATAGATAAAATTTACCACCTCAACATTCACCAAGGAAATCTTCACACAATTTAGAAACAACACACAACAAGGATACAACACAACACATACCATGATCATTACCAATGAACCAAGAATTTTACAATGCCACATTCTGGAGTGTTTCATTCTCCCCCCCTAGGATTATATATCCGCGAATGAAGGGTAACGTAAGCATAAACACAATTTATCACATCAACAAGCATCAAACCAACCATTTCATTTCAATGGTCTTGGGACTTTAACCATTACTTATCCAACACTTTCTCATTCCACAACATATGGATTTCGACCCATCAAGTCATCAAGGATATACAGCATCTCAAAGAATTAGGAACTTTACTCCATTATCTATCAAGGACATGAATAAATTCAAAGTATTAAAGACTTAAACCGATCACAACAAAGCACACATCATTTCATAGCATTAGGGACTTAAACGTATTGTATAGAAAGATACAATTCAACTCACACATTGGGAACTCTAATCCATTGTCTAGAAAGACATACATCAAATTAAGGAAATTAACACATGCCTCCATCATACGCTTCTGGGATGGGAAATAAATTCGTGTACTTGGATTTCATGTCCTCTTTTGCCTCCCAAGTAGCTTCCTCGGACTTTTGGTTTCTCCATTGAACCTTCACCAAAGTTGTTTTCTTTGTTCACAATAGGTGAAACTGTTGATCCCAGATCCACACTTGGACTTCCTCGTAGGACAAAGAGTCCATGATACCAAAATCCTCCAAGGGAACAACAAAATAAGGGTCGCCCATACATTCAACATAGATGTATGGAAAACTTGGCGAATGGAGTTCATACTAGAAAGAAACTCTAATTCATAGGCAACTTTTCCAACCCTCTTCACTATCAGGTAGGGACCAATATAGAGGGCACTAATATTCCCTTTTTCACCAAACTGCATCACTCCCTTCAAGGCAGATACTTTAAAGAATACCCAATCACCGACACTAAACTCTAAGTCTCTACGTCTTACACCCGCATAGAAATTTAGGCAACTTTGAGAAGTTTTCATTCTATTACTAATCAACTTCATCTTTTCTAAGGCATGGTGAACTAAATCGGGCCCATGCAACTTACCCTCTCTAATTTTTTACCACCTAATAGGAGATCGACACCTCCTACCATATAAGGCTTCGAATGGTGTCATGTCAATACTAGCATGGTAACTATTATTATAGGCTAATTCAATCAAAGGAAAGTTGTCATACCAACTACCATTATAATGAATTACACAAGCCTGAAACATATCCTCCAAAGTTTTGATAGTTCTCTCCGCTTGACCATCCATTTGCGAGTGAAAAATGGTACTAAGGCTCACTCTAGTACCCAACCTTTTTTGGAATCACTTCAAAAAGTGGGACAAAAATGGAGGACGATGAACCGATATAATAGACACTGGAGCACCGTGCAACTTTTTGATCTCCACAAGAAATAACATAGCATAATCTTTCGTCGAGTAATTTATCCTCACGGGAAAGAAATGGGTGGACTTGGTCATTCTATAAATAATGACCTATATAGAATCAGATTGATTCTGGGATCTAGGAAGATCATTAATGAAATCCAAATTAATCGACTCCCACTTCCACTCGGGCAATGAAATCTCTTGGTATAGTCCACCGGGCCTTAAGTGATCAACCTTTACTTGTTGGAATACCATACACCTATCCAAATGACTAGCAACATCACTTTTCATATTATTCCACCAATAGGACTCTCTAAGGTCATGATACATATTGGTGGAACTGGGATGAATAGTATAATAGGCTCCATGAGCCTCGGCCATGACCTTTTCCCTCAATCCATCGATGTCGGGAATGCATAGCCTACCTTGGTACCTCAAGATACCATCACAACCAATCACAAAGTCCAGGACCTTTTGTTGACCCAAATTACTCTTGATCTTCCTAAATTCAGGGTCTAAGACTTTTTTTTCTTTTATCTCAACAACAAGAGATGATTGAGATACCGGATACACAAGACACCACCATCCTCGGAGTCCACAAGTCAAACTCCAAGATTTTCCAAATGGAAAATATCTCTCATTAATTCCCTCTTATCCTCGTTAACATGGGACAAACACTCGATAGACAATATACTAAGAGCATCAGTGACTACATTGGCCTTAATGGAATTGTAATAAAGACTCATATCATAGTCTTTCAATAGCTCAAGCCACCTTCTTTGCTAGAAATTCAACTCTTTTTGGGTAAAAACATATGAAGTCTCTGATGATTGGAAAATATATCAATATGAACACCATAAAGATAATGCCGCCAAATTTTTAAAGCAAAGACAATGGATAATAACTCTAAGTCATGGGTGGGGAAGTTCTTCTCATAAACTTTCAATTGTATAGATGCATAGGCTACTACCCTACCATGTTGCATCAAAATTAACAGCAAAACTATCACTACCCTCGAGCAACGTCAAAACTATAGCCAAAGTCAATTTACCTTTCAACTTCTCAAAACTACCCTTACAATAATCGGACCACAACATCTTGACCTTCTTTGGGGTTAATTTTGTCAACGGGGTAGCTATAGTGGAAAAACTCTTCACAAACCTCCTATAATAACTGGCTAGACCCAAGAAGCTCTAAATATTAGTGTCTAGGCTACTTCTTAACAGCCACAATCTTTTGGGGATCCACCATGATCCCTTCACTAGAGATGACATGACCAAGAAAAGCTATGGCTTTCAACCAAAACTCTCACTTGGAGAACTTGGCATACAAATGATGATCTTTTAAAGTTTGTAACACAACATGGAGGTGATATAAATAATCCACCACACTCATAGAATCACTAAGATGTCATCAATGAAAATAATGACAAATATATCCAAGAACGGACGAAAGACCCTATTAATCAAATCCATGAATACCACAGGGGCATTGGTTAACCCAAAGGACATGACGAAAAAGTCATAGTGACCATACTAGTTTCTAAAGGCGGTCTTACGGATATCTGTATCCCTAATTGTAAGCTGGTGATAACCTGATCTAAGGTCTATCTTAGAAAATTAATTCGCACCCTGAAGTTCATCAAATAAATCATCGATCCTAGGAAGAGGATATTTGTTCTTTACAGTCACTTTGTTTAACTGACGATAATCATTTCACATTCGAAGGGAACCATCCTTCTTGTGCCCAAACAACACTGGAGAACCCAAAGGAGACAAACTAGGGTGTATAAAACCTTTATGTAAGAGGTCCTCCAATTTCTCCTTAAGTTCTGTCAACTCCATCGGAGCTATTCTATAAGAAGGAATAGAGATCGGACGAGTGTATGAATAAGATCAATCACAAAATCAATTTCTCCATTCGGATGAACACCGGGAAGATCCTCGAGGAATACCTTGGGAAACTCTTTTACCACGGGATTTGTCTCTACTGAAGGCTCTTACAAGTTAGAATCTTTAACTCAGACTAAGTGATACAAACACCCTTTTGAAATTAACTTTCGGGGTTTAAGATAAGAAATAAACCTTCTCTTAGGCACTATAGGACCAACATCCCATACAATGACCAACTCATTAGTGAATTTAAATATGACCCTACGGGTCCGACAATCTAAGAAAGCATAGTAAGACTGTAACCAATACATTCCCATGATGACATAAAAAACAACCATGTCTAACTCTACTAAGTCAACAAGGGTATCTCTATTACCAATAGATATCACACACACCCTATAGAATTTCATAATAACAACAGAGACTCTGATTGGGGTAGAAGAAGAAAAAGGAACCGACAAACTCTCAAGACCACAATTAAGATGCACACCCATATATGGGGTTATATAAGAAAGAGTAGACCCAGGATAAAGAAAATAATACACATCATGGGAGAAAAGTCTCAACATACCCATGACAACATCGGGAGATGCCTTAAAATCTTGGTGAGTTACAAGTATATACAAACGGTTCCGGCAAGCATCGGTGCCATAAATAGAAGCAAAAGCAGACATAGCACCCTTTGGTGTGGAAATGGATGGAGTAACAATAGAGGCCCTATTGGCCCAAGAAGCTTCTAGAATAGGGCACTCACGTTGCAGGTGCCCAAGATGACCATAATGAAAATATCTGCCTCTCCCTTTCTCATACTCACCATGATGACTCAAACTAAAAACATTTGTAAAGAGGGTGCGGTGGACCCTACTGAGCACCACTAGTCTAAAATTGGGAAGCTTAGACCCAAGATCCGCCTCTAAACTAAGATCAACGACCACCCAAGAACATCTGGTAAAAAGAGAGAACACTAGCCGAAGAGAACGAACCTGAACTCGCCGACTTCTTTCGTGGACACTTGCCATAATTTCCACCACTACCCTCAGAAGGCCTAAACTTATTTTTTTGTTTCTCACTAACCTCAACTTGCTTTTTCTTCTCGTCTTCCACTTGTTGCATATACACAACCAATCTAGAAATATCTATTTTCTCAATCAACAAGGCCACCTTGATTTTGAGAACTAACTCATGGGATAATCTGGAGACAAACTTGTGAATTTTATCCCTCATTCTAGAAACCATCTCGGGACCATACCTTGACAATTGATGAAACTTTTAGGCATACTCTTGAATAGACATCCTTCCTTGCTTTAAGTTCATGAACTCTTCTGCCTTTGCCTCCCTTAATTCTTGAGGAAAGAAGTGTTCAAGAAAAGCCTCAGAGAATTCCACCCAAGAAGTTGGACTAGCATCAATGCCCCTAGATAACTCTAACCCTTCATACCACTAGTTATTTTTTTGTAATCGAGTGAGATGATATGCTGAAACGGGTGCTAGCTTAAAAACCGCCGCAGAACGAAGCAAGGTTGCCACCCTCAATTTTTGAAGCATGCATGATCCAAAAGATCTTCTCCATTTATTCAATAAAAACTTAAGGATCTTCTGTAACCTTCGTACCCAAGAATATAGAAGGGTGAAACCTCATAAATTGGACAATCTTTGTGGTCTCATAAGAAATGGTAGTCAGGGCACCATGCTTCACTTAAGAGGCTACCAATTGAGTGAAGAGGTTGATGGAGAAATGAAAATCCACATTAGTAGCATCCCTTTAAGGAGACCAAAGAGGAATGCCACACTCATAAGAAGGGTTGGTGGGTGTAACCCCATGATGATGGACAGATGCCATAGTCCTATCTCGGGTCTAAACTTCAAAAATTGGACGAGCTTCGTCCATGGGACCCTTAGTAGTGTCAGCCTAAGTCTCAGATCTCCTTTGAGGCATGATATGAAAGATAGCAAATGAAATTAGAGGAAAGCCAAAACATTAGACTTAATAGCTTAAGAATAAATCAAAGGAAAGGGAAATATTCCTAAAATTTCTCATAGTCTTTCTTTTATAAGTATGATGCATTTCACACCTATACAAAAACTTTACTTGACATGATATTGTGAATACCCAACTAACCATGAACCTAGGCTCTGATACCAAATTTACAAGACCTAAACTTTGGGCCATGTCGTATGGGTACATCAAGCCCATATATACCAGAGGTTACCCCGTAACCTGACCTAAATACCTTATCATACCATAGGAGTCGAAGGGACTCAAATTAACAAGTTAAGATTATGAAATAATATCATAAGTAAACATTAGAATCATAATAATAATAACTACGCCCAAGTTCACAGTTGTTCACAATACTTCTATACACAATTTAACTCAATAAATATATATGTCGGGACAAGCCCCCGACTATAGCCAAACCAAGTCTTGAGAAACTAAGCCTAAATATAAGTACTAAGAGATGAAGGTCTTCCAAATGTAAGGAATCTCACCCATTCAAGTCAATGCACGAGCCGCTTGATCATCCACTCACTGCACAGGAAAAAAAAATGCTCTGATGCCTACATCGTGTGGGGGTGTAGCATCCGAAGATGGTTAGCGGTTGGAATGCTAGCATGTAACTCAAGGATAAGTTATAAGATACATCATCATTCAATAACAATTCAATTTATCATATTTTATCATGTTTATACACTTATCCATACATATGCATCTACTATATAACAAACAAGATATCAAGTCTCATCTATATTCTCAAGCATTCATTCATTAGACATAAAGTGGAGGACTACCACCCTTCACGCTTATTTATTTACAATGATTAATACAACAACGACTTTAGACACATTCACATTATCATTAGACTTGGGACTTCACCCATGTACTTATCTTCATTAGGCTAACGGTTTTAGCCACACACACCATCAAATAATGAAGGGACTTTATACACACACACACCATTATTTAAAAAAAGGACTTTACACATACATGTTCATCTAGGTAAGGGGCTCCAACCTTATTACCATTTGTTAGACAATGGACTCTAGCCATATGCCATAGTTGGACTTTACCACAAGCCTCTTCATGAGGTGAGGTACTTTGACCTCAAGAGCTCTTCTTAAGCAACAAAATTTACCTTGAATTCACATTGGGAAAGGGAATTTAACTCCAACCCATATCATGGGGCAAGATAATTTGACCTCAAGCCATCACAAAAGGACGGGGACTTTGACCTCAAGCCATCACAACCATCATTAATTGATATTTGGGACTTTACCCTCTTTCCTATAAATCAACAAACATTTAATACAACATTTACAGACTTTAACTATTTAGCCAATTCAACACTATACAAGACCTCATGTTCACTATGTGAGTCTTCATTGCTCAACCATCTCAATAGTCCAATGCCTCCATTCAATTCATCACACCATTTTTTTGATGGTCCTCAATACCCTCACAAGACATTCACATTTTAATAACATTCACATATAACACTTTAGTTCAATACACTATTTAAGATCATCCTTATATTAAGGGATTTCAACTCCTTATTGCTCATTTAGAATAAAAATATTATCATAACACCTTAAATAACACACCATACTCATATCATAACCTTTATAAAACACTCATACACATTGGTCCATTGCCCTAGTTCAACACATCATCAATAATTGACTAGACAATTAACTTAGACATTTTCACAAATACCTATTGTGCATACTTATATCAAAGTCATTTTCATGGAAGATATCATTGAAACTAGGGTTAATAAAGACCATCATGTTAGACAATATACATCAAGCATCCACTTTTGTAATCTACCATCAACAATATGTATCAACACCAATATAAACAAAAATCATTATTATTCATTGTTAGGTAGTAAAACCTTTTTCATTTAATGCAAAATCATCATGTACACTTACTAATACAAGTGTGAAATACATTGGTTTAGAGTTATTTAAAGAGAGGAATAAATACATGCCTTAAAGAACTTGAATCACCAAGAAACATGACTCTTCCTTCTTATCACAAGATGAACACTTTCAAACCCTATCCTCCAATCTTACTTTCAGGAGACTTTAGAGTCATTAGGATGTTTAAGTGTTGTAAAATAAAGACTTAGAAGTTTATGATAACTTATATAGTAATAGGGTTTAGGGTTTTAGTCATGGAAATGACCAAATGGTCCTTGCTTAAAATCTGGAAAATCCACACGTGTAGGGATATGACTCCCCCTTATGGATTATTTGGCAATCGTGACCTAGGGTATGAGTGGTACCATAACTCGTACCCTAAGATCCTCCTAGGTAAACCACACTGTTATGGGTATGAAAAGTAATATTTGAGTCATAACCAAAGGGTATGACTCAACCCCTAACTCATAAGCTCTATCTATAACAAAAACTTTCCACTCTAGGTTAGGTATTCACTCCATATGGTTGAGTTGTATATTACTCGTAATCATGGTGATGACCAAAGAATGGCTTTGTTATATAGAGAAATGTATATTTCCCTAACATATTGTCTAGGATACAAAAAATAAGGGGGAGAAGGCCATAAGTCATGACCTAGGGTATGACTCAATCCCTTAAATCATGAACACTCTGGAGACATCCAAGGTTGTTATTTTCTCAATGGTCCAATGTCTATGTTTTTCAATTCCCTCCTACTTTGATAGTTAATTATAGATACAAGTTAACACGTCAATATGAACTAAGGAAATCTTTAAACAATTTAGAAACAACACACAATAAGGATACAACACAACACATACCATGATCATTACCAATCAACCAATAATCTTGGAAGGACAAATTCCTGAGTATTTTGGGGCTCTAGAGTAGAGTGGTTACAGTTCAGTTTAGATTTAGTAAAGTTGTCCACTGACTTAGAGTAATGTCTTTAAGCAAAGAGGGGAGATAATAGAACAAGTAATAAATTTACGATCTTAGATTCTAGTAGTGATGCCAGTATATTATAGAACATTAGTAAGGGAGAAAGATGCCCGAACAATTCTTATCTTCGTGTAAGGTTTTGTACTTTAGTCATCACTATATCTACTTGTGCCTTTCAAGTTATCCCTATGATCATAGATCATATTCATGCATATTCCATGGAATCATCTACGCTTCCATATCCTTATATGAGGAGTTCCAGTTCACTCAATCATACAAATCATATTTTATGAACTTATAAACTCCAAACTTAGGTCATGAAGCTCGTTACTCATGTACTCATGTTTTATAGTTTGTTAAATTCCTGGTACTCATGTTACACTCTTAATGATCAGTGAAATTCAGATCATGTGGTGTATGTCCTCAATTTTTATATCTTTAATGAAATTTATACTTTTGATACTTTGTTCCTCAAGCCTCAGTTAAGGGTCTAAGTTATTAATATTAATCTTTCATATTTTAGGTCCTCATGTTTTAACCTTTCAATGACCTCTCCTTATGAAATGATAGTGGTGATAATCAATTGTTTAGATGGGCGAGACTAAATTTGTCATGTTAAGGAAATATAGTTGCATGCTTGTTGTATCTTAGGTTATAAATATAAAGGATGATTGAGGTATAACTTTCGTTATATGTCATAGTTTGTTGGGAATTCTATGTGTGTCTTCTAAAGAATAGTGCAAGAAAATTATTTTGTTCGGGTTTTAAAGAATACGAGAAAGAGGTTTTTATGGGTGTTTTCCTAGAAGTTCATATGTGGTTTTAATGATAGGATTGAATGTCATGTTTTTATATAAGTGGATGGGTGCATTATGTGCTAGTGAATTCCTAGTAAGAGGTTGAATTTAGTTATTTAAGGGGTAGAAAGAATTATTCTTGAGATGAAAAGTTATGAAAATGCATGGGGTATTGAATTCATGGTTCAGACTAGTGTTATGATGTTATGTGCACTACCTGATGATTTCGATTAAGGCTTGAACTTAGTGAGGGTATGTAGTTTAACTCAGACTTGGGGCTAAGCTTGTGCATTAGAAGTTGCCTTACTTAAGGCATAGTGGTGGTATCCCAGCTTATGTTTCATAGCCCTACGTTCTATGTTATAGAGTTGTAGACATAATAATATTCCTTACTCAGATATCTTATTTTGAGTATTCCAGTTGATTATAAGCTTCTATTATAATTTAGTATGTATAGTCAGCAACTCAATTTAGCAGTGAGACAAACAAGTTCCTATGGTTTTACATCTTCCTATCAAGTCATACTATCTAAAGTCTCATAAATATGGCTATTCTATAAGGTAATTCATTCACATCCATGAAAGTTGTGAATTCATTTCAGTCCAAGCATCATATTTTAAATTCATATATTTAGTCCTGACTCAGTTCAA
The DNA here is from genome assembly GCA_030864215.1 of Capsicum pubescens. Lineage (NCBI taxonomy): Eukaryota > Viridiplantae > Streptophyta > Magnoliopsida > Solanales > Solanaceae > Capsicum > Capsicum pubescens. The sequence continues at coordinate 185,274,762 of CM061546.1, forward strand.
AATTGTTCAGTGCATAATCATAGTTTTTCAAGTATTCTTGTTCAGACAGTGTAATACTTCTTGTACAAATCATCTAAGAAATCAATTTCATGATAAAAGTTATAATGCTTAAGCTCATGTTTATCCTTCATTACCATACATGTCATGTGTAAAATTACATTATTCCATACTTCTGAAGCTTCAATAATTTCATATCCATCATTCAAGAATGAATTATTCCAAGGGAGAGATAATGTAACACCCCATATTTTTAGGCTAGACTTTAAATCATCGTTCCTACGTGTGTGAACTTTAACCCCAAGATTTTTAAGTTAATACATATGTAATTATTATTATCCTAGTGTGTGAAGTTCTTTTGAGGTGAAAAATGTTCATAGGAATCACTTACAACAAATTTGAGCTAAGAGCCTTAGATTCGGCAGAATCTTTGTATCCAATTCTACAAGGGTTTACTTCGACCATTTATAACACATTATATACATTGATTTTTTAGCTCAATACCCACCTAAATATATATAATTGAGTTATCTTTCCAATTATACCAATTTTGCCTGAATCCGGTATCAAAGAAAAATGTTATGTCCTTTTTTGTAATAGGCAGTAAGGGTCCGCGATTTAGCCGTGGTGCGTTGCTCACTCAACTTTATATGAGGCACGATGTGTTTATCTCTCCATGCAACATAGAGCTTATTCCTCCCCCGTTTCAGATTCTTAAAGGTCAAGGGGAACTTTTGTTCTTTCTCCTCAACCTCACACGTCCAAGGCATGAATTATAACACCCAAAAAGGCATTTTTTCCCATCTCCCTCCAATTTTCTCACATATAAACCCTCCTCATCAAAGAACAAAATATTTAAATTTCTCCCTAAGAATTCAAGTATCCAAGCTACAAATTCTTGTTTTTCTTCAAGGATTCATGTTTGAATTGCAGGAATTCATCCAATTAAGGTATGTGGGAGTTCATTCATGGGTCCCTTTAGCCCATGGAGCCCAAAAACCTTTCTTTGATTTAAAAAGGTGAGTTTTATTTTATATTAAATATTCATATGTTCAAGATGAGTTTATTTTATTTTTTCCTTAATGATTTGAACTCAATTCATGTCCAAGCATTACTCTATAGATAGTTATGTTATCTCATGCTTTAAGTTTCAATTTCCATGTCATATTCAAATAAATTTCATGTTAATCCCCCAATTTATGAGTTTATTAATACACCCAAATTACAACTATCTTACGATTGAGTAAGCGGCCCTTGTCAAATATACAAACCCAACTGGGTTGGGTGTCGAATCCCACAGGGAATACCATGTTCACTAAGTATTATAATTGTTATTAGATTTTTGATCTAAGGCTCCGAAATAAAGAGGGGGTTTGGAATCGTTAATAGTGCTCTTTTGTATTTGTGTTACATAAAAGTCCAGCTACTGAAAGTGAATATAGATGTAATTCAAATGAGAATGAATTAACTATAGGCATGCTCACCCAGATGTTCAAACAATTAGGGTTGTGAGTTTGTGTTTGAATTCTAACTTATGTATCCAGTTTGCAAGAATTATTGAATTCTAAAGATTACCCATGTGTTTCTTAACCTAATGAGTTTTTCACTCTTTACTTCTCTCGAACTTAAAGGGTTCATGCATTATTCAATAAAACTCTCATGAGGGTTGACCCTGTTAAGCTATCAATCTGTTATTCCCAATGGGTAAACCTATGGAGTTTATGTGAATCACTTCTTTTCCCAACATCTATTTTCTTGTAAAACAAGTGGAGTCCATGGGCTCACTTCTCAAGTTGGCGACCAAGAGATGTCATTAAAATGAAAAAAAATTCATGCAATTTTGATAGATGTTAGAAAACAAACCCATTCATAACCCCAAAGTAGTTCTCTACATCAAGGCTGCCATAACCCTAGTTATGGAAGTTTAGCTACTCATCTCCATATCAGAAATCAAAGTTATATTGATGTTCATAAATAACTTTAGAAGAGTACTTACAAAAGTCACAATATTTATCTTCTCAATCTTCGATGGTAAATATGAAAACTAATAATCACCACTTAATCTCTAGGTTCAAATCTCAATAAAAAGTAGTACAAAGCTCTCAATAGAGGAGAAAATATGAAAATTAAAACAAAAGATACGAAATAAACCCTAATACTTGGTATTTATTTGATTCTAGAACTGGGGTTTTAAAATTCATACTTAGATTCATTGAGTTTTGGTCGATGGGTCAAGCGATGGTCCATCGCAGGTCCGACAGTTCATCGTCTGCATCGTCACAGGGTGTCCAGTGACTCCATGTTCTACTTATTGGCGACGGGTGAAGCAAATCTATGTTGCATGTCCGACGTTCCATCGCCTACATCATCGCAGAGTGTCCAGTGACTCCAGGTTTTACTTCTGGATGATGGGTAGTGCGATGGCCAGTCATAAGGTCGACGGTTCGTCACCTGCATCATCGAAGGACTTCCAATGATTATGCCTTCTATATTATGGAGATGTTTCACATCGTTGGTTCATTGCAGGGCCGACGGTCTATCACCTGGACCGTCGTAGGCTGTCTAGAGTCTATGCCTTCGGCTTTTTGTCGACGGTTTAGATTAACAGATTTTTGCAAGGTCGATGGCTCGTCGCATGAGCCGTCGCTCCTCAATTTTCCTTTTTTTTGCTCAGATTGTCTAAGTTATCCTTCATATTTAGCCCTTACCCTAAAAACACTAAAATACCATATTAAATACAACCATGGTTTCTTGAAAACACACAATTACTCTAAGGAAAAGGCCTAAAATATTCTGTTAAAAGCCGAAACATCATTTATCCATGTAATCATGTTGATTTTTCATATTTAACATATTCCCATGTTCAAGTTCATGATTCTCACATGTTTGGTAGAATGTTCATGTTCTGGGTCTTTGAACCATGATTCCCGTCCTATAGTTTTAATTGATGTTATCGTTCTTTATGGTCATTCAGTGCTGGCAAGTTATGAACACCGTATAACTATGTGTTTACTTACGCTTCATATCTTTAAAGTAATAATTCAATGAAACTATAAGTCTTATTATTTACTCAGATATTTATTATCATGATGATCACTATTAGCTATTATAAATAATGTTTAGTTAAACATTGTTTTGTACCTATGTCAATTTAGTTGGGTATAGGATTTAGCACTCACCGAACCCAGGGATAGGGGCTCACCTACCACTAGAGGGTGTAACTCTTAGTAGTAATCCATAAGATAAAGAACTATATAGCTAGTGTAGGTTTGAGATGTCTACCTACCAGTTGAGGGTTGACACAGATCTCATGAGGACACTTACCAGTATAGGGTAACTCATTAGTCCTTCGGGACACCAGTTTAGGAGATCCACACAACCAGTAGTAGTACCCGTGGCACGGTATTGATTTCCTTTCCACTGGGGTTACAGGTTGGACCCCGATTACCTCAGATTGGGTAATATCTATTATATGATATCTCCCACTGTCTTAATCTAGTTACTCAAGCTAAGTAAAGTTCAGTATTACATGATCAACATTCAGATATCAGTTAATCAGTATACAAATATAAGTTATTTAGTGGACAAAAACCAGTTAATCAGTATTCAGATATCAGTCGATCAGTATTCGGATGACAGTTATTCAATATTCAATCATTATCTATTCAGTGTTCATATATCAATTAGTCTGTATTACGATATCAGCTACTCAGTATATAGACATTAGTTATCCCTTTACTTAGATTTCAATCATTCAGTCACACAGGCATAGTGATTCACCAGCTTCTCAGATCATATTTGCAACTCATGTTTTAAGATACTTCGGCTTTATGTTTATTTTTGTATCTTGGTGAGTCTAGTTGCACTTAGCATATAGGTTTTAAGATTATATATGTAATCAGTTTTATGTATTGCATTCACCCCCACTTACTCAGTTCATTAAAAGTACTGATCTATATATATATGTCTATCTGCTACATTGTCTCATAATTTAGTTACTAGTTGAAGCCTACATATCAGAATCAAAGAGTTTGCAGCTTCCATCTAGCAGGTAATGAGTCCTTCTATTTTGGGGACTATAGTTATTTATAGTTCATGTACTGTATTGTATTTATTCTTATGTACAAATTAGTGGTAGTTGGAGGCATGTACCAGCTATCTATAGTCAGTATAGTAGAGGCTTCATAGATAGTCAGTCAGAGTCATGAAATGTAAATTCCAGTTCTCTCTTATGTTTTATCAGGTTGTAAACTTTATCAAAATTATATTATCCAGATTATATCATGAATATGTTTCCGCACAACAAACTTATCTATTTTATATATTTTAATTCAGATGCTGAAGTATCATGCCAGTTCATTTGTTAGCTTGGGATCACTTGTGGTTCTATGCACCGTGTTATGACTAGAGGGTAGTGACATTTGTATGATGTACCAAAGCTAAAAACATAGGAAATTTCTAAGGATCAAAACCCAGGGTGTTTCTGAGGTGTGGTCTCTTATTGGTTGGTTTTAGGTCGGTGAAACTAAATTATGTGGTCCATATTTTGTTCACCAAGCCATGAAGAAGGTGAAGGTGATTCGGGATAGACTTAAGACCGCCCAAAGTTTCCAAAAGTCCTACTCAGATATGAGGCAAGGGGAGTTGGAGTTCAGTATTAGTGATTGGGTGTTCTTGAATATGTCCTCCATAAAAAAAGTAATGCAGTTTGGTAAGAATGGGAAGCTCATTCCTCATTATGTTGGTCCGTACGTGGTTTTGAAGAGAGTTTATAATGTTTCATATGAAATGATGTTTCCTTCTATTTTGATCTCCATTCATTTGGTGTTTCATGTTTCGATGTTGAGAAAGTGCGTAGGTGATCCTTTGATTATTTTTCCTTTGGAGAAATTGGGCATTTCAGATTTCTTGTCTTATGAAAAAGTCCCAAATGATATTTTGGATCGGCAAGTCTGTCAATTGAAAAGAAAAGATGTGGCATCATTAAAGGTTTTTTGGAGGAATCAAAGGGTCAAGAAAGTTACTTAGGAAGACGAGGAGGACATGAAGTGCAAGTATTCAATCTTGTTTCCCATTTCGGATAATCGTGCTTGAGGTATGTGTATTCTTTAACATCTTTTTTTCTATATTTTTTAAAGGTAAGTGTGGTTGTGTTATGAGTCAAATCGAGCTAATAAATTCCTTGTCTTTTTATTCTAGGACGAATGATCCAAAGGGGGAAGTATGTAACGCCTCGGGTTTTTTATCTTTCAAAATATCTAAAATTTTATCCTCACTGTCCTAACTACGACTCCCCTGATGAGTCATAGGAAGTCTTGATGATTTGATGGACCAAATCATAAACAAATAAAAAAGTGTGTGACTAAGTTCTTTTATAAGTACGAGTGGCTTACTATGAGTCGTAATGACTCGTTACGAGTCATAGGGTCCCATTACGGTTATATCAGTTAAGTCTAGGGTCTATAAATTATGAGTTCCTTCCAAACTTTCTTGGCTAAGATATGTGGTGACAGTCGTAACGAATCTATACGAGTTGTATAGTGACCCGTAGTCACTAACGACTAAATTTCAGTTTTAAATTAAGTGCAATTTGTGCAATTCCCTTCTCACCCAATTAAAACCCCACATTCGTAAAGAATTTAAGAAGGGTTATTTTTCATTCGTAACTTACTCAAACTCTTCCAAAGCTCCCTTAAATTCTCTCAAAGAAGCCATACTTAGGGTTTACAGAAAGTAGGCCATCCAAGTCCTCAAGGGTTGAATTCTTTCCATGAAACTTAGTATTTCAGGATTGTTACTATTCCCTAAGTATTAATTTTCCAAAAACATGAGTTTTATAGTGTTAGTCATATGGTATTGAGGTTGGTTTTGAAAACATGGGTTTAGGGTCTTGAACAATTTTTGTTTAGGTAATGTTTTATATTTTTTCCTGCATGGGTTTCGTTTAAACAGTGGTTTTAAAATCAAATTGTTGTACCTGCTATCTATAGTCAGTATAGTAGAGGCTTCATAGATAGTCAGTCAGAGTCATGAAATGTAAATTCCAGTTCTCTCTTATGTTTTATCAGGTTGTAAACTTTATCAAAATTATATTAACCAGATTATATCATGAGTATGTTTCCAGTTCTCTCTTATGTTTTATCAGGTTTTGAAAACATGGGTTTAGGGTCTTGAAAAATTGTTGTTTAGGTGATGTTTTATATTTTTTCCTGCATGGGTTTCGTTTAAACAGTGGTTTTAAAATCAAATTGATGCATGGGAATGGTGAATAAACTAGGGATTTCGATTCCCCAAACTTGTGACTTTTGAAGTGCCTATGACCCCAACACCTTATTGTGAAATCAGTTTTGAATATGCAAAAGTATACATATTTAACTACTCATGAACTACTACATAATGTGAAAAGTCAATAAAGCATATTGATTTTTGAATTGAAACTTAAGGGGTTGTGTATTTCCCTAAGACAATGTGTAATTGAACCAAAGGGTATTGTGACTTCCTCTAAATGATGTTAAATGGTGTGGCATGTTAAAGTTACATTACAAGGGTAGTTGGTATGACGATACTAATAATGTATGCCTAAATGTATATCATGGTTCAATAAATGATAATGTATATGCCAATTGTTTTAATTGGGCTTTAACGAGGATTGTGTAGTTGAGTCGTGAAAGTAGAGGTCTTGAACAACCAATACTGTAAATTGCAATTGTCGATGTGGGGTCTATATGACCGAGTGGTTTGAGTCCCCCTTATTATTATCGTTTCATTAGGATGTTCAAGTTCCCTACATCATATTATATAATTTTCTGCTTGTGTCATCTTGATATATTGGTAGGCTTGAGTCCCTCTAGTGAATATGTATATCGTGTTGTTTGTGAGGCCATACACAGTGGGGCCCTACCAGTTTGGGGGAGTTGGGCCCATATAGCCCTGTTTGATTCTTATGTTGTGACAGTTGAGCTACACAATTCAAGCTAAAGTTTTAAAGTGCATGTTAAGCCTTGTTCCCTATCTCGACATCTGATATATATAAGTATGTATATATATGCATTTGATAATGTGCATTGGTTTTGAATAATTTTAAGCTGTTGATTACAACATTATGTTATCCTTATCCCCAAGTTACATGCTAGTGTTCACCCATCTAACCTTATCCAGATGGTGTATACCAACGAGATGCAAGCATCAAAGATACCTCTACTTTTCCTGGGCAAAGTTAGGTAGATCGCTTTGGTTCGTTGGTTCGTTGTTGTGATTTGGTGGGCTTCCATACATTGAAAGACTTACATATTTCATCAGTTCTTATCATAGACTAGATTTGAGAGTTTTATTATCATCAACATTATCATTTTAATTGTCACTGTCATCTATTGGAGTTCGGGATACGTCCCAACCAACACTGGTTTTTGGTTCCTATGTTAGAAGGCTTTGTTGGATTGATATGGACTTGGCCGATATTGGTCGGTTGTTTTGGCTGGTCGATGGATATCTTCTATAGACATATCCTTTATTCTTTGAACCTATCTTGTTATATGTTTGGAATTCATCCGACATTAAGGGTATTGTGTTGGTTTTGTTTGGTTTAGGGGATGCTCTTTGGTCCTCGTGGGACTTTTGATATGCATAATAGCCAGACCCCGGTTCGAGTCCTAACAAATATATTATAAAATGTTATTACACCGTGAAACGGGTTAAATAAACCATCGATATGAGGAATAAGATACTTATTGTTTATTGTCACCTTATACAATTGCCTTGTCATGACCTGATTTATGAGTCGTGATGGAACCTACTCTATCCCACTAGTTGGTAAGCCAAGCAATAACCCAAAGCCAAACACAATGGGATAAATTGGTGGAAAATGCCCAACTTCAGCCGAAATCATCTACAGAAGCATAAATAAGCAAAGAGTTCTAAATAGATATAAGTAAACTTAATGGAAAATGCCCAACTTCGGCAAAAATCATCAACATAAGTATAAATAAGCAAAGAGTTCTAAATAGATATAACATTCAATACAAGATACCTTCCCATGCTCTAGTAGAGCCAATACAAGAGCATCTAATAATAATAAAACTTAAAGACTTAGAATAATCAACAATATATGTCCCGATAACTAAAGACTGAAAATTAAAAGATAGAAGAAAATCGGTGATTACAACTACAAGAGCTCACCCTATCTCCGAAAAATCAACACAGCATAAGTAAATATCATTGATGACAGCTAGTACTCGGATATGCACCAAAATGATACAGAAGTGTAGTATGAGTACCAAAACAACGGGTACTAAGCAGGTATCATTGACTAACTGAGCTATATCACTATTATATATAAGTGTCATCAATAGGCACCTCTCGGTTGTCCTCGCTGCTTCCACCTGCTTCAGCTGCTTCAATCCGTGATTTTACTATATCACCATTAATTAATTATTATAAATTATTTAAATATTAAAAAATTAATATTATTTAATAAAAAAGTAATTAATCATTAGATTAAAAAATTAATATTATTTAATAAAAAAAGTAAATAACCATTTATGACATTTTTGTTTCAGCTGCTTCAACCCGTAATTTTACTATATCACCCTTAATTAATTATTATAAATCATTTATACATTCAAAAATTAAGTTATATATAAGTTCCATCAGCAGGCACCTCTCGGTTGTTCTCCGTACTTCTATCTGCTTCAACTGCTTCAATCAGTGATTTTACTATATCACCATTAGTTATTTATTATAAATTATTTAAATATTAAATAATTAATATTATTTAATAAAAAAGTATATAATCATTATATTAAAAAACTAATATTATTTACTGAAAAAGGTAAATAACCATTTATGACATTTTTGTTTCAGCTGCTTCAACATGTAGTTTTACTATATCGCCCTTAATTAATTATTATAAATAATTTACACTTTTAAAAATTACTAATATTTAAAATAAAAAATAAATAATCATTTATGACATGTCTACTTCATCTACTTCAACTCGTGATTTTGTTATATCACCCCTAATTAATTATTATAAATTATTAACATATTAAAAAATTATTACTATGTAATAAAATAAATAAATATTTATGATATGTCTGTTTCAGTTGCTTCTACCCGTGATTTTGGTTAAAAACGAGGTCTTTCATATGCTCATTTTCTTATTATACTTACAGATGATTATAAATTACTAACACCTGAAGCGTATGATAAATTTGTTTCTGTTGAATTACCTGATCCTGATATTCATCCTTGCTTATAGAAACTTGTTATTAAACATATGATGCATGGCCCCTATAGTCATTTGAATCCCACAAATTCATGTATGAAGGCAAAAAAAGAGTGCAAATTTAGGTACCCCAAAAGTTTTGCTAATGAAATCATAAAGGGAAATAATTCATACCCAATTTATAGAAGACGAAACAGGGGTAAATTTGTGAAAGTTTGGAAATAGTTTCTAGATAATTCATGGGTTTTTTATTACAACCTTTATCTACTGTGCAAATATAACTTCCATATAAATTTTGAGGTTTGCTCTGATATTGAAGTTGTCAAATATATATATAAATACATTTGTACAGGACATGATAAAATTTCATTTCATATACAAGAAACTAATACAAGTTTTGAATTAGATGAAATAAAAGTGTATCAATCTGCTAGGTAGTTATCACCACCAGAAGCTATGCAGCGTTTATATGCTTTTCCTATTAATGAAATGAGCCCAAGTGTCATCTTCAGCTACATATTGAAGGACAACAATTTGTCTCTTTTGAAAAAACTGACAACATTAATAGTATTGTGAAAAATCCTATGATTAAAAATACGATGTTGACAGAATATTTCATAATGAACATAACAAATAAATATTCTAAGGAGCTTAATTTATGATACAAAGGTTATCCATAATACTTTGTATGGTCATCTGCTTACTGAATTTGGACCAATAGAATACGAGGCAAAGTTATTGGCCTTGTTGTAACAGCTCATCGAACCGAAGGAAAAATATATTATCTTCGATTATTACTAATGAATGTAAAATAACCAAAATAATATAATGATCTTCTGAAAGTAAATGATATATGTTGCAAGACATTCAAAGAATCTGCCGAAAAAAAGGCTTATTGCATTGTGATAATAATTTGATAGAATGTATGTTAGAGGCTACATGCTATCAAATGCCTTATAGTTTACGCGGTTATTTGCTACAATATTAGTATATTGTAACCCTTACAATTCTAAAGAATTGTGGTAACAATTTAAAGATTCAATGTCTGAAGATTTTACAAATCTAGAAAATATTACGCAAAAAGATATAGATTTTATCATTTTGAACAATATTAATGATATATAACATTCTATTGGACGTGACATTAATGAATTCAACCTTTTTTCAAAAACTATCACGTCTTCAAAAATATCAAAAGAAGTAAATGAAGTGTAATTAGAAATAAATATCATTGTAAGTAATGAAGAATTATTATTACATCAAAATTTAAAAAAATAACAACAAAAGCATACAACATAATCATTCAAAGAGTATTAACAAATAAACCAGGAGCATTTTTTATAGATGGTCCTGGTGGAAGTGGTTAAACATTCTTATATTGTGCCTTATTAGCAACTGTTAGATCTAAAGGATTTATAGCACTAGCAACAACAACTTCTGGCATTGTTGCTTCAATCCTTCCAGGATGAAGAACAACTCATTCGCACTTTAACATTCCAATCAATATTGATGAAAATTCTCTTATAATATCAGCAAGCAAAGTTCACTAGCATCTTTGATTCTTGATGCAAAATTAATAGTATGGGAGAAGGTATCAATGGCCAAAAAGAATATGATTGAAGAATTTGATTCTCTTTTAAAAGATATAATGAATTCGAATATATAATTTTGTTCAATGGTTGTCGTGCTTGCAGGAGATTTTACACAAACTCTCCCCGTAGTTCGAAGTGGCAAAAAAGAAGACTTCATTCAAGAAAGCATGCTGAATTTACAAATATGGAACCAACTTGAAAAACTCCGATTATAAAAAAATATGCGTGCTAAAATTGATCCTTCTTTCTATGAATATCTGATGCGTATAGGAAATGGACAAGAGAAAACTAAAATAAATGTTAAAATAATCATCCCAAGGTGTTTCATTGTTCCATATACTACTCAAAAAAAATCTTTAGATCTTTTATTCAAAATAATATATCCCAATTTTCATACTTCTTTTCAAGACTCGACTTTTTTTAACTTCTCGTGTTATTTTGACAACAAAAAATGACTTTATTAATGAGTTAAATGATAGACTTATAACTCAACTTCCAAAAGATAATAAGACATTTGTTGCAATTGATGAAACTATTGAACAAAGTGATAAAAGTGAGTTTGAGGATTTCTTACATTCATTGAACCCTCCTAGTCTACCTCCTTACAAATTGACCTTGAAAGAGAATTATCCAATTATTTTATTAAGAAATTTAAATCCTTGTGAAAGTTTATGCAATGGTGCACGACTAATATGTTGTGATTTTAAGAGTCGTGTTATAAGTTCTAAAATTGATAGTGGTGATTATAAAAATACATATGTATTTATACCAAGAATACAACTATTATCCTAAGATGATGAAAAATTACCTATTCCATTTTAAAGAACACAATTTCCAATACGACTGTGTTTTGCTATGACAATAAATAAATCTCAAGGACAAATATTAGATTATGTTGGAATTTATTTATGTGAACCTGTCTTTTCTTGTAAGACCCCGCAAAGTTCCCTCGTAGTCTGAACTTTAGAGCATGTCAAGTAAAGTGTAATTCCAGCCCTAAAAGATTAAGGAGTGACTTCCAAAGTGATTAGTGTTTAAAACTTTCTTAATTTTCCTAAAAATAATACCCTTTTTTATCGTGTGGGGAATTGAATTATCTTTCCAATGATACCTATTTCGTCAAAATCCAAAATCGAAAGAGAAAGATATGGCCATTTTCTAGAAAGAAGTAAAATCACCCAGGTGCAATGAAGAGGGCCGACAGATTGTCGAGATTGCGATGGATTGTCACCCAAACCATCGCAGAGGAGGTAGTGAGACCCCATTCTGGATAAGCGCAATGGTAAGGTTGATGGACCATCGAGACCTTGACGGACCGTCACACCCATCATCGCGGACGAGGTAGTGAACTGAGTTCTAGCCCAGGTGGGACAGCCAAGACCGACGAACCGTAGAGCCCTCGACAGACCATCGAAAATCCCATTCAGTAATTCTAAGTCATTTTTCAAAGGGCATTTTAGTCTTTTTCCACCCTTTCCACATCTAAATATATCAGATTCAAGGCATGAACACTATATTCTTCCATAATATCCAAAAATTAGGGTTTTCTCTCAAGATTAACCCTTAATGGCAAATCCAAATCTTTCTCCAAGAACCTTAAGATTCAGCCCTAGTTTCGATGAATTAAGTTAAGAATCAAGGTTCTCAAGTCAAAGGCTTCAAGAACCCTCAATCAAGAGTTCCAAAAAGAGTCTCAAGCAATTTGTTCACCTACAAGTTATAATCTAAGGTATGTGGTGTTTGAACAAGGACACTTCTTTCATCCTTGTGTCCAAAAGTTGTTTTGCTTATGAGAATATATGTTTTTCTATGTTTTCTTAAGAAATTAAAGTATGGGTTTATACCCAACGTTGTTATTCCTTGAGATTTTAATAGTTCCAATGTTCTAGAAATTAAAGTACATGAGTATGTTGATATTTTAAGGAAAAATATTGAAAATTCCAAATTTTCTGTATGATTTATGAATCTTTATGACATCTAGTATGCAGTTTGATGAGTCTTAACTTGAAATTTGATTATGGGTCATTAAGACCTACTTCAGATTTGAAAATTTATGAACTTTTGTGCTATAAGCACCCATGAATTTAGTACTTTGATATCATTGAGAAAGATTTGGCCTTTTGGTTATAATAGTGTTGGAATCCACATTGAGTATGATTTAAAGCAAATAGAAATATGTTTTGATCTTTATTATAGACCCTTGAGTTATTTTGAAATGGATTTCTTAAGAGTTCTGAGCTAAGTATGGTAGTATTATTTAGCACCGAGTAGGGTATGATTCGAAGGTCTCATACCCCAAAACTACGTGCCACCGTGGGTTCTAGATTTATGGGCCCAAGGCTGAGATAGTGATCACTAAAGATGAGGTTTTACTCTGATGGCAAGGATAGAATAGCTCTCCCCAATATGGGAAAGACGTTGGACTCTATGTAGCTCACATGATTTATGTCGGTTAGAAGAAACTCTCGAGTTCCAAGTGTCCTGAGTCTAAAAGTGTTCCAGAGTTCTCAAGTGTTAAAAGTTCCTAAAAGTTCTAAGTCTTTAAGTTTTAAAAAAGTTTTACTCTCCACAAGATAAAAGAATAAGATTGAAAGTATTGTTTAAAGATTCCTTTAGCCTTCAAATTCCGAGAATAAAAGTAGAGTACAGATTTTTAAAGTTAAGTATAATGAACCATGAGATTTGTGTTACATGTTTCACTATTAATAATTTAAGAGTTTCATATTATAGACTTATTTGAGCCATATGGGTCATTCCTATTTACATGCATAATTTTATTAAAGAGTATTGATATTGTTTTATGTAAATGCATACACCCCCATATACTAAGTACATTCCCAAAGTGTTGATCCACATATACGTGTGTGTGCTACATTGTCTCATTATGTAGGTTCAGGTGCTCAGTCACAGCAGTGATAGTGATCTTCGAGCATCTCATCTACATTCTTATCCTTGGTGAGTCCTCATTGTTCGAGGACCTATAATTGCAGCTTTTTTGCTTTTATAGTATTTTGAGTTGTAATTTCAAATCATTGCAAGTCAGTTTGGGTCTGTTCTAATGGCTCTCCAGTTTGAGTAGTAGAGGCTTTGTTAGACTAGACTGTCAGTTGAAGTTGTGTTCCAGATTATTAGTATTTTTCTATTCATACATTGTATCCAGTTATCTCAGTTTATAATTGACACAACAAAGTATCATTGTTTAGATTATTTATTATGAAGCACGTATTAGAAGTAATAATAGGCTCAAAGGGTTAGCTTAGGACTACTTGTATCCTTAAGCACCATGTGACGTCTCGAGATTTGGGGAGTTATAATCTTAGTATCAAAGCCTAAAGTTTTAGGAGTCCTAAGGAGTTTAACAAGCCACGTTAGGTAGAGTCTTTATCATCGGTGTGTAGCGTGCCACATCTATGAGAAAGAGGCTACAAGAATTTTTAGGAAAAAGTTGTTTCTTTCTTTTAGATTCTATTGTGCCTATAGTTTTACCTCTTATCTTATAATTGTGCTATCTTATTTCAGAAAATTCCTCCCCGAAGAGCAAACACCCGCAGAAACAATAACGAGCAACCTTAGCCTGTTTATCCCTTGAATGAGACTGTGTCTCATGCTGAGTTTTGGGTGGCCCTTCATGCGTTAGCCCAAGAAATCACCACAAATGTCCTGGCCTATAACCAGGACGGAATTCCACATCAGCAGGGAGGTGACTTAGCTGCTTCTTGGATCCGTCATTTTGTGCGGATGAATCCACCAGAGTTCTATGGCTCTAAGGATGGTGAGGACCCGTAATTATATCTTGAAGAGGTGAGGAAGATCACCTAAGTCATGCATATTTCTGAGGAAGAGAGTGTAGAGCGGGCATCTTATCATCTGAAAGACATTGCTTATTACTGGGTTGTTGCATGAAGGAAGAAAAGAGGGGAAGATGTTGCCCCTGTTACTTGGAAGGTGTTCTAGGATGCATTCTTGGATAAGTTCTTCCCGCTTGAGATGAGGGAAGAGAAGATTGAGGAGTTTATGAACTTGAGATAGGGTGCCATGATTGTTAAGGAATACTGCATTAAGTTCAATCAGTTGGTCAAGTATGCTCCTGATCTGAGTGCTGACACCCGAACTAGTATGAGTAAGTTTTTGACTGGTATGTCTGGGTTGGTGTTAAAAGAATTCAGGACTGCAATGCTAAACAGGGATATGGACCTGTCCAGATTGATGATACATGTACAACAAATAGAGGCAGATAAGATAAGAGAGAGATAGAGTAAGGGGTAACAAGATAGCTAGATCCGAGCAGCATGAGTATAGTCATGCTAGGTCCCATGGACAAAATCATCCACAGTTCCAGAGTCATTCGTTTATGCCAGTTCCTTCATCATCTAGTGCTCCTACGCCTAGAGGCAGGTAGGAGCAAGGGAACAGGTCTTCTATTTCCCGATCCCAAAATAGTGTAAGTAATAGACCTCATAATTCTCCATGTACCAAGTGTGGTAGGGACCATCTCAGTGAGTGCTTAGCATACCAGAGGGGTTTCTTTGGTTGGGGCAAGATGGGACCCAGACTTCAAGAGTGTCCATATGCTAGGAAAGGGAACAGAGATGCCCGACCTCAGACACAGGCTACTATTACACTAGCTCTTATTGCCCGTCCCACCCCTACTCGGGGTACTTCATCTAGAACTACTGGCGGTCAGTACCAGAACAGATTCAATGCTCTACTATCACATCAGGAGTAGGAGGACTCTCTTTATGTTGTCACTTGTACGCTCCGTGTATTCCAATTCGATGTTTATGTGTTGTTGGACCTAGGGTCAAGTTTTTCTTATGTGACCCCATTTGTTGCTATGAATTTTGAAATGAGTCTCGAAAAGATTCGTGATCTTTTTCTAGTTTCTACTCGAGTAGATGAGTCAGTTGTTGCTAAGCAAGTGTATAGAAATTTTCTTGTTACTTTTCTTCATAGAGTCATGCTTGCTAATTTGATAGAGTTGGACATGGTGGATTTTGACCTTATTCTGGGAATGGATTGGATTCACTCTTGTTATGAATCTATAAACTGTCATACCTGTGTGGTTAAGTTTTAGTTTCCTGATGAAGCAGTTTTTGAGTGGTCCGGGAGTACAGTATCTCCCAAGAGTCATTTTATCTCCTATCTCAAAGCCGAAAAGCTAATATGCAAAGGTTGCATCTATCACCTAGTTAGAGTTAAAGACACAAAGTTTGAGGCTCCAACTATTTAGTCAGTCAACATTATTAATGAGTTTCCTGATGTTTTGCTGGAAGATCTCCCAGGGTACCTCCCGATAGAGAGATAGAATTTGGGATTGACTTTTTTCCCGACACTCAGCCAATTTCTATTTCTCCCTATTGTATGGAACCTTCAAAGCTTAAGGAGTTGAAAGAGAAACTCAAAGATCTTTAGGATAAAGGCTTTATAAGGCCTAGTGTCTCTCCTTGGGGTACACCCGTCCTGTTCGTGCGAAAGAAAGATTCTTGTTTACGTATGTGCATTTACTATCATCATCTTAACAAGGTCACAGTTAAGAATAAGTCCCTCTTATGAGAATTAATAACCTGTTTGATCAGTTGCAAGGTGCAAGATATTTCTCCAAGATAGACCTTAGATTCGGCTATCGTTAACTTAAAGTAAGGGAGTGTGATATCCCAAAGACAACCTTCCAAACCCGTTATGGTAACTTTGAATTTCTAGTCATATCTTTCGGGCTAACCAATGCTCCAGCAGCTTTCATAGACCTCCTGAATCGAGTGTTCAGACAGTATCTTAATATGTTTGTCATTGTGTTCATAGATGATATCTTTGTGTACTCCCATACTGAGAATTACCATATGGATCATCTTAAAATCATCCTTCAAACTCTTAGAGATCATCAGTTGTTAGCCAAATTTAGCAATTGTGAATTTTGGATAAGGTAAGTAGCCTTTCTGGGTCATATTATTTCAGCTGAATGAATTAGACTTGATCCCCAGAAGACAGAAGCTGTAAGAAATTAGCCTAAACTTATCTCTCCACCTGACATTAGGAGTTTCTTGGGTCTAGCTGGATATTACCGCCATTTTGTTGAAGGTTGATCTTCTATTACATCCCCCATGACCCGGTTGACCCAAAATAAAGTTAAGTTCCTTTGGTCAGATTCCTGTGAGAAGAGTTTTCAGGAATTGAAGACTCGACTCACCTCAGCCCCTGTGTGACTTTTCCTAATGGTATGGATGGTTTTGTGGTGTATTGTGATGCCTTTAGAGTTGGTTTGGGTTGTGTGCTGATGTAGAGAGGTAAGGTTATAGCCTATGCCTTTAGACAGTTAAAGTCGCATGAAAAGAATTACCTAACCCATGATCTTAAGTTAGCTGTTGTGGTCTTTGGTTTGAAAATATAGAGACACTATCTGTATAGTGGTCATGTTGATGTGTTTACTGATCATAAGAGCCTGCAGTGTGTATTTACTCTGAGGTAGTTGAATTTGAGATGGAGGAGGTGGTTAGAGATGCTAAAGAATTATGCTAAGAGTGTGCTATATCACCCGGGCAAGGCCAATGTAGTGGCAGATTCCCTTAGTAGGTTGTCTATGGGTAGTGTCACTTATGTTGAGGAAGGTAAGAAAGAGTTAGCTCGTTATGTGCATCGTTTGTCTAGACTGGGTGTTAAGTTGCTTGATTCAGCTGAGGGGAGTATCTTGGTGCAGAGTAGTTTTCAATCCTCTTTAGTTTCAGAAGTGGAGGAGAAGAAAGACAAGGTTCCTAGTTTGGTCAGGCTGAAGAAGTTTGTTAAGGACCAAAAGGTAGAGGTTTTCTCCTTAGGGGGAGATGGCGGGTTGAGATTGCAGGGTAGATTATGTGTTCCTTGTGTTGATGATCTGAGGCAGAGGATTATGGATGAAGCGCATGGCACACAATATTCTAATCATTTCAGTGCTAACAAGATGTACCGTGACTTGTGGGAAATCTATTGGTGGAGTTGTATGAAAAAGGATATAGCTGAGTTTGTAGCAAAGTGTGCAACGTGCCAACAGGTTAAGGTAGAGCACAAAACATTTATGATGTAATGCAAGAGTTTGGTATACCCACTTGGAAGTGGGAAGAGCTGAATATGGATTTTGTGACTGATTTATCTCTTTTGCACCATTGTCATGATTCTATTTGGGTGGTTGTGTATAGGTTGACTAATTCCGCATATTTTTTACAGTTCATACATCTTATGAAGTTGAGGATTATGCTAGATAGTATATCCGGGAGTTAGTTAGGTTGCATGGAGTCCCCTTGTCTATCATTTCAGATAGGGTACTCAGTTCACTTTGCATTTTTTGAGAGCTTTTCAGAATGGTCTTAGGACCCAAGTTCACCTGAGTTCTGCTTTTCATCCGCAGATAGATGGTCAAAATGAGAGGACCATCCAGACTTTGGAGGATATGTTGAGAGTATGTGCTCTTGACCTCAAACGTAGTTGGGATGAGCATTTTCTGTTGATTGAGTGTGCCTATAACAACAGTTATCATGTTAGCATCAATATGGCACCATTTGAGGCCTTATATGAAAGGAGATGTAGATCACCCATAGGTTGGTTTGAATTGGATGAAGCTGCTTTGGTTGGGCCTGATGTGGTATTTGAGGCTATGGAGAAGGTAAAGTTGATTAGGGAAAGGTTGAAGACAACTCAGAGTCGTCTAAAGTCATACACCGATGTGAGAAGATGGGATCTTGAGTTTGAGGTGGGTGATTTGGTGTACTTAAAAATTTCACCCGTGAAGGGGGTGAAAAGGTTAGGAAAAAAGGTGAAGCTTAGTCCCCTTTATGTTGGCCCTTATAGAGTTTTGAGCCATGTTGGGAAAGTAGCCTATGAAGTGGAGTTGCCCGTAGAGTTTTCAGTTATTCATCCTATTTTTTATGTCTCCATGGTTAAGTAGTATATTAGTGATTCTGTTGTCATATATCCTTTAGATAGTGTTGATATTCAGAATAGTCTTTCATTTGATGAGATTCTCATTGAGATCCTAGATTTCCAGATCCATAGACTGAGGAACAAAGAGGTTCCCTTGGTAAAGGTTTTGTGGTGGAACCAGTCATTTGAGGGCGCTACTTGGGAGGCAAAAACAGACATGTGAGCCAAGTACCCATAACTTTTCTCCACGAGTTCAGATCAAACCAAAGGTATTATTCCTCCTCAATTCAGCCCTTCTAATCTAAAGTTCAGTTATGTATCTATTCTTACATGAGTTCTTGCAATTTCCGAAGTATTCAAGAGTTTAGAAAGATATGGAACCCACTTAGCAAATTGCTTCAGCTATGTGTACTTAGTTTTCTCTATTTTCTTAGTCTCTTAGCGACATTAGAGGATAAATGTTTCCAATAGGGAGATATTGTAAGACCCCACAAAGTTCCCTCGTAGTCTAAGAAGCGTGTCAAGTAAAGTGTAATTTCATCCCTAAAAGATCAAGGAGTGACTTCCAAAGTGATTAGTGTTTCAACCTTGAAGAATTTTCCTAAAACTTACTTTTTATTGTGTGGGAAATTGAATTATCTTTCCAACGATACCCATTTCGTCAAAATCCGACATCAAAAGAGAAAGATATGGCCATTTTATAGAAATCAACAAAATCCCCCAGGTATGACGAAGAGGGCCGACGGACCATGAAGATTGCAACGGACGGTCGCCCAAACCATCACAGAGAAAAAAGTGAGACCTCATTCTTGATAAGTGCGATAATAAGGTAGACGGACCATCGAGACCTCGACAGACTGTCACACCCATCATTGTGGATGAGGTAGTGAACCGAGTTCTGGCCGAGGTGCGACGGTTAGGACCGATGGACCATCGGGCCATCGACGGACAGTCGGACCCACCATCACAAATCCCATTAAGTAATTTTAAGTCATTTTTAAAAGGGCATTTTAGTCTTTTTCCGCCCTTTCCATATCTAAATATATCAGATTCAAGGCATAAACATTATTTTGTTCCATAACATCCCAAAGTTAGGGTTTTTTCTTGAGATTAACCCTCAAGAGCAAATCCAAATCTTTCTCTAAGAACCTTAAGATTCAACCATAGTTTCTATGAATTGAGTTAAGAATGAAGGTTCCCAAGTAAAAAACTTCAAGAACCCTCAATCAAGAGTTCCAAAAAGAGTCTCAAGCAAGTTGTTCACCTACAAGTCATAATCTAAGGTATGTGGTGTTTAAAAAAGGACACTTCTTTCGTCTTTGTGCCTAAAAGTTGTTTTACTTACGAGAATATAAGATTTTCTATGTTTTGTTAAGAAATTGAAGTATCGGTTTATACCCTATGTTGTTATTCCTTGAGATTTTAATAGTTCCAATGTTCTAGAAATTGAAGTACATGAGTATGTTGATATTTTAAGGCAAAATGTTGAAAATTCCAGATTTTTTATATGATTTATGAATCTTTATGACATCTAGTATGCACTTTGATGAGTTGAACTTGAGATTTAATTATGGGTCATTAATCCCTACTTGAGATTTGCAATTTTGTTAACTTTTGGGCTATAAGAACCCTTGAATTGAGCACTTTTATATCATTGAGAAAGATTTTGCCTTTCGGTCATCATATAGTTGATATCCACATTGAGTATGATTTAAAGCAAATAGAAATATGTTTTGGTCTTCATTATAAACCCTTGAGTTATTTTGAGATGTATTTCCTAAGAGTTCTGAGATGAGTATGGGAGTAGTATTTAGCATCGAGTTGGGTATGATTCCAAGGTCTCATACCCCAGAACTACGTGCCACCATAGGTTCAAGATTTATCGGCCCAAGGCCGAGACAGTGATCACTAAAGATGAGGTTCTACTTCATGGCAAGGATAGAATGGCTCTCCCCAATGTGGGCAAGACGTTGGACTCCATGTAGCTCACATGGTTTATGCTGGTTAGAAGAAAATCACGGGTTCCAAGTGTCCCGAGTCTAAAAGATTTCCAGAGTTCTCAAGTGTTAAAAATTCCTAAAAGTTCTAAGTCCTTAAGTTTTAAAGAAGTTTTACTCTCCACAACATAAAATAATAAGTTTGAATGTATTTTTTAAAGCTTCCTTTAACCTTCAAGTACTGAAAATAAAAGGAGAGTACAAATTTTTAAAGTTAAGTATAATGACCCATGAGATTTGTGTTACATGTTTCACCATTCATGATTTAAGAGTTTTATATTCTAGACTTATTCGAGCCATATGGGTCATTCCTATTTGCATGCATGATTTTATTAAAGAGTATTGATATTGTTTTATGTAAATGCATACACCCCTATATACTATGTACATTCCCAAACTGTTGATCCACATATACGTCTGTGTGCTACATTATCTCATAATATAGTTTCAGGTGCTCAGTCCCAGCAGTGATAGTGATCTCCGAGCATCTCATCTACATCATTATCCATGGTAAGTCCTCAGGGTTTGAGGACCTATAATTACAGCTTTTCTGTTTTCATAGTGTTTTGTGATTTACTTTCATATCATAGCGAGTCTGTTGGGGTCTGTCCCAATGGATCTCCAGTTTGAGTAGTAAATCCTTTGTTAGACTAGACTGTCAGTTGAAGTTGTGTTCTATATTATTATTATTTTTCTCTTCAGACACTGTATCCAGTTATATTAGTTTATAGTTTACACAACAAAGTATCATTGTTTAACTTATTTATCTTGAAGCAAGTGTTTGAAGTAATAACAGGCTCAAAGTGTTAGCTTAGGGCTACTTGTAGGCTTAAGCACTGTGTGACGTCTCAATATGAGATTTTGGCGTTATATTTCTAATGGCCAATTATACATTGCTCTATCAAGACTGAAAATTTCAATCAACATAAAAATTTTAATTCGACCAGGTACTGCTAATAATGATGATGATTAATCCACATACAATGTAGTGTCTAATGAAATCATCTCTAAATCTTTTGTTTAACTCCACATCCTATGCGACTAAATTAGTACGAAAATGCACCCAAAAAAGGCACATCTTATACCTGAAAGAAACAATTACATGAAAGACTTGCAGCAAAGAGAGTGATCCAACTGGAGCTGCTACACAGAAAACTCCTTATTGGTAGATAAAGCTTTTTAAATTGATCAACCTGATGGTAAAGAATCGTTTCATATGGAACTTGTTTCAGTCCTATTTAGTCTTCCCTTCAATATTTCCCTTTTTAGAAATTTCTTATGTTTGAGACTTTTTCTTTGAATACTTTTAAATTATTTATGATTCTAAAGTTCTCTATTTTTTATGATAATTTGTTTTATCTTTTTATATGTTATGTTGACTCTTGTATATTATAGGTAATAACGTTATATATGGAATACATGTTGGCCGGTAAAGATTTTTACTTTGGTTGATCGTAATGGATCTTATTATTGTCCTTTCATGTATCCTTTTTTGAATTAAGTAACATTGTGAAAAATATTGAGAAGAAATTTGATAGAGAAGAAATTATTGAGGAATTTGATCCTTGAGGTACTATAAAAGACGTCTTCCTTGTGAAAAAGTCGGTCTATCAAAATTAGCCTCTTTACCTTCACAAAAGGAAGAGGTAAGGTTAAAAGATTTGTGTATGCAGTACCCTATCCAGTCTGAATGGGGAAGATATGTAACGAAACTAATATTTCTTTTTGGTTTTTTCTAGTATAAATTTGGGGCTACGAATAATTAGTGTTTTTAATAGGTATGCACGGATCTTGGGATTATGCACTACTAAGGGAGTGATATCTGAAAGTTAGCAATTAACATTAATTTAATAAGTCAAATATGGGTAGGTTTGGTTATAGATTTTGATGCTAGTCATTCAACAAAACACCAAACTTTTACCCATTGATTATTTCGAATACCTGATAGGTGTGTTCAACATTTGGTAACCACAACCTCAATCTAGGCATACCTATTTATAGGATGATACCCATGGTTTAGTCAACCTCACATTCACCCTTATGTCTAAGATAACAAAAATATAGAAAACTACACACACAATTTTCTATCATTTCTTTGGTCTCCACATCCCTCTTTCAAGGATGATATGGATTCCTAAACTTCACCTAAAACCCTTCTTTCGAAGATGGCTTTGGGTTTTCTAGAAAATAGAGCTTGCACTCATCATACCTATATGGTTAATTGGGGCTTTCACCCATCAAACCCTAACCAAGTTTGCATAGCAATGAAAAAACTCATAAACATGAACTACTAAATAGAAGCTAATCAATAACAAACCACACACATTTTAATCCCTATTCACACATAACCACAAGAGGTAGATCTAGCTACACATAAGTTAAATATAGATATACCCATAATCTTCATAGAGGTGATTTATTGAAGCTTAAGTGGATGTTACTTCAAACTTGGAAGTCCAACAAATCAACAAAGGAAGTGAGCTAATCTTTCACTTAGAAAGTCTCCAATGTATTCTTCACCCAAAAATTATACAATATTTTATTCTCCGAAAAAATGGAGGTTATAAATTTAAGAGCTAAACCTAAAAATTGGGGAAGATTGAATATGTTACATAATAATTGGGTTTGAATCATTTTGTCAAAATTGGGATCGGCCATGTGTATTTCCAGTTTTGACTTTGGGCTGATTTCTTTTGCCAAGTCGCGATTGCGCAGTTCTGGATTCGACTACGGTTACGCGACCACGAGTAACTTCCTTGATCTCGGTTGATGACTTTGTTACATGACCGCGGGTAAATTCTGTGATCTCAGTTGATGACTTTTACTTGAATATTGCGATCGCGGTCAATAGATCGCAACTGCGGTACTTGAGGCTTTTATTCTCCAAGTTTTCAGCTGCACTTTTCTTCCTCCATTTTGATCATTTTCAGATCCAATCCATATCTTTAGACCTCAAAGACTCTATACCTACCAAGAGTGGATATTAGTGCATTTTATCACCAATATGTTTCATTTATTCATTCAAAACAAGGTAAGGTGCACAAATTTTTAGTGAGAATGAGTGGTAAAATCATCACTCATAAATAGCCCCAACATAAAGCAATTGTTTGTCCTCAAGAAACACTGCCTCTTACCATGAGACAACAATTCTCTATGTCTGAACTTTATACCGTAAAGATCACAATGACTTTAATTTTAATCACAACCACGAGTAGCTCATTACATACGGGCTAAGCTAATTTCTACTATGCCCTTCATCATAAAATGCAATATTCATGGATACATAGGACTTTAAAGAGAAACCAAGAAACAACAAGCAATACTCTAGAGATATCTTCCTATTGATATCAACTTAGCTATACTCCATTTGCCTCATTCTTCGGAAGGTGACAAAATCACCCACCCCAACTTGTTTCACATGCCAATCCTTACAAGAAAGAAAATTCTAAACACCAAGCTACCAAAAATGCAACAAGGAGTTTTAGGTGAAATAACTCTCCCTCACAAAAGAATTCTCTATGCAACAAGTGTCATACCATAGGTTTGACCCTATTTTTAATTGCTACAATGAAGAAAGTACATGGTTGGAGATCTCAAAGGACTTTCTAATCTTGTAATGTAGGTTCGGATTAGGTTACGATATCATTTGGGAAAAACATAGCTACACTATTCCTTGAATATCTACATCACATTTTTCAATTTTCCTTTTTGACTATGGGCAATTTTTCTTTGTTTTCTCTCATTTATCATGCCTACTTTTTTCTTTCTTTGTTTCCCCATTTCATTCATCCCTTTTTATTGAAATTATCATGCAATTCATTCCTTTATTGGGTCCTTTTTTTTCTATTCCTTTATTTCCATACTTAGGCACATTCGGCATTTGACTAACACTTCGTGGACTCAAAATCCTTCCATCAACCTTTCCCACCCCAAACTTAGGCTTTCAGCCTTAAGTTACATTTCCAAGTTCAAGGAGGGTTTTGTTCAAAAGAGGAATAAAAAGAATGGATCACAAGTTGTAATGAGTTTGCCAAATAAAGGTCCAAAGGCTCAAAGTGTGTACTAGGGATTAGAATTATTCATGTGTAGGATTTTTAGGCTAGAGTGGGTTTCAAAATCACAAAGGTGGCCTAAGATCATTTCTAAACCACATACCATCAAAATTAGTTTTGAAAGACTAATGAGGCAAGTTCTTGATAGCACAACTGTTCAAGTGAGGAATAACAAAATCTTACCACACAGGGCATGCAAAATTTGCCACGAGGGTTCAAATTTCCCTCTCTCGAGAGACAAAATAGGAGTATCTATTTCTATTCATAAGTCAAAATTTATGAAGCCACAAAAAGAGAAAAAGTTTTGTTACCATATTTCTCACATCCATGCCCTTGATTTTTCAAAAAATTTTGATGAAAGGAGTTGTTCATTTTGCATTAGCCTCTCACACAATTTGCTAAACTTTGGCTAAAACTAAAGCCTTAGTCTCATACTTAGGCTCAAAATGGGCAAACTACCCATATGGCTACTCAAACTTCGCCAATGGTGTACAAAGTGACCCAAACTTTACAACATATAATACCACATTACTTAGAATTCCCTTGCACCTATGTCTCAAAACCCAAAAACAATGCTTTACCCTTAAGAAAGTCGTCACTCAATCTATCATAGGGAAAACTTAGTCATGTATCATCAAAATCAAAATAAAAGTAAAAGAAAAACAAAAATTAAATACCATATGATAATCCATAAAATGTGGGCACCATTAGAGTGCCCAAAGATGTACCAGCTCAAAACCAAATATATAAAAAAAAGTATCCAGAGTGTCATCCCAGAACATCATAACAAGAAATATCCAGCAATAATCAAAACAATACGAATCCGGGGGCACCCCCAACTAAAAGGATTGCAGTGTCCTCACTACATATGCAGTAAAGCAAAAGTAAGAGGGGTCTTCCTAAATATGCTTATGCATCAGGAGCTGCTCTCTTCTATTAACTCTGCACCCTCATCACCAGCATGATTAGCTGACCAATAAGCACGGGCCTCATCTTCACTGTCCAACCTCGATGAAGGTAGTCGCTCATTGGGTTTGATAACCTTAAAGATTCTCTTTACCCTCTTCCACTACTTCTTGAAAAATTTATCCTTTTTATTTTCTCGCTTTACCATATTCTAATGTGACTCCTTGAGGTCCTTGGGTGATCCCACTAAGGATGAGTAGGCTCTCTCTAAACTGTCAACAGTGGTCCCCTATTTCTTCTGTTTCTCAGGGTATATTTTATAATCTGACCTAAACACATATGAGTGGTAGGTGGTGGATGGATCTCCTGGTCCCCGAGGCAACCTGGATACTAGCTCTCTAACCTCCCTTATTCGACTTGAGATGTCATCGAGGGGGTCGGCTGACGAAGGTCTACAATAATCTGTGTCTTGTAGGGATGATTTTCCCGTGTCCATCTTTCTTTTCTTACTATGAACTAGGGTAACCTCATCTCTGAAATTGAGTGGGTAGATAAGAGAGCCTGTATGTACCAACGTATCTTCAGCATACTCTTCCACTTCTTCCCTCTTGCAAAGCTCTGTTATAAGGGAAGGGAAAAGAAGGTGTGTACCTCTATGATTCTAGAAATACCTCCACTCCAAAAAACCAATCTCTCCAACTTTGAGAGAGATGTCATATAGGATGACAGCCATCATCCGAGCTCTCAAATCTATGACAATGTTCATATGGGTGCATGGTTATACTTGGATACATATGATATTCATCCAAAGCCTGGCTTCTACTGTGAAGTCCTTCATCAAAATATTTCTCTTGGTGATGGACCAAGGAACTTCTTTTCCCAGACATAAAATGTTGTCCATCCAGGTCCCTGACTCACATGATCTTGCCTGGAACTGCCCTATATCGGCAAATGGGAGCCCATACAATGCATTAACCTACTCTTCTCTAAACTTTACTTGCTTACCCTGAATTATCATCACTGGGTTTGTGAGAGAAACTACACTGAGGTTTGCATAGAACTCACACACCCACTGATCATTAGCATAGAATAGTTTTGGGGAAAAACACGTCCACCTGGTTGCAGTGAGTCTGGCATGGAATTCTAGGAGCTTCTCATCTACCTTGTCTGAGATAATACCCCTTTTAGGGAGTCTCTTTATCCTATGGAAATCTTTGTAGTATTTATGCTGGAATTGTGCATCCATTAATTAGGTATCATTGAAATCTCCTATTTTTGAGGCTGAGAACATGTAAGAAATGCAATTCAGACCAATATTAGTATTATCTCACCAAAACATACAATAATAATAGGTAATCTCTTATGGTAGTGTTATGTGAGGTTTTAGGGTAGAAGAGGATGTGTAGAAGTTTTAAAGTTTGCCTAAAACTTCCCTCAGGTTAGGTGACCACGGAGCGTTGACCCCAACCGTTGTGCTGCAATTGCGGTACCTGAGACCTGGTTTGACAGTTTTTTCACAATGTTCTAAATGCAGTTTTACCCTAATACATTGCTTAAACTAAGCATGATAACATTATAAGCAGAGAATTTCAAGCCTAGAGTGTGTGATCACAGCCCCAAACTTACAGACATTGAACATTGAATTTGTCGGGGCATTTTAATCGCACAGATGGTGTTCACTTCAATTTAAGTGGCCTAAGGCTTAATTTTAGGTACTCAAGACATCCCCAATAGTGTGTAAACTAACTACAATAGCTAACCACAACACGATAACAACTTAGCATTAATTTGGTAACAAAAATATTATTTCAAACCTTTTCTATACATTACAATTCAAAGCATGCAATTACAGAAAAATCAAGGGAGTTTACACAACTTACCAAGTTAGATGATGATATTGGAATGAGATGACACTTGGATATGCAATGTAATGCCAAAAGTTGGAGAGAATTTTAAGAGAAATTGAGAGAGGGGCATGGGAAAAATGGGCATTCGGATGGTCATTTAAACTGATTTGACTACGATCTCGGTCCTAGTTACGCAGTCGCGTTCATGCAGCCTCTGTGTAGTGGTGTCATGGACCGCGCTAATAGTATCTAAGACCATATAATCGAGTTTCCTACACTACTTGTTTAGTCCAACTTACCAATTTCACATGTTTCCTTTTCAAATTCCAACAAAATTCCTCCTAGCACAAACATTTCATGGATTGTGCATGCACAAAAAAAACAAAAATCTACTATATCATGCATAGATAAAAGGATACAGGCCACTTCTTATGGCGTGATGGGTTGCCTCCCATCTAGCTCTTAGTTTAACGTCGTAGCACGATGCCTCCTCCACTTCAGATCTTCTAATATAAGGCTTGGAAGAGGGGAAGAAATGGTAAGCAAGCCTCGATCTCTCCATTTTGAAGACTTGAACCTTTTACCCAATTTGAAATCAAATTTTTGAGTTTGATCTTTAGGTAAAAGCGGGCATATCCATAGGCTACTCCTTGTACATCGAAAGTTGTGTTCCTTGGCCATTGATGGATGGGGCTTCATATGCTCTTTTGGAATGCCAAATTCCAAATATAAGAATTGGACTCCATCTCCCCGCAATGTACCATTTTCTTAGAGTGATTGATCCTCATCACATCCTCTAAGTATAACGGTGAAAAGTGGTTTGAATAAGGTCCAACTCCTAATTCTGGGTTAGCCTCTTCCAAAACATCTTCATCAAGAAATGAACTAGAGTCATCATAAGATGTTTGCATTGATTCTTCTTTTGACTCTAGTACCATTTCTTTAATTTTGGCTTCTTCTACCTCGTATGATTCGGAATATTGGGAAGTCCCCAAACTGTATTTGCTACCAAACCCTTCATCATAGCTTGGTTTCTCTTCTCAACAAACCTTCTTTTGGGAAATGGGCATAGTTGTAATGTTTGCAAGAATTATGTTTTTGCCCAACTCCTTTGCCTTGACATTTGCAAATTCTAACACCCCGTAGGATTGATGCAAGTTTTGTGCATTCTCCCCGATTATAGTTAGCCGATCCAAAATGATTTGAATCATTGCTCCATGACCAATGGGTCTGATTTTTTTCTCCTCCTTCTTCTCATCATAAGACCTATCAATATCATAAGATGAACTAGCAATTTGATTAGTATAATAGGGGGAGGGGGCATTTGGACAATCATCCTAATTTCCATCTCGACCATGACATAAAGAACACCTATACTCCCTATAGGATCAAGATGGTAAGTCAATCTATCTCCGGGGAGTACAGTTATAATCTATCCTAAAGTGTGGTCCGTTATAGATTGTACATGGGTCATCACAACAGGATTCCCAACTACTAATATCATATTTTTTAAGAGATGCCATAAACAAAAGTAAGAATAAAATAAAATATACCTACAAAGAAAAATAAATAATAAATATATACAATCTTGAATTCAAGCAAGTAGCTGAAATTTCAAACTATCTTAATATAACAAATTATTCCCCGACAATGGCGATATTTTTGATAACCCTCAACTAACACGTCAAGTTAAGTGCAAGGCGGTCCTCATAAATATATTTACCTAATTTTTGAGTCAGGGTCAAATACACGAGGAATAATGTGAAGGGCAATCAAATTACTTCAAAATAATAGATATGAGTTAAATACAAGAAGATAAAAATGGGGGAGATATGTATCTACACTAATATTTTTTTGGGTTATTCTAGTATAAATTTGGGGCTACTAATAATTAGAGTTTTAGCAAATATGAACTGATATTAGGATTATGCACTAATATGGGAGTGATATCTGGGTGTTAGCAATCAACATCAATTTAGTAAGTCAAATATGGGTAGGTTTGGTTATAGATTTTGATGCTAGTCTTTCAACAAAACACCAAACATTCACCCACTGATTCTTTCAAATACCTAATTGGTGTGTTCATCATTTGGTAACCACAACTTCAATCTAGGCATCCCTATTTCTAGGATGATACCTATGGTATAGTCAACCTCACATTCACCCTTATTTCTAAGATAGTGAAAATTTAGCAAACTACACACACAATTGTCTATCATTTCTTTGGTCTCCACATCCCTCTTTCAAGGATGATATGGATTCCTAAACTTTACCTAAAACCCTTCTTTCGAAGATGGCTTTGGGTTTTCTAGAGTATGGAGCTTGCACTCATCATACCCATGTTGGTATTTGGATCTTTCACCCATCAAACCCAAACCAAGTTAGCATAGCAATGATAAAACCCATAAACTTGAACTACTAAATAGAAGATAATCAATAACAACCCACACACACTTTAATCCCTATTCACACATAACCCCAAGAGAGAGATCTAGCCACACATAAGTAAGTTAAGTATAGATATACCCATAATCTCCATTGAGGTGATTTATTGAATCTTAAGTAGATGTTACTTAAAACATGGCACTCCCACAAATCAACAATGGAAGTGAGCAAATCTTTCATTTAGAAAGTCCCAAATGTATTTTTCACCAAAAAATTATACAATATTTTCCTCGGCAAAAAAAAGAGGTTAGAAATTTAAGAGATAAACCTAAAAATTGGGGAATATTGAAAGTGTTCCATCAAGCTAGGGTTTGAATTATTTTTTCACAATTGGGATCATCCATGAGCATTTCCAATTTTAACCTTGGGTTGATTTCTTCTGCTAAGTTGCGATTGTGCAGTTCTGGCTGCAACTATGGTTACGCGACCGCGGGTAACTTCCGCAATATCGGTTGATGACTTTTGCTTGACATTCGCGATCACAATCAACAGACTGCAACTGCGGTACCTGAGTCCTTTATACTATAAGTCATCAGGTCCACTTTTCTTACTACCTTTTGATCATTTTCATCTTCAATCCACATCTTTTGATCTCAAAGACTCTATGCCAGCAAAGAGTGGATATTAGTCCATTTTATCACCAATATATCTCATTTATTCTTTCAAGACAAGGTAATATGCACAAATGTTTAGTGAGAATGAGTGGTAAAATCATCACAAATCAACACCCTCAACTAAAAGCAATTGTTTGTCCTCAATCAACACTACCTCTTACCATGAGACAACAATTCTCTATGACCAAACTTTATACCTTAAAGATCACAATGACTTCCACTTTAGTCGCAACCATGAGTACCTCATTGTATACGGGCTAAGCTAATTTCTACTACGCGCCACATAATAAGATGCAACATTAGAGGATATATAGGACTTTAAAGAGAAACCAAGCAACAAAAACCAATACTCTAGAGGTATCTTCCTCTTGACCACAACTTATCTATATTCCATTTTCCTCATTCTTCAGAAGGTGAAAAAATCATCCACCCCAACTTGTTTCACATGCCAATCCTCACAAGAAAGAAAATTCTAAACACCAAGCTACCAAAAATTCAACAAGGAGTTTTAGGTGCAAGAACTCTCTCTGTCAAAATAAATCTCTATGCAATAAGTATCATGCCATACGTTTGCCTCTATCTTCAATCTCTACTATAAAGAAAGTACATAGTTGGAGATCTCAGAGGACTTTCTAATCTTGTAATGTAGGTTCAGGTTAAGATAGGAATATCATTTGGGATAAACGTAGCTACACTCTACCTTGAATGTCTCCATCACACTTTTCAATTTTCCTTTTTTACTATGGGACACTTTTCTTTGTTTTCTCTCATTTATTATGCCTACTTTTTTCTTCCTTTGTTTACCTATTTCATTCATCTCTTTTTCTTACAATTATCATGCAATTCATTCAGTTATTGGGTCCTTTCTTTTTTTATTCCTTTAATTCCACACTTTGGCATATTCAATATTTTACTAACACTTCGTGGGCTCAAGCTTCCTTTCATCAACCTTTACCACCCTGAACATAGGCTTTTAGACTCAAGTTACATTTTAAAGCTCAAGGAAGGTTTTATTCAGAAAAGGGATAAAAATAATGGATCACGGGTTGTAATAAGTTTGCCAAAGAAAGGTCCAAAGGCTCAAATGGGTACTAGGGATTATAATTATGCATAGGTAGGATTTTTATGCTA
Organism: Capsicum pubescens; assembly: GCA_030864215.1. Taxonomy (NCBI): domain Eukaryota; kingdom Viridiplantae; phylum Streptophyta; class Magnoliopsida; order Solanales; family Solanaceae; genus Capsicum; species Capsicum pubescens. The sequence goes on from CM061546.1 coordinate 185,306,450, forward strand.
GAGTGGGTTCCAAAATCACAAAGGTGGCCTAATATCATTTCTCCAACCACATATATTAAAAATTAGTTTTGAAAGACTAACAAGGCAAGTTCTTGATAACACAAGTGTCCAAGCGATAAATAACAAAATTCCACCATACATGGCATGCACAATTTGCCACGAGGGTTCAAATATCCCTCATTTGAGAGACAATATAGGAGTATCTATTTCTATTCATACATCAAAATTTATGAAGCCACAAAAGGAGAAAAAGTTTTATTACAACATTGCTCATGTCCATTCCCTTGATTTTCTACAATTTTGGACCAAGTGGGTTTTTCCTTTTTAATAAGCCTCTCGCACAATTTTCTAAACTATGGATACAACTAAAGCCTTAGTCTCACATTTAGGCTCAAAATGGGCAAACTACCTATATGGCTACTCAGACTTTGCCTATGGTGTACAAAGTGACCCTAACTTTACAACATATAATGCCACAGGTACTCCAAATTCCCCTGCACCTATGTCTCAAAACCCAAACACAATGCTTTACCCTTAAGAAAGTCCACACACAATCTATCATACTGCAAAGTTAGTCATGTAACATCAAAATAAAAATAAAAGTAAAAGCAAAAAAAAAACTAAAAACCACATGATAATCCATAAAATGTGGGAACCATCAGAGTGCCCAAAGATGTAACAGCTCAAAAGAAAATAAATAAATAAAAGTGTCCAAAGTATCAAACCAAAACATCATAACAAGAAATATCCAGTAACAATCAAAACAATACAAATCCGAGGGCACCCACAACTAATAAAATTGTAGTGTTCTCACTGCATATGCAATAATGCAAGAGCAAGAGTGGTCTCCTAAAATCTGTAAGTGCATAAAAAGCTGCTCTCTTCCATTGACTCTGCACCCTCATCACTAGCATGATCAGCCGACCAATCAGCAAAGGCCTCATATTCACTGTCCAATCTCGATTAAGGTAGTCATTCATTGGTGTTGAGCACCTTAAAGATTCCCTTTACCCCCTTTCACTACTTATTGAAGAATCTACCTTTTTACTTCTCTCTATTTACCATATTATTATGTGACTCCTTGGGGTCTCTATGTGATCCTACTAAGCCTGAGTAGGCTCTCTCTAAATTTCCAATAGTGCCCCCTACTTTTTCTATTATTTACGGTATATTTCATAATCTGATCTAGACACATATGAGTGGTGGGTGGTTGTTGGCTCTATGGGTCCCTGAGGCAACCGGGATACTAGCTCCCTAACATCTTTTATTTGACCTGAGATGTGATCGAGGGGGTCGGCTGAAGAAGGTCTACAATAATCTGTGTCCTGTAGGGTTGATTTATTTGACCCCATCTTTTTTTTCTTACTCTGAACTAGGTTAGCCTCATCTCTTAATTTGAGAGGGTAGATAAGGGAGCCTATATGCACCTATATGTCAGTAACATACTCTTCCACTTCTTCCCTCTTACAAAGCTTACTGATAAGGCAAGGGAAAAGAAGGTTCATACCTCTATTATTCTTGAAATACATCCACTCCAAAAGAACAATCTCCCCCATATTTAGAGGGATGCCAGATAAGATGTCATCCATTATGAAAGCTCTCAAATCTGTGAAAATGGTCATATGGGTTCATGGTGATACTCGGCTATATATGATGTTCAACCAGAGCCTGGCTTCTGCTGTGAAGTCCTTCATCAAAATATCTCTCTTGGTGATGGACCAAGGAACTGCTTTTCCAGGACATAAAATGATGCCCATCCAGGTCCCTGACTCACGTGCTCTTTCTTGGAACGGTCATATGTCGGCATCTGGGAGCCTATACATTTCATTAACATGCTCCGAACTAAAGTTCAGTTACTTACCTCAAATTATCATTACTGAGTTTGTGAGAGACTCTATGTTGAGGTTTGCGTAGAACTCACACACCCACTAATCATTAGCATAGCAGGGTTTCGGGGTAAAGCACATCCACCTGGTTACAGTGAGTCGTACATGGAATTCTGGGAGCTTCTCATCCACCTTGTCTAAGTTAATACCCCTTTTACGAATTATCTTTGTCTTATGGAAATTTTCATAGTAGTTGTGCTGCCATTGTGGGCCAAGAATTGGGTATCATCGAAATCTCCTATTTTTTAGGCTAAGAACCTGTAAGTAATGCAACTCAAACCAATATTAGTATTATCTCACCAAAACATACTAGAACAAATAGGTAAACTCTTGCGGTAGTGTTATGTGAGGTTTTAGGAGTAGTAAAGAATGTGCAGAAGTTTTGAAGTCTACCTGAAACTGCCCTTAGTTATGGTGATCGTGCAGCATTGACCGCAATTATGGTACCTGAGACCAGGTTTGACAGTTTCTGCACAATGTTTGAAATACAATTTTAACCCAATACATTGCATAAACTAGGTATGATAACATTATAAGTAGAGAACTTCAAGCCTAGAGTGTGTGGTCACAGCCCCAAACATACAAAAATTGATCATTGAATTCGTCGGGGCATTTTAATCGCACACAAGGTGTACACTTCAATTTAAGTTGTCTAAGGCTTAATTTTGGGTACTCAAGACATGCCCAATAGTGTATAAACTAACTACAATATCTAACCACAATACAATAACAACTAAGCATTAATTTGGTAACAAAAATATTATTTCAGACACTTTTTATACATTATGAGTTCAAAGCAAGAAATTATAGAAAAATCAAGGGAGTTGAGACAACTTACTCAGTTAGATGATGCTATTGGAATGAGATGAAACTTGGATATTCAATGTAATGCAAAAAATTGGAGAGAATTTTAAGAGAAATTGAGAGAAGGGCATGGGAAAAATGGGCATTCATATGGTCATTTAAACTGATTTAACCACGATCACAGTCCTAGTTATGCGGTCGCGGTCACACAGCCTCTATGATGGTGGTGTCACGGACCTAGGTTACGTTAACTAAGACAAAAAATTGATTTCCTGCACTACTTGTTTAGTCCAACTTGCCAATTTCACACGTTCCTTTTTCAAATTTTACCAAAATTCTTCCTAGCAACAATATTTCATGGATTATGCATGCACAAAGAAAAAATAAAAATCTACTCTATCATGCATAGATATAAGGATATGGGCCACTTCTTACGGAATGATGGGTTGCCTCCCATTGAGCATTAATTTTTATATCGTAGAACGATGCCTCCTGTACTTCCGTTTATGTCTCCACTTAGAAGAGATGAATTTTCATCCTAACTTTTGCTTAATATTCAATGAGCGACATAGGGAAAGAAGATTCAGATCTTTCAATATGAGGCTTGGAAGAGGGTGAAGAAATGGCAAGCAAGAGTAGATCTCACCATTTTGAAGACTTGAACATTTTTCCCAATTTGATATCCAATTTTCAAGTTGATTCTTTGGGAAAAAGCGGGAACATCAATAGGCCACTCCTTGTACATCAAAAGTTGTGATCCTTGGCCATTAATGGATGGGGTTCCATATGCTCTTTTGGAATGCCAAATTCTAAAATATAAGAATTGGACTCTGTCTCCCCGCGATGCACCATTTTCTCACAGTGATGGATACTCATCACATACTCTAAGAATAATGGTGAAAAGTGGTTTAAATAAGGTCCAACTCCGAATTTCGTGTTAGCCTCTTCCAAAGCATCTTCATCCTAAAATAAACTAGAGTCATCATAAGATGTCTTCATTGATTATTTTTTAGACTTTATTACCATTTATTTTATTTTGGCTTCTTCTACCTCTCTGTGATTCGAATTATAGGGAATTTCTCTAGGAGCCCTTGCTACCAAACCCTTCATCATAGCTTGGTGTATCTTCTCAACAAACCTTGTCTTGGTAAATGTGCATATTTTTAATGTTTCCAAGAATTATGTTTTTGCCCAACTCCTTTTCCTTGACATTTTCCCATCCAAACACCTCGTAGGATTAATGTAAGTCATGTGCATTCTCCCTGGTTATAGTTACCCAATCAAAAATGGTTTGAAGCATTACTCCAAGACCAATGGGTCCAGTTTTTTGCCCCTCTTTCTTATAATCATAATACATATCAATCTCATAGAAAGAACTAGCAATTCGGTTAGTATAATAAGGGGAGGTTCCATTTGAACAATCATCCTAATTTCCATCTCAGCCACTACATAAAGGGCACTTATACTCCCTAGAGGATTGAGATACTGGGTCCATCTCTCTCCGGGAAGTATAGTTATAAGATCTTTTGAAGTGTGGTCCATCATAAATTTGACATGTGTCATCATGATAGGATTCCCAACTACCAATATCATATTTTTTAAGAGATGCCATAGAGAAAAGTATGAATAAAATAAAATCTACCTACAAAGAAAAATCACAAACAAATATATACAAGCTTGAATTCAAGAAAGTAGCTAAAATTTCAAACTATCTTAATACGCCAAATTGTTCCCCAACAACGGTGCTATTTTTTTATAATGCTCAACTTACACATAATTTAAGTGCAAGGTGGTTGTTGTTAATATATTTACCCAACTTTGAAGTCAGGGTCAAATACACGAGGACTAATGTGAATGGCAGTCAAATTACTTCAAAATAATTGATAGAAGTTCAATCCAAACCAATGTTACAAGAAGATAAAAATGGGGAAGATATGTATTTGCACTAATGTTTCATTTTGAGTATTTCTAGTATAAATTTGGGGCTACAAATAATTAGAGTTTTAACAGATAAGAACAGATCTTGGGATTATGCAATACTAAGGGAGTGATATATGGGTGTTAGCAATCAACATCAATTTAATAAGTCAAATATGGGTAGGTTTGGTTATAGATTTTGCTGCTAGTCTTTTTACAAAACACCAAACTTTCACCCATTGATAATTTCAAATACTTAATAGGTGTGTTCAACATTTTGTAAGCATAATTTCAATCTAGGCATTCCTATTTCTAGGATGATACTCATGGTGTAGTCAACCTCACATTCACCCTTATGACTAAGATAGTGAAAATTTAGAAAACTACACACACAATTGTCTATCATTTCTTTTGTCTCCACATCCCTCTTTCAAGGATGATATGGATTCCTAAACTTCTTCCAAAACCCTTCTTTCGAAGATGTCTTTGGGTTTTCTATAGCATGGAGATTGCACTCATTATAACAATAAGGGTATTTGGGGCTTTCACCTACCAAACCCCAACCACGTTAGCATTGCAACAATAAAACCCATAATGATGAACTACTAAATAGAATCTAATCAATAACAACCCACACATAATTTAATCCCTATTCACGCATAACCCCAAGAGGGAGATCTAGGTACAAATAAGTAAGTTAAGTATAGATATACCCATAATCTCTATTGAGGTAATTTATTGAAATTAAGTGGATGTTACTTCAAACTTGGCACTCCCACAAATCAACAATGGAAGTGAGCTAATCTTTTTCTTAGAAAGTCTCCAATGTATTCTTCATCCAAAAATTATACAATATTTTCTTCTCTAATAAAATAGAGGGTATGAATTCAAGAACTAAACATAAAAATTAGGGAAGATGGAATGTGTTCCATCATGCTAGGGTTTGAATTATTTTGTCAAAATTGGGATTAGCCACGTGCATTTTCAGTTTTTCCCTAGGTCTAATTTCTTCCACTAAGCTGCAATCACATAGTTCTGGCTGTGACCGCGGTTATGCAACTAAGGGTAACTTTCGCAATCGCGGTTGATGACTTTTTCTTGACTGTCGTGATCGCGGTTAGTAAACTGCGACTGCAGTACCTGAGTCCTTTATTCTCCAAGTCTTCGACTCTGCTTTTCTTGCTCCCTTTTGATCATTTTCAGCTCCAATCCACATATCTTAATCTCCAAGACTCTATTCCTACAAAGAGTGGATATTAGTGAATTTTATCACAAATATGTCTCATTTATTCATTATAAACAAGGTAATGTGCACAAATATTTAGTAAGAATAAGTGGTAAATTCATCCCTCATTACCCAAAGGTCGTGGATAACTGCATAATGTGTCTTCATCTAGGGACGTGGATAGATATCCTACACTAGACCATTTTTTCGCTTCTAAGACAGAGATTCTTCCGCCCCAGCTAACGGTAAGATAAGGGCAGGGTTTTTTTTTTCTTCAGTGCTCAGAGATGTATTGGTTTAGCTTTTTTTTTAGTTGTGGTACACCATTTGATAGTGCACTATATACAGATTAGAGTTGTATTAAGGCAAGGGCATAACCTATAGCTGTGGGTCCCAATGTTGAGATTTCTCTTGCACCGGTAGTTGCTCAGTTGATGGTTACTCAGCCAATAGTTGCTCAGACTACTTTGTCTTTTGAGGAGTAGAAGATATTGGGTAGATTTTTTACTTTAACTCTAACTAAGTTTTTTAGTGCTCTAGACGAGGATGTATAGATGATTGCTTGTGAGGATAGGCTCTAAAATTTAGTCTTTGTTGAGACTCGTGGTATAGATTATACAATATTTTAGTTGGACTAGGTTGCTGGACATTGGTGGAGAGGTTATATATATTATAGACTTGTTGGATATTTTCTTTTATCATAGATTCAATTCTCCAAGATGTCCTTGGAGAAGTACATTCCTCGTAGCCTTAGAGATTATTTGAGGGATTAGTTCTCTATATTAGAGTAGGTCTCCATGACTGTTGCAGAGTACGAGGCTCATTTTCATGAGTTGGCTAGGCATGTAACTTCTATTATGAATATTGCATATGAAAGAGTTAGTTTTTTTGTTAGATTATTAAGACTCCCTATTCATTTGTCTGTTTAGATTTTTGTTTATTTTGGTAGGTATTTACTGATGTTTCGGAAAACCTTCGGGTTATGGAGGAGATGCACCATGAGAGTTGTAAGGGTTATGATAAAAATCCAATATTTTAGGGAATATTCAGTAGGAGCTATTGTTGTTCCCGACCCAGAGATGGAAGTTCTTAGACTAGGTACCCTCCGCGTCTATCCTATCATTCTCAGATTTAGCATAGTAGACCTATTCAGGTAGCGATTCAAATTACTGATGGAGGTCAATCTAGTGCTAGTGATCGCCTTGGTAACAGTAGTGGTCGTCTTTGAGAGGTTCATCATTTGGTTATTCTAGACATAGTGGTTATTTTAGGTCAGTTGAATCTGTTAGTTTTATTTTAGCTTGGGTGTTATATTATACTTGTGGAGCTTTTGGTCACTATTTATGGGAATGCCTTAGTCATAGGGCTATCGTTGTTTAAGATCAAGGTGTTTCCCCTATTAGAAAAGTTCATCCCTTATCTAGAGGTGGTTCTCAAAGTCTCATGGGTAGTTTCCAAGGCACTCGAGGATGTTTTTAGGAAGGCAGGAGATAAGGTTATTTAGGTGCTCATCTAGGTGATGGGTGTGGTCAGTTGTATGTTGTACCTGCTAGACCCGAGGCTGAGACTGTGGATATTATTTTTATAGGTACGATTATGGTGTTACTATAGTTATCCCTTTCTTTATTTGGTTAGGGATCCACTTATTATTATATATATACTTGTTATGCACCATCGTTGGAGTTGTCTTGTGATTTATTATCAGTGCCATTGCATATATCTACTCCCATGGGTGATTTTTTAGTAGTGAATCGGATTTTTAGATCACGTGTTATGACCGTTGGTGATGTTGATACTTATGTTGACCTTAATATTTTTGATATGTTGGATTTTCATATGATTCGGGGCATGGATTGGTTATCCCACTATCATGTGATCATGGATTATTTTGCCAAGAACGTTACCTTAGCCATTTCTAGCGTACCCCCAGTCATGTGGCAGGGAGTTTTTAGCCACGACTTAATGGGGATTATTTCTTATGCATGTTCTAGGAGGCTTATTATGAGGGGTTGCAATTCTTATCTCGCTTATATTTGTGACACAAGTGTGGAGAGTTCATTACTTGACACTATTCCTGTAGTTTGAGAGTTTCATAATGTGTTCCCTACCAGCCTGCCTGATATTTCCCCTGTCAATGAGATTGAATTTTCTATTGATCTTAACACTGGCAGCCGACCTATTTCTATGGAACTTTATCATATGGATTCTATCGAGATTAAGGAGCGGAATTCTCAGCTTCAAGATCTTCTTAGTAAGGGTTTTATTAGACCAAGTGTGTCCCCCTGGGGAGCTCCTATATTGTTAGTGAAGAATAAAAACGGCTCCATATATAGTAACAGTGAAGAGCCATTATCTTATGCCTCACATTATTGATTTGTTTGACTAGATTCAGGGAGCAGTAGTGTTTTCTAAGACTAATTTGAGATGTGGTTACCATCAATTGAGTATTTAGGATGAGGATATCCAAAATACAACTTTTAAGAACCGTTATGGTTATTACGAGTTCTTAGTGATGTCCTTTGGGTTGACTAATACCCCAGCCATGTTCATAGATTTTATGAACTAAGTATCCAAGCCTTATTTGAATTCCTTTGTGATTGTGTTCATTGATTACATCCTTTTGTACCTGAGAAGTAGAGAGAATCATGCGCAGCATTTGAGGATCGTGCTCTAAACTTTGAGGGATGTGTGCTTTTCACCAAATTCTCTAAGTGTGAGTTTTGGCTTAAGTTAGTGACATTCCTTAGGCATGTGGTGTCTAAGAATGGAATTATGGTAGACCTAGAAAAGATTGAGGCTATCTGTGATTGGGCTAGACCTATATCTCCAGTTGTGGTTTTTAGCTTTATCAGTTTGGCCAGTTATAATAAATGGTTAGTCAAGGCTTTTACTACTATTTTATCCCCTATGACCAGATTAATTTCAAAGAAGGTTCCTTTTTTATGGTTCGAAGAGTGTGAGTTGAGCTTTAAAAAGTTCAAAGATTTGTCACTTCAGCTCATGTATTAGCTCTTGATGTTGAGGGTGAGGGATTCAACATGTTTTATGATGCTTCAAGTGTTGGTTAGGGTTGTGTATTGATGCAGCAAGGTTGTTTTATTCCTTATGTTTCAAGACAGCTTAAGGTGCGCCATTACAACTACCCCACTCATGATTTGGAGTTAGAGGCAGTAGTATTCATGCTTAAGATTTGGACGCATTATCTTTATAGTCCGCATTGTGCGATTTTCACTGATCATCACAATCTTTAGCATCTTATTACCTAGAGAGAGCTTAATGCTATACAATGTAGATAGATTGAGTTGTTTAAGGATTATGATATGTCCATCTTGTATCCTTTGAGAAAGGCAAATATAGTAGTATATTCCTTGAGTTGGAAGATAGTGAGTTCGGGTAACTTTGCTTATGTTTTGGTTTCTCATAGGCCGTTAGCACGGGACATCTAGTACTTAGCCAACTTGATGGCTCACCTTGACATTTCAGATTTTATGAGGATTTTGGCTAGTGTCAAGTTGAGATCCTTGCTATTTTAGAAGATTCGAGATCGTCAATTTGAGGAAAGTAAGCTTTGCTTCCTTTGTGTTCAGGTGTTGAGTGGTGAATCTTAGAGGAGTACCATAGATTTTGAGGGTCTTTTGAGATTTGATGGTCCTATTTGTGTTTCTTGGATCGATGACTTGATTCAATTGATTTTTCATAAGGGTTACAGCTCTAGATATTCCATCTATCTCGGCACAACCAAGATGTATTGAGATTTGATACAACATTATTCGTGAAGTGGCATGAAGAGAGATGTGGTAGACTTTGTAGCTTATTTCCTATGTTGTCAGCAGGTAAAGGACTAGTATCAGCAACCAAGTGGTTTAACGCAGAGATTGCCCATTCCCGAGTAGAGATGTGAGTGGATTACCATAGATTTTATTAGTGGTTTACCTTACACTTCCCGTGGTTTCAATGGTAATTAGGTCTTTGTAGATCGTTTGACCAACCCAGCACACTTCATTCCTATTTAGATATCCTCCAATACTGAGAAAGTAGCCCATATCTACGTTTGAGAGAGAGTATGTATGCATGTGGGCCTATTTTATTATTTTAGAACGTGGTTTAGCATTCACTTTGAGTTTTTGGAGAGCATTTCAGAAAAAGTTGGGCAATAAGGTGGATCTTAGTACAGTTTTTCATCCACAGATAGATGGTTAGTCGGAGTGGACTATTCAGGTTTTTGAGGATATACTCTGAGCCTGTGTTATGGTATTTGGAGGCTAGTGGGAGAAACAGATAGCCTTGGTAGAGTTTGCTTATAATAACAACTTTTATTCAAATATTGAGATAGCATCTTTTGATGTTTTGGATTGTAGGAGATGTCATTCTCCTATTGGATGGTTTCAAACTTTTCAGGTTCGGCCCCGTGATATTGATCTGCTTTAGGAGTCATTAGATAGAGTTTGGGTGATTCAGTACAGGTTGAGAGCAGCTCAGAGTAGGCAGAGGCCTATATAAATTATAGGCTTCATGCCTTGATATTTGGAGTTGGTGATTGTGTATTCCTCTATGTATCACCCATGAATGGTGCGATAAGGTTTGGAAGAAAGGGAAAGCCCATTCCTAGATATATTCAACCTTTTTATATTCTCTCTGCAATTGGAAAGGTGACTTATGAGTTAGCTCTACCTGCAGATTTTTAAGTTGTTCATTTGGTTTTCCATGCCTACATGTTGCGGTGATATATTCTTGATCCATCTTATGTACTTAGATGGGAGTAAGTTAAGTTAGATGAGTTGTTGACCTGTATGGAGGAGCTTGTGCTCATTTGGGCTAATGATGTCCGATGGTTTGCACTAGAGAGATTCTAGTAGTTAATGTTCAGTTAAGGCACCGCCAGTAGAGTATCCATATAGGATACTGAGAGCAAATTGTGTGCCCAGTATCCTCACAGGTTCGAGACTTTAGGTACATCCTAGTCTTTTACTTTAGGGGACGAATTTTCCTTTAGTAGTGGATACTATAATGATCCTTCAGTTCATTTTCCATATTTCCATATATTTTCACCATTAATGCTTTTATATAGTTTCTACAAGTCATTTATGATTTGTTGGGACTGATATTTCAGTCACCAGGTTGTTTGTTTGGCTTTAAGAGCCAATTCCCTGTTTTGAAGTCTTCATTGGTTCCAAAAATCCCCCAGATAAAAACTTCATAAAAAGGGTCTTGTATGCAAATTCTGACTATGCCAACAGCTTTGGAAGGTCGATTTTAGGCTGGTAGATCATTTGTTTGGGTCTTGAGGCTCCCAGACTCATTACAACCTATTGGTCAAAAAATTGACAAATTGGAAATATGGGTGTGGATCCACATTGGTCGAAATGACCTCAGATGGAAATTCTAAGTGCGACATTACATACTGAAGGTCAAATTTTTTTTGGTTACATAGTTCATTTGCATACACGGGATTTTGGATAAATCCCGAGGGCTTGACAGAAAATTTGAAGAATTTCTAAGTTTCAGCTGCTATTTGGTGCAGCTACTACTGCAAGGAAGGGCCGTGATCATATTGGTACAATCACATGGAATGGGTTGCGATCATAACCAAGTTTTGCATCAGGAAATGGTGCGATCGCAGGTCCTAGTCGACGATAGCGCGACCAAAGGACCTAGTATGGTTATAAATAGACCCCAAAGTCATGAATTCAGCCATTTTTCATCCATTACATGAGAGAGAAAATGCTAAATAGTGGGATATCTCAAAATTAATACTTGTGGATGACAAGGGAGCTCAAGTAACATTTATTTTTGCGATTATCTTTTGATTTGAGGTAAAAATCGTCTTATTTCTTGGTGACATTTCTTGATTGTCTACTCAAAACCCCAAAACACTTAGGGCTTAATTTTATCCCCAATTTAGCTTGGTTTTCACTAATATCTTAGGGTAATGATTCTTTGAGCTTTTTTAAATGATTGGTTGGTTTCTAAAATATGATTCCTATATGTGGGACCCACATGGGGTTTTGAGGTTATTTTTGGACCCTAAGAACAATGATACAACATGGGTATTGATATTCTTATATTAATGAGTAAAATGTGTTTTTGATAGTTTGTCATCATGACGAGGCTTCTCGAAAGGAAAAATCCATGGTTTACCAGTTCATTGAGATTTCTTTGGAGTTGAGGTAGGCTAGGTGTATTCCTTATTAGATTGAGCTATGTCATAGTATTCTTACCATGTGGTGTTCGATTTGGGATGGGTTTTAGGTGTTGGATTGATAGAATGCAATACTTGCATTGGTTGGACCAGACCATTGGGCAAATTTGAAATCATCGAGTTGAAACACTTAGCTTGTTTTCCTCATACCTTAGGTGGATTTGACTTCATTACTCATGTTTAGCATAAGAATGCCTTAGATCACTCAAGATTAAGTATAAATGCTCTAATTACTTATGCTTAGTGTAATTTTGTCCGTAGTGGCTTACACCAATGAAGGTTATTGTAGTTTCCATTAGACTTAGTTAAAGTGCTTGAGAAAAATCTCTAACTTAGGATTAATGGTGGCTTGCTATACATCTAAGAGTGGATTTATCAATCTCACATTAAGAAGATATTATATATTACTAGGCCGTAAATCATAACTAGGAGGCACATCGGACCTATAAGGTATCTCATATCAATAGTTCATATATTGTGACTATGAGGAATATAACCTTTTTAGACCAATTATCATATCTTAGAGGATTATTACCTCTATAGGCCACATAACATATCTAAGAGGAAAAACATCTCTAAAGGCCCTGTATCATTTCTATAAAGAACATTAAGGCCATAAGTCTTTATTCATAATCTAGGGAAAGTCATCATAATTTACCAAGTCATGAAGTAAGCTTATTCTAAAGGCTCACTGGTCTCAACTAGGCCCAATATCCGCAACTAAGTCCACAATGGCTAACACGAGTCTTGACCTAAGTGGGCCGAATGATCCCACTTCTAATCCTCAATTTCCACATTTGGAAAATTATGCTCTAAACTAGTCTAAGGTATCAAGCTCAACTTCTAGATTTCAAGTAAGCCATAATTGATCCTAAGAAAGGAACTTATTCTAGAAACATTGACATTTAAGTGACATCAAATGAAGAAATTTTTCAATGGTTCAAAGCCTAAGTGTTTCAATTCTCCCCCACTTGGATCATTCGTCCACGAATAACGGGTAAGGTAAGCATGAAAACAAGTTAACACATTATCACACATGAAACCAACGTTTAAAAAAGTTAGAACAAATTATACAACAAGGATACAACACATAACATAATCATCATTGATCCACTATTCATTTCATTGGCTTTAGGAATCAAACCTACTACTTATAAAAACACTTATTCATTTCACAACTTAGGGACTTTAACCCATTGACTCATCACAGGTACTCAATTCAAAGACTAAGGACTCAAACCCATCGTCTATCAGAGACATAGATCAACTTTAATGTATTAGGGACTTAAACTCGTTACAATAAGGACACACATTTCCAAGGCATTAGGGACATGAATCCATGGTCTAACAAGATCTAAATCAATTCAAAGCTTGGGGACTTTAACGCATTATCTAAACTAGGCATATCTCAATTCAACACATTGGGGACTTTAACCCATTGTCTATCAAGACATAAATCAAGGTAAAAAAATTACCACATACCTTTATCACAAGTTCCCAAGATTGGAAAAAATGTGGATACTTGGACTTCATGTCCTCTTCCATCTCCCAAGTAGCTTCCTCAGAGTATTGGTTCCTCCATAGAACCTTCACCGAAGTCATTTCTTTCATTTGCAACCAGAAAACTTGCCGATCTTAGAACCTTACTGGGATCTCCTCATAGGAAAAAGAGTTTGAGATATTAATATCCCTTAAGGGAACAACCAACGAAGAATCACCAACATATTTCTGCAACATATAGACGTGGAAAACCGGGTGGATGGAGTTCATTCTAGAAGGCAAATCTAACTCATAGGAAACATTACCAACAATCTTCATAATCAAGTAGGGACCAATATACCGAGGACTAAGCTTCCCCTTTTTACCAAACCAAATCTCTCCCTTTATGGGAGATACTTTCAAGAATACCCAATCGCTAGCACTAAACTCTAAGTCCCTACGCCTCACATCCATAAAGGACTTTTGGAAAGTTTGAGTGGTATTCAATCTACCATGAATTACCTTCACCTTCTCTAAGTCTTGGTGAACTAAATTTGCGCCAAGAAACTTACCCTCGCCAACTTCTACCACCCAATAGGAGATCGAAATCTCGTACCATATAATGCCTCAAAAGGGGAAATATCAATACTAGAGCGGTAACAATTGTTATAGGAAAACTCAATCAAAAGAAAGTGGTCATACCAACTACCACTATAATAAATCACACAAGTTCACAACATATCCCCCAATGTTTAGATGGTCCTCTCCACTTTCCCATCCATTTGCGAGTAGAAAGTAGCACTAAGGCACACTAGAGTACCCAAACCTTTTATAAATAACTTCAAAAAGTGGGATGAAAATAGAGGAACACAATCTTAGATGATCGAAACCGGAGAACCGTGCAACATCTCGATCTCCACAAGATGTAACTTAGCATAATCTTCAACCAAGTAATTAGTCCTCACGGTCAAAAAGTGAGCGAACTTAGTCATTCTATCAATAATGACCCAAGTAGATCACATTGATTTTGAGATCGAGGAAGAAGGGTAAAAAAATCCATATTAATTGGCTCTCACTTCTATTCAAGTAATGGAATCCCCTGACACAAGCCCCCGAGCCTCATGTGCTCAACTTTTACTTATTGGCACACCATATACTTGGTCACATCACTAGCCACATCTCATTTCATATTACCCCACTAATAGAACTCTCTAAGATGATGATACATCTTGGTGGAATCGGGATGTATAGCATAATGAGATTCATGAGCCTCGGCCATAACCATTTCTCTCAGTCCATCAATATTGGGAACACATAGTATACCTTGGTATCTGAAGATACCATCACCACCAATCACAAAGTCCGTAACTTTGTGTTCACCCACATTACTCTTGATCTTTATTAAGTCGAGCTCCAATACCCTCTTTTCCTTTATCTCAATAATAAGAGATGAATGAGATTCTAGAAGCACAAATACACCACTATCCTCGAAGTCCACAAGTCAAACCCCAAGATTGGTCGAACGATGAACATCCTTCACGAATTCTTGCTTGTCCCTATACATATGGGAAAAATTTCCAACGGCCAATCTACTAAGAGGATCGACGACTACATTAGCTTTACTGGGTTGGTAAAGAAGACTCATATCGTTGTCTTTCAACAACTCAACCACCACCTTTGCTTGAGTTTCAACTCTTTTGAGTAAAAATATATTGAAGTCTCTTATGATCAAAAAAGATATCAACATGAACCCCATAAAGATAATGTTTCCAAACTTTTAATGCAAAAACCACAACTAACAGCTCTAGGTCGTGAGTAGGGTAGTTCCTTTCATGAACTTTCAATTTCATAGAATCATAGGTCACCACCCTACCATATTACATCAAAACACAACCAATACTAATACAAGAAGCATCACAATAAACTACAAAGCCATCGTTACCTCCGAGCAAGGTCAAAACCAGAGCCGAAGTTAATTTATCTTTAAAATTCTCATAACTACCCTCACATGAATTCAACCATAAGAAATTGACCCTCTTTTGGTTTGTTAATGGGGAAGATATAAATGAAAAACTCTCCACAAACCTTCTATAGTAATCGACTAGACCCAAGAAGCTCTAAATGTCGATTGGAGTCGTAGGTCTACGCCATTTTTTAACCATCACAACCTTATTGGGATCTACCATGATCCCTTCACTCGAGACAACATGACCAAGAAAAGATATGGCTTTCATCAAAAACTCAAACTTCGAGAACTTGGCATACAAAAGATGATCCTTCAAATTTTGTAACGTGGCACAGAGGTAATCGATATGATTTGCCTCACTCTTAGAATAGACTAAGATGTCACCAATAAAGACAGTGAAAAACATGTCCACAAATGGATGGAATACCCTATTCATTAAGTCCATAAATGCCTCCTGGGCATTGGTCAACTCAAAAGACATGACACGAAACTCATAGTGACCATACCGGGCTCTAAAGTAGTCTTAGGGATATCCACTTCCCTAATATTAAGCTGATGATAACCTGATCTAAGATCAATCTTAGTGAAGCATTTTGCACTCTGAAGTTTATCAAACAAATCATCGATCCTAGGAAGAGGATATTTATTTTTTAAGGTTACTTTGTTCACCTGGTGATAATCAATGCACATACGAAGTGAACCATCCTTATTGTGCACAAATAACATAGGATCACCCCAAGGAAACATACTAGGACAGATAAAACCTTTATTTAAGAGGTCCATCAAATGCTCCTTAAGCTCTTTTAGCTTTCCTGGAGCCATTCTATAAGGAGGGATGGAAATCAAATGAGTGTCTAGAACAAAATCAATCCTAAAATTAATTTCCTTATCGGGAGGAAAACCTAGAAGATCATCGGGAAACACCACAGGGATCTTATTAACCATGGGAACAGATTCTAGAGAAGGCTCTTCCTAGTTAGAATCTTAAATCGGACCAAATGATACAAACACCCCTTTGAAATCAACTTTTGGGCTTTAAGATAAGAAATAAATCTTACCTTAGGCACTAAGAAACTACCTTCCCATAAAATGATCCACTAATTAAGGAATTTGAACATGACCCTACGGTCCCGACAATCTAAGGTATCATAAGACAAATGCAATCAATCCATCCCTAGAATGACATCAAAATCGATCATGTCCAAATATATCAAGTCTACAAGAGTATCTATACTACCAATAGATACCACATACCCCCTATACACTTTCTAGAAATCACTAAGTCTCCTATCGAGGTACAAACAGAAAAATAACTAATAGACTCTCGGGACCATAATCAAGATGCACAAGCACATATGGGGTCAGATTAGAAAGTGTAGACCCTAGATCAAGATAATAAAATACATCACGGGAGAAAAGTCTCAACATACCTTTGACAACATTAGGAGATGCCACAGAATCCTGGCGAGTAGTAAGTGCATACAAGTGGTTCCAGCTAATGTTGGTGCCAAAAATAGAAGTAGAAGCAGACAAAACACCCTTTGGTATGGGAGGTTATGGAGAAGCAATAAGAGCCCTATTAGCCTAAGAAGATGTTAGAGAGGGGCACTCCCATTGTATGTGCTCGATCTGACCACAACTAAAACATTTGTTTCTCCTCTTCTCACATTGACCGTGATGACTCTGACAATATAATCTGCAAGAAGGGTGGGGTAGAGCTGACTGGACACCACTATCCATAAATTGGTCACTCTATGCTCGAAACCCATCACTAAACTGAGATCAACGATCACCTGATGACTTTGGGTAAGGAGAGAGAACACTAGCCAAGGAGAAAGAATCTGAACTCCCCTACTTCTTCCATGGTCACTTACCCCTATCTCTACCACTAGGATTAGAAGACCTAAAATTCTTTCCTTACCTTTCACTAAACTCAACTTGCCTTTTTTATCTTTTCCACTTGTTGCATATACACTATCAACCTAGAGATGTCCATATTTTCAATCAATAGAGTTGCCTTACTCTAATGGACTAACTCATGGGACAAGCCCGAGACAAACTTATGCATCCTAGCCCTCATGCTAGAGACCATCTCAGGAGAATACCTTGAAAATTGATGGAATTTTAAGGCATATTCTTGAACGGATATCCTTTCTTACTTATCATTAACAAAATCTTCCTCTTTCCATTCCCTCAGCTCTTAAGGAAAGAAGAGTTCTAAGAAAGCCCCAGATAAATCCTCCCCTCTAAAGAGACAAGCATCCACACCTCTAGACAACTCCCACCTTTTGTACCATTGGTATACAATATCTTTATATTGGTAGGAAGCAAAATCAATGGCCTCAACCTCCAAAGCATGCATGATTCGGAAGATCTTTTCCATTTCATCAATAAAGTCTTAAGGATCATCCTCAACCTTTGTACCCGAGAATATAAGAGGGATTAACCTCATGAATTGTCCAATTCTCATAGCCTCATAAGAAACAGTATCTGAAGCATAATTCTCAGATGAAGAGGCAACTAATTGAGTCAAAAGGTTGATAGAGCTATGAAAAGGGTCACTCTCATAGTCGAGGTTGGTGGGGACAGGTGGAACCCCATGAAAAGGGTTAGATTCTGTAGCCCTAGCTTGTTTCCAAACTCTAGAAGTTGGACGAGCTTCATCCATAGAGCCCTTAGAAGATTTTCCCTAATTCTTAAATCTCCTTGGAGGCATGATCTGAAAGATAACAAACTAAAATTAGAGGAATCCAAGACATTAGACTCTATAGCTTGATATTGAAACACAAGAAAGGGAAAATTTCCTAAAATATCTCATAGCCCCTCTTTTATAAGTGTGGTGTGATTCATACCCATAAAATACGCTCTACTTAACACGGTATTGTGGACACCCAAATTACCATGAACCTAGGCTCTGATAACAACTTTACTTGTTCCAAAACTGTACCATATCGTATGGGCACCTGAAGCCCACATAAACTTGAGGTTTCATTGATAACCCAACCTAATCATCAATGTAAGTGACAAGGGTCAGATAAATCCCAACCAAAAGATAAGATAGAAAAAATCATACAACATGTCATAACTTCATCATGTCTAAACACTTCATTAGATTCATCAAACTAGCCATTACAACCAAGTCCACAGTCATCCACAAAACCTCTATACAAACTGATGTTTTAAAATGTATATGTCGGGACAAGCCCCCGATAATAGCCAAACAAAATAAAAATAAGACAAAGTCTAAAGATAAGAGACCAAGAAGGAATGTCTTATGAAGTAAGGAAGCTCACCAATCCCAAGAAAATGAATGAACTAATTTAATCACCTAATCATAATTGAGGAAGAGAAAATGATACTCTGGCCCCTATGTAGTGTGGGGACATAGTATTCAGAGACGATTAGCAGTTGGAGTACTAGAATGTAATTCAAGGATAAGGATAAAATAGCATCATCAATCAACAACAAGTTAATATATCGTATTCAACAATATTCATGACCTTATCCATACATATAGGTATATCAAATACTTACAGGTAAAGAAGTTATAATAACATTCTCAAAGCACTCAATTATAACATGAAGTGGAGGACTCTTACATTTCACACTCAAATTTAACAATTCTTATTTGGTATGAGACTTCAACTACATTCACATATAACTTAAATGAAGGACTTTAACCATACATACCCTCATTAAGAAAGGGACTTTATCCAAATTCACACCCATTCAAGCAAGGGACTCTAACAATACACTCATATTTATTTAGGTAAGGGACTCTAACCATGCCCACATATTCGAAAAGGGACTCTAATCTCATGTCGTATTAGATAGGGGACTCTAACCCAAGAAATTTCATTTGGCTAGGCACTTCAACCTCAAAATATATCATCATGTAAGGTAATATAACAACAGGCGATTTTATTAGGTAAGGGGGTTTAACCTCAAAACCCTTATTAGGCAAGGGACTTTAACCTCAAGCCATAATGACTATCATTAGTCGTTATTAGAACTCCAACCCTTTGTCATACATCATTATATATTCAATTCACACTTAATGACTTTAATCCATTTAGATAATTCAACACTATACATGACCACACGGTCCTCATGGTAGCCTTTGTTGCTCGAATAATTCAATATGATAATGTATTAATTTAATTCATCATAAAATTCAATTTATTCTCATCAAGACCCTCACAGACTATCCATATTTCATTTGCAATCTTATACCATACTCATAACACACTTTAGTTTAACACCAACTCAAGTTCATTTTCATGTTTAGGTACTTTAACCCCTCATCAACCATCAACCAATAAGGTCATCAATTTCACCATAAATGGATCATAATACCTTTTCAATATCATTTATAAGCCATTCATACTTATTGGGCCATTTCCCTAGTTCATAACATCACCAACATAAAACTAGATAATTCTCTTTGATATTTTTACAAACACCTTTTTTGCATGCCTTTACCAAGGCCATTTTCATAGTAGAAATCATCAATATTAGAGTTACTCAAGACTCAAATGTTATAACACATACAACAAGTACCCACATGTGAAAATCATCACCAATAACATGTATAAACACAAGTCTATGCACAAGTCAACATTATTCATCATTAGGCAACAAAATCCTTTTCATTTGATTTCAAAATCACCATGTACACTTACTAATTCAAGAGTAAAATACATGTTTTTAGATTTATTTATCAAGGGGAAGAGTCATATTCCTTAGACAACTTGATTCACCAAGAAAATTGACTCCTCTTACTCCTAGAAGATCACCCTTGAAACCCTAGACTTCAATTCTTCAGAGATGAGTTTAAGAGAGTATTTTGGATGTTTTATCCATTTAAAATTTGTTTAAGGAGGTGATATACACACACATAGTGTGGGAACTTAGGGTTTAGAGTGTATGAAATGACCACAAGGCCCTCAACTAAAAGCTAAAAATTAACCATCTAGGTGGGTATGACTCACTTGAGTCAATCGTATCATAGGGTATGAATGATACCTTGACTCGTACCCTAGGTTCCTCCTAGGTTACCTACACTTGTTAGGGTATAACCATACACTTTTGAGTTTTATCCAAAGGGTACAACTCATCTCCAAACTATATGCTTTAATCATACAAAAAATAGTCCACTCAAAGTTCAAGTCTAAACTCTAAATGACTCACTTGGTATGAATCGTAGCTTAAGGTATGATTGTGGAGGGTATCACTTGTACCTAGGATAGTGATTGGACCTTATCACATTGCCTAGGGTATAAGGAATAAGGGAGGATAGAAGAATAAAACTCGTATCCAAGGGGTACAACTCATGCCCATAGTCATACCCACCACATTGACATTAAATGAAGAAATTTTTCAATGGTTCAAAGACTAGGTGTTTCAATTCAGGTGCTAGAGGATATATTAGGGCCTTGCGTGATTGATTTTGGTGGCCATCATGACAATTTTTCCCATTGTGTAAGTTTTCATACAATAATAGCTATCACTCAAACATTGATATGGCACCATTTAAGAAACACTATGGAAGGAAGTATAGGTCACCTATTTGGTGACTTGAGGCTGGAGATATTATATCTTTAGCCACTGACATAGTAAACGAGGCTCAAAAGAATGTACAATTTATTCAACCCAAGTTGTTGGCTGCTCAAAGTAGGTAGAAAGAGTATGCAAACCGTAAGTAAGAGAAATGCAATTCAAGTTTAGGGATTAATTTTTTGCCTAAGGTGTCTCTCATGTAGGGAGTCATGAGGTTGGGTAAGATGGGCAAGCATAAACCTCGGTATATTGCTCTTTTCAAGTTTCTTAAAGAGTATATCAAGTTTTATACAAGTTAGATCTACCATCGGGATTATTGGTAATCGTTTTGGAATTTTATATCTCTATGCTCAAAAAGTAACTTGGGATGGATCCTACATCATTAAGTAGGACTCAGTTCTTTTAGATAAGAAATTGGCTTATAAGAAGGAACCAGAAGTAATTCAAGATCAGGATGTTAAAAAATTTAGGGTAAAGAAAATTCTTTTAATTAAGGTTAAAGGAAGAATCGTTTGGTTATAGAAGTCACTTGGGAAACCAAAAAGGACATGTGGGACAAGTAACCTCAATTGTTTGAAGATACAAGTACTCTATTGTCTACTTATTTTAGCCTATTTTTTGCATTTGATAATTTGGGAATGAATGATGGATAAATAGGTGTCTGTTTTAATTACTATTTCTGTTATTATGTATAAACCTCCCCTTGAAAATCCTTATTTAAAATTCTTCCCAATTTAAAAGTTATAAATTCAAAGGTAGGCTAATTTTTAGTGAAAACAAAGATGGGCATAGTTTGGGGAAATTCAATAATGATTTGGTAAAGTTTGGTGATTTTTTATTTTTTATAGATATCTAATTCAATAAGGAACTCGTAGAAATTTTGTAACTGAAATTTAGGTGAGTAGAACTCCTAAAATTAATCTTAGCATGGAAAACATTGATTAGAGTGCGCCCAATTTAAGTTTGGTTGAAAAATTCAGATTTTTCTGTGAAACTGGATGTTCCATCCCATCAACACCACTATAATGACATGTACGCAGCTATAACAATCGTTTATATAGAAGTGGTCAAACCCATTCAATGACCGCTATAGTGACACAATAGTAGTGAAATTAGTAGATTTAATTAATTTTCCCCCAATGTAGTTTACTTTCTAAATCTTGTTTTGGGTCAAAAGAGGGGCAATTTTTTTCTATTCCCGTCTAATATTCATTATTTGGCATCGTTAAGGTAAGGATTTCTTCTCGATTAACTAGTAATTGTTAATTAATCCTTTGAATTACTAATTTTTGGAGTTCAAAGAGGATTTTAGGGCCAATTTTGATTATTTTCTAGTTCAAGGGAGCAAATTAAGTTATACCTTAATGGGTTTTAATTATTTACATTTAATTTACCCTTGCATTCTCTTAATTCACTAATTTATTTTTGTAATTGATAATTTTAGGTGAATTACGATAGAAAAAGATCTATAATGGGAAGGAAATGATCACATACTTGATCTTAGGGGTTGGTTGTGAGTTATAATTCCCAACTCGGTCAATTTTTTATTATGTACTTATATGCATGTTCTAGATCAAGAGCAAGCAAAAATTAAACAAAAGGAAAAAGCTCTGGTTTAGAGGAGTTATTCAAGCTTGATTTGAGGTAGATATGGTATTCTAGATTAATCCAATTAGAAATATATGTGAATTTTAACTACCTTGTGGTATTTCTTGGTGGTACATATTGTTTGGTATGGTCAATGCAAATGATATTACATTGTTATGTGATTTTGACCTACCTCATTGCAAAATATTGAATGTTTTGATATTTGAAATATTCTCATGGGTTATTTGTTAAACATGGATGGTAGACATTTATGTTGGGGTTTAGTGAATCGATGAAAATTTTCCACTGTAGTCATAGCTAGAGGGTGGATGTATTTCCCAAGGCGTGTATATAAGATGGTTAGGTGAGTGTAACGATTCCATGAGTAAACTAAGGAATATATTTATATTATTGATGATTTCTTAACCTCTTGACTGAACTTGACTTAGTGATAATATTTTGACTTGCTTATTGAAATCCTATGTTGTTTGTTTGATACATGTTATAAGTGTATGTTAGTTAAGCATGAATTGACTTGTTGTCCGTTATTTTAGTTAAGTGTTCATATTCTTATCTTGGGTTGGTCAAATGACCTACCAGTACATTATTATTATCATGTGTATTGATACTACACGTACTTTTAGTTTTGTGAGTACAATGCATATTCTAGTGGCTCCTAGGAGACCTCACTTATGATTCCTACGGTTCATTTTGGATTCAAAGGTGAGTAACATGTTTCGAGATACCATGAATCCTTCATGGATGACATGGTTTTTATTCCTAGAATTTCTCTTTTCATTTTAGTTTTATGGTTGCATTCCCTTATTTACATTCTTAGATATTTTGGTACAGACTACTTTCGGGTCCTAAAAGATGGGTTTTGTTTAAGTACAATGTTCCACATTTAGTATTACTTATGTTTTTGGTTTTAGACTTGAATATCTTTATTGCATGATTTGTTCTGCTATTTCTTTTAAGAGTTGATTTAAAGATGGTATTTTGGGATAGATGATTCTCCCACCGGGTGAGTAGTGTGGGAGCCACTCGTGATGGATTTGGATTGTGACAGGGTTGCTAGTGTAGTATGTAAAAGTTTGGAGTTGTAGCCAAATAATTTATTTGTTGTGATGACTTCTATTCCAAAGTAATTATTGTTTCTGGAAACATAACAATTTTTATTTTTTCATGTTTTCTTGAATTATTTCATGTAATTCATGATTCTTTGATTTATTTTTTTGTTATTAATTAATTTCTTAGATGTATAAATTTATAGCATTAATTCCAATAGATCTACTATATCAACTAAAACAAATGTATATCTGTAGGAAATATTACAACAGATGCAGACATATGTTGTAGATGATTTCCAACATACTCTACTAATGTTGAAATAGATGATTAATCTATTATAATAGATGTTTAATTTATTGGAACTAATCAAATAGATATAGACATTTGTTGCAGCAAATGAATGATATGTTTGATTAGTTCCAATACCCTCTATATATTTTGCAACAGATGATTAATCAATTGAAACAGATAAATAATCTATTAAAATTTATCAAATAAACATAGACATAACAGACATACCATTATATAAATGATATGTTTGATTAGTTCCAACATACTCTATAGATGCTGCAACAGATGATTAATCCTGTAAAACTAATCAAATAGATATAGACATTTGTTGCAATATATATACATATACTTCAATAGAGCAATGATATGTTTGATATGAGTAATCAGTTGCAATAGAAAAATAATATGTTGGAAATACCCAAACAGATATAGACACCTGTTGTAACAGATATACACATATGTTGCAACTGATCAATATATGTTTGATTAGTTCCAACATACTTACATATGTTGCAACAAATAAGTAATCTGTTGCAATAAATGTTTAATCTATTGCAAATAATCAAATAACAATATGCATCTGTAGCAATAAATACATACATCTATTATAGTTGATCAATGATATGTTTGATTAATTCCAACATATTCTACATATATTTTAACAAATGAGTAATATGTTGCACTAGATGTATAATCTATACAAAAATAATTAAAAAGATAGACGTCGGTTGCAACATATTATACATTTAGGTAAATATGTAATTACTATGTAGTTCAAGATTGTAATTTAACTTATTAATTGAAAGCTAATTATGGTTAAAAAAATTTTATTTATCACTAATCATGATTTAATGAAGTAATTCACATCAAATTAGTCGATTAGTCACTTTATTTAGGATGACTGTACTTAGTTGACTATGTAATTACTATGAAATTCATTAAGATTGTAGTTGAACTTATTAATTGAAGGGTAATTATAGTTAAATAACTTTCTTTATTACTAATCATATTTTGATGAAGTAATTCACATCAAATTAGTCGATAGATCACTATATTTAGGACGAATACACTTAGTTGAACATATAATTACTATGAAATTCATTAAGATTGTTATTGAACTTATTAATCGAAGGCTAATTATTGTTAAATTTCTTTGCTTGTAACTAATCATGATATAATGAAGCAATTCACATCAAATTAGTCGATTGATCACTCTATTTAGGATGAATACACTTAGTTGAACATTTAATTACTATGAAATTCATTAAGATTATAATTGAACATATTAATTGAAATAAAATTATAGTTAAATAACATTGTTTATTACTAACTATAGTTTAATGTAGTAATTATTTGATAGATCACTCAATTAAGGATGAATACACGTTGAACATGTAATTACTATGAAATTTATTAAGATTGTAATTGAAATTATTAATTGAAATATAACTATAGTAAAATTGTCTTATTTATTACTAATCGTGATTTAATGAAGTAATTCACATCGAATTAGTCAATTGATCACTTTATTTATTCATCACTATGTGTATTGATCACTTAGTTGAACATGTAATTACTTTGAAATTCATTACGATTGTAACTGAACTTAATTATTTAAGTATAATTATAGTTAAATAACTTTTTTAATACTAATCATGATTTAATGAAGCAATTCACATCAAATCAGTCAAATGATCACTCTATTTAGGACGAATATACTGAGTTGAATATGTAATTACAAAAAAAATCATTAATATTGTAATTGAACTTATTAATTAAAAGCTAATTATAGTTAAATAACTTATTAATTGAAAGCTAATTGAACTTATGTTGGAAATAATCAAACATAGCATTCATCTACTGCAATAAATGGATATATTTGTTAGATTATTTCTAACAGATGACTAACCTGCTACAGCAGATGTATAATATGGTGGAAATCATCAAACATATTTGACATCTACTGTAAGAGATCAACAAATGTCTAAACCTATAGCAATATATGTCTATATTTTTTTTATTATATCCATAAATGAATCATCTACTGCAACATATAATGCATCTGTTACAACTATGTATAGTCTGTTGGAAATAATTAAACATACGAAATATTTGTTGTAATAGGTGTCTATATATATTA
Organism: Capsicum pubescens; assembly: GCA_030864215.1. NCBI lineage: Eukaryota > Viridiplantae > Streptophyta > Magnoliopsida > Solanales > Solanaceae > Capsicum > Capsicum pubescens. The sequence continues at coordinate 185,332,574 of CM061546.1, forward strand.
AAAAAATGAGTATATATGTTAAATTATTTCTAATAGATAAACATTAATTATTTCTAATAGATAAACATCCCCTTCAACAAATTAAATATCTACTGCAACATATGTAGATTCTGTTGGAAACAATCAAATATATTAGACATTCGTTGTCACAAATGTCTATATATTTTCTATTATATCCAACAATTGAATAACCTGTTCCAATAGATTAATAATTATTATTCTAACTAATTTTACATTTGTTGCAACAGATGTCATATATTATAAAATAAAATTTGTTCCTGCACATGCAATAGTTGTTAGACCATAAACAAAAATAAAATTTATATAATAAATAACATACATCACCACCTAAAATGAGTTAAAATTATCAAGTTCATAACCAAACCAACACAAGACTAATTATTATTACAATAATTATGGAGCATTTCGGTTCAGGCATATAGTTCTTTTCAAGACAACAGTCTTACATATGGAGTATTTATTTTTTCTCATTGGAAATTATTTCCTGAATCCACACCTCCTCTTCATATCCTTTCTTCCCTATTTTCTTGTGTCAACTTATGGAGTAGGTATTTTTCTCTCTATAATCTCAAAAGGAACAATCCACAAATCTTTAGGAGGCACCAGATTAATTTTCTCACAATATGCAGTTATGTGCTTTTCATCGAATAATATGGAGATGAGTACTTGTAAATCTGACTTCAAATTATGCACCATGTTGGGCTCGAAGTGCTACCATAGCATTCTCCTTTAAAGATCGACCGTTGCAACATCACCATGTTCGGTGATGAACTTGTAGTTGGATGTTTGATGATCCAATAACTTGTTCCCTAAGTTGATGTTCTTTGATATTTATTTTTACATTGTAGGAACAATTCTCTTTTGTGAGTTGATCAACTACATGCGTCTCTCATGAATTTTTTTTACAAATCTTATGCTTATTTCGTATAATGGAAAATTCTCTTTCAACCTTAAACATTACATATAATAACTCCACAATGTTTGATGTCATAATATTATATATATGTACAAAATAATTACTTAGTAAGACATAAAACTACAATAAACTCAAACAAGAAAAAACACTAAATTTATAATATTGTGCCTATTTTCTGGTCAGAAAGCCTTGCCCCATTTGTGGAATCCGACACTTTCATGATGTTCAGCTACCTTGGATTCCCTATCTCTTATTTATTGAAACAGTCATAGAACACACCTCTATCATACGTGGTACTTTATAAAAATACTATACGAGCTTTGAATTGTGAAAATTATTTCAAATATTTTCCCCAAAGTACCTCATACAACAACCATAATAAGCTGAAGGGTAGATAATTGAAACCATCTTTTCGATACTTAGATATCTATAAGAAAATAAGCATGACTCATTAGTATCATCTACATAGCTTTTTATTTGTTCAAAAAAATATTGATACAATGCATTACATTCCTAGTCCACTTCATAAAAAGCCACTGAAAAGATATGATTTTTTATATTTTGTTCCACCACCGATAGAAAAAATCATTCATACTTAATCTTTAAGAATGTCCCAACAACATCTAAGACTTTTCTCATTTGTTGAAAACCATGAATCCAAACTGCATAGGCTACAAAAAATTACTTGAACTTTTGATTTTCATCAATTTGTAATGTCAACTTAGTTCTTGGATTTGTGGACTCAAGCATATAATAGTACGCATCAAGCACTACATACCTGTACACATTTTCTTTCTAACCAAACACTTTGCACTCTCAATATACTTGTAAATCACCCAATAACTCACCTTAAAACACAATTTTGTATAGATTTTACTGGCCATATCTCTTGTAGACGTGCCTTTACCTTTGGAGAAGCAATTTTTGAATTATTTGTCAATTACCTCTGCCATGGAGTGCGGATTATGGTTTGTAATATTCTCCAAACCACATGTGTGATATTTTTCATTAGTTTTAATAAAGAATCTATCATAACGTATGAATTTTAAAACCCTCAACCATCACTTGCACTACCAATGTGCACATCTAAAATAATATACACTATGCAAATGCAAATTAATCACATTCTTAAGTCTTAAATCTTTTTTAAATCAAGAACTATGTAATAAAGTGACTAGTTCTTCCTTGTTCTTGAATGATATTACCTTGTAAGAACTTGTTTCATAATCTTGAAGATTGCTCGACTGTGTTGATTGAGAACTGCCCATTGTATTGCTTACAAAAACAAGGTTAGGTGTTTGGTCCTCCTCCACTTTATCTTTAATCTAGTAATTGGAAATATTTATGTCCACACCATCCAACACAACATTTATCATCTTATGTTAGTCTTGTTTTACATTCCAATTCTCTATCAAATTTTCAACCACGTACCCTATTAATATGGACTTAGCTGTATCACTCAAATAAGTTTGTAAACGAATCCGATTACTTATCTTAAAATATAGGACCTTATTTTCGAAGAAGTTGTGTATGTAACTAATGACAAGATCTTTCAATTGGTAATATTTTCCACAAAAACTAATGATTAAGTTCACCAAATGAATATATAATTCATCTCTTTGGACTATCATCGCTATCATCTTTAATATGTCACCATCTTTTTAATGCAAAATAAATCAATTATTATTCTTTATCCATTCACCATAATAATCAACCACTATTGTTATTGATTCCTCCATTAATGGTATCTGAAGAAAGTTGTTAAAAAGTTACCAATAATAGTATAGTAATGTTGAGTGGATATAAATTATAATATTATATGCACTATCATTGTCCCAAAAGGTAAGTCATCTTTTGCAACAAATGACTCATATGTTGCAACAGATAACTCATCTGCAGTAGTAACTGACCTATCTATTAGATAGATGTTCAAAATCTGCATCTCAATCCAATAAGTAAATTACTTGTTGTAATAGATGAGTCATTTATCACAATAGATAAGTCATCTATTTTAGTAGATGACCTATCTATTGGATATAGATTCTGGGTCTAAACTAGGTTTGCCAATTATTGTAACAATAATCCAACATGTAAGTTGTTTTAGCTGCAATAAATGACTCATCTATTGCAGAAAATGACTTGCCTATTTAATAGAGCTACTGGTTCTAAACATGTATCCAACAGCTAAGTCATTTGTTGCAATAAATGACTTATCTATTGTAGTATATTAGTTATTTGTTAGATTCAGCTTTGGTTTCTGAACATGTATTTAATAGCTAAGTCATTTATTGATCGCTCATCTGTTACAATACATGACTTGTCTATTAGATTGAGATACTGGTTTTGTCCCAACTTTGATAGAACCTATCCAACAACTATGTCATTTGTTGCAACAGATAATTAATTTGTAAGATTCAATTAAGACATATGTTGCAACAGATTAGAAATTTATTGCACCTGATGACTTACCTATTAGAACTACTTTAACTGTAGTGGAACAATCCCACAACTGTTGTAAATTAATAAACAACTATTGGATATGCTACTAAAAATTGTTGAAAAAACATCTGATACACCTAGATGAGAAATTGAACTAAAATAATTATTTTACTTTCCAAAATCACATCCAAAGTAATGACCAGTAATATACAAGAAAAAATTTATTAAAATATTTTAAATTAAGAAGAAAAAGAAGCAGTAGCAAGCAACAACAACAACAACAATGGTGAAAAAATAATAATAAGAAGAAGAATGACAACAACAACAACAACAAGAAAGAAAAACAACAATGTCACAAAAGGATCCACAACAGAGGAAATAGAAAAGAGAAGCATGGGAAAGGAACAGGAAAGAGGAGATGCATCGATTTTTTCCCCTCATTTTATTTATTATTAGGGTTTTATAAAATGGGATAGTGTAAAATATAAAACTTTGATGACATCCTCCACACATGAGTCAAATCCCTTAATCTTTAATCTAATATTTATCACCCTAACTCAAAAACTAAAACTTGAGTCACAATAATTTTTAAAATCTTTTTTGCCACCCTTTGATACATTGTCCCTGTGAATTATCTTTTGTTGGAAAGCTAAATGGATACGAAGAATGGTTTGGTATAGTGTATAACAATATTAATGAATTATATGTATTAGTAAAGTTGGAATTTGTATGCCAGATTTAGTTATGTCGAGATTATTTTATATTTAAGTTTGGTGTGTTAAAGTTGATGTTTATCTTATGCATTAATAACCCTTGTATTACTAATATCATCATATGTGATGTATTAGTTACACCTTATAATACTAAATAGTATATTTAAAAAATACATGTATTAATTATACATTAAATTGGAGACCTTACTAACCAAAAGATAATAACAACATGACTAATACATATATTATTTTCTTGAATATACCAACGATCCTTCGCAGATTAAATTATACGACCAATAATCGTAACATATTAATTACCAAATTGTATCATCATTTGTATCTCAGTAACTCATTCTTAATGTATACCAAACTATATCCTCTTTTCTAGATTTTTGTTTAGGTCATATCCTCATTCCAAGGTTCCACTTTGTGGGAACATACTAGGAATTATGTTGTTGTTGTTATCCTCTTTCCAAGGTTATCAATTCAATTTAGTGTATAAAATTATGTTAAATTCATATTTATGCAAGTATTTAAAGTACAAACGGTTATTAATCTTAAAATGATGACAATTGTGATGTCGAATTTTTTAAATTAGTCCCACCATTCATTTTACTTGTCGGTTAAATTCTTTTTTAAAACATTTATTTTTTATTTATTAAAGAAAACAGAGAGATATTATTTTATTTCATGACCATTATCATTAAATAATTTCATGTAATGACATAAATTTGTGTGTTTCTATTATTATTTATTTTGACCATTTTGTCCTTCATCGTAGTTGCTATATGTTGATTTTGGTATTTAGGGATAGTTGGAATGGTTCCCGATGTGTTCATAAAGGATTTTTATGAGTTTATGATTTGTAGAGACTTGACAAGCCATATAATTTACTTCGATCAACAATAATTGTTTTGAGTGTTGGACAGCAATTTGGACTAGACCAGTAGATCTGAAATAACAGATTTTGGTTGGGTTCGGAACTTTTATATTTGATTTTGGCCCTTCATTTGGAAAATAGTGAAATGGGTCCCAGGGGTTAAATTTTTTAAAACAACTTACTTTTGAAAAATTCAACATTGCCATTAATTTTGGAACATCAAACTTAGCCTAATAGCATAGTATATTTGCATTCACGGGATTACGAACGAATCTTAAGTGGTTGAGCGACAACTTTGCAACTTAACAAAGTTGTTGGTGCAGTTAAAGTTGGTGCAGCTACTTTAACAACCATAATATCGCTTTAGAGGTGTCTTATTAAGTGGTAGAGCACTGCTTTAGCATTCATGCATGCCACATCACCTACCACTAAAGTAGGCACTTTGCCTCTTTAGTGGGTGCCACTTTAGCAGAAGTAGACCGCTTAGCGGGCTGATGTCTCCCAAATTACATCTCTCAGAAACTATAAAGTGGGCACTGAATAAAATTTAGAATCCAACAAGGTAGGGGTAGAGCTCATGGGGAATAGAAAGAATTCCATCATGAGTTTGTCTATTTAATTGGGAATTAATTAAATAAAAGAAAGGTTTTGTAAAAGTAAATTATAATAGAAATTGTTGTTGGTTGCTTGGATTGTGATCAATTTGAGATGAGCACTAGGATTTTATTTCCAATTATTTCATAACTCCACAGGTTGTTGGTGCTAGCAGATTATTTCGATGCCTAACATGCAAAATCTATCAAGATATGTATCACCTCACCATCTTTCAACCTTGGTTAAGTGAATTTTACTCACTCTAAGTATTGCATTACTGACCCTTCTTTTGTTCAGATTACTAATCTAGGTTAAGGCTCAAGTTAATTAGATGAAGGTTGATAGCTTTAAATTGCTATTGTTATTTCATTTTCTCAATCTCTACCGCTCTCATAGGCAAGTTCAGAATACAGACAAGTTCTTAAGTTTTCACCCATTAAGAAAGAAATCAAACTAAAGGAAATACTAAAACATGCAAGCACACCAATCTTGACTGACTTCACACTAAACCCTATTTCATTAGTTTAACATGGTTACCACATCCCTAATTAAGGGGTTTAGATAATCATTATTCTAAGTCCACAAGAAGAATTCATAGATAAAAGCATAATTCTGCACTTACAAGAATTGTATGAAATATCGAAATCTCAAATTTATTAAAAATCCTAAAAACCAATATCAAGAATTCCTAGAGCAATAATATGTCTAAGAACCTCAAAATAATGTAAAATATGTAAACTAATCATAAAACATAATGGGAGTATTTATAGACACAAAACAAATCCTATTATAATTTGTACAAGAAAACCAGGTAGACAACATCTTATGACTCATGGGTGGAGTCGTGGATCAGACCACTAGTCGTATGTCTCTATAATGAAAATCAAGCTCAGGTCTAGTTTTTAGTGTATAACTCACGATTTCCACTCACGAGTCATTGGTTGGAGTCCCGAGTCGTGGATCAACTCATAGGAATCAGACATTTTCTTCAACTTTAGAACTCAACTCATAAGTCCCACTCATGTTTCTAGGGTTAAACTCACGAGTCATGGACCACACTTATGACTCACTAACTTTTCTTCACTTAGAAGATTTCTATCCTTTTTTCTAACTTTTCCTTTGAAACCTGTTTTCCTACACAATCAACACAAAAGCACATCATACCCAACAAAAGTATCTAAGTTCTTGCATAATTTCCTTGGTTAATGCCTTGAAAGTGCCTTGAAACCATGGCATATAAACACCTTTAACTAAAAATGTTTGAATGTCCTCAAGAATATAAAACACAATAAATACCCTCCTTTTTTAAGTAAGAGAAACCAAGGCACCGACGATAGTAAATTCATTTAGTTCAACACAAACTTTCAAACCCGTCTTATGCGGAACTTTTAAAACCACTGTGTGTATACATGTAGAAATATCATGACACAAAAGGGATCAAGTGATGGCATCATGTTACCAACAAATAACCAAGTATGTACACAAATGACATTGCCCAAACAAATAAGCAACTTACAATGCAACCCATGTACCCTCAAAGAAAATAAGTCACATACTCTCATAGTTTCATAATTAATACCAATGCAGGGACTACATCAATGTACTCTCTCACACAAAGAATTTCTAACAGTGTGCATGAAAAGCCATAGGCTTGCCCTTATTTTCTATGCCTTAGTTTCTTAGATAATTAGACTGGAATCACTATAGGACTTTTCTCAACTTGTAATGGAGGCTTAGGTGTAGGTATGGTATATATGGGTATTTGGGACTAACAATAATACCCTGAACTTTTTCTAGCTTAAATTCGTTACTAGAAGGTTAATATTTCCATCGATAACAAATTCTTCTAAATCCGACACTCAGTGAAGAAGTTAGAGCATTTTAAAGTTGATAGTGTGCCAACTGGGCAGACACCGCGATGTTGGCACATCGCGGTGAGGTCCAAATTTCCATTTGTTAATTTCCAGTAGACCTCCGCGATATTGGTGTATCACAGAGAGGTCCATTTTCCCAATTGTCGAATTCCAGTAGTCCAACACTATAGTGGTATGTCATGCCAAAGGCCAAAATGGCATTTCTATAGGGCACCACAATGGTGGCGCGTTACGTTGAAGTCTAGGTCCTAATTGTCAAATCAATAGGGACAATACGATAGCTGCACGTTGCGGAGGTCCCCAATTTCCCATTCGTCAGTTTCCAGTAAGCCACCGCGATAGTGGCGCGTCGTGGTGGCCCATTAAATTGGGACCCTGTTATCTTTTTCCAGCTTCGTTTAGGAGTTTAAAGGGGATATTTTAGACTTTTTCCCAGCCCCCAAAATTGTCCAAACATAAGATTTAAGTCTATTACATGCATTTTATGATATATTCCTCAAAATTTCTCTCAACCAAAACCCTAAACTTAAATAATCAACCTCAAGAATCCCAAGATTCAACAACCTTTTTTCCAAATTAATTCAAGATTCCCAACATAAGAATTCTAAGAACCATCATTCAATAGTACAAATAGGGTCTCAAAAGCATTCTTGTTCATCTAGTTCATCATCCAAGGTGTGTGAGATTTTGAACAAGGATAAATCTTTCATCCTGGTGCCCAAAAACTTACATTAAATTTCAAATTTCTGAGTTTTTTATGATTTTCCATGAAATTTAAGGTAGGGTTTATACCCAATGTTGCTAATTGCATGATTTTGAGATTTTAAGTGATTTGAATATTGAATTACATGTCTACTTTCGAAAAATTAATGTGTATGATAATATTTTCTAGATTTTAAGTTGAATTATGAATATTTGTATTATCAAGCATGAACCTTTTTGTGTTTGACATGAAATTAAAGCATGGGTCACTAAACCCTAGTTTGTATGTTGACATTTCAAGAATGACTATGTTTTAAGCATCCCATGATTAACTATTTTCAAATATTGATATAGAAAGTTGATCTATTGATCTAAGCAAAGATATGAATCCACATTATTCATACAGTTTATGATTTAAAGCAAAGAAAAGTATAATTGGTTTTCATTATAAACCCATATGTTGTTTTAAGGTGGATTTCCTAAAAGTTCTGAGCAATAAGTATGAGAGTAGTATTTAGCACTGAGTTGGGTATGATTTTAAGGTCTCATACCCCAAAACTACGTGCCATCATAGGTTTCTGATTTGCTCATAGTGGGCTAAGACAGTGATTACTTAAGTTACGGTTCTATTCCGATGGAAAGGATAGAACAACCCTCCCCAACATGGGCAAAAAGTTGGACTCCATGTTAGCTCACATAGTTTATGTCGGTTAGAAGAATCTCTCTAAGTCCCAAAGTTCCAAGATTTCCCAAGGCTTCCAAAGCTTCTAAGTTTCTAAAGAAAAAAAATGATAGAAAAGCTTTTATATAACTAAGTTTTATGACTCGCTAGATTTACAAGTATGATTTGTTATCCATGATTTTATATTATGCTATTTTAGATAATCAAGTTGATGTGAGTCATATACATCCAGCATGCATTTACTTTCCAATTACAATGATGTCCTACTTATGCATTACACCCTCATATACTCAGTATATCCTCAAAGTGTTAATCCACATATATGTCTATGTGCTAGATTATCTTAAAATGTAGATTCAGGTTCTTAGTATCAGCAACATGAGTAGTTCGAGCATATCAATCTACGCTCCCACAGTTTGTGAGTCCTTATGATTCGAGGGCCTACTTTTTCAGATTTCCAGCTTTCATAGTAATTGATTTATTATTTTTGATTTAGTTTGAGTCAGTTGGGGGTCTTTCCCAATGAGTCTCTAGTTCCTTAGTAGTAGAGGCTTGTCGTACTATGAGTTTATTTATATACTTTCAGTATTTTCTATTCAGACAGTATCTTCATTTTATTCAGTTTAGTTTTGGTATGATATGACATTATTTCTTGACTAGATTATCTTGAAGTAAGGTTCAGAACTAGTATCAAGCTTAAAGGGTTAGATTGGGGCTACTCGTAGCCTTGATCATCATGTGACATCTCAGAATCAGATTCTGGGGCATTACACTAACCCTCCTTGACACTATACTTATGTTTTTTGCTCTACTATTCAAACATTCTTATTATTTCTCCTTTATTCTGTGTTTGTTATTTTCAAATTGGGTGTGGTTTTGCTTCATAATTTCTATTTATTCATTTTCTCTTTTTTTCTTTTTGTTTTTTCTACCACACCTAAACCTACCTTCTTTTCTTTTCTCAAATTCTTTTTCATATACGTATCTGACTAGGTACCCCTATGATAGTCACAATAAACATAGATGATTTGCTTGAGTTAAGGTATATAATGCCCAAGGAGAGACCAGGGCCAAAACAGGTTCATTGTAATTAAGATGGGTAGGTGAATAGGTTAACACATGAAAATAGATCACTTAAGGCTCAAATTCAGGATCAGGGGATACTTATTTTCATTTGGCCAGTTGTTTAGGCTAAAAGTGGACTTTTCAAGAATGGCCTATGATACTGTACCGACCAATTATCTTAAAACCTATGCAAGACTAACCAAGAAAGTTCTGGATTTCTCACGCTAGTGAACTAAGTAAACACCTACACTCAGATAGTACAAGATTCCATCCTCAATTACATTCTATTCGGTTTATGCAATGTTAAGCTACAGTTATTAAGTCTTTAATAATAACGCCATAACAAGATCCAACAATAGTTACAATCTCATATATTCACAACACAGAGTTTATAACAAAACATAGGATTAGTGTCATTTATTCATCATAAAAACACACTACACCAAGGTTCCTTATCTTTCTCCTAATCAAACATAACAAAAACACAAAATAAAACATAATATCCTAGACATGTCAGCTCTAGCATGATAGCACACTTTGGGGAAAAGAGATACGACAACAAAAACCCCAAGTGGTGGTACACACCCACCCCCAATTAAAAGTTGATTCACTATCCTCAGTGCATAACTAATAAAAAAGTAAAATAAGGGAGTGGAGACATACCTGTGATGTTGTAGGCTGGAAGTGGACTCACCCCCATAAAGGCATCAGGAGGCATATTTAAATTTATGTCAGGAGGTGGTGCTGGTTGAATAGAAGAGGCTCCCAACTCTAGTTGCTCATGCTCAATATGGTTAATGTGAAACTGGGGAAGTGACTCCCTGGTTGGCCTCTTCAGATTCTGCTCAAACTCATAAGAACTGCCTCATTTCTTAGTGGCCCCTCATTCTCTCTTGAACCTAAAATTTAGGGACTCATAAACATCATCGAACAAATTAAATACCAAGGGTGGTGATATAGGTAGTGGTTGCAGGATGGATGGTATAACCAGGGGATGATAAAAGTATGGCTCTTGGCTAATGCACAAACCTTAGACCTTAATATGGTCACCTCCTCCCTCAAACTTGATAACTCAGTAACTCGACCATCATAGAGTCTATGACATGACCCGCCCTGCGGCCTTATCATAATAGGCTCAGCCGTCTTCCCTAAGTTTGCTGAATTTTGAGAATGTAACTAGATAGTGTAACAACTAACATAAAGACTCTAGGATAAGATCACAATCATGATCGACCCATCCGAGTCTAACCATCTCATACCAATAATCCAACCATACCAAAACAAGGGCCATAAACAAGGCCATAACCAAGGACGCTCCAAAACATAGTATAATTAATCCCAAAATGAAATAGGATGAAACAACTAACAATATCTTCCAATGATGTCAGCCATTCATCTTATTCCAATGCCAAGGTCGACACCAATACCGATCCCGCCCATTCCAACCCATGGAAGTACTACAAGGCCTCTAAAAAAAAGAGTAATGAAATTTTGTTAGGACATGCTGCGAACCATTGACAAAACCAATATCCAAAATAAAACTAAAATGTATAGTAATATCCATAACATGAAATGGAGCCTTCCAAAAGAATGGAAGCTCACCACTTTAGTCCAAATTTTGTCCTTTAGTCAATCACTATGTAGGAGGAGTAGAACGGTCGGTTCCTACATAGCGTGGGTATACAAACGCTAGTAGATATGGCTAGCGAGTGACCGCTAGCATGATCTCAGGGTAAGGATAAATAATGTCATTTATAAAAACAAGTAAAACCATCCATATGCATACAACCTTACCTATATATATAACCATGCAGGGAAAAGGGACCCAGTTTACATTCCCTTAAAACCTTTACCTGGGTTGTGTAGCTTTGCCGTCCTAAACCACCCACGGGTTATATGGGTTCAGCTCCTTCAGCTAAAAAGGCCCCAGTGTGTGTAGTCGCACGACCAGGGAAGTATCCCTAGGGATGACTAGTACATCCCCCAAATATAGTATGACATCATACATACGGTCACCAAGACCAACCTCATATCAGCAAATATGATTTTCCAGTTTTGGTCCCCCCGGGACCTCTACTGACGCAGCCAAGACTAAGGCATTGTCTTAATGGGCATCCCAAGTCCACCTAGGATTAAGGACCACCCCCTAAATCCAACCCAACAACCTTATACAACCTTAGATGAGATGAATTTCGAGGATATAAAAAGATTGTACCATGTTCTCATTAAGCCTTTAGGTTAGGGTCACAACCATGACCGACCCAACCAAGTTTGTCCATATCAATCAAACTAACCATCCATACTATACAAAACCAAAGAGAATATCGAAACATAATATGAAAGTCAAACCAAAAATGTAATACAATGGAACAGTGAGAAATTATGTCCGATGATGCCATTCTCCCAGCTTATTTTAATGCTAAGGCTGACACCAATACCGATCGAGCCTATTCTAACCCCCAAAAGTACCACAAAGCCTCTATCCAAAAGAATACTAATATTCGGTTGAGACATGCCCCCAACCATGGACAAAACCAATATCTGAAAAGAAAATAAAATGTCTAAGAATGTCCAACATAAAATGATGCCTTCCAAAAGGATGGAAGCTCATCATTTCAATCCAATTAGTTGCCCCTAAATCAAGTACTATGAAGGAGGAGTCGAACGGTCGGTTCCTGCATAGCGTGGTTATACAGCTGCTAGTAGATAGGTTAGTTGGTAAACACTAGCATTAAACTCGGGATAGGGATAGAGTAATGCCATTTATCAAAACCAAGTGAAAACTATCCAATGCAAACAACCATACATATATATAAGTGTTGAGAAAAGGGATCAGGTTTAGTATGCCATTTAAAAACCTTAATCTGGGTCGTATAGCTTAGCCGTCCAGAAAAATACCACCAAATATATATACATAGAGACAATGACATCATAGAAGACCCCACATGTCAACATAATAGATAATGTTTGAAAAACACAAAACAAAAAGCAACATAGATCCCCACACTTGAACAACATAATAACAAAGACATTTCGATGATTAGTTCCCACACCCATAAAATAATTTTAGACCAATATTTGCTACCCAGTCTAATATGAAGAAAGTTAAGCCAAAACCTAAATTTAATGCTAAAATCCAATCCAAAACCCTTAAACATGGAGCTTTCCCCACACAGATGGACCCAAAATCAACTAAAAATACAAATATAGAACCTACGCATCAAAACAAAGCCAACGAAACCCATATTGCCAATTTTGGGTCAGCGACAAAATGAACTTCCAAAATAGTTTTATAAAAAAAAAGGGTAAAATAAAAATTTTAGTCAAAAAATATATTACCCATGATTATAGGAACCCATGGGAGAAAATCCAAGTGAAAATTAGTTGAAATTGGGGTTTAAATCAAAGAATTATTAATCTAGGCCTTCAAGTCCAAAATCCCCAAATTCCCTTTTTAACAAGGTTTAAATGCGAAGAATCGAATAAAAATAATTGAATTAGTGATTTGAATATTACTCAAGCATATAAATGTAATATCACATAAAATCTCAAAACCACAAGCTCTCTGTCTAAAAAATAGTAAAAAATCATGAAAAGGGGGTATTTATATCGACTTGGTATCGCTTAAGGGAACACTAGGTTGCTTTAGCGATTTTTTCTAAAGCTATCACGATACCCATCTGGCATACAAGTGTCGTGTAAAAGACCACTCTATTGCTTAAGCAGCAGTCTCTTAAGAGAGCATGTCATCACTTAGGCAACACTTTGCTTGTCAAGCCAAGTCCCTTGAGCGACCAAAGTGTAACTTAATAAATGCACCGGCTTAGTGGTGCACTAGGTAGAGAATTGGATAAAATATCTACGGATCCCTTGGGACTCACCCATAATCTCGAAAACGCACACGAACTATACTTCTAGATAAATTTAATGTTCTAGACTCAAAGCGATATCAGATCTTTCAAATAATGTCATTTTCACAAAGTCGTCCCTAGTAACCCAATTTCATAAATTTTTTAAATGAGGGTTGAAATGAGATATAAAAGTCAGAAATCACACCTACCATGTTGCCAACGTTAAATCAATATTTCTCATCTACTACCATAGTTTGCTTTACCATTTGATGCACATATCAATAAATATTGATTAAAGTTATTTATAAAGCCTTTATAACCACCAAAAAACAAAACCTCAAACAAATCACACAAAAATATATTAGGAACCATGTCAATCATCCCTACACCAAAAAATATCATAAAACAACCACGAGGAGGGGTAAAATGGTCAAATAATATGAAAATAAATATTTAAAAAAAATCATACCAAATTAGGTCATTATATAAGACTGTGTAATGTCTTTCCCTCATTCTCTCTGAATAGCCACCCTTTTCTAGTTTTGCACATTCATTTTTTATTTTGTCTGACCTATAATTGAGATGTATTTTGCTATCTTTACATTAGAAGAAGGATTGCATTTTTGTTTATTTAAGACATGCTTAATCATAAACATATCTACATGAAGGAGAAACTATGTACAAGACAAAGGTTAGTAGGCACATAGATATTATCAGGGTATCATCACCAAATAAATTTGGTGAATTACCAAAGTAGTATGTGAGCACTTTATTCTTTTATCAAACATGACAATTCACAGATTTGAGTTTGGTGAGGTAGAGTTATAGTTTAGCATATATAGAATAGTTTGGTTAGGCTGTCACCAAACATACACCCAAAATTTTCAATAACAACCATAGTTGTAATTTTTCTATTTTATGTATTTAACTTTTCTTTGCTCCCTATAGTTGTTACACACTAATTGTGAGTTATTGGGATGGTTAGCAGAGTCCTTGGTGCATATGGAAGTGATTTGAGAGAGTTTGAGATTATTAAAGGTTTTAAAAGCCTTAAGTTTGACTTTAATCAACATTTTGAATTTCAGGTGTTAGATGGTAATTTGGACACATTCTCTAGGTCGAGAATGATAATTTTTGGTTAGGAGAATAGTTAGTTTAGTTTTGAACCTTTGTTTTTCATTTCCACCTTTCATAATCTTGCTTAAAGAAACTTTTAAGGGTACAATGGCTAATTTGTTAAAAACAACCTCTTTTAAAAAATCTGATGTAGCCATTGAGTCTTAAGGTTAAAAATAGCCTAGTACCAAATATGGTTTACTTTTTTGGGGTCCCAAACGAATCCCAAAGGTCTACTTGGATAGTTTGAAAGCATATAAAAATCAGTGTGCATCGGGTTTCATTATTAACAAGCCCGATCCCCTGGTTGTGAATACAAAAAAAGATGATGTACTTCATAGCAACCTGAAGGTAGTGGAAATGATCAAAAGGGTATTTAGGACAAATTTGGGTTTTTTTTTAATCCCAAACATGACCGAACTCTCAGGAACATGATCGGTCTAAGTTTTTAATATTCACAAATGTGAGGGTCTGGTCATGAATATAAAGGACAATATAATGGCTTGGACATCATTGACCTTCACGAACCCGAAAGGTTTACCTTATTCATAAGATACTCTATAGAAAATAATATACATTGCTCAATTTTGGAATTTTCACCATTTTTGTACTTGGAAACTTTGAGAAAGGGTATTTCAAGGGTTTTATTCACTTTTCATGCTTTGATAAACTCTCAATTCTTAATTGCAATAATTTCTATGGATGTTATCTTCAGAATGACCTTTTAGTCTTATTTTCAAACTAGAATTTGGGGATATGAAATTAAACTCTAAAATCTATTTTTCATCGATTTAAGCATTGATTTTAATTAATAGCATAGATTTTCAGTTGTAGACTCTTTGAGACGTATTGAACATGTTTGGACTTGGGAGTTTATTGTAAAGGGTTTATCACATTTATAATTTACTATTGACAGAATAATATAAATAACTCAATTATGTAATTTTCATCATTTTAGAACTTTAGAGATTTGGGAAAGGGTGATTTTTAGGGTTATCAGAATTTTTCATTCATTGATATGCTCAAAACTCTTATTTTTATTAATTCTCTGTGATTATATCTTCAAATACACCCTTTAATCTTATATTTAAACTAGAATTTATAGATTTTTTTAGTAAACTATTAAAATAGTTTTTCATCACTTTGGGCATCAATTTCAACTCACTTTCATATTGTTTTTCAGTTGTAAACTCCTTATGACATAGGAAACTTGTTTCTAGAATAAGATTATGGTTTTACCATTTTTTATTTTGAACTAAATTGATGACCAAATTCAAATATAGTTGTTATAGGTATCATTAGCATCTTTTTGATGTGTAGATTATATTCTTGTGGATTTAGCTTGTTTTAAAACTTTTTTTGTAATAAAGGATCTACATTCAAGGTCCAAACTTGGATATAATATTTTGAAATATGTTACAGCTTAACTTCTTTCTTACTAGTCAGGGTAGTTAAATATTATGTAAAGCATGTTATGGTTTAGATTATTTTGTCAAGGGAGTAGTATTTGGGAATTATTATTAGTATCATATGGTGTGTGTGGGATTATTGGATATTATTATTGACATAAGAGAAAGTAATTGTGGAAATGTCTGAGTAGAGCATTATTTGACATTTCTAGACCTTCTTTGTGCATTAAATGTCATTAATACTATTATGCTACCCATGCAAGGGGTTATATAGATATTATAGGCCTTTTTGAACATTATTTTATTGGAATTGATAATATTTATTTCTATATGACTATTTATTTTACTATTGCCAAAAAGGGCTCATATAATGAATAATTTTCATACTTAGTTGATCTTCAGGCTTATTTGTACCTAGATTGAGTTTATCAATATCTTTATATTGATTTTTTGTGAGCATTTTATCCTTATTTCATACTTAAATATTCATTAGATACTGGTACCGCTAAGAAACTCTATTTTTTTAAAGAAATTAAGATGCCTTATAAAACCTTTGTCCATTAACATTAGCCAATGAGGCAAATTGATATATGGTATTGAGATATGATAATGTATATGGGTTTTGAACCCCTCCTGGGTAGTACATTGAAGCACTGAGAAGGTGTTTACAAAAATCCATTTGATAGCTTACATTTATCATCACTACTTTACCATAACATTGCATTGCATTACATTACATTGTTATGCTTTTCCTTATCTATTGTTCTTGGCTAGTAAATTTTCTTAGTTATGTTCCATGTGTAGTTTTCTTTATCATTTTTATACCTTAGAAATATAGAGGAGACGGTGTGAGATATCATATGAGATCTTTTCTATTTACAGGTGATGTACTCATAGTATCATTTACTTGTGTTGTTTTGTAATTTGTTCAGTCAACCTATAATACCTAATAAGTATAAGTGTATCGTACTCGCTCTAATTGTGCCTTTTTGATATAGATCCTGGTTTAAATACAACTTGCAGCAGCTAATTTCATGTTATCATAGTTGATATTTGAGGTACGAGTAGGCTCTAGAGTTTATGGGAGCTTTTGAACCTCTTTATATTCCTTATAGTAATTATTATCTTTTAAAGATAGGAATATGTATTTCATATTCAGTTACGTATATGTGGTCCTTATACTTATGCTACCTAGTTTTTGGATATGGTTGTATTTTCGATTATACTTTTGATAATGATTACTATGGCCTAAATTTATTCTAGAAGTCTTATATCATTTCGTTTTTTGTTTCCTCATATTTCTTTTCATTAAAGGTTTTTGGCTTAACAACCATGGCATGGTCGGAGATTGCCATAATGACTTAAAATTTTGGCTTAAAGGTTTTCTTTTCTTTCCTCATACTTCATTTCATTAAAGGTTTTTGGCTTAACAACCATGGCACGGTCGGAGATTTCCATAATGACTTAAAATTTTAGTTCATGGCAAATGGTATTAGAGCATCAAGTTCACCGATCTCATAAGTGAAAAAGTAGGATGTCTAGTAGAGTCCCCCTGATCAATACATTAATATCATTATCTATATTCAAGAATCTATAAGATATCTTAATGAAAAACATCTCTAATTTTATTCCTTATCTTATTGGCTATTCGTACCTAATAATTTAAATCTTGTATTTTGTTCTCTATTTTTTTTTGCGTAGATTATGAATACTATATCCAAAGATATTGAGGATATTAAGCCAACACCCCCTATTAGAGCCTCAATTATGGAATGAAGCAAGAGTCATGGCTGATCAAAAGGTAGAGGTTGTGCATGAGGTTATGCTCTAGCTAGAGAACTTGCTAGGGTGGCCTCTCTGAAGCAGAGATTTTTTTTATAATGAGGACCATATAGAAGCTCACGGGGGTCCATCTCAAGTTCCCATATTTCTATTGATATGCCAGTGTTACCTAATTATTAATTTATTTAATGGGTTTTTTAGATTAAATCCCCTTGATAGGTGTCCCATTGGGTGTGCTGGGTAATTCTTAAACTATAGGATGTATTTTGTCATCAAGGAAAGCATATATTTATGGTTTTCCAACTTTAGGGGTATAGACATCTTCAATTATACCGCCTTGTGTTTATTCAATACCTAATAGACTCATTGCTTCTCATGTTACTTTGGGTCATGTTATAACTTTTGATGATCAAAAGAGATTTGAGAGGTTAATTTATGTGGCTTTTTTTATGTTTAGTTTTCTATTAGGCAAGATACCTATGAATTTTTGCTTACTGGTGAAGAGATATTGAATATACTAATATATCTTGAGTCCCATGTAGTTTCATATACTACTTATCAGCTAACTAACATAGCGAGACAATGGTGGAGGTCTCTTACTAGTTTTAGCCCATTAGGTTCACCTGCTATGACATAAACCTAATTTTTTGAGGCTTTTTTGTAGATTTTTATGTCTTATAATTTTAGGGATCGGATAACAGATGAGTTGTATAACTTGGTAAGGGGTTCTATGAAAATAGTAGTGTACGAGGTATATTTTCATGCAGAATCTAAATTTGCCGCTGCTAGTATCTCTATTAAGTCTGAGCTGGTCAAGAAGTTTTTCAAGGGGTTGGCAGGTTATTGTCAGTTAACTGCAGCTTAGATGGTTGTCCCATGAACTTTTTTAGAGAATTATAGAACATGCTATTTTGATTGTGTCAATTTCATCAAAGTACTCAGAGTGGTAGTGGTGTTAAGAAGATCCATCAACAAGATAATTTCAGTGGGCATGCATCTCGAGGTAGAGGGTTCTTTAAATGGAGTGCACATGGTTATCATGGATGACCAATTTATGTAGCTTTATAGGGTTTGTATATAAGGCTTACAGTTCTTATGGTCTAAAGTATCCTAAGGTTAGATCATGCCAGTAGAAGCTCTAATTTTTGGTCATTAAGAAAGAGAGGTCATTTTCATTCTTCTAGGTTCCCACATCTGAGTAAAGTATAGATTGTGTTACATATGTAGAGAGGTAGATCATATGGTATGGTACTATCCTTGGCATGTGTTTTTTCCTTCCCAAGAGAGTTCTGAACATCAGCTTTGCCTAAATCTTGTATCAGCTATCAAAGGTGGTTTACAAAGTGGTAAAATGGTATTACAGTTGCTCTAGGAAGGGATCATGGAGCTTGCACAGGTGGATGTAGGGTTGCTCAGTTTAAAAGTGGACATGTTTAATGTTATTCTATACTTAAGAGACCTAAGGTAGAATCCTCTAATGTCTTTATCACAGGTATCATCCAAGTTTTCCATCATCCTGCTTCTATCTTTTTTGCTACTAGGTCTATATTTTCCTACATGTCTATATATTTGGCTACTATTTTTAATGTTGCATATGAGTCTTTTGTTAGCCCTATTTGTGTTTCTACCCTAATAGAAGATTCTTAAGTGGTGGATTGGGTATACCAATCCTGTGCAGTGAATTTTTCAGAGCATGAGACCTAGGAATACTTGATTAACCTATATATAGTTGATTTTTATGTAATCTTTGGTATGAATTGGTTTGCTCCCTATCATGAAATTATAGATTATTTTGTTGAGACTGTGACTTTAGCTACTCCCTATTGTGCCTTGGGTTTCAAGGAAGAGTACTCCTAGTTTGGGTCTGAAGGGTCTATTCTATGTGCTCACCAAATGGAGCGAAAAGGTTTCTTTCCTTTTGGGCCATTATTCACAAAACTAGTGTTATTTCAGTGCCTCTATTTAATTCTATTTGATTTTTTAGGTAGTTTTAGGATTTGTTTTTTAGAATTTTTTCTACTATGCCTCATGATTGGGATATAGATTTTACTATTAAAGTTGAGCAAGGAACAAAGCCATTTCTACTCCTTCTTATAGGATAGTTTAATACCCTAGGTTTTAAACTCTGAACTTTTCCATGTGATTATGCTCACTTTATGGAGTATGGCTCCAGTTACTAGTCGTAGTCACTTTATACTAGTTGTATAGTGCCACTCGTAGTATAACAAGTAAGGTTGTCTAGTGTTTCTATTATGGACATAATATGGCCCACATGAGTCATAAGGACTGGTCACAAATCGTAGGGTGTGACTCGTGACCATTCTATTGAAGTGGGATAAGCTTATGCATGGGTAATAAGTCCTGGTTATGAGATGAGCAGGGTGCAAAACATTAAAATAATGGGAAAGATGGCAGACAGTGCGCCAAGAAGAAGACTTGGGGAAATTCTGGTTTATATTCTTCGTCTTGTACTTCTTGTTATAAGCCATTTAGTGATCATTGTTTTAATACTAGCAATGGTCCTAAGGTACAGGATGCCTAATCTCAAGCTAGTGGAGCTTAGTCATCCCCACTATATCCTGTTTGTAGATTTTGTGGACATCTTCATTGTGGATATTTTGTTGAGGGAATGAACTTATGCTTTAATTATGTTTAGCCTGGACATATTTAAAGGAACTATCCTACTACTAAGGTAGTCACTGGGGCTAATATGGTTCCGATCTCCACCTCTTTAGTTCCTACACAAAAGTATGCTACTTCTAGTACCAGTACTAGCTAAAATTATCTCTATGATCTCGCTACCCGTCAGGAATCTGAGGCATCTCCTAATGTTGTTACCAGTACATTATAGCTTTTTTATTGAGATATGTATTTTTTTATTTATGCGGGGTCTACTCTTTCTTATGTGACCTCTTTTGTTGTTGTGCATTTTAGTTTTTGTCCCAAAAGTATTTTTGACCTATTTTATGTGTCTACTCTAGTGGATGATTCTATTTTTGCTAGAAGGATCTATAGGGGTTGTATGGTTTTAACTGTTACAAGGATACATTGGTGGATTTCGTAGATCTTGATATGGTAGATTTTGATGTAATCTTGGGGATGGATTGACTTCATTTGTTGTTTCTTCAATGGTTTATAGGACTCGTAAGGTCAGCGTCCCATTTTCTAATAAACTCGTAATTGAATGGGAGAGAAGTTCCTTAGTGCCAAAAGGGAGGTTTATCTCTTATCTTAGAGCCTGAAAGTTTATCTCTAAGGGGTATCTATATCACCTAGTTTGGGTTAAGGATTTTAGTCCTAAGGGCCCCTCTTTACAGCCTGTACCTATTGTCAATGCATTTCCTAAAGTGTTTCTCGAGGATCTTCCTAACATACCACCTGATAGGGAAATAAACTTTAGGATTGATCTTATATTGTGTACCTGTCCTATCTCTATGTTTCTCATAGAATAGCTTCGACTAAATGTAAAAAGCTAAAGGACCAGCTAAAAGATCTTTTGGATAAGGGTTTTATTTTCCCTAGGGTTTCTCCATGCAGTTCTCCTATTATTTTTGTACATAAAAAAATAGGTCTCTATGGATATGTATAGATTATCAGTAGTTGATTAAGGTTATAGTGAATAATAAGTATCTTTTTACTATGATTGATGATCTTTTTTAGCAACTTCAGGGTGGTAGATTCTTTTCTAAGATTTGCCTTTGTTCTGGTTATCATCAGTTGAAGATTCGAGAAATTTATATTCCCAAGATTATTTTTCGATCCCGATATGGTAATTATGAATTCCTGGTTATGTCATTTGGGTTTACTAACATTTCGTTTGCTTTTATGGATTTTATGAATCGGGTGTTTAGACAGTTTTTGGATTTATTTCTAATTGTATTTATTGATTTATCTTGGTGAATTCTAAAAGTGGGGAGAATCTTTCCAGTTACCTTCGAATTGTGTTGCAGACTCTTAGGGATAAAAGGTTGTATGCTAAATTTCCTAAGTGAGAGTTTTGGTTGAAAGTTATGACTTTTCTTGGGTATGTTGTTTATATTATTAAGATCAAGGTGGATCCACAGAAGGTTAAGGAGGTTACGAGGTTGCCTAGACCCACAACTCCAACCGACATTTGGAGCTTCTTGGACTTTGCTTGGTTTTATAGGAGGTTTGTGAAGAGAGTTTCATTTATTGCTACTTCATTGAAAAGATTGACTCAGGAAAAGGTAATATTTTTTTGTCTTATGTTTGTGAGGTATGTTCGAGAAGTTGAAGGATAATTTGATCTCTACTTTTATTTTGACCCTACCTAAGGGTACTGAGGGTTTGGTTGTATATTTTGATGCATCCCGTTTAGCACTAGGTTATGCATTGATGCAATATTGTAATGTGGTGGCCTATGCTTCCAGAGATCTTAAGGTTCATGAAAGGGATTATCCAACTCATGATTTAGAGATAGCAACAGTGGTCTTTTATTTGAAAATCTAGTGTCATTATTTGTATGGGGTGTATGTATACATTTATTCATACCATAAAAGTTTGCAGTATGTTTTTACTCAAAAAGAGTTGAATCTTAGACAGAGGTGGTGGCTTGAATTTCTTAAAGATTTTCAATTGAGTCAACACTACCATCATCTTAAAGTTAATGTTGTTGTTATGCTCTTAGTAGGTTGTTTATAGAGAGCTTATCTCATGTTGATAAGTAGAAAAGAGGATTGGTGAAGGATATTCACCAATTAAAAAATTTGAGATTTTATCTTTTTGTCTCTGAGGATGGAGGAGTTATTGTTCAAGATGTGGTCAAATCATTTCTTGGTGCGAAGGTGAACGAAAAACAAAATTTGGATCCTATTCTTATGCTGATTAATGAAGATGTGGGTCAACAAAATGTGATGGCATTTGGATTGGGAAAAATGGTATCTTGATGTACAAAGGCAGGTCGTGCATTCCTGATGTTGATGGGATACGAGAAAAGATTTTTGCTAAGCCTCATGAGTCTCAATATATAGTCCATTCAGATAAGACAAAGATGTACCATAACTTGAAGGAGATATATTTTTTGAACAATATGAAGAAGGATATGGAAAATTTTATGGCTAAGTGTGTGGTCTATCTATAAGTTAAGGTAGAGCACTTGAGACCTAGTGGGATATCTTAAGAGATAGAGTTGTCTGCGTGGAAGTGGTAGATGATCAACATGGATTTTATTATGGGTATTCTGCGGTCTCGCAATATGTATAATTCGATTTGGGTCATTATGGATAGGATGTCTAATTCTACTCACTTCTTGCCTGTGATTACTAACTACACTGGAGAGGATTATGCTAATCCGTTTATTCAGGAGATTATCAAGCTACATAGAGCACCGATTTACTTTATTTCACACTGAGGTACGCAATTCTCTTCTCATTTTTGGTTTTCATTTTACAATGGTTTGGCGGCCAAGTTTAACCTTAGCGCCTCTTTCCATCCTCAAATCAATGGACAAACAGAACATATTATTCAAACTTTGGAGGAAATTATAAGGGCTTGTATGAATGATTTTGGAGGTATTTGGGTTGATCACTTACCCCTTATTGAGTTTGTGTATAAGAATAATTACCATTTGAATATTCAAATGGCTCCTTTTAAGGCTCTATATAGTAGTAGGTGTAGGTCTCCTATTGGGTGGTTTAAGGTTGGTGAGACTGGATTGTTTTGTCCTAATTTTGTTCACCAAGCCATAGGAAAGGTGAAGTTAATTAAAGAAAGACTTAAGACTGCTCAGTGCTGCCAAAAGTATTATATGGATGTGAGACAATAGGAGTTGGAGTTTAAAGTCAGTGATAGTATGTCCTTAAAAAACTCTCCTATGAAAAGAGTAATGAGGTTTAGAAAGAAAGGGAAGCTTAGTCCCTGTTATGTTGGTCCATATCAGATTTTGAGGAGAGTTGGAATATTTTTTATGAGTTTGATTTGCCTTTGAGTTTTGGTTCCATTCATTCGATTTTCCATGTGTCGATGTTGAAGAAGTGTGTGGGTGATCCTTCTTTGATTTTCCTTGTGGAGAATGTCGGTATTTTTTATTCCATGTCTTATGAGGAAGTCCCAATCGAGATCTTGAATAGACGAGTTCATAGGTTGAGGACTAATGATGTAGCTTCGGTAAAAGTCCTTCAGAGGAATCAAAAGGTGGAAGATTTTACTGGGAAGCTAAAGAGGACATGCAGTCCAAATATGCATTCCTATTCCTCGATTTAGATGAAAATGCTTGAGGAATGAATTATGTTCTCTATCTTGTAGACTTTTGAATTTTTCATTTGGGATTGTGTGCATTCTTTCTTATTATCATGCTAATGGGTTCCTTGACACCTTATTCAGGGATGAATGATATTAGGAGGGGTAATATAACACCCCAGGTTTTGGACTCAAAAATTTTCCATGTGATTGTGCTCACTATCTGGACTACTGCTTAAGTGTCGAGTTGTAGTCACTCTATATGACATGTATAGTGCCATTCATAGTCTAACCAGTAAAGTTGTCAAGTTTTACTATTGGCATCGCGATATGGCCTCACGAGTCGTAAGGACTTGTCACTAGTCACATGGTGTGACTCGTGACCATTCCGATGAGTTGGTCCTGAGTTACTGCTCGGGTTACGACACGTGGTGATGACTCGTGATGAGTGACCATGATTCTTTACCTGACCCATAACGATTGGCGACAATATTTTGCATGCTTAAAGTGGAGTTATTTTGGTTTTTTCTTTCCACCACATTTTCCCCACGACTTAAAACACCCTAAAGGACCCCATAATTCTTCATTAATAAATCATAAACATCATTCTCTCCTCTCAAACTTCCAAGCCAAGAAAATATAGGGTTTCTAGAGATTGGTTATCTAATCTTCCATTGATGTTCATTTCTACAAAATTCTTGGTTTCTTCAGGCATATATCTCTTCCCTAAATTGATTTTATATAAAAGCATGTATTTATTTGTTATCATGTGGTTTCAGTATTGGGTTTTGAATATGGGTTGAGGGATTTGGATTGGCTAATACTTGAATTTATTTCCTACGGTTTCAAATTGGTTGTCTATTCTTTATTCTCATGGTTTTGAACTAAATAAATGCATGGGTATGGGAATTGGACTAGGTAACATGGATTTCCCAAAATTGTACGGTTTAATGGTTTGAATAGGCTTTAACCTCAACCCAACTTGTGAAATCGATTTTGAAACATGGATATATGCATACTTTAACTCACTTTTTGAACCTTGCATGGCATAAAAGGTTAATAGAACAAAAATTTGTTTTGAAATGCCTTGGTGGACAAGGATTGGTTTTAGATTGGAAACTTTGGAGTCAATTTGTCTAATTGGTTTTGGAATAGTATAATTGAACTGGCTTGCAAGCTTAACTTCTTTGTTATGATGATACCAACGTTAAATGCCTAATTAAATTACTCCTTTGTTAATGTATGATAATGTGTAAATGGTTTTAAATTTCTCTGAAAGGGGGTTGTGTAGCTCATCGTGGAAGGTGGAAGTCTAGGGGGATTGATACTTGAACCATTTTCCAGCGTTGGAACTTGGGGACCATGTGCATAGTTCACACTATATATGTATTTTGGAATGGTTATGGTCATGGATTCACTAGCCCTTCCTCATATTTCCTTGGTTCCTGTAGTTAATACTCACTGGGTTCCTTTCAGCAGGGGGAGTTGGACCCATATATCCCATGGATACCCTTAGGACGGTTAGAGATACATTGTTCCGGTAACTGATTTTAAAATTCATGCTTAAACCTTATTTCTTGTCCCGACATTTTATATGAATGCGTGCATATGGTTTTTGAATGGTTTTGGGATAATTTGATTATGGCATTTTTATATCCCTTTCCTGAGTTACATGCTAGTGCTCATCCAACTGACCATCCTCGGATGCTACATTACTTTATGATGTTGGGTCCTAGGGGTTCTTCGGCTACTTTGTGCAGGTTAGTTGGTTTTGGTTCATCCGTTGGTATGCTTGAAGTGGTGAGCCTCCTTCTTCCAAAAGGCCTGTCTCTTGTTGGTTTTATTATGTTTTCTTAGACAACCACTTTTGGATTCCTTTTGTCTATAGTCGGGTGCATTTCCCAACCTAGGTTGATGTTCGGTTTGTTAGAGGCTTTTTTGGACAATGTGTGGGTGGTTAGTATTTATTGACTCTTAGTTCCTATCGAATAATCAATCTATCATTCATATTATTTTTGGGTTGCTTCAGCTATTATATTTATAGTCCTCAATTGGCTAGGAAAAGGGGGTGGTCTTCAGCCCTCAATGGGTTTGAGATATCTGTCACATCTAGGCCTGAGGTGGGGTCCTGACAGATGGCCCCAATTGAGCTGAAGATATTGAAGAAGAGGTAGTAGGATTTGGTAATTAAGGGGTTTATTAGACCTAGTGTATCTACTTGGGTGCCCTTTTCACGACCCAATTTCTTAGGTCATGATGGCGCCCACTATAACCTACCAGTAGGCAATCTAAACCCTTAGTCTGGAAAAGCTAGTAACAGACTACCAAATATATAATGAAAAGAATTAAGGGATAGATGAAATGGGTGGTATCAGTACAAGAGGTTCTAATTTAATAAGAGTACAAGAGTAAAATACAAATGAATATACTGTTAAAACTTATATCTGGATAAATCATAGAGAATAGTCTAATATAAAAGGGAGAGATAAGTAATACTCTGAATGTCGGGAGTTACTCTAAGATTCCAAACCATGTCTTCTCCGCACGATGTATACATCAATAATGATAACCCATAATATGATCTGCTACAGAAGTGTAGTATGAGTACCAAATGAATGGTACTCAGTAGGCGACTGCCAACTGAGATCCACAGATAAAGAAGATATACATAGCATATAAAGAGAATGAAAAACTAAACTTGATGTCTAGAAATCATATAATAGGCCAAGGAGATAAGAAGGGACAACAATTCTATTCATGTCCAAGATACTAACATAATAAGGGTAAGAATGTATCGAGGATGCACTATCCTATTCCAACAGTATTCGTGAACCTCAATACTATTCCATATATCCCTGGAAAATATATGAATACTGAGTGAAAGAAGGGTAGATATAATAACATACAAGGACAAGGAATGAATAAACAATAAGAGCAATTTGAGGAAGGGATTTACGGTAGTTCCATATCTAAATATAGATAGGCCTATATATATACATATAGATATGAAGTCAACTCAAAGCTTAAACTAAACATCATGTTGTCACTCATAAGGCCTCATTATAATCCTATTAGGATCTATTACTATCATACTCAGGGTTTCTAATCCATATGTCTAAACTTGAGGTAAACATTCATAATAATGCAACCGTACGATAAAAAGGGCCGAAAGTATATCTCAAATATCAATACCGAAACAATTACCAATCTATCATAATTCACATAATAGTGATTATAACAATAATAATAAAAATATCAACAACAATGCAAGTTATCGGCTATTTCGGACAACCAAATACCAAGACGAGCCTATGTGTATCCCCACTACCCCGACTTAGAAGGTTCAGTCAACATCCAACATCACAAGGTATAGTTATCAACCTTATCTTGAAACCGTCCTATACTAGCTAATATACATAAGCACATACTGGTGATAGGCGATGCACATGAAAGAATGAATGCAGGGTACATATTCAATATCACAATCTCATCATAATAACCATCTCTATGATAGATGTCACCATTAGGACTATCATCGTCATAATCAACCTCCACCCTTATTGGGTATCTATATTTTCATCACAGTATCCTCCGGCCTTTCAGGGTACTAATATCATCATCACGATATTCTTCAGCCTTATCGAGTATCAATATATCATCATCACAGTATCCTCAAGCCTTGCGGGTATAAATATCATCACAATCATCAATACATATATATAGAAAGTGCATAAACTAAAGTCGTGGCTAAAAGAATGTAAATTCATAAGTCAATTGCCAGGAGTGATCTTGGGATAAAATCCTTGTAATGATATAAAAAGAGTCGGAATATCTCACGATCAGAGTAAATAATAGTGTCAAATCATGGATCAGAATCCATCTCAGTCAAATCTTTAAAACATCGTTAATAGCCCCTTGTATGTGTATAAATGATCAACTTAGTTAGGAAGTTATTATTGTAACGAAATCTCTTTTTAAGATGAAAAGTGGGTTTTAATCTCTTATTAGGAAGAATAGTCATAAGGCCATAGTTCAATTAGAATCACACCATTTAAAGATATAATGATCATGAATGTACCTAATCTTTCATGCCATCACCAGTATTCAAATTAATGAAATCATAAACGTCATACCACATCTTCCTCTGTCCCATGCCAGAGATATCGGTATATAAACGTATATACATATTCAAAACTACAACTGTATACTTTACAAGGATAATAATTCCTGGATATCAAACTTATATCATAACACGACCTTTAGCCCAATTATGTGTCTGGAATAATCACAACATCATAATCCTGACCTTAGGCCCATATACATATTCGAAACTCATGTCAATAATAATATTAAGTCGAAGCATATCTATATTCATCTCACATATAGGAGGCATCTCACATCTAGGAGGGATAATATACAATAAGGCATGGCTCGTAAGTATGAGGCATTTCATATCTATAAGACATCTCATGTCTATAGGTAATATATTATGACTTTGAGTAATATCACCTCTCTTGGCCAATTATCATATAAACAAGAGCATAAAATCTTAGGGCCATGTATCACATCAAATAGAAAATAACATCTCTATAAGCCAAACATCACTTCTAAGAGGATTATCATCTCTAAAGGTCCAATATCTCTTCCATAAGGAATATCATATCCATAAATCATAAGTCATAATCTGGGGAACATCACCACAATTTACCAAGTCATGAGGTAAACTTATTCTATAGGCTCGCTAGTCTCAACTAGGCTTAACATATGGAACTAAGCCCACAATGGCAAACATAAGTCTTGGCCTAAGTTAGCCATACAATCCCACTTCGAATCCTCGATATCCATGTATAGGAAAAATATGCCTCCAACTAGGATAAGGTATCAAATTCAACTTCTAGATGTCAGGGAAGCCATAACCAATCCTAAGATAGTAACTTCGCCTAGAAACATGGGCATTCAAGCCTCTCTACAAAAATTATGGCTTCAAGACCACTAGACTAGCCCAACAAAAATTAATGATACTAACTCATGATTCTAACACTTAAACAACATCCTAATCCTAGAATTATATCATATCCATGCAACAAATTAGCTCGCTTCTAGGGAGAAGGCAATAGGACCCTAAAAGGGTACTAAGCATTTCACATTACTGGTCTAAAACCCTAATCTAATCCCAAAACATCAATCATCAAGACTAAGTCATTATACTCACAATCAAACTTAACATTCACATTCATATGCAATATACATAACACATCATCAACGAAGAAGAGTAGATAGAAGCCTACCTCAAAGTCGAACCACACATCCTCACATCATTCATCCAAGGTCCATTATTACTTTGAAATCCCCAAAATGCCATCCCACTAAAAAAATCATATTCTACTCTTCAATAGGTGTCTAATGATACTCATAGTGCACCATTGTTCTTTGGGTCCAAAAATGAAACTAAAAACCTAAAGTGGGTCCCACAGAAGAAAAATACATTTCCGAGGATAACCCAACATTCTGTAATGAAAAAGGAATCATAACCCTCATGAATTGGCTGAAAACCAAGAAATATTTGGGCTTATTAAACCCTAGGTAAATTTGGGCATCAGGGTGGTAGATTCTTTTCTAAGATTCACCTTAGTTTTGGTTACATTAGTTGAAGATTCGAGAAATTGATATTTCCAAGACTATTTTTCAAACACGATATGGCAATTATGAATTCGATGGATTCTTACCTTAAATTAAAAAGATATTTGTGTTAATAGATGATAAAAAAGCTCCCAAAGCATCTACAATGCTCAATTTTGAGTTGTCTCACCCATTTAAGGCTTTTGGCTCTCAAGGGTGAAGAGAAATTGGAAAAACTCATGACTTAGGAGTCTTTAAATATGCCCACTAGGTAAATAGATTCTACGTTCACCATTAGTAGGGTTGCTATCATACTAGTTCGATCGCCCTTGGTTCCCCGCGATTGCCATGGCGCGATTGCCACGGCATCAACACCAACAAACATAAAAAAAAATTAAATTGGCAACGATGCCTTAAGATTTATTCGAAATCAAATATATACAAATGAACTATGTAACCACACTAAATTTGATGTAACAAACGCAATGGCGAAGTTGGATTTTCAAATATAGGTCGTTTCAACCAACTGTGATTCCCACGCCCATATTTTTTTATTTTCAACTTTCTGACCAATAGGTCGAAATAAGCTTGGGTGCATTGGGACCTTAACCAAAGTTCTACCTAGGTTGAAATCGATGTTTTGAATCTACTAGCATAGGTGGAATTTGCATCCGCGATTGGTTTGCTAAAATTTTGGTTTGGTGTCCATTTGGAACCAGCGGATACTTCTAAATAAGGAATTGGTTCTAAAAATCATATAAACTACCTGATAACCAAATGGTCAGTCCCAGCAAGTCATAAATGAGTTAAGGAAGATATGGAGAAGCCCTTAAGATGAATATAAGAGGAAATATGGAAAATGACAAGAAGGGTCATTACAATATCACTACTAAAAAGACTTTTGTCCCCAAAAGTCAATGGATAAAATGAATCTCAAAGGATCAAAGGATGAGGTACTGGTCTCATATGTTTCAAGAATGACTTCATAGATAACCTCAATAAAGAGAAAATAATTTTAATGGACTTTGCCACAAGTATCCCTTTTTCAACCAATACCCTCACTTTTCTTCCAAAGAACAAAAACTCAACTTCAACCTCTAACTGGCCTCCACCTGAACTCTAAAGTCTAATGCACGCAAATCCAATCTACAAGACGTTCTTTCAAATATTCTATAATGGTCGATTTAGATCTCAAAATGCATTCCATATAAATTTTTCTTTCAAATATTAAGCACAAAAACTACAGCTGGCAACTCCAAATCATGAGTGGGGTAGTTATGCTCATGTACCTTTAGCTACCTTGATGAATAAGAAATAAATCGATCCTACTACAGCAACACAAAACTTAAACCAATACCTAAAGAATTGAAATATGCGGTGAATCCCTCACCCACAACATGAAGAGCTAATATAGCAGTAAAAGTGAAAAATATCATGATCTTCCAACAGCTCGACTATACTCCTAAAAAAGTTATAAAGGAACCTTTTTTTTAGTCACTCTATTTATTAGCATTGCAATAGTAGGAAAACTCTCAATGAACCACCTGTAGATGCGGGTCTGGTAAAATCACAAAAAGCCTCAATCTATACTGGTACACCATAATCTCAATCTTAGAGACCATATATCCTAGGAATGTCACTGACTTGAGCTAGAACTCACCATTAGAGAACTTAGAAAAGAGTCTTTGGTCTCTCAAAGTCTAGTGAACAATCCTCAAATGCTACATATGCTCCTCCATACTCCTTGGATGCAAAAGGATGTCATCTCTCAACACAATCACAAATGAATCCAAAATAAGTCCTTAATATGCAATTCATTAAATCCAAGAACGTGATTGAGGCATTGGTCAACCCAAAGGTCATCAGAATAACTCATAATAACCATAAAGAATCCTAAATTCTATCTTAAGTTGATCAAGTAAATCCTTAATTAGAGGCATAAGATACCTATTCTTCACTGTCACTTTATTAAGTTGATTGTAGTCAATGCACATATGTAAGGAACCATCTTTCTTCATTACAAATAAGATAGGAGAACCCAAAGGTAACACACTTGGTCTAATGAAACCCTTACCTAAAAGATAATAAAGCTTAGAATTTAGCCCCATAAATTTGGTAGGATCCATAAGGTAATGTTCTATAGAAATACGTTAGGTTTCTGACTCAAGATCAATAATTAACTCTGTATATCTCTTAGGAGGAAGACTAGGTATATTAGTAGAAAAACATTAGAAAACTCATGGACTATAGGAATAGGATCAAGAGCGGGACTCATCACACTAACATTATGAATATAAGTTAGATAAGAGTTGCAACCCCTCAATATAAGTTTCTTAGCCTGAACATAAGAAATAATCCCCAATGTCTTGTGGATAATAGATCCCAACCATACAACTGAGTGTATACCTGGCATAACTAAGGTGACGGTCTTGGTAAAACATTCCAAGAATACATGATAGGAGAATAACCAGTCCATGTTTAGAATCATATCAAAAAAATTTATATCTAGAACTATAAGATGAGCATGGGTATCAACCTTTAGTAATGTCACAACACATGATCTATAAACTCGATTCACTACTAAAGAATCACTCATAAGAATAGATACCTATAACAACATAAATAAAGAATCCTAAGATAACTCTACCCTTAGTGCATAGTAAGTAGATACATAAGAATTAGTGGATCTCGGATCAAATAAAGAAAAAGTCAAATGATAGCATACTAAAATCGTACATGTAATAACAACATCTAAAGACTCTACCTTGGGTCTACCAGGTACGA
This sequence comes from Capsicum pubescens, assembly GCA_030864215.1. Lineage (NCBI taxonomy): Eukaryota > Viridiplantae > Streptophyta > Magnoliopsida > Solanales > Solanaceae > Capsicum > Capsicum pubescens. Next base: position 185,365,219 of record CM061546.1, read on the forward strand.
CATACAACTGACCTCGCCACCCACCTAGTTAGGCACCAGTCTAATCTCCTATTCTACCTGCCGAAGGACCTTTAGGATCACCCTAGGGACCACTCCAACAACCATGTATAAAACATAGCTTGGGACATACTTCCCCAATCAGTGGAATGCTTTAAGTAGCTAAAACAAGTGCCTATTCCTGGGACACTCTCTAAAGAAATGGTCAAAGGCCCCATAATCATAACACGCCCCTGTACTGAACCAGAATATCTGACTGATTGGGAATAGCCTCCTCGTCTAGATTACCCATAAGATGAATATAAGACCTCAAAAAATCCTAAGCTCAACTCAGTCTTTTTAGCTTGCTAAGGGGTCCCAGACATAGAAAATTATATCTAAGTATTCAGACTTAGTGTCATTTTGGACTTTGTAAGTTGGAAACTCTATTGCACGACCTTTATAACCTTAGAATATCAATCTTTAAGTTAATTTATGATCAGGAATGTTAGTAGGTATTCCCAAACGAGTTTCATATTTTTCAAACCTCGTTTTAACCACGTTTGGGAATCTAAAGAAGTATAGCGATGCTAACTCGGTGCGGTGCGACGGCCATCGTATCGATCAATATTTTTCTTGGCTCCTAGTGGAAATTTCCAGTGATCCGATCTGGACTTGACGTGCCGCGTTGGCTATCGCGGTGATGCCAATGACACGGCGCGTTGGTCTGCGCATCGATAATTTAGTTTTAAGTTATTAAAAAGTCGCATCCTTAGGGGTAATAGGGTTTTTTTCCCAGGTTTATCAGCACTCAAAATACGTGATTAATCCCCTTTAGAGGCTAAATTAATTCTTTATTCTCAAATTTCTCAAGAACAGAAACCCAAGGGGGAGTAAATTTCAAATCAAGTAATCAAGAAATCACCACCAATCTTTTAAAATTCAGGCACTAAGGTATGTCAAGTGTTCATCCAAGGGTTCCTTCCACCTATGGAGTCCAAGAAGCTCTTTTAAACTTCATGTAGCTTGATTTCATGCTTTCTATGATTTGGATTCAAATGTATTCATGATTATAATATTGATTGGATTTCTATTCCATGATTAAGTGCAAGATTTATGTAAAAACAACTATCATGTATGTAGTAACATGTGAATTCATGTTAAATCCTTGAAATTGTGATTCTCATTGTTGATTAGTACTATGTGCATATATAATGGGCAAAATAGTTTGATGGACCCTTGTACAATGTCGATTTTGTAAGTTGGATACTTCTACTAACATGTTTGTCATCTGGACCCCTGAACCCACTAAAAAGTAATATTTCAAACCCTTTGACCGTTGACTTTGCCTATGTGGCATTAAAATACTGACTAGGACAAGGAGAGTGATTACACTCGCCTGGGGTGCGAGTGGGGGTAAATTTTATATTAAAATACTTAAAAATATTTTTTTAAAAGACCCTTTTTCCCTTAATCTTTTTTAATTTAAAATATTTTCAAAATTTAAAAATAATAAATTTTAAAAAATAAAATAAAAAGCCCCCTCCCCAAGTACTCTCCCCGTCCAGTCCACCCCACCATTTACCCTTATTCAGCCCCCTCCCTGCACCCAACCACCACCCCACCCCACCCCTCACCCCCGTCCATCCCTCTCCCCCTCATCTTTCTTCATCCAGCCACCCCCATCCCACCCATTCACCCCCATCCCCCAACCATCCATGGCCATCGCTATTAACGCCCCCACTCTCACAGCCCCAAGGATCTCTCTTCATTTTTTTTTCTTCATCATCATATATCTCTTATCTTTTTTATTGTTGATATTGTTGTTGTTGTTCATTGTAAAAAAAAATTATTGTTGTTCCGTGAAGAGGGTCTTTGCTGGTTGATATTGCTGTTGTTGTTCATTGTCAAAAAAAGTCTTTGTTGTGGTTGATATTGTTATTGTTCATTGAAAAAATAAATTCTTGTTGTTGGTCTTTGCTGTGGTTGATATTTTTGTTGTTCATTGTAAAAAAAAATTGTTGTTGTTTGTCTTTGTTGGGGTTGATATTGTTGTCGTTCATTCTAAAAAAAAATTATTGTTGTTGGGCTTTGTTGGTTGATATTGTTGTTGTTGTTCATGGTCAAAAAAGAAATTTATATATCCCTGAAGAGGGTTGGTTGATATTGTTGTTATTGTTTATTGTCAAAAAAAAATTGTTGTTTTTTTCATTTTTAAATTTTTTTATTCACTTTCTCAATTTAAATTTTTCATTTTATTTAGGATTGATTTTGTAACTTTTATAAATTGTTAAAGGTAATTAAATAAAAATTAAAAATTCATTATGTTTGTGTATGTGAATTTATAGTAATAGCTTTAAATTAATTGAATAGAAATTTCAGTTATTTAGAATAAATTTGATGTTTAATTAAATTTATTGTGTTTGTGTATTAGAATTTATTGTTAAAAATTTAAATTTATAGTTAAAAATTTAAATTAAAAATTTATTGTGTTTGTTTAGTAGAATTTATACAATTTACAAGAAGAATTTATTTAATTAAATTTATTTTAATATTTGTTTTCTTATCTCATTTTAAAAATAACATGAAATTTAATGTAATACTTAAAAATGACATGGCGACTGACGTGGCAGCTGACGTGGCAGACGTGGCAAACGTGAAAGCTGACCTGGCAGCTAACGTGGAGAGAGTGTGTTACATTCACCAAAAAAGTGTCTAAAATGTTGCCTTTTAATAGGTTCAGGGGTACAGATGACAAACATATAAGTAGAGGTGTCCAACTTACAAAACAGACATAGTACAAGGGTCCATCGAATCATTTTGCCTATATAATGCCTTCCAAGTGTTTGATGAGTTGTTCATGAGAAGTAAATAATGAAATTATATCATGATTAGCATGTATTCAAGTTCATTCCATGCAAGTGTTTGCTAGAATATTCCAATGAATGAATGATTATCAAGTAGTTATTTATCATGTTTCAAGATTGTGCCATGTCTTATAATTTTTGCTATTGAGTCCTGGGGGTATTTAATTCCCGACAATTTAGCTGATTACCTAGAGCCATGGTCAGTCTCAGGATAGTATCGGTCATGTCACGATTAGTAATACTCTCAGTCAGTTACAGAACTTAGGAGAAACTCAGTATACTCAATATCAATCCAGTCCAGTTCAGTGTTTAGTTCAGACCTCAGTAAATTCAGTCAGTTAACAAAATTCAGTAGTATTTCATCAGTCAACGGAACTCAGTGGACTCAGTTCAGTTTAGTTAGACAGTATAATCAGTAACAGTTAAGTCAAGCCTAGTATGAACTAGGAATAAGTTCAGTGTCTATTCAGATGAGAGTAGGATTCAGCACCTAGTTAACCCAGGGATAGAGGCATTCCTTTCAGCAGAGGGTTTGACCCTTATTAGAAATCCCTACATTATAGAACTACGTAGCCAGCATAGGTTGAGATATCTTCCTTCCAGATATTATGAGGGTTGATACATCTCATTTGAGTTTTCCTACCAGTGAGGGTTGACAAAAGAGCTTTCTATTAGAGAGGGTTAACTTACCATTTATCTTTACTCGTGGCACGGTATTAACACCCTTCCAACTGGTTTACAGGTTGGAACCCAATCAATTTAGAAAGGGGCATGTCGGTTAGATAATTACCTCCTAAAGTTTCAGTTTTAGATTCTGTCTCAGTACAGAACTCAGTTCAGTTCTACAAATACAGAACTGTCAGACACAGTCACTTAGTTCAGAACGAAACTAAGTATAGTTTCACAAAATAAAGACTGTCAGATATAGTCATTCAGTTATTAATAATTCAGTATCAGTATAATCAGATATTAGTTAATCAGTATTCGAACTCAGTATCCATTGTTATCATGATCTCAGTGTTGTATACGTACTCATGTATGTACTCCTATTCAGTTATATTCATGTTTTTAATTCAGTATTTCTCATGCATATGAACCCATGCATTTCAGCCTACCTCAATTAGCATACCAGTACATTCAAAGTACTGATGCATACCTTTCTTTTGTGCTATTATGTTTTTTATCATAGGTTTAGACACATGGGCTCCCGATCATCCCTAGAAGTAATAGATTTTCAACAGTCAGAGTTAGTGGTGAGTCCTCACAGTTTGAGGACATGATTATTATTTCAGCATTTTAGTTTTATTTCAGTAGCCAGAGTTAGTTGGGGACTTGTCCCATTAACTCCACATTTCAGACAGTTTAGAGGCTTTTCAGACTAGAGTATTTTCAAACAGATGTTTCAGGTTTTGTATTGTTATACCGTATTCAGTTTTATTACAGTATTGAACCTTATGGCATATTTTCTACCTAATTTCTGGATATTATTATATGATTATTCAGTTAGTGCAGAAGGTACCAGTCATGGGTTAGCTTGTGGTCCTTCAGGATTATGAGCACTGTCTAACGTCTGGAGTACAGACTCGGGGTATTACAAACTTTGTATCAGAGCCTAAGGTTCAACAGAGTCCTTAGAAGTCTGAAATCTGCATCTAGTAGAGTCTTGTACATGGGTGTGTAGTGCGCCACACTTATGGATAGGAGGCTATAAGGTGTTTTAGGAAAAGTTTCCCTTCTTTCAGTATTCATGTCATGCGAGTGAGCATAAGCTCTAGTTGAACTCCCTGTCTAATCAAAAATTCACTTCCGTTTATAGAATATGCCTTAAAAGAGGACTAAAGGAAGAGGAATGGGAGACCACCCAGAATCCCAACCCGTCCAGGAAGATCCTCTGGGAGAGCACATCTCCCACGCTGAGTTCAGAGAAACTTTCACCACCTTAGCTCATTCTGTGGAAGCCCTGAATGAACACCCAACTACTATTCTAGCCAACCTAGTGCCCAATACTATTGCTGCCAGGATTTGAGATTTCACCCGAATGAACCCTCCATCTTTTACTGGGTCTAAGTCAGATGAGGACCCTAAGGATTTTGTTGATTAGGTGTAGAAAGTTATAGACATTATGAGAGTGACGACTGTTGAGAGTGCTGAGTTAGCTGCATATCATTTGCAATATATGGCACACTCATGGTTTAAATAGTGGAAATTAGAAAGGGCCGCAAATGTAGGGGCCATAAAATGGGAGGAGTTTGCTATTACTTTTCGGGATAGGTTCTTCCCACTAGAGTTGAGAGAAGCAAAGGTTTTTGAGTTTATAAATCAAAATCCAGACAACATGATGGTACAAGTGTATTCTCTCATGTTTATTCAATTATCCAGATATGGTCCTTATGTAGTAGCAGATAGAAAATCTAAGATGAGTAAATTTCTGTATGGCATGTCTAATAGTATGGTAAGGGAGTGCAGGACCACAATGTTGATTAAGGAGATGGACGTATCCATGCTCATTGTCTATGCTCAACAGAAAGAGGAGGCTAAGAATAGGGAGAAGGAGAGGGAGAATAAAAAAGCGTGAACAGGTAGTTTCAACTTCCCTCAACCTAAGTCAGAGGGTGGGAATCGTTATTAGTTCTGCCTGAAATCCTTAGTTCCATCTCCTTCCTCATCCAGTGCTCCTATGTTGAAATTCAGAGATGGCAACAGAGATAGGGTGTCATGCCCTAAACCCCAGGGTAGTGTTAGCAGTGCCCGAACCAATGCTCTTTGTCAGAAATATGGCAGAAACCATCAAGGTATCTGCAGAGCTAGAAGTGTTGTATGTTTTGGATGAGGCAAGCCAGGCCAAAGGATCAGACAGTGTCCTCAGGTGGGTTCTCAGAGTCAGCATAACCATCCCCCAGCTCAGTCCGGTCGCCCGAATCAGCAGGGTGCCACATATAGTACCACCAGTGGGAAGCTCCCAAATAGACTCTATGCACTTTAATCTCAACAGGATCAGGAAAGTTCTCTTGATATAGTCACTGGTATGTTACAAGTTTTCCATTTACATGTTTATGCTTTGCTAGATCAAGGAGCTTCGTTGTCCATTGTTACTCCATATATAGCCGTTGATTTTGGAGTCAGTCCCAAAATTCTAACAGAGCTCTTCTCAGTCTCCACCCCAGTGGGTAAATCTATAATAGCCCGATGGTTATGAAGGAACTGTCCGGTTATGATATCTTAAAAAGTCACTTCAGCAGACTTAGTCGAATTAGAGATGATTTATTTTGATGTCATTCTCGGCATGGATTGGCTTCATTTCTTCTATGCCTCAGTCGACTACAGAAATAGAATTGTCCAATTTTAGTTTTTGAATGAGCCCTTCCTAAAATGGATGGGTAGTACTTCAGCACCTAGGGGTCAGCTTGTTTCTTACCTTCAGGCAAGAAAAATAAAAAAAATAATATCTAAGTGATGTGTCTACCATCTCGTTTGAGTCTAGGACTCTAGTTAGAAACCCCTAATCTAGAATCAATATCAGTAGTATGTGAATTTCCATATGTGTTTCCCGAAGATCTTCCCAAAGTTCCTCCCGAATGGGAAATCGACTTCGAAATAGACCTTCTTCTAAACACTCAATCTATTCCGCCATATAGAATGGAACCTGCAAAACTTAGAGAATTAAAAGTACAGTTAATAGATCTCCTAGATAAGGTATTTATCAGACCCAGTGTGCCCCCATGGGGCACACCAATTTTATACGTGCGTAAGAAAGACGGTTCTCTCAGAATGTATATTGATTACTGTCAGCTAAATAAAGTCATGGTCAAGAATAAGTATCCACTTCCTAGAATCGATGACATATTTAACCAACTTTAGGGTGCCAGTTACTTTTCTAAGATAGACCTCAGATCAGGCTATCATCAGCTCAGAGTCAGAGAATTCGACTTCTCGAAGATAGCTTTCAGAACTCGGTATGGTCACTTCGAATTCTTAGTCATGTCCTTTGGTCATACTAATGCCCCTGCAACCTTCCTGGACTTGATGAACCATGTGTTAAAGCAGCACTTAGACATGTTCATCATAGTTTTCATATATGACATTCTTGTCTACTCTCGCAGTGAGCATGATCATGTAGACTATCTTAGAATAGTATTGCAGAATCTCAGAAACCATCAACTATTCACCAAATTCAGTAAGTAAGGTCAGTAGCCTTTCTGGGCCATATCATTTTTGGTGATGGCATTAGAGTTTATCCCCAAAAGACCAAAGTAGTAGGAAACTAGCCTAGACTCATCTCTCCATTAGATATCACGAGTTTTTTACCGATGGTTTGTTGAGAGATTTTTATCTATTGCATACCCTATGTACAGATTGACTCAGAAGAAAGTCAAATTCAAGTAGTTAAATTCTTATGAAAAGAGTTTTCAGGAGTTGAAGACTCGATTCACTACAACTCCAGTCTTTACTTTACCAGATAGTTCATATGGGTTTGTGGTATATTGTGATGCCTCCAGAATCGATTTGGGGTATGTTTTGATATAGAGAGGTAAGGTTATAGCCTATGACTCTAGACAACTTAAGCCATATGAAAATAACTATCCTACTTATGATCTTGAGTTAGCAGCAGTAGTGTTTGCCTTAAGGATTTGGAGGCAGTATTTGTATGGGGTGCAAGTTAATTTGTTCACTTACCATAAGAGTCTACAGTATGTGTTCTCTCAGAAAAATTTAAACCTTCATCAGAGAAGGTGGTTGGAGTTGATGAAAGACTACGACATGAGTGTACTGTATGATTCGGGTAAAGCTAATATAGTGGTTGATGCTCTCAGTAGGATGTCTACGGGTAGTGTTGCTCATGTGGATAATGGTAAGAAGAAGTTAGTTCCGAAAGTTCATCAGTTTGCCCGACTAGGTGTTCTCTTAGATGATTCAGCAGAAGGCAGTGTATGGGTGTAGAGTAGTTCATAATCATCCCTAGTTTCCGAGGCAAAGTAAAAGCATGATAGGGATCACAGTCTAGTCAAGTTAAAGAAATCAGTCACAGATCATAAACTAGAGATCTTCTCCCAAGGGGGAGATGGTGCTTTGCGTTTCCAGGGTCAGTTATGTATGCCAGGTGTAGATGACTTAAGACAGCGAATTCTTGCAGAAATGCATGGTGTATGCTACTCTATTTATCCAAGGGCCAGTAAGATGTACCATGATTTATGGGAGATCTATTAGTAGAGTGGGATGAAGAGAGATATTGCAGAGTTTGTGGTTAAGTGTTCCACATGTTAGTTGGTTAAGATTGAACCTTAGAAGCCTAGTGGATCCATGCAGGAGTTCAACATTACCACCTGGAAATGGGAAGAATTGAACATGGACTTTGTGATGGGTTTGCCTCATACTCGTCGTTAGCATGATTCATTTTAGGTTTATAGATAGGATGATCAAATCAACTTATTTCCTACTAATCCATACCTCTTATTCAGAAAAAGATTGTGCCAAACACTATATCACGGAGTTGGTTACATTTCACGGTGTTCCATTGCCCATTATCTTAGATAGAGGTACCCAATTCACCTCTTATTTTTGGAAGGTATTCCAAAAGGGTCTTGGTACTCGAGTTTACCTCAGTACAGTGTTTCATCCTAAAAAAAATGGTCAAGAAGAAAGGATCATTCAAACTTTAGAAGATATGATGCAATCGTCTGCAATAGACTTTAAAGGTAGTTGGGATGACCACTTACCTTTGATTGAATTCGCATTTAACAACAGCTATCATTCTAGAAGTCAGATGGCTCTATTTAAGGCATTTTATGAGAGAAGGTGTAGATCTACTATTGTTTGGTTTGAAGTGGGTGAGGCTGCAGTGGTAGGGCCTGACTTGGTATTTGATACCTTAGATAAAGTTCAGTTGATCAGGGAAAGGCTTAAGACAACTTTGAGCTGACAAAAATTGTATGCAGATGTACGCAGAAAGAATCTCGAGTTTGAGATTGGTGATATTGTGTATTTTAAAATCTCTCTTATGAAAGAAGTGAAGATGTTTGGCAAGAAGGGGAAACTCAGTCCTCGATATGTCGGCCCTTACCGAATTCTCAGCCGTTTCGAAAAGGTAGCTTACGAGCTTGAGTTGCCTTCAGACTTAGCTTTAGTGAATCTAGTATTCCATGTATCCTTGCTTAATAAATGCATAGGTAACCCAACAATCGTAGTCCCTATAGAGGGCATAGATATTCAGAAAACCCTCTCTTATTAAGAGATCCCAGTCGAAATTCTTTATTATCAGATTCGCAGACTAAGGAACAAAGGAGTCCCTCTAGTCAAAGTTCTTTGGTAGAATCACTTTATTGAGGGAGCTACTTAGAAAGAAGAGGAAGACATGTGGACCAAGTACCCTCACCTTTTCTCCGCAAACTCAGACCCAGCCCAAGGTAACAGTTTTTCTTTGAATTACTCAGTCTCATATTCAAATATAGCTACAAACTTGGTATCAATTAACGTTGAATACTCAGTCATGCATTCACGAATTGGATCAGTCATGTACTCATGCATCAGACATACATGTTCAGTATATATAAACATGGATTATTAGTAAACCCAGTCATACATTCATGAATTTTGTTTAACTATGTACTCGTTCATCAGATATGCATGTTCAATATGATAATTTAGTATATCAGTCATGAAATCATGCTTCAGTTGTGCATGTACAGTGTCTAAATCCAGTCTATTAGTATTCTCAGTTTAATCAGTCTCATTTGAGGATGAATGTTCCCAAGGGTGAAATATTGTAGGACCTCGAAAAATCCTAAGCTCAACTAAGTCTTTTAAGCTTGCTGAGGGGTCCCAGACTTAGATAATTCTAGCTATGTATTCAGACTTAGTATCATTTTGGCCTTCATAAGTTGAAAACTCTATTTCATGACCTCTATGATCTTAAAATGTCAATCTTTAGGTTAATTCATGATCTAGAATGTCAGTAGGTGTTCTCGGATGAGTTTCATATTTTTTGGACCTCGTTTGAACCACGTTTGGGAATCAAAAATAGTGTATCGACGTGATCTCAGTGCAGCACGTTAGCCATCGCGTTGATCAATATTTTCCTTGGCTCCCAATGGAAATTTCCAATGAACTGATATGGACTCGATGTGGCGCGGCACGTTGTCTATCGCGTTGATGCCAATGATGTGATGCGTCGGTCTGCGCATTGATAGTTCAGTTTTCAGTCATTAAAAAGCTACATCCTCAGGGTTAATTGGGTTTTTTTCCCACGTTTATCATCTCCCAAACCACGAGATTAAGCCCCATTAGAGGCTAAATACATTTATTATTCCCAAATTTCTCAAGAACAGAAATCCTAGAAGGATCAAATTTCAAATCAAGAACTCAACAAATCACCACCAATCTTTCACAATTAAGGCACTAAGGTATGTCAAGTGTTCATCCAAGGGTTCCTTCCACCCTTGGAGTCCAAGAAGATCTTTTAAACTTCAAGTAGCTTTATTTCATGCTTTCTATGATTTGATTTCAAATGTATTCATGATTATTATGTGGATTGGATTTCTATTCCATGATTAAGTGCAAGATTTATGTACTAATAACTATCATGTATGTAGTATCATGTGAATTCATGTTAAAGCCTTGAAATTGTGATGCTCATGTGTTGATTAGTACTATGTTCATATACAATGCCTTCCAAGTGTTTGATGATTTGTTCATGAGAAGTAAATAATGAAATTATATCTTGATTAGCATGTATTCAAGTTCATTCCATGCAACTATTTGCTAGAATGTCCCAATGAATGAATCATGATCAAGTAGTTATTTATCATGTTTCTAGTTGTGCCATGTCTTATAATTTATGCTATTGAGTCCTGGAGGTATTTAATACCCGACAATTTAGTTGATTACCTAGAGCCATGGTTAGTCTCAGGATAGTATCAGTTATGTCATGGTCAGTAGTACTCTCAGTCAGTTACAGAACTTAGGAGAAACTCAGTAGACTCAGTATCAGTCAAGTCCAATTCAGTATTCAGTTCAAACCTCAGTAAATTCAGTCAGTTAATAGAATTTAGTAGTATTTTGTCAGTCAACGGAACTCAGTGAACTCAGTTCAATTTAGTCAGATAGTATAATCAGTACAGTTCAGTCATGCCTAGTATGAACTAGGAATCAATTCAATGTCTATTCATATGGGAGTAATATTCAGCACTGAGTTAACCCAGGGATGGGGGCATTCTTGCCAGCATAGGGTTTGACCCTTAGTAACAATCCCTATGTTACAGAACTACGTATCCAGCGTAGGTTGAGATATCTTTCTGCTAGATATTATTAGGGTTGATACATCTCATTCGAGTTTTCCATCCAGCGAGGATTAACGAAAGAGCTTCCTGTCAAAGAGGTTTAACTCACAACTTGTATTTACCTGTGGCATGGTTTTGACACCGTTCCAACCGGGGTTATAGGTTAGACCCCAATCTATTTAGAAAGGGTCATATCGGTTAAATGATTACCTTCCACAGTCTTAGTTTTAGATTCAGTCTTAGTACAGAAACTCAGTTCAGTTCTACAAATTCAGGACTTTCAAACACAGTCACTTAGTTCAGTACAAAACTCAGTATATTTCCACAAAATCAAGACTGTCAGATACAGTCATTCAGTTATCAGTCATTTAGTATCAGTATATTCAGATGTCAGTTAATCAGTATTTAGTCTCAATATCCATTGTTATCATGATCTCTGTTTAGTATACATATTCATACATGTACTCCCATTAAGTTATATTTATGTCATTTAGTCAGTATTGCTCATGAATATGAACCCATGCATTTAATCCTACCTCACTTAGCATACCATTACATTCAAAGTACTGATGCATACCGTTCTTTTGTGCTATGATATTTTATATCATAGGTTCTGACGCATGGTCTCTCGATCATCCATAGCAGTTATAGATTTTCAGTCGTCAGAGTTAGTGGTGAGTCCTTATAGTTCGAGGACATGATTATTATTTCAGCATTTTAATTTTATTTCAGTAGCTAGAGTTAGTTGGGGACTTGTCCCATCAACTCCACATTTTAGACAGTTTTAAGGCTTTTCAGACTAGAGTATTTTCAGACAGATGTTTTAGTTTTGTTATTGTTATACCATATTCAATTTTATTATAGTATTGAACCTTACAACATGTTTTCCGCCTAATTTCCGCATATTACAATACTATCATTCAGTTAATACATCAAGTACTTTTCATTGGTTAGCTTGTGGTCCTTCAATATGATGAGCACCGTGTAGCGTCCGGGGTATAGACTCAGGGCATTAAAATGAACCTCTCAAAGGTTGACCACCATTCTGGACAGGATTATCACTGGAAGTTCCCTAATATCGTGGCCTCTTATCACTACCTCTTTATTCCTCCTGATGCAGCTCTTTCATAATCTATACATGATCAGAAACCACAACAAATGATCTACCCATAGCAATAAAACTCTGTATAGATATGTAGAGAGGAAGTCTCAATGCCTGGACAAAGCATCAAACATGATTATACTCGATCAAAAAGAAAGATGTAGAATGACTAGAAAACTAATGAAATTCAGCCTAATACACCACAACAGTAATGGAGCCCAACTCCAATCTTAAGAACAAGTATCTTTGATGATCCCTAAGGCTGCGAGGCATAAATGTCTCTAGGAAGAACTTGGAGAACTGAGCCCTTGTCCAAGAAAGAGATCTAACTACACTGGAACGATGATGACCTCTCCACCAATGTTGAGCTACCAGATCTAACTGTTAATTAGTGTAGTGCACATTACAAATCTTAACTAGTCTAAATGAAAGAGCCTATCCTTGCAATCAACCAAGAACTCATAAGTATCCTTGCCCTGTACACAAAAAAAACCTAAGCAGAGTCAATCTAAAAAATCTACCCAATGTATTTTGCTCCTCAACAAACATAGCAGGTTAGAAAACTACTGTGTAAGAAACTACTGGCATTGGAGAAATATCAACCTTCGGAGCTGCAGCTACAGGCTGTACTCAATCCTCAGTACTACTCTGATCCACAGACTGAGAACTATCAGATGGTGCATCACCAACTTATCCCTTAAGATGAACTAATGCATCCCTAAGTAGTGAAATAGAAATAAACTCCACTTGATCCTGGGATGGTCTTTAGCAACGACTAGCTGGGGTAGAGGAATCTCTAGTGTAGTAGTAAGAATAGGGTCTAGTGAAGGTTCCCTATCTTAGTCTCTGTCTAGGCATACATCTCTCAGTTTTCCTCAACCTTTGGGCCATAGCCAAAGTCAAGTAGGATACTTAGTCATAGAATTAGGGTCCTTATCTTGTGAAGCAGTAGCACAAATCCAAGCAATCTGCGAAAGTGTAACCAAAGAAATCTTTGAAAACCAACTTAGACTCTTAGAACCAAATGAGTGAAGGAAATGATGATTTTCTAAGAATATCTTATATCCTCCCGAAGATAAGAAACTAATGTCGTTGTTTTAATCTAGAAGATTCTACTAGACACATACTTTTCTACCAATACTGGTGAACCTAACACTCTGATACTATTTTATCATGATCCAATTTTTGAGTCATAATTGCATCTACTTTATCCTACCAGTAAGTAAGCCAAGTCGTAGCACAAAGCTTTAAATAATGGGATAATTTTGTTAGAAAATGGCTTAAATGTCGAAAATATGTATGTAAAAGGCTAACAAATAATAAATCATAGAATAATAATACGAAAGATAAATAAGAGAAATAATAATATCCCATGAGCCAGTAGTATTGGTACAAGAGCCACTAAAATAAAAGAATATGAGTACAATCAAAATCAAATATACATCACTCTCAAAAATTGAAAGTCTAAGCAAAAATACAGAAGATGGAAAAATGGTTAACTCTAGCTTTGAGAGCTCACCCTATTTCCAAACTCTACTTCGCACAATTGTAGCATCAACGATGACATCTAGTACTCGAATTTGCACCAAAAAGTTATAAAAGTGTATATGAGTACCAAAGCCATAGGTACTGAATAGGCATTATTAGTCGTCTGAGAAAAATCATAATATACATATAACATAATGTGAGATAAATAAGCTAAGTCAAGGTAAGAGGGAAAACCTGAAATAACTCTCCAATATGTAATTAAATAACCAGAAGAATAACATTAAAGGAAACATAACTACTACTGAAAAACTAGACTCATAAGCCAGTAAGTGCAATAAAATAAATAACCAACGTGGGCCTCTATAAGCCCGGAAGATGTAATCAAAGTAAAGTAATAACCAAAATTATACTAAGTAGTTGTATCTCAAAATCATAACAATGAATTCTTTAATACCGTAAACATCACACATGAACTGATTCTATAATCATTATGAATAACCTCTCAATGCCCGACTTGAACCAAAACATATATCATCATGTACCGAACTTGAATCAAAATTAATATCATGTCAGGACCCTAACCAAGGACTAGCCATGATGGGTATCTCAATCCCACCATGGATTGGAGACACCCTCTTAGCCTAACCTCAGTAGCATAATAATAGCAATAAAGAAAAAGCTAACCAAAATAGTAATAAAAGGATTAATAGATAACTCAAAAGAGGACTAAAAGTCAAAACAACAAAAAAGCCCACACTATTCCATAATATCCAATAAAACCAAAATAGAAACTCAGTCGGGACATGCCCCTGACTTTGACCAAAAGAATCAAAAGTAAAATGACAATAGAGGAAGAATAATTAAATGACAAATCCTTCTAAATGATGGAGGCTCACCACTTCACAGCAACACAACAGACATGCTCAACCACCAAATGCTGCACAAGAGAAATAGCAAAGTCTTTTGACCCTACATCATGAAATGATGTAGCTTCCTAAGATGGTTAGTGGGATAAGCATATCATGTAACTTAAGAAAAGTGATAAAATAATGGCATGTCCAGAATTACTCAAAATCACATGCACACATTCATATATATATATATAAGATGTCGAGATAGGGTAAAGGGTAATGAACATGAGAGTTTAAAGATTTAACATAAACTGAGTAGCTCAATATATCCTAAAGGAACCCATGGGCTATATGGGTTCAACTCTACCTATTGAAAGGGCCCCAGTGAGCGTTAGCCAAATGAACTAAGGAAAACTGAGGGAATACTAAAGCCACCAAGGCAATAGATATATATATATATATACACACACACACATATCAAGAGTGCACCAAGCGCACAGTCATATAAACCCACAACACCACTAAATATGGTTTCCAGTGTTCATCCTCCCAGGATTACACCTTCACGATGAGCTACATAATTTTTCAAGCCTGAATAAAAACAATTTGCACATAAACCAATTCATTAACCCTGGAGTCATTCATTAAGGAATTTACCACTTGGTATCGGCATAAAATATGATTCCAACCTAAATTAAATATGCCAAATCAATCCGCACAAGAACATTGACTCCCAAGTTCCATTTAAAATCCAAACCATGGACACCAAAGCCATCCAAATGCAGTTTTACATCCATTTATCCATTAATGCAATGCATTGTGTTTAAAAAGAATGGAAACCATGTAATTTTCCATATTCAAGATCAATCTTACAATGTGGGTTGAAGTTAATGCCAATTCAGAGCCAAAATTCATCAAATTTGGGGAAACCCATATCCTCCATTCCAATCATTTAAACAATACATGAATTCAATTTCATAAATATCAATTCAAAGCATGAGTAATAAATTTAAATCATGGGACAAGTAATTCAATTAGTAACAATAAAAATCCCTCATCCCAATTTAAAGTCTCATAAATTAAATCACATAAAAATTCATTCAATCAATGCCACAATGTAAAATTCAAGTTTAGGGAAGAGAATCATGCCTGAAATACACAAGAAATTGAAGTCAATTTGAAGTTTGGAGTTCTGATGATGAATTCTCTATAAAACCCTTTAATGTTCTTGGGTTTTGAGTTTAAGAAAGAAACAGGATGATTTTATCTTTGAAAAGTCAAGGGAATAGGATTATCTTATGTGTAATAAGGTCGTACAAGGGGTAAAAAGACAAAAATCCCCATACCCCAAGTAAAAAAAATAAAACTGGATGAAATTAAAACACTGGTGTGGCATGCTAATATCATGGAGGTTAGACTCCATACCACAAAAATATCACAGAGGTTAACCTCCATGACATGGTTTTATCATGGACCCTCACTTACTCGGGGTCCTAAAATAACCATGAACCCCTTCCAAAAAATCTCTAACTTTTCCAAATCACTCTTTAACATCCTTAAACATAATTCAAGTCAAAAATTGACAATACACACATAAGATAATCAAAAATAAAATCATCAAAGTTTTATGGGGTCTCACATCTCATGAATATCAAGTGTATTGAACTGGTCTTAATATCATATATCGTCGAACTCAAACCAAGACTAGTATCATCTCCCAAATGTCAATCTAGAATAAATTATCATGTATGTAAACCTCCTCAAGCTCTAGAATAGAAATTTAGATGATGTTACACATTTATTTAGTCTTTGAGTAGCTAATAATAGTCTGTGCCTAAGGTGGGCTAGAGGGGTCCATTTCTAATCTCTGAAATTTATTATAAGGCAAATTTTACCCCTAACAAGGAAAAGATATCAAAATTCATTTATAGATATTAAATAAGCCACATTTTAGTCCTAAGATAGAAATTCTACCTACAGAATGAGTAGCTAAGTCAAGTATACCTAAGTTCTGATTCTTTAATCGGGTAATAATTCATTTCACGCTAAACGTTACTCCAATTCCTAATTTCAAACGACATCTAGCACATTATCAGAAATATACTATGATTTAGCCCAAATATATGAGAAAGGTGAGCATAACATAATTGGATGCGAATAAAGCCCAATGAAATTTGCTAAATAGTTGATTTTCCCTTTTAAAAAGCATTTGCATGATGCCATGTTATCAAAATAATATTATATTCATCAATATGAGAACAATAGTAACCATATTGCATTTTTATGCTTAGGGTCTAAAATAACATAAAATCTATATGTAGGGCCCACTTGCAAATTTGTACTTTCAAAATTGTCAGCACGCCTCTCTATGCTCAAGGAATATTTACCCTCAAGAATGGGTAAATTCTGAGCTCAAATGATGCTAAAATAAACCCAACAATAATCTAGAGGTTTTTGGAAAATATTTAGGAATCATGAATTCTATGGATATTTCCAAGATTTAAATGCAGAAATGAGAAATTTGAGCTCACAATAACCCTAAAATCTTCTAACAATAACTCTCCCAATTTTCCACTCTCTAGGACTTTTTATTTATTGGACTTGCAGAAAATGGGGATAAAATTAGGCAATTAGGGCATTTAATGGCCTCTAGGTGCCGCTTAAGCGGTACCCGCTGAGCCTTCCATTTTCACTAAAGCGGACAAGGCACCGCTCATATAGCCTCCAGGTTAGCAGACTCAGCTCCTCTATAGGGTCCCCTAATTGGAAAGCCTTGTCTCTTAGGAGTCATTCGCTAAAGATACCCAAGTGTTGCATTAGAGGATATACCATCTTAGTGGTGCACCAACTGAGACTTGGAAAATTTCAAGTCTCCATCACCTCTCCAGATTCATATTAAATCCGTTGAATGCAAATAAACTAATATAACCTATCAAATTTGATATTTTGGATTCAATGGCATAGTCATAATTTCCACTCAAGGTATTTGCGATGAAAAGTGGATCCGCACCTAAGGGTTATTTTTATCAATTTTCAACCAATACCCATAAATTAGTCGATGAGCCTTAAGACCCAAATCAAAGGTTCTCCTAGCCTAAAATTGATGTGTTGGAGCTGATGGAACTATTAGGATTACAAGACGAGTTCGTTTAATTAAAGTTTACTCCCAATAGCTAATTCTTACCAGTGAAGAGTTAAAAATTGGAAATCAGTTCAAAAAAATAAACAAACTTCCCTGTTACTAAATTGTCAACTCCAACAAGTAATAAATAAATTGGAAAAGGTATAGGAAAGCTCTAGACCGAAAAAATGCATGTAAATATAGAAAATAACCTGGAGGGTCATTACAGAATAATAGTAGTAGAATTAATCAATTTGAAGAATTTTACACTATGTGTGACCCTCATTTTAAGAAAAATTCAAGAGATAATACCCAATTACCCTCCTGAACTATACTCAAAAATACTATGACACACCTCAACTTAAAGGGGGTCCTATTACCCTTCTGAACTAATTAAAAGTATAATTTTGACACCCTTAGTGCCTACGTGGCACATACATGACACAACACACTGAAGTGTCCATGTAGGCACACGTGTGTGCAACTTAAGATCCACGTAGGCACTAAGGGTGTCAAAATTTTACTTTTAATTAGTTCAGAGGGGTAATAGGACCCCCTTTAAGTTAACGTGTGTCATAGCCTTTTTGGGTATAGTTCAGGGGGCAATTGGGTATTTTCTCTAATTCAAAGCATGTTAAAATTAGATTAATTTTTTTTATGATATTCTTGATGTTGCTTATGAATATGGAAAGCCTACTAGTATGCTATTTAATTCTCATACCACTTACCCAGAATTAAAACTACTTGATACTGATTTGCATTAAGCAAAACAAACATGTAAAATTTTTCAAATCATGTTGTGATTCTACCAAAGTTTATTCTGGAATGTAACATCATATTATTTGTGATGTTTTAATACATGCATTTGAGATTTCAACTCTCTTTCTTGGATATGGGGAAAAAGAATTATTTGAATCGGTTGTTGAAGTTATGGCTGAAAATTCAAAAAAAAAATTCCTATCCCCAAAATTTAATTTACTACAATTCTTTTAAACATTGTATATAAAGAAACTGGTGCAAATGAATTTGTTAAATGCATTTATGATAATTTTGATATTTAGCTATATGAATAAAACTTGCTACCAAGTCAAAATAGCATTATAGTACATGCTAGATAAAAGTATGACAAGTATTGCTCCTTAGAAATAAATAATGTTGAAACTCCTCGAATTATAGGCCTCGACTAGGTACCTATAGTCGGGTAAAAGCTCAGTTTGGTCTTAATTCTTCTAATAAATATGATTTCGATAAATATCTTGACCATGGATACGATAACATAATGAATGAGAAAGGCATAGCACATTTATTGAATTGGTGGAGGGCTCATGGAAATTAATTTCCAAAACCTAGTAAGATGGTGAAAGACGTGCTAGCTATTCAAGGATCCTCAGTAGCTTTAGAGGTAGCGTTCTATGCGACAAGATTTCAAATTGTAGAAAATAGGAGATAACTTGGAGATTTCAGTGTTTCGAGATTTGGTCAACGCCAAAATCAAGGGCTATTGAAGATAACTACTCAACAAGAAGATTACTTAGATTTAGTAATTCTATGTAATAGTTATGATGACTTGGAACTTCAAGATCATTAATAAACTTTACCAAGACAAGAAATTGAAAACATTCAATCCGTTAAAAGAGTTAGAAAAAGGTTAGAAAAGAGCTTTATAGGATTGTACAACTATTATTTTTACATTCTAGGCTTAGTTGAAATAGAATACTTCCTGCAAGGTGGTTACATAAATTTGGAACTCTACTAGTAGTTATAAATTTTTACATAATTTTGAATAAGTTTAAAGGTTTATATCCTTGTTTTATACTTTTATGTAATAAATTTCTTTTACGTTTATTTTGAGTTTTCAAATTACAAAATTCTAAACTTCAAATCTTATAAACTTAAAAAAAATTCAAAGCATAAAAACTTATAGCATGTAAATTGAAAAACGTAAGAAAAAAATATTTTAACAAACTTAACTTACAATCTCATAAACTTCAAATCTTATACAACTAAAAAAATTCAAAACATAATTTTTTGGCTTATAAATTTTAAAACTTAGAAAAAAAAAACTTTAACAAATTAACTTACAAACTTATAAACTTCAAATCTTATAAACTTAAAAAAATTCAAAACTTGGAAAAAAATAATTTTAAAAACATAACTTACAAACTTATAATCTTATAAACTTAAAAAAATTTCAACACTTAAAAGCATATAACTTATAAATTGAAAAACTTCGGAAAAATACTTTTTTTCAAACTTAATGTACAAACTTATAAACTTCAAATCTTATACACTTAAAAAGTTTCAAAACTTAAAAAATTATAACTTATAAATTGAAAAAATTAGAAAAAAAATACTTTCGTAATTCAAAATATTATATTTGTATTCCTTAACTCTATAAAGCTAAGATATATATTTTAACAAATATATTCACCATCCTATTTGCCCAATCAAACCATCCCATCCCATCCCATCCCGACACTATCCCAGTATATAATCGGACGACACAAAATTGTGTTTTTCATGACATCAGACCTATTTTCATGACACCTTATCGTTTATCTCTTGTCAAGCTTAAAGAGCTGAAATCTCCGCTTCATTATCTCCTTGGTAAGGGTTTTATTAGACCGAGTGTGTATCCTTGGGGTTCCCCTGTATTTTTTATGAAGAAATATGGCTCCATCCATATGGGTATTGATTAAAGACGGCTTAATAAGGTGGCGGTGAAGAATTGATATCCTATACCCCATATTGACAAATTGTTTAATTAGCTTAATAGTATTGTGGTGTTTTGTAAGATTGATTAGAGATCTGGTTAGCATCAGTTGTGGATTTGAGTTGAGGATATCCTGAATATAGCTTTAAGAACCTGTTATGGTCATTATAAGTTCTTAGTGATGTCATTTGGATTGACAAATGCCCCAGCCGCGTTCATGGATTTGATAAATCAAGTATTCAGGCCTTATTTTTATTTCATTTTTATTGTGTTTATCGTTGACATCATTGTGTATTCAAGGAGTAGAGAGTAGCATGCACAATATTTGAGTATCGTTCTCCAGACCTTGAGAGATCATGTGCTTTTTACCAAGTTCTCTAAGTGTGAGTTTTGGCTTATAACGGTTACATTTCTTAGACATGTGGTATGTAAGGATGGGATTATGGTATGCCTAACCAAGATTGAGGTGATTCATACTTGTCCTAGACCTTCATCTCCGACTGAGGTCCATAGCTTCATTGGTTTGGCCTGGTATTACAGACGCTTCATCTAGGGTTTTTCTACTATTTCATCCCCTATGACCATATTCATTCGAACTGAGGTTCCTTTTTTATGGTCCAAGGAGTATGATTCGATCCTTAGTAATAGCAATGATTTCATTACTTCATCTACTGTTTTAGCTAATCCAATTGAGGTTAAAGGATTCATCATCTTTTTTTATTCTTCTAGTGTCATTTTAGGTTGTGTATTGATGCAATAGGGTCACATTATTGCTTAAGATTTGAAATATCTTGAGGTGCACGATCAACTATCCCTCTCATGACATGTAGTTATTAGTGGTAGTTTTTGCACATAAGATTTGGAGGCACTATCTTTATGGTGTGCATTATGAGATTTCACCGATCATCGCAATATTTAGTGTCTTATGACTCAGAGGGAGCTTAATGATAAACAATGTCGATGTATGGAGTTGCTTAAGGACTGTGATATTTTCATCTTGTATCATCCGAGCAAGGAAAATATGGTTTTCAGTGCCTTGAGTCGGAAGGCAATAAGTATGGGTAACTTGGCTTGTATTTTAATTTGTCAGAGGTCATTGGTACATGACATTCAGTCCATAGAAAACTTGATTGTTCTTTTTGATATTTTGGATCCTAGGAGGATTTTGGTTAGTATTTAGGTCGGGTCTTTACTATTGAGCGTATTCGATATCATCAGTTTGAGAATAGTAAGCTTCACTTCCATTGTGATTAGGTGTTGAGTGGTGAGTTAGAGAGGGTCACCATAGATTTTGAGGGTGTTTTTAGATTCAAGGGTCACATTTGTGTTTCGTTGATCGATAACTTGATTTTTAGATAGTTTTACATGAGGCTTATAACTCTAGATATTCCATTCACCCAACACAACCAAGATATTTAGAGATTTGAGATAACACAATTGATGGAGTGGTATAAAGAGAGATATGGAAGACTTTATAGCTCGTGGACTATGTTTTCAATAAGTAGAGGTCGAGCATCAGTGACCTGTTGGATTGTCTCATAGGTTACCCATTCCTGAGTGAAAATGGGAATGGATTACCATAGATTTTATAAGTGGGTTGCCTCTCACTTTCCATGTTTCAAATGGTATTTGGGTCATTATGGATCACTTGACCAAGTAAGCATATTTCATTCCTATTTAGATGTCCTTCAGTGCTAAGAGATTAGCCCATATCTATATTCTAGAGATAGTCCATTTGCATGGAGTGCCCATTTCTATTATTTTAAGCCATGGCTAAGTGTTCACTTTTATATTTTGGAGAGTATTTCAGGAGGAGTTGGGTACTCAGGTCGATCATAGTACAACTTTTCACCCACAAATCGATGCCCAGTCTGAGCAGACTATTTAGGTTCTAGAGTATATGCTCCGAGCCTGTATTATGGATTTTTTAGGCCAGTGGGAGTAATACTTTGCCTTTGTAGAGTTTGCATATAATAATAGCTAATTGAGATGGAGACTTTTGAGGATTTGTATGGTAGATTTCATTCTCTGGTTGGATGGTTTAAGACTTTTGAGGTTAGACCCCGTGGTACTAATTTTCTTTTGGACTCGTTGGATAGAGTCGGGGTGATTCAGGATAGGTTAAGAGTGGCTTAGAGTAGGCATAAGTCCTATGTCGATTATAGGTTTTTTGCTTTGAGATTTAGAGTTAATGATCGTGTATTCCTCCATGTATTTCCCATGAAAGGTGTGATGAGGTTAGGGAGGAAGGGAAAGCTTCATCCTATATATATTGGACTTTTTGAGATTCTTCACGCAATTTTTGAGGTGGCTTATGAGTTAGCTTTACCTCTTGATTTTCTGGTTGTTCATCTAGTTTCCCATGTCTCTATGTTGCAGTGATACATTCCTAATCCGTTTCTTGTTCTTAGATGGGCTTAGTCTAATTGGATAAGTATTTGACCTTTGTAGAGGAGTCGGTGCACATTTAGTGAGTGATGTCAGGAAGTTGTGCACTAGAGAGATTCTTGTAGTTAAGGTTATGAAGAGACACCGCCCAGTGGAGAAGTCCACATAATGATCGAGAGCCAGATGCGGACTCTGTATCCTCACCTTTAGAGACTTTAGGTATATCCTAATCCTTTAATTTTTGCAGATGAAAGTTCCTTTAGTTGTGGATATTGTAATGACCCTATAGGTTATTTTTCATATTTTCACTAGTTACATCATTAGAGATTTTTCGTAGCTGCCCTAAATCATTTATGACTTTTTGGGACTGACAGTTCGGTTACCGGCTAGTTCATTTGATTTTTAGAGCCAATTTCTTGTTTAGAAGTCTTCGCTGGTTTGAAATGGTCACCGAGCAAAAATTTAGTGAAACAATCTAGTAAGCAAATTTTGACTGTGCCAACAACTCCAGAATATCAATTTTAGGCTATGGGGACCTTTGGTTTGAGTCCCGATGCACCCAAACTCATTTTGACCTATTGGTCAAAAGTTGGAGAAATTTGAAATTTGGGTCTGGGACACACATTTGGTCACAAATGACCTTAGATGGAAAATATTTTGTGCCATTGAGTCTGAAATATTGAATGTAGTATGGTTATAAAGTTTATTTGCACATGCAGGATTCCAAATAAATCTCGAGAGTTTTGCGGAGATGTGTAAGAGTTTCCAAGTCTAAGATGCTATTTAGTGCAGCGGCGATCGCCAGCCAAAGGCCGCGATTGTGGTACCCTTGGCAGAGGAAATGATACAATCCTGGTGGAGGAGCAGCGATCGCAACTTCATATGCAGTCATCAAAATAGTGCGATCACACACTGTTGGTCACGATAGCGATATTTGATTACCTGGATGGGGTATAAATATACCCCTTATGTCATGAATTAGCCCTTTCTTTATCCATACATTTAGAGCAAAAACCCTAAAAAGTGAGAAATCTTAAAATTGAGACTTATGGGTGACTTGGGAGCTTGATTAACATCTATTTTCGTGATTTGTAGAAGATTTAAGGTTAGAATTCACCCTCCCCTTACTAAAATTTCTTGATTTGATTCTCAAATCCTCAATAGATTGAGGTATTTAATTTTTCTCCAAATTATCTTGGATTTCACCCATTCTTGTGGGTTATGATTCCTTGATTGTGTATGAATGTTAGGTTAGTCATGGAATAGTCATTTCCATAAATGGGACCCATATGGGTTTTTTGAGGTAATTTTTGGATCCGAGTAACAACTGTACATTATGGGTATAGATGTTCTCATATTGATTAGTAGAATGTGTTTTTGATAGCATGGAATCGTGAATTGGCTTCTTTGAAGGTAAAAGTGAAGGTTTAGTGGTTCGTTGAGCTTTTTAGGGCGTTGAGGTATGATAGGTTCAAACCCTTATCAGATTAAGCTACTTAATAATATATTTGTGATATATTGTTGGATTGGGATGGGTTTTAGGTGTTGATTGATAGAATGCTAGACATAGGGTTAGTTGAGATGTTTAGGCTATTTGGATACCGTAAGCTTGAAAGACTTAGCTTGTTTCCTTGTGCTTTAGATGAACTAGACTTTCTTCCTCATTTTTAGAATGAGAACGTCTTAGATTACTCTAATTAGACATAATTGGCCTAGTTGTACATGTTTTTGGAAAATTCCCTATCTTAGGGCTTATTGAGGCTTGTTAGACTTCTAAAAGTAGATTTAGAAACCTTAAGCCTAGTTCGTGTAAAAATTTATATAAAATGGAACTTGAGGATTATGAGTGGACTCTTACCCACTTTAGGCTATGACATATGTTAGCTTTGGTAAACCTTCACAATATTTGGGTTCGTGGGAATGTCTATTGTGGTTATAGTGAAGAATTTTGATACTTGATGGTTATGTTTGTGAGAATTGAAAACTATTGATCATGTGATTGGTTATGCTATTGATGATATGATGATGATTATATATATTTGACAGGTTTAATTTCTGGTATTGATTGTATTATGACCGGTTCTATATTGGGTATTGCTTATATTATGACCGGTTCAATTCGAGTATTGCTTATATTATGACCAGTTCAATTCTGGGTATTGTCTATTTATTTATATATTATCAGTTCAAGTACAAGTATTTACTGTGACATGATCAAATGATAAAGTGATGCATAATTATTAAGGAAAGACTTGTGCATAAATGGTGATTAGTGGAAAATTGGTGGCTAATTGGTAATTTGTGAATTATGGAATAATGTTGGCGAATTACTAGGCGATGGCATTGTGCTGAATGACGAAAATTATGGAACTATGGCTCAATGATGATTATCCTAGTTGCAAATAAGGCATACTTAGAATACTCTTCTCTTGAGTGTACTCCCCAATCATATGGGAGGTTGTGACTATTTGTTTATTTTTCTGCACCAATTAGCGTATGGGAGAAAATTTTGTAGTAACGTTTGCTTATGATTGATTCTTACATTATCATATTGCTATTATCTCGCTTTATGCACTATTCATGTCCACTGAT
This sequence comes from Capsicum pubescens, assembly GCA_030864215.1. Lineage (NCBI taxonomy): Eukaryota > Viridiplantae > Streptophyta > Magnoliopsida > Solanales > Solanaceae > Capsicum > Capsicum pubescens. The sequence continues at coordinate 185,390,590 of CM061546.1, forward strand.
GATGGAGATGCCTCAGGTTTAATTTTTTACCTTAACTTAGTTATGTATCTTGTATTCTATCGTTTCTATATTATGATTTAGCTTAGTCGGTCGATGTTGCATACTGAGTACCCGTTGTTTTGGTACTCATACTACACTTCTATACCTCTTTGGTGTAAATCCGAGTACTTGTTGTCCTCATTCATCGTTGTTTTTCCGATGATTGATTTTCTAAGATAGGTTGAGCTTTTCGAGTTTGAGTCGCCCATTTCCTTCTATCTTTATTATTCAGTCTTCTGTTTCAAGACAGATGTATTGACTATTCTTGATACTTGGGTTGAATTTTTTTATTAATTAATGTTCTTATATTGGCTCTACCAGGTCGTGGGATGGTATCTTGTATGGATTGTTTTATCTGTATAGAATCTTTGATTATTTATAACTGTGTTTCTTTATTTTTCCTATGTTGCGCATTTCCTAACAAATTAACCCATTGCGTTAGCTCCGGGTTATGATTTGTCTTACCTATTGGCGGGATTAATTAGGTACAATCATGACTTATAAATTGGGTCGTGACAACAAACTAGACTAGCACTTTTGGCGATATGAGGAGCACATTGTGATTTGCTATGCAATTCAATGCATCGTGAAAGTTCTCGACCCATCAGCAAATAGTGTCGTCTTCACCAATTCAAGCTTCAAATGTTTTCAGGGAAATTTCATTACAGCTATAGCACTAGTTACTCAGTCTTTCCCAAATTCTAATACCAACAACCATAAATGATGATTTTCAGTTAAGAACGACGTCAGCTAATCTATCATCGAGAAAATTGGGAAAACTAAATGTCAAATTAAGATAGCAACCCCAAAATTAACCCTAATACAAGCATTTGAGTTCAAATTAAGCACATAATGATTCCACAAACTATTTTTCCTCTATTAACAACCCCTAGGAAAATGCATTTACAAACAAAAACAATTAAGAATGCATACTAGGATGAAGAAATGATGAGTATGTGCTAGGGTTCTGACAAAATATGTGGTAGTCACGAAAGTACATAGTGATGGAGGTGAGTAAGATGAGATAACTGAGAGTGCATATGTTTGTGTTCTTTGTCGGACCATGCAAGTAAAAGAAAAGGGTAAAATAGGGTAAAATAATGATCTAAGGGGAGAAAAAGAGTCAAGAAGTCAATCATAGATGTATTTAAGTACCAAAGCTGGGCGATTGAAGTGAGCATCACCAAAGTATTTGGAAATGTGTCAAATTTAAAAGACATAACTAAATGTATAGTTCTCAAGGCCTATAGGATTCAAATTTGATGAATCATGATGCTTAAATTATACCTTAAAGTTATAAGCATTTATCATCAATATACTTTACCCAACAAAAGTTAGGGTCGAATCCTAAAGGAATGCGAACACAGGATTCAAGGTCAAGTGTTAGGAGTGACTAAAAATTAACTCATAAATCCATCAAAATCAATGAGAAAATAAAATTAAGGGTTTACTTCAAACAATTTGTAGTTTTTAAGTTATCGTAGTTGAAATGTAACATTCGATGTCTATAGGAATATAGTTGAAGTTAAGTGTAGAATGGGACTTGGATTTACGCTAATGTAAGTGTGAGAACATGTATGGGTAAGTGAGTATTTGTTTAAATTCAGATAAACGTCATGGGTAGGATAGACCATGAGTATTTAGTATTAGTTTGTCAATCAAACACCAAAATCTCACAAGTAGGTTCTTTCGAACACCTCTCAAGTATAGCTATATGAGCAATCAAACACCTCAATTAGCATCCTTATGTCTAAGAGATACAATTAAATGATATATATCTAGATATTGTTCACTCATATTCCTCACCATCATCCCTTTTTGCCAAGGTTGATAAGGGTTCAAAGATTAACTAGAGTTTGCAACCTCAAATTCTAGATTGAAACATGAAATAGGAGTACAACCCATATCAATTAACTAATTAGTAAGACAATTAAAGAATACACATAAAATAATCACAAGTTACTCATGCATATCACCAACTAAACAGATTAGCTGCTTATAGAGAGTGAAAGAGGAAAATTACCAAAATTCTCATCCCATTTCTCTATTAAACAAAAGATTATCACAACATTTAAGATCCAAATTCAATAAATATTAAAAAAAAGTTACTAATTTCACTCATAGGATTTCACTCTACGTTTCTAAAGATTCAAAAGGTACAACGATGGAGTTCTAGAGCTGAAAACCCCCTTTTAAAACTTCGAATTCACATTCTTCAAGTTTATGGAAATGTCACTATACTAATCACCTTTTTTCATAGATGATAGTATAGGTGGATGACATATGTGCACAGGTTTCCAGCATAGGTGCCTTCCATTAATATATTACTCTATCTACTTAGTGACCTACGCTCGCACCTCATGACTTGCATGCGCAGGTGGACTCTAATAATCTTGAATGTTGCTTTGAGCTCTTTTTTTCACCTTTTGCATTTCGATTAACTCGTATGGTAAGAGTAGCCTTGTATTTATCATTAACCTACACAAATGAGTAACTTAACATGAGAATTACCTCAAATCAAAGTAAAATAAGGGATAAATTAAGCTTAAAAGTGCTAAGAAGTTTGCAAATTGCCAACTCATTAGTGAACAACTTTGTCGTGTTGCCAAATTGTTCAGTGATTCACCAACCATTTAATGTTTTCATAAAATATAACACTTTCCATAACTTGGGGTACCCATTTTGGTAAAGGACTTTGCTGGTGCGCCCAAGTGTTTGTCAACTCGCCAAAGTACCTTTATTGGCATATAGCGTAAGGCCTTCAACATTTCCCTCCTATAACTTGTTTTGCAATATATTTTCCACACTCCAACCCCATCATGTACCTCCACCATACAACAAACATTATTCAAAGAAACAAATAATAAAATATGGGTTGTCTCCTAAGAAGCTCCTCATTTAACAACACAATGGTAGTCTTTAAGCTCCATTAAGGTATAACACCTTAAGGAAGTCCACCACCAACATTATTCCAAAGTAATTCTTCACCTACTGACCATTCACCATAAGTTAGGACCCTTTTTACCTTCCAATTTAATAGCTTTAGTTGTGAAGCTTTGCACTACCTTAAATGGTCTCAACCACCTTTACTTGAGCTTTCCCAGGAATAGCGTAAGTCATGAATTAAACAATAGGAAATCATTACCCCTTTTTAACTCCACTCTTAAGATTTTTGCATCATGCCATCTTTTCATCTCCCCGTCTTATAATCCCCCCACTAGAATTCCACTCTCTATTTGGATGTGTTCTTCTATTTTATGTTCAATTAATGCAAGTATTACAATGCTTTGTATTCTAATTCAACGGGTAAATAAAAAGCCTTGACAAACACTAATTGATATGGAGAAATCCTAATTGATTTTAAGAAAGTGGTCGTATATGCCCACAAGGCATCATCAAGTTTCTAGGACCAATCCATTTGGTTAGCATTTATAGCCTTGGAAAAATTTCATTAATTTCTTAATTAGAGACCTCTTCTTGCATATTTGCCTGAGGTAGGTATGGTGAGTCCACCTTATGTTTTACTCCATACTTGACTGAAAAAGAAGTAAATAAGTGATTGCAAATGTTAGAACCCCCATCAATAATAATAGCACAGGGTTTTCCAATTCAAGTGAAAACATGCTTTTAAATAATTGAGTTACACTCCTAGCCTCATTAGTTACAATGCCACATCTTTGACCCTCTTATTAAAAACCTACTGCCATTAAGATGTAGTGGTTTCCTTTGAGCTTACAAAGGGTCCCATGAAATTTATCTCCTACAAACTAAACAATTGTAAGTCCACATTTGGATGTAATGACATTTTATGCCTTCTCAAAATTCCTCCATGCCTTTGACATTGTTCGCAAGGACGAACCAGCTCATGAGCATCATAATGTAAAGAGGGCTAATATAATCTAGTTAGAGAATTTTGTATTTGTTTGAACTAAACCATGATTACCACCTATTGCTGAGGAGTGACATATTCAAGAATAGGCCTCATCTCATTTTCGGTCATACACCTCCAAACATATTATCAACTTATCCGACAAGTAGCTCTTGATATCATGGAAGAAGTGCTTTCTTTTATAATGATCATAGAGTACACCACAAATAATAAAGTTTACATAACTCGCATTTTAAGGTTTCATATCCACTAAATAGCCATAACAAACTCGTCGAGAAAAGCCTCATTGATGTCAATTTTTCCCAACTTCTCTTCATTTGACTCAAGGCAGGACACGTGGTTCACCACTTGATTCTCACAACCTTTTCTATCTTTGACCTTAAAGTCAATTTTTTAAGTTATAATAGCCAATGGATTAGTCGTGTTTTATCCTCCTTCTTGACCATCAAGTATCAAATGGTGGCATGATTGGTATGATCAATTACTTCGTTACCCAACAAGTAGGCATGAAAATTTTTAAAATAAAAATACTTGTTTTGTAATTGTGGAGTTCTTTTGTGGATCATTCAAGGACTTACTTTCATAGTACATTAGGTGGAAGTGTTTTTCCATTCGATGACCGAGAATCGATACTAGTTCCATTCCACTGGCATCATACATATGATCAATGGGAGTGACCAATTTTGACCAATAATAATTGGTGTCGTTACAAGCCTCTCTTTAAGGCAATTGAATGCCTTCACACAATCTCCATAAAAGTGAAATTTGGCTTCCTTTTAAGAAGTTTCCACATAGGATGGGTTATACTTTAGAAGTCCTTTATGAATCCCCCAAAGAAACCTCCATTCCCTAAAAACTTTGCACATCCTTGCTGGAGACTGCAAGAGTCCATTTAGCGATCATTTTTATTTTATCTTGGTCAACTTGGATGCCTTATCCCTATATTTTAAACCCAAACATAATTCATTCCTTCACATTTCTCCCTATTTAGAACAAGGTTTGTTTCAACACACTTTTCGACTACTTGATAACTTTGAAATTCTCTCTCAAATATGAACATACATAGTTGTTAGCAATAATTTTACCCAAAAATGATGTTGGGGTCAAATCCACAGGGAATAAGAGCTATAGTTTCACTCTTAAGTATCACATGCAACTATAAGTCGCCACGCAATGCTAAAATCAATCAATAATGTAAAAATGTGGGGTTTGTTAAAATGATTTTTTAAAATTAAAAAATTCAATGCTAGCTTGTCAAAACAACTGATATATGATTTGTTATCAATGGATTATAACTTTTAGTGTTATTCTTTCTTGAGAATGAATATATGTATGGGTAATTGAAAAAAATACCTAGGATTTTATGGCTAGTAATGATTAAGCATGATTTTAGATATTGTCGGTAATTTTTCTATCCACCGCCAAATCTGATAAGAGATTCTCTCATATACCTAAGTATGTACACTTCCCAACAACCAATTACCTCAAAATGGAAATCTATTCCTAGCATAACCACATAAATAAGTGTAACTCAATTTTGTCAAATAAATCTCATCACCCTTGTGTTCTCTTTCAACCAATACACGAGATCCAAATGTAGACCAAGTTGTAACCTTAGTCTATAACTTAAAATATTAAGATTTAGCTAAAATCATAACATAAACCTAATACAAAGTCAAATAATCACTACCCACATAAAAACAATCAATACCCAATAATGCAAAACCCCAAGATTGGAAAATTAGCTACTCATACTACAAATAAAGAAAATTATATCGAATTATCTTTCCATATTCTCCATAGAACACAAATGTTTCACAAAAAAAACTCAAAATGCCAATCACAAAGTAGTTAAATCCAATATTAAGGTTTGATTACAAGCTTCAAATTTAAAAAATTGACAAATAATAATTTTTCAAATGGCCAAAATTGCTCAAATAGCTTAACTAATATCAGACCTCGAAATTAAAGAAATTCCTCTGTATGCAATTTGCCTGAGCACACTTTTGTCACAGATTTGATCCACGATGTATCGAATTACTCATGGCTCATCGATTGGACTTTGGCTTTGAGATTCAACGGTTGGCTTCTGTTACTTTTAGCAATGGAACTCTACTTCACATGTTCATTTGTCGATGCACCAAAAATTGATGTACATCAACATTTTCTCTACTTTGGAACCTGGCATAAAATGTCAATTCTAGCGATGGATGGGTATCCTTTTGCGATGTGTTGATTGTCCTTTATGCCGCTTTTGTGCATTTTAAGCTCTAATTTTCATATTTTTACTTCTTTTTGCTTTGTTTTTTCTATTGCAACAACTTCTTTGACTAAGTACTGAAATTAAACAAAATAACATTCAAAATACTTCAAAATGTTTGATGACTTTATTTCTTATCGCTTTTTAGGATATATGAGTTGCAATTTGACGACTCATCAGTATTTTGCTCAAAATTCTTAACGCATTCTTCAAAGTAGTCACCTATAACTAAGAAATAATAATTGTATACCTCAATCATATGCTCTACCAAATCCAAGAATATTAACCATAACTTTGGAAAGTAGCAAGAGCATTGCATAACCTAAAGGGCATGTGTTTAAAGGAAAATGTGTCATACAGGAAAGTGAAGATTGTTTTTTTCTTATCCTTAGGTCTGATGGATAATTAGTTCAAGGCTAGGCAATAGGATGGGATGTCCCAGTACCTTTCCAGTCTATCTTGATATCGGTCTTGATATGACCCTGCCTAGTAATGTCCGAGATAGGACATAACACATTGAATTAGAGACTCAAGATAGGATGGGATCAACTTTTCATCCTGGTTATACTGGTATGATTTACCCTAGTCTAGCATAGTACCTTCCTGATCCATCTCATTTTGGTTTGGTCTAATAGATTTTTTTAAAAAGGGGAACTTTTAAATGCAATGGCTAGTAGCTGTTGCGGGCAATTGGCCAATGGCTAGTAGTGTCGGCACAAAAGACACTAAACCAAAAGAATATAAGTACTATCATAGTAAAATATACAATAGTCTCAAAAATGGAAATACAAAGAAAAATACAAAAGATGGAGAAACGGTCAACTCCAGCTCGGAGAACTCACCTTGTTTCGAAACTTTGGATCACGCGATCGCAGTGTCAATGACAAAAACTAGTACACAGATCTGCATTAAAAGGGTACAGAAGTATAATATGAGCACTAAAGCCACGTGTACCCAATAGGAATTATCGTTTGAATTAGCTAAATCATAATATTAATATAACACAATGCAAGATAAATAAGCTAAGCCAAGGTAAGAGGGAAAACGTGGAACGTTCCTATACTATAAATAAATAACTAGAATAATAACATTAAATGAAACATAGTTACCACTACAAAACTAGCCCCCATAAGCTAGTAATGGAAATAAAGTAAACTATCTGACAGGGCCCCTCATAAGCCTAGAGGGTGCAATAAAAGAAAAGTAATAACTCAAATTATACTAATTAGTTTTATCCCAAAATCATAACCGTAGATCCTTCCTTACCATAAACACTAGACTCGAATCGGTGCCATAACTCTTCTAAATAATTTCTCAGTGTTGTACATGAACCAGAACTCATATCATCATTTTTCGGACGTGAATTTGAAATCATACTATGAATAATGTCGGAATTAAACTGGTCTTAATATCATAAATCTTTGGAATCTAACCGAAAATAATATCGTCTCCCAAATATCAATCTATCATAAATCATCATGTATCTAAATGTCCTCAATCTCTAGAATAACAATGTAGATAATGTAACACGCTTATTAAGTTTGCAAGGAGTTAATAGTGATCTTGGACTAAGGTGGGATGGAGGGGCCCACTTGTAATACTTTAAATCCATTCTAAGGAAAATTCAAACCGAAGCTAGGGAAAACTATACCCCAAACTAGGCTAAGGTATATAAATTCACTACTAGATATTAAATAAGCCACATTTCAGTACTAAGATAGCAATATACCTAAAGGAGTAACTAAGTCAATTATACCTAATTTATTATTTCTTCATCGTTTAGATAATCTATTTCATGCTAAATGTAAATCCAAGTCCTAATTTTCATCCCACACATAGAACAACATTATAAAAATACAATGGTTTATCTCAAATCTATTAGAAAGGTAAACCTAGCCTACCAGGATGCCGAAGATAGCCCAATGAAATTCGCAAAATCATTGGTTTCCTCTTCTAAGAAGCTTCCACACAATGTCACTTTATCATAAGAATAATCTAATGATTAAAATGAGAACCACAGTACCCATATAGCATTTTTATGTTTTAGATACAAAATCACGTAAAAATCTCATGTGGAGCCTGCTTGCAAAATTGCACTTTAAAAACCTTCAATGATGCTAAAATCAACCCAAGAATAATCTAGTCGTTTTGGGAATAAATTGACCAATGGACCAAGAATTTAATGGAAACTTTGCATGATTTAGATGAAGAAAATACAAATCTGAGCTCACAATCACCCCAAATCTCTTAATAATCAATCTTCCAATTTTCCACACTCTCTAGGGATTTTTGCTCTTGAAATGTGGAAAATGGGGAGAAAATTGGTCAATTGAGGCATTAATGGGTCGTTTGACCAATTAAACAGTCACCGCCAAAGAGGACAGATACTGCTTAAACGGTACCACTGAGCCTGCCCCTTTCGCCAAAGCGGAGTAAGAAGTTCTTAAGTGGCCCTCTTCTAGAAAGTCAGGTTTCTTAAGAGACCGAATGGCTACTTCAGAAGCCTCTGCTAAAGTGGCACTGCTAAAGCTACCCAAGTGCCACTTTAGCAGATGCACTAGTTGGGACTTGGAAAATTCAAAGTCTACACCATCCCCACGGGATTTGTCTAGAATATCATGAACACAAATGAATTATGATACTTTATTAAATGAAATATTCTAAACTCAATGCCGCAATTGAAATCTCCACCTGAAGTAGTTTTGAGATAAAATGATGGGTCCCACACCTAAGGGCTATTTTTATCAAATTCTGATCAATAGCCCAAAATGAGTTTGGAAGCCTTAGGTCCCATACCAAAGGTCCCCCTATTCTAAAATCGACGTTCCAGAGCTGATGGAACTATTAGTATTAGCATACGAGGTTATTTACTGATGTTTATTGCCAATAGCCAATTCTTACTAGCAAAGAGCTCAAAATTGGGAAGTGTCTCTAAAAGAAAATTAAACTACCCGATAACTGAACTGTTACCTCTATCAAGTCTTAAATGACTTGGGAAAGCTATAGGAAAGCTCAGTGAAAATTCATTGAAATTTAGAAAATGACCTAGAAGGTCATTACAATAAACATTACTAAATGAGCTTTCATTCATTAAAGTAAAGAGTTAGGATGTACCTGAAGGCTTAAAAAAGTGAGGATACTTGGACTGCATCTAACGCTCGATCTATTAAGTTGCCTCATCCATTCAGCAGTGTCTCCACTGAACCTTAACCACTGGAATATCTGTAGAGCGCAATCGTCTGACATCCCTGTCTAATATGAACTCTAACTTTTCTACAAAGGTCAATCTGTCGTCCAGTTGAATCGAGACCTATAAAAGCATATGAGACTCATTAAGAATATATCGACACGATATGGAAACATGGAAAACTTGACGAACTGTAGCAATATCTTGGGGTAAGGCTAAATCATAAGCCACCTCTCCAACTATACGAAGGATCTCAAAAGGTCAAATATATTTGGGGTAAAACATTCCTTTTCTCACAAGCCTCTTCACACCTTTCATGGTCAATACTAGAAGGAATACCCAGTTTTTAACTCCAAATAGCAGGGTACATAGTCTACCCTTTTTATAAGTCTTCTACCTACTCTAATCTACCCTCAGCATATCCTATATCACCCTGTTTCTATCCAACAACTCTTGAATCAAGTCAGTACCATGGGAGAGATCTCAAATTAACCAATTAGAAATGAATAATGACAACTATATAAAGGCTCAAAATGGTGTCATCTCAATACTCGAATGATAGATATTATTAAATACAAACTCCATCAAAGCAAAGTATTCCTCCTACTAACCTTAAAAATCCATAACATAAGCTCAGAGAATATCCTAAAGGACCTAAATAGTTTTATTGGACTACCCATTGGTATGAGGGTGAAAAGTTGTGCTAAGATCCACGTGAGTACCTAATTCCTCCGAAAATTTTTTGCAGAAGATAGAATTTAACACTAAGCCATGGTCTGAGATGATAGATATAGGCACTCCATGCAATAAAACTATCCCACAAACATAGTTATGAGTTAACCTCTCAGCGCCAAGGACATCTAAATAGAAATAAAGTATGTCTATATTGTCAACTGATCTACAATTACCTAAATACCATCAAAAGCACGAGAGGTGTGAGGCAAACCACTAATAAAATCCATTGTGATACAATCTCACCTCCACTTGGGAATGCGCATTTACTAAATTTCCAATTGACCATTCCCATGCAACCAATAGTCCAAAACACCATTAAAGCATGTAATTAATTAATTAAAACATGGGGAAACCATAACCACCTATTTAATACCAAAACCCCAACATATATTTGAAAGACCTAAACCATACAATTATCATGCCATGAAAACATTATATAAAATATGCCTTTAGTTGGAACTAACAATGAGGGAGGAGTATATGCCTTAGATTACGAAGATGATGGAGAGAAATAACCCGTACAAGCCCTAAAGTTATCCTCTAGATGGAACCCTAGCCTTTCATTACCCAAGAGCCTTAGAGAGAATTAGAGAGTGTTTCTAAGTAATTATGATTAGAACAATAAGGTAAATTATATCCCAATAGTGATATAAGTCATGAGTCTTTAAGAGGTTAAGAGGAGAAATATCCAGATTACCCCTACTTAAATCGCTTACAATTCTCATCAGATGGTATGACTACCCCATATCAGTCGTACAATTCAATACGAGTGGTATCATTAACTCATACCCGAGGCCTCCCCCTTGGATCCAATATTTTCAAGTTTATGACTTACCTAAACTAAGTTGTACCCAACTATAGTATCAATACCTGTAAACTGTATCCCTAGAAGAATACAATCAAAGGATGTTTGAACGTTGTCTACTATACGAGTCAATAGTATGACGCATACCCTAACTTATGGCTCTTGGTGAGCCACTAATACTCAAATCCAAGTTAAGTTACTAAGTCTTATATTAAGTGAAGGAAAAACCCAGACCATACAACCCATTACCAACCATATGACTCAGACCCACCAAGTCGTACCTATTCCAGAAACCAATCTAACCCCATCAACCAACACTAGTTAGCATATGACGAAGATCATACCAACTATACCCTATCATACCACTAGTACCCACAAGTCATATGATGTCTAGAATCCAGAAATATATGAAATTTTCTAAAGGTCCAAACCCAGGGTATTTCACGGAGAATGGAAGCTCACCAGTTTAAGACAGACCAGTGAACAAACCAGAATCACCTATCAAAGAAACAAAAATATCTCCAAACCATGCATCGCTTGGGGATACAACAATCGGGGATGATTAGCAGGGTGAGCTCTTACTTGTAACAAATGAAAGGGATAAAGTAATGCCATGATCAAATCAGTCCAAAACCATTCAAAACCAATGCACATAATCATATACATATATTTATATATAATATGTCGGGATAGGAAATAAGGTTTAGTATGAGAGTAAAAAATATTAACCTTAATTGTGTAGCTCAAAGTGTCATCTATACCCATGGCTATATGGGTCTAGATCTTACCCTACTAAAAGAGTTCCGGTGTGTGTTAGTCGCACAAAATGGGAAATCAAGGAAGGCTGGGGAATCCCCGACCCTTTGCAAATCCAGGAAACAATTATATAAAGTGTGACACAAGAATACGGTCATAAAAATAAAACTATAAGATGGCAAACGTGGGTTTCTGATATCAGTCCTTGGCAACCTCCACTTTCACGGCTCAACTACACAACCCCCTTTAAGTCTAATTAAAATATTTACACATTCTCATTCATTTAATCATGATCATCCATTAAGGCATACACTATTAGTATCATTATACCAATACTTTTACAAGCTTATATCATCATGTCATTTCAATTATCATTACTTGGGGAAATCTATGACCCATAAGCTCAAATCATTCATCTACATAGGGGAATCCACGACCCCCTAGGTTCAGTTATTTATTAGCTTGGGTGAAAACACGACCCCTAAGGTTCAATTTAAAACCATTATGTTTCATTAACCTTCTATAGCATTCAATAGTTCCAAAAGTAGTCTTAATATGCATATACTTATTATTCAAAGCTAATTTTGTGAGGTGGGTTAATATTATTACCAGTTTCAATTTCAAATGGATTTATTCTGGGGAATCCATGACCCCCATTACAATTCTTATACCAATGCACCTAATTAATTCCAAAACTATCAATTCAAATCATGAATAATTCATAGGAGTCATGGGAAAAGCAATTCCATTAATAAAACTTCAAGACCCACAACCCAATTATTGAAACAATTAATTAATCATATGAATAACAATTTAAACAAATGGGTTTAACTAAATAAGTTTTAGGGAAGAGATAGATGCTTAAGATATTAAGAGTTATGGAGGAGAAACCAATCTTAGAGCCTTAGATGATCAACCTTGAAAAACCCTAGTTATTCTTGACTTGGGGAATTTGAGTGAGAAGAGAGTAGTTTATGATTCTTAAAGTGAGGAAAATAACCCGTTTTAGGTTTTTATGGTCGTGGATTTTAATTTGGGATAGAGCGATATAACAAGAATGTCCTCACTTAAGAGTGCAAAAAAGATATCCAATCATTACGAGTCACGTGATGACTCATGATGTCTGGTTATGAGTCATCACAATGACTCATAATCTAGATAGTGACAAGGGGTACACATACTGGTCTGATTATAAGTATTACCTCATGACTCGTATTTATTTATTGTGACTTGTAATGACTGGTCGTAGTCTGGGCAGTAGATTAGATACCCCTCACTAGTTTGATCACAAGGCACACCTTATGACTCATGATGAGACCCTATGACTCATAGAGTCTTGTGATTGTCACAACAGTAGCTTTAGGCACTTATACATGATTGCCTATGACTTGCACACCACGACCCGTAATGAGTCATTACGACTCATTAGGTACCAATCGTGATAAGGATAGAAAATTAGGGAACCTATGCTGGTTTGACTATGAATGACAATATACAACTCATATCGAGTCGTTACCAAAGTTTCACTTGGCAATGATCCCAAAACCTAGAAATATTTAGTGATAAAAAACTGGGGTTTTACATTCTCCTACCTAGGATCATACATCTCCAAATGATGAGTCAAAGCATCCATTAGCACGATTATAAAATAGAAAATCAACCACAATTACATTTACAAAATCAGAAAACAAAGAAAGCAAGAAAACACATACCTTAAGCACGATTATCCAGTGCGAGGAACAAGAACGGATACTTGAATTTCATTTCCTCTTTAGCTTTCCAAGTAGCTTCTTCAACCTTTTCATTCCTCCATAGAACCTTCACCGAGACACATCCTTAGACGCCAAAGAATGGACTTTTCTATAAAAAATCTCCACTAGGACTTCCTCATAAGACAAAGAATCCAATATACCAACACTCTTAATAGGCACAATCAAAGAAGGATCGCTCACATAGTTCTTCAACATTGAAACATAGATAACTGGATAAATGGAACTCAAACTCAAAGGTAATTCCAATTCTTAAGCAATATTACCCAGTACTCTAAAAATCAAATATAGTCCGTCATATCAAGGACTGAGCTTTCCTTTCTTCCCAAACCTCATCTCTCCCTTTGTAGGAGACACCTTCAAGAACACCCTGTCACCAATATCAAACTCCAACTCTCTTCTTCTCACATTTGCATAGGACTTTTAGTGACGTTGAGCGGTATTTAGCCTGTCTCTAATAACCTTCACCTTCTTCATAGCCTAATAAACCAAATCAGGACCAAACAACCTGCTCTCTCTAACTTAAAATCATTCAATAAAAGACCTACACCTCCAACCTTACAAAGCCTAGAATAGATCCATTTAGATACTCGAATGATAACTGTTATTTTATGCTAACTCGATGAGAGGAAAATGATCAACCCAACTACCACCAAAATCAATCACGCAAGACCTTAGCTTAACCTCTAAAGTCTAAATAGTTCTTTCCTCTTGTCCATTCATTTGACGGTGGAAAGTTGTCCTAAGGTTCACCTTAGTCCCCAAACCTCTTTGAAATATTCGCCAAAAGTGAGATGAAAATTGCTTACCTCTATCGGATATGATGGAAATTAGAGCACTATGCAACTTGACGATCTCTTAAATGAAAAGATTAGCATAATCCGCTCCAGAATAGGTAGTCCTCAAAGGCAAAAAGTGAGCAGACTTTGTCATCATGTCCACGATGACCCAAAATGGAATTAAACTAATTGCGATACTGCAGGAGACCTGTAATAAAATCCATGTTGATCATCTCCTACTTCCACATGGGTAACTCTATTTCTTTAGACATGTCACAAGGCCACAAGTGCTCAACCTTGACTTGATGACAACCATGCACTAAGGCACAAAATCGGACACATCTTTCTTTATGTTTCTCCACCAATAACTCTCATCAATCATGATACATCATTGTTGAGCGCAGATGAACCATATATCGCAACTCAAAGGACTCAGCCTAAATTATTTCCCACAGACCATCAACAGCAGGAACACATAATCTACCTTGGTAACTCAAGATACCATTACCACCTATCTAAAAAACCATCACCTTTTGCTGACCTACATCCTTTTTACTCTACATAAGAATGGGATCCAAAACCTTTTTCTCTTTTACCTCAACACAAAGAGATGACTTTACCATCTCTTGAACAATCACACCTCGATCCTCAAAATCTAATAGATGAACTCCTAAATTAGCCAATCGGTGAATATACTTCACCAATACTCACATTTCCTCCTATATTTAAGACAAGCTACTCATAGACAACCTGCTAAGAACATCAGCAACCACATTAGCTTTACCTGGATGATAATGAAGACTCATATCATAATCATTGAGAAACTCAAGACATTTCCTTATTCTGAGATTTAACTCTTTCTAAATGAACACATACTGGAAGCAATTATGATCGAAATAGGTGTCCAGATGGACCCCATACAGATAATAACGCCAAATCATCAAAGAAAAACAACAACCACCAACTCTAAATCATGTATTAGATAATTTCTTTCATGGACCTTAAACTTCCTAAAAACATACGCCAGAACCCTACCATGTTGCATCAAAAACCAACCCAGTCCCATAAGGGATGCATCACAGTGAACAATAAAACTATTAATACTCTTGAGGAGGGTCAGAACCAAAGCCGAAGTCAACTTATTCTTCAACTTTTCAAAATTACCTGCATAAGCTTATAACCACAAAAACTTTACCTTTTTCTGAGTCAACTTAGTCAATGGAGAAACAATATAAGAGATGCTAACAACAAACATTCTATAATACATGTCTAAACCTAAGAAGCTTCAAATGTTGGTTGGAGTCATGGGACTTGGCCATTTCTTAACTGCCTTAACCTTCTGTAGACCTGCCATGATCCCCTCAC
The DNA here is from genome assembly GCA_030864215.1 of Capsicum pubescens. Taxonomy (NCBI): domain Eukaryota; kingdom Viridiplantae; phylum Streptophyta; class Magnoliopsida; order Solanales; family Solanaceae; genus Capsicum; species Capsicum pubescens. The sequence continues at coordinate 185,406,174 of CM061546.1, forward strand.
TTAAAACAACATGACCCAGAAAGCTCACAATATTCAACTAGAACTCATACTAGCATACAATCATTGATCCTTAAGATTCTACAATACTACTTGAAGGAGGTTGGCATGATCCTCTTCTCTCTTAGAATATACAAACATATCATCAGAAAACACAATAACAAACATGTCCAGGAATTGGTTAAACACCCAGTTCATAAGATCCATATATCCTACCAGGGTATTAGTCAATCCAAATTACATGACCATAAACTCATAGTAACTATACCGGGTATAGAAAGCCATCATAGGGATATCCGTTTCCCTAATCTTCAACTAATGATAACCCGACTGGAGATCAATCTTAGAAAATCATGTAGCACCCTGAAGCTGGTTAAATCGGTCATCAATCCTAGGAAGAGGGTACTTATTCTTCACAGCCACCATATTCAACTGATGGTAGTCTATGCATATCAAAAGTGACCCATCTTTCTTACGCACGAAAAGCACAAGATCACCCATAAAGAAACGCTAAGGAAAATAACACCTTTATCAAGAAGATTCTTTAGTTGCTATTTAAGTTCTATCAACCCAGATAGAGCCATTCTATAAGGAAGGATAAATATAGGACAGGTATCCGATTAAAGATCAATCTTAAAGTCTATTTCCCTATCGGGAGGAATACCAGGAAGATCATCGGGAGACGCTTCCAGAAACTAATTAAAACTAGGGATGGATTGTAAAGAGGGAACCTTAAAACTAGAATCTTTAACCCAAACCAAAAGATAAAGACACCTCTTGGAAATCAACTTTTGGGCTCTAAGATAGGAAAGGAGCCTCCCTTTAAGAACTAAGGAACTTCCCTACCAATTCAATTACTGGTTCATTAGGAAATTAGAAACTCACCTTTTGGATTCTATAATCTAGAAAAGTGTTGCAAGAATGGAACTAATCCATCCCCAAAATAGCATTGAAATCTTCAATATCCAATGTTATTAGATCCACCAATGTCCCTATACCATAGATCGAATCCACACAACCCCTATAAACTCTTCGGGCTATAACAGAATCACCCATATGGGTATACACAGAGAAAGAATTGGAGATACTCTTGAGACCAAAACAAAAATAAACAGCCACATAAGGGGTGTCACTTCAGAAAGGGGGCACCCCAGTCAAACAAATAATATAATTCATGAGAGAATAGTTTCAACATACTAGTAACGATATTAGGAGATGCCTCAAATTTTGAATAAGTGGCAAAAGCATAAAGATGATTCTGACTGGTACCGGTATCAGAAGTAGCACCATTCACTGCTGGAGCCAATGAAGTAGTAATAAGGACCTTTTTTTTTCAAAACAACCTTAGTTGAACAGTTCCACTACAAATGCCATGGCTAACCATAATTAAGGAACTTATTTCTCCCCTCATCACAAACTCCACGATGCATCTTCCCATAAAAATAATAATGGGGATGACTGGACTTCACTAGCCGATGACTGGGCTCCTTGTAACTTAAACCTACTATCAGTCTTAAAGTGATGGTTACCAGAAGGTATTAGGATATGGAGTACTAGATGTAGAAGATGAACCAGAGTTTCCCTAAGTCCTTTTTTTGTCCCACTACCTACAATATCTATCACTTATATGTTGGCCTCCACCCTACTATGAATATCTAAACTTCTTATTCTGCATCTCTCCAATTTCTTCTTATTTTTTCTTATCATCCTTAACTTACTGCAAATAAATCACAAGTCTATAAATATCCATGTCATTATTCAACATTACAACCTAACGTTCTAGTACCACGTTCAGAGACAAACCCAAAGAAAACTTTCTCATCCTAACCCTCATGCTAGACACAATCTTTGGATCATAATGAGATAACCAGTAAAATATCAAAGCATACTCCATCACAGTCATCCTTCCCTTTACAAGCTCCTCAGCCTTAGCCTCTCTCAACTCTTAAGGAAAGAAACGATCAAAAAAGCTAATCAAAAACTCATCCCACTTAGCCGGCTCGGAATTATCCCCTCTCAACATCTCCTACTCATCATACCACAGATATACCATATTCTTCAGCTGATATGAAATGAATTCCTCACTTAATTTAAGTTAGTGGTATGCATAACCCTGAATATCTTTTCTATCTTATCCACAAAACATTGTGGATCCTCATCAACCCTAGAACTGATAAAGGTCAAAGGATTCAATCTTATATATTGGCCAACTCTAGTACCTCACAAGATGGAGAAATAGAACCAATACGGTTTGCCTAATGAGATTAAGAAGTTGTGAACTAGGTTAGTAGATAAATAGATCAATTGAACTCGGTATTAGAAATGTCTCCTTGGAGAGGTGGGGCATGAACATCATCATCCCGAGGGGCTCAAGAAAGACTAGTAGGAACCGATGGAACTCTATGACCGGCAGTACAATCAGGAGCAGGGACCTTTGATCAGGCCTGAAATTTATCAACAGGGCAAGTTCCATACATATTATCCTCAAGTGGAACAGAGGAGTTTTTACGAGCATCGGATCTTTGAGGATGCATGATCTTGAAATTCAACAAACCATAATTTGAGGGGATTTCAATATCCTAGACGTTATAGCCCAAAAATAAATTACAAGAAAGGGGAAACATTCCTAAATGCCTTGTAGCCTATCCCTTATAAGTGTGGCATGCTACATACCCATAAAAGAGACTCTATGTGGCACGTCTTTATGGATATCCAATGACCATGAACCTTTCTCTAATACCAAGTTTGCCATGAATCGAACAAGGGCCTAGTCATAACGGGTATCTCAAGTTCGCCAAGGACCAGATACCACCCCCATTAACCTACCGTTAATACAACTACCAGCGGATGAGGTCTGAACATATAACAAGATAGAGCTGAATTTCAAACATATAACAAGATAGATAAATCAACTAAAAATGATCTAAGAATCCACAATACCAAATCCACCCATACTTTGTTGTTTAGAAAAGAGTCTAAGAAAACCAAACATCAACTTAAGTCAGGACATGCCCTCGACCATAGCCAAAAAAGGAACCAAAAAGGTAGCATAGACATAAATGAAACAATTCCTTAAGATGATAGGACTTTTGGAGTGACAAAACCCAGAACAGGGCCTTGTCGTAATAGGCATCCCATGTTCATCCAGGACCAGAGACCATCCCCGTTACCTAACCCAACCTCTAAATACGCATACCCTAACTCGAATAAATTCTAAACGTATAAGTAAATAGTGTTTTTTATGATTCCAGACTCTGGGATAGGTCTATAACCTTGACCAACCCAAAAATGTCCAACCATTCATTACCAACCTACAACCATAACCTAAGAAATATTAAAACTAAGTTCCCATCCATAATATTACACAAAAGGATAGAACAATCATACGTTCAGCCAAATCGTATAAACCCTAATATCGATGCCAATACTAAGGCTGACACCAATATCGACACCACCCAATCCAACCCATAGTAGTAACATAAAGCCTCAAACAAAAATAAAAACAATATCTAGTTGGGAAATTCCCCCAACTATAGCCAAAACCAATATCCATAAAATGAGCAAAGTATGTAAGGACATCCATGACATAAAATAGAGCCTTCTGAAATATGGAAGCTCACCACTTTAACTCAATAGTTGATCCTAAATCCAATCACTAAGCAGGAGGAGTATAATGGTTGATTCCTGTATCGTGTGGGGATACAACCACCCGAATATGGGTTAGTAAATGAATGCTAGATGAACTCAGGATAAGGATACATTAATGCCACCCAGTAAAACCAAGTAAACCAACTATATGCATATAACCATACATATATATATACAACCATGCCGGGAAAGAGAGCAAGGTTTAGTATGCCTTTAAAAACAATTAACCTGGGTATGTGTAAGCTTAATGGTCCTAGAACAACCCACGATATATATAGGTCCAGTATAAACCCTTAAACGGGGCTCGATGTATGTACCGCACAAATCTGAGATACCATAAGAATAGAGGATTCCTGAGTACCCTTCGCTCTACATGATACATATGTACATTGTACTTAGAGGATTCTCATGTGCCTTATAATATCATATATGGTCTCTTTGACCAACCCTCATTCCCGCAAATATAAGTTTCTAGTGTCTATCCATTGGACTCGCACCTTCATGGTTTAGCTATCACACCTCGCCATTATTACCCAATTAAAACCATTACCATCCAACCAAATAATTACACCATTATCATTTACAAAAGCATGAGTAGTGGCATCATCATACCGACTATACTTGCAAGAAATGTCCTTATCCAACCTTTTTATGTAAAAGGGATTCCCATGTACCAATAAATTATATTATCAAGCTAACTTGGGGGAATTCTATGTATCCCAGCAATGTTCCATTATTAAGTTATGTTGGGTGAATCCTATGTACCCCACAAGTTGTTCAAGCCAAAACCATTTAAAACCAATGCACAAAATCATATACGTACACATATATATAATATGTCGGGATAGGGAACAAGGTTTAGCATGAGAGTTAAAATATTAACCTGAACTGTGTATCTTAAATTGTCATTTATACCCATGGGCTATATGGGTCCAGCTCTCACCCAGCTGAAAGGTTCCAGTGCATGTTAGCCGTATGAACCTAGGTATCAATGAAGGTTGGGAATCCACGACCCTTTCCCAACCCAAGATACTAATATATAAAGTATGACACAAGCACACGATCATCAAAACCAACCCTCATGCCGGCAGCTGTGGGTGTCAAGTATCAGTCCCTCGGGACCTTAACTTTTATGGCTCGACTGCATAATCTCCTTTAAGAAAAATAAAAATATTTACATATTCAAATACATTGAACCATAATCATCCATTAAGGCATACAATTTTGGTATCATCATACCAAAATGCTTGGAGGTTAATATCATCATTCCATTTCAATTATCAACTCTGGGTGAATCCATAACCCCAAAAGCTACAATTATACATCCACATTGGTGAATCCACAACCCCCTATGTTCAGTTATTCATTATCCTGAGGGAATCCACAACCCACAAGGTTCAATTTAAAACTATTATCTTTCATTAACCTTCTAAATCATACAATAGTTCCAAAAGTAGAATCAATATAAATATACTCATGATTTAAAGACAACTTGAGAAGGTGGGTTGAGGTTATTACCAGTTTCAATACCAAATCCATTTATTGAGGGTAATATATGACCCCCTTTACAATTCCCATACCCATGAACCCAATTAGTTCCAAAATAATCAATTCAAATTAGAATAATTCACAAAAATTATTGGAAAATCAATAACATCAATAACATTCTCGGACCTTCGACCCAATTTACAAGACCATCAATTAATCATATGAATAGGAATTTACACATATGATTTTAACAAATAAGTTTTAGGGAAGAGATACATTTCTGAGATATCAAAAGTTATGGAGAAGAAACCAATGTTAGAGCCTTAGATGATCAAACTTGAGAAACCTTAGATGTTCCTTACTTAGGGAATTTGAGAGAGTAGAAGTAGTTTGTGATTGTTAATGTGATGAAAATAACCCGCTTAAGGTGTTTTATGGTCATGGGTTTTGATTGGGGAAAGAGGAAAATGACAAGAATTCCATCACTTAAAAGTGCACAAAATATGGACAGTCGTTATGGGTCACGTGATGACTCATGATGTCTAGTTATGAGTCATCACAACAACTCGTAGTTTGGGCTGTGAAAAAAGGCATACACACTGGTATGATTTTAAGTTGCACCCCATGACTAGTAATTAGTCATTACCACTCATAATGACCCATTGTAGTCTAGGTAGTAGCTTATAGACCCCTCACTGATTTGGTCACGAGGCACACCTTATGAATCATTACTAGACACCACAACTCGTAAAGTCCAATCATCATCACAACAGTAGCTTTGGGGACTTTTATTAGATTGCCAACGACTTGCATAACATGACATGTAATCATTCATTACGACTCTTTAGGTATTAATCATTAGTAGGACTGAAACTTAGGGAACCAACACAGGTTTGGATATGGATGATACTATACAACTTGTATAGAGTCTTCATTACTCGTTACCGAAGTCGTACCCTATAATTTTTAGGGATCAAAACTTGGGGTGTTACATAACCCAAACCAACATCAAAAGCATCTCAATATACAGTGAATCCTCACCCACAACAGGAAGAGCTAATATAGAAGAATAAGTGATAAATCTCTTGATCTACGAAAACCTCAACTCAATCTCCTCAGACAACTAGAAAGGAATCTCCTTCCTGATCACTATGGGTAATAGCGGTACAATAGTAGAAAAAGCTTTAATAAACTGCCTGTAGTAATAGCCAAACTAATGATACTATGAACCTCAGATAGAGATGTAGGTATGGCACAATCATGAATAGCCGCAATCTTCACTAGGTCCACCATAATCCCATCCTTAGAAACCATATGTCCTAGGAATATTACGGACTTGAGTTAGAACTCACCATTTGAGAATTTGGCAAAAAATCCTATGATCTCTCAAATTCTGGAGCACAATCCTTAAATGCTACATATGTTCCTCCCTACTCCTTAGATACAAAAGGATGTCATTATTGAACACCATCATGAATGAGTCCAAATAAGTTCTGGACATGAGGTTCATCAAATACATGAATGTGACTGAGGCATTGGTCGACCCAAAAGACATCACCAGGAACTTATAATGACAATAACGAGTCCTGAAGGATGTCTTTGGGATGTCCTCATCCCTAATCCTCAACTGATCATAACCATACCATAAGTCAATCTTAAAAAACACCGTTGCTCCCTAAAACTGATTAAATAAATCCTCGATATGAGGTATAGGTACCTATTTTTCATTATCACCTTATTAATCTACCTGTAGTCAATGCACATATGTAAGGAACAATCCTTATTCTTCACAAACAAGATAGGAGAACCCCAAGATGACACACTTGATATAATGAAAGCCTTATATAAAAGATTCTGAAGCTTTGAAGTTAGCTCCAAAAATTTAATAGGAGCCATACGATAAGGTGCCATAGAAATAGTTTAGGTGTCCATCTCAAGATCAATAATAAACTTAATTTGTCGCTCAGGAGGAAGACTGGGTAGATCGGTAGGAAAACATCAGGAAACTCTTGGACTAAACGAATAGATACAAGAAATGGACTTTCCATATAAACATTAAGAATATAACTTAGATAAGACTCGCAACCCCTTGATATAAGTTTTCTAGCTAGAACAGAAGAAATAATCCCCATCTACGTGTGGCTAAATGATCCTTGCCATTCAACCGAGGGTATGTTTGGCATAGCTAAGGTAACAGTCTTGGAAAAATATTCCAAGATAATATGATAGGGGGATAAAAGTCGATCTCTAAAATCACATCAAAATCCATTATATCTAGTTTAATAAGATCAACATGGGTATTAAACCCTCATACAGTCACAACACATGATCTATAAACCTGATTCGCTATAAAAGAATCACTCATAAGAGAGATTCCTATAACGACATGTAAAATGAATCACAATAAAACTTTAATCACGGTGCATAATAAGTAAATACTTAAGAATTAGTGGATCTCTGATCAATGAAGCAAAGCTAGCTGATGGCATACTAAAATCATACATATAATGACAATATTAAAAGACTCTACCTCGGGTCTACCAAGTACGACATAAAATTGATCTCCCTCGCCACCAGGTTGGGCGCCTGTCTGAACTCCTATCATACCTGGATAAAGCCCTCAACGAGAAACCTAGGAACCACCCCAATAACCATGCTTACTAACTTTACCTTAGAGCCATACTGCCCTAATCAGTGCAATGCTCTGAGTGGCAAGAATAAGTGCATTTGCCTGGGATATTCTCTAGAGAAATAGTCAAAGGCCCAACAATCATAACACACCCTAAGATCTTTATCAAACTAGAATATCCGACTAACAAGGAATAGCCACCTCAGCTAGAATACCTAGAAGATGAACCTCTCGAAGGCTGACCACTAGTCAGGATAGGATGATCACTAAAAGTGATTTAATATCATGGCCTCTTATCACTGTCCCTTTGAGACTCATGATGCATATCTTCAAAATTTTTTGCATGATCAGAAACCTCAGCAAAATATCTACTCAGAGAAACCAAACTCTACATAACCATGCAGGGAGGAAGTCTCAATCCCCAAAAAAAATATCAAACCTAATCATACACCATTTGTAAGATAGATGTAGAATACCCAGACAACTCTTCAACTAAAGCCTAATACTGCACAACAGTCATAGAGCCCTGCTCAAACCTTAAGAACTCATCTCTTAGATGATCCCTAAGGCTGTGAGGCAAATATTTCTCTAGGTAGAACTTAGGGAACTAAGTCCATGTCCAATTAGGAGATCTAGCTACCTTGGAACAAAGATGACCTCCTCGCCAATGTCGAGCGATCATATGGATGTTTAGGAGGTCAATACTAAAGCGACCCAAGTACTGCTTTAGTGGATGTACCAGCTGGGACTTAGAAAATTTCAAGTCTCCACCTTCCCCACGAGAGTCAACTGGAATCTTATGAACACAAACGAACTATGATACCCTATTAAATTTGATATTCTGAACTCAATGGCTCAGTTGAAATTACAAGCTAAGGACATTTCAACAAAAAGTGGGACCGACACCTAAGGTCTGTTTTTATCAAATTCCAATTAATAGTAAAAAATGAGTTTGAAAGCCTCGAATCCAAACCAAAGGACACCTTAGCTTAAAATTGATGTTTTAAAGCTAATAGAACTATCAAAATTGTCATACAAGGTTTTTTTTGGTGAAGTTTATGCCCAATAGCCAATTCTTATGAGCAAAGAACTCAAAATAGGAAAGTGGCTCCTAAAAAAAAATAAACTACCTATTAACTGAAATGTCACCTCCACCAAGTCATAAGTTAATTTGGACAGCTGTAGTGAAACTCTAAACATTGAAAATGCATGGAAATGTAGATAATGACCTGTAGGGTTATTATAATATACACTACAAAATGAACTTTTATTCCTGAAAGTAAAGGTTTAGGATGTACCTAAAGGTTGAACAAGTGATGATACTGACCTTACATCTCACTCTTGATCTTTATAGTTTCCTCATCTACTAGGCAATGTTTCCACTGAACCTTACCCAGTGAAATCTCTCTAGAGCGCAATCGTCTGACATCCCTATCTAATATGAACACCAGCTCAGCCACTAAGGTTAATCTATTAGCTAGATGAATCGAGTCCCACTGAATCACAAGAAACTTATTGAGAATATTCTGTCGCAACATGAAAACTTGGAAAACTAGATTAAAAATACCAAAACCCTTGGGTATGGCTAACTTATAAGCCACCTCTGAAACTATACGAAGGATCTCAAAAGGTTCAATATATCTTTGTTTAAACTTGCCTTTCCTTTCAAACCTCACCACACCCTTCATGGGCGATACTCAAAGGAATACCTGATCTCTAACTCCAAATTTCAAGGAACGAAGTGTACGATCTGCATAAGCATTCTACCTACTCAGAGCTACCCTAAGCCAATCCTAAATCACCCTGATTCTATCCAATGACTTTGAAGAAAGTCAGTACCATGGGAGAGGTATCCAATTAATCAATAAGAGATCGACAACACCTTTAATATAGAGCCTTAAATAGTGCCATCTTAATACAAAAATGGTAGATATTATTATATGCCAACTCCATCAAAGCTAAGTTTTGCTCCTACTAATCTCCAAAGTCCATAACATATGCTTGAAGAATACCCTCAAGGACAGAAATAGTTCGATCCAAATACCTATTGGTTTGAAAGTGAAAATTATGCTAAGATCCAAGTGAGTAACTAACTTCTTCTGAAAATCTTTCTAGAAGATACAAGGGAACACTGAGCCTTGGTCAGAGATGATAGATATAGGCATTCTATGGAAGAGAATTATCTTACAAATATAGATATGACTTAACCTCTCCATACTGAAGGGCATGTAAGTAGGAATGAAATATGTCGATTTGGTCAATCAATTCACAATGGGCCAAATACCATCAGAACCATGAGAGGTGCGAGGCAAACCACTAAAAAATCCATTATGATCCACTCCTACTTCCACTTAAGAATGGGAAATCACTGAATCAGGCCACCAGGTCTCTATTGCTAGATCTTCACCTTCTGACAACAAATGAGCTACAAAGTCGACCATATCTCTCGTCATGCCAATCTACCAATAATGCTACCTCAAATCTCTATGCATCTTAGTTGTACCAGGATGAATAAAATGTCTGGATTTTTTAGCCTCCTGCAATATCGACTAAACTAAGTCACCTATCTTTTGAAGAAAAATGCAACCATATTATCTAAAATTATCCTCTAAATTCATAGTAGCCCTCATAGAATCACCACTCAACACCTAATCATGGATGACACATAGCCATGCATGCTCAAAATGGAGAGTCTAATTCTTCTCCAGTAAGGTAAACCTCGTGTCAACTCTATTAAGAATCCTTGTGAGTTAGCAATATCAAGTCGCACCATCAAGTTGGCTAAGGACTAGATATCCCACCCTAATGGACTCTGAGAAAATGAAATATAACCCAAACTACTCATACTAACTACCTTCTGGCTCAAGCATCCGCTACCATGTTTGCCTTGCTCAGATGGTACATAATAGAAATATCATAATCCTCAAGCAACTCTATCCATCTATGCTTCTTAGAATTAAACTCTCTCTGGGTTATAATATGCTGAAGACTATAATGGTCGATGTAGATCTCACTATGCATTCAATATAGAGAATGCCTTCAAATCTTAAGTGCAAAAGTTACCACTGCCAACTTCAAATCCTGAGTGGGTTAGTTGCACTTATTTACCTTTAGCTACCTCAATGCATAAGAAATAACTCAACCCTACTACATTAAGACATAACCCAAACCAACACTGAGAGCATCATAACATACAGTGAATCCCTCACCCACAACATGAAGAGCTAATATAGGTGCAAAAGTGAAAAATCTATTTAGCTTCGAAAAGCTATACTCATACTCCTTAGATAATAAGAAAGGAACCTCCTTCTGGGTCAGTTTGTTCATTAGCGCTGCAATAGTTGCCAAACCCTCAACGAACAGCTTGTAGTAATAGTCAAACCAATGAAACTACAAACTGCAAACAAATATGTAGTTTTGGCACAATCACGAATATCATCAATCTTGATTAAGTCCACCATAATCCCATCCTTAGAAACCATATGTCCTAGAAATATCACTGACTCAAGCTAGAACTCACTATTTAAGAATTTTGCAAAAACCTATGATCTCTAAAAGTCTGGAGCATAATTCTCAAATAATAAATATGTTCTTCCCTACTCTTTGGATACACAAGGATGTCATCTATGAACAAAATAACAAATGAGTCCAAATAAGTCCTAAACATGTAGTTTATCATATCCATCAATGCGATAAGGCAATTGTAAACTCAAAAGACATCACTAGAAACTCATAATGACCATAATGAGTCCTAAAGGTTGTCTTTGGGATGTGCTCATCCCGAATCCTCAACTAATGATAACTGTACCTCAAATTAATCTTAGAGAACACCGCTACACCCTAAAGGTTACCAAAAAAATCCTAAATGTGAGGCACAGGATACCTATTCTTCACTATCATCTTTTTAAGTTGCTTGTAATCAATGCACATACGTAAGGAACCACACTTCATATTCACAAACAAGACAAGGGCACCCCAAGGTGGCACACTCGATCTAATTAAACCCTTACCTAAAAGATTTGGAAGCTTAGAATTTTTTCTCCATAAATTTTCTAGGAGACATATGGTAAGTTTCCCTAGAAATAAGTCATCTTTCCAGCTCAAGATCAATAATAATCTCAATATGTCATTCAGGAGGAAGACCAAGTAGATCGGTTGGAAAATGTCAGGAAACTTATGGACTATAAGAACTGAGTCAAGCAAAGAAGTCTTCATACTAACATCGTGAATATAAGTCAGATAAGTCTCCCAACCCCTCGATTTATGTCTCCTAGCTTAGACATAAGATATAATCCCCATAGGCTTACAGCTAATATATCCCTGCAATATAACTGATGGTATGGCTTGGCTAGAAAATGTAATTATCTTGGAAAAACATTCTAAAACAGCATGATAGGGGATAAAGAATCACATCAAAATCCATTATATCTAGAACAACAAGATTAGCATGGGTATCAAACTCTCATACAGTCACAATATATGATTTATAAACCTAATCCACTACTAAGGAATTACTCAAAAGAGTAGATACCCATAATGACATAGATATAGAATCCCAAGATCACTTTAACTGTGGTGCATAATAAATAGATACATAAGAATTAGTGGATCTCATATTAAATAAAGAAAATGCCAGTTGATGGCATGCTGAGATCATACATGTAATAATGACATTCAAAAATTCTACCTCGAGTCTACCAGGTACGACATACAACTAACCTCGCCCACCACCTGGCTGGGCACCTGTCTGATCTCCTGTCCTACTTCCCTAATGACCTCTGTGAGTACCCTAAGGACCAACCCAACAACCATGCATCCCAACTCTATATTTGGGTCGTACTTCCATAATCACTGGAATGCTTTGAGTAGCTAAAAAAAATGTATATGCCTTGTACACTCTCTAGACAAATGGTCAAAGGCCCCATAATCATAACATTCCTTAAGCTATGCATTAAACCAGAATATTCGACTCACTGAGAATTGCCACTTCGGCTAGAATACCAGAAGATGAACCTTTCGAAGGCTGACCACTACTCTAGATAGGATGATCACTTAAAGTTCCCTGAAATTACAATCTCTTATCACTGTCCCCTAGGCCTCGTGATGTATCTCTTCCATCATCTGTGCATGATCAGAAACCTCAGCAAAATATTTACACACAGCAACTAAACTACACAAAGTAATCCATAGACGAAGTCTCAATCCCCGAACAAAGCATCAAACCTGCTTATACTCGATTGGTAAGATAGTTGTCGAATACCTGGACAACTTATTAAATCAATCCTAATACTACACAATAGTATGGAGCCCTGCTCCAACCTTTAGAACTAGTCTTTAGATAATCCATAAGGCTGTGAGGCATATATTTTTCTAGGAAGATCTTAGAGAACTGAGCCCATGTCCAAGTAGGATATATAGATTCACTTGAACCAGGATAACCACTCCACCAATGTCGAGCTACCGGATAGCTACTTAAGGTGCCTCTACTAAAGAGACCCAGTACCGCTTGAGCGGATGCACTAGTTGGGACTGAGAAATTCTATGTCTCTACTGTCCCTACGAGATTCACCTAGTTTCACATAAATGCAAACAAACTATGATACCCTATTAAATTTGATATTCTAAACTCAATGTCCTAGTTAAAATTTCCACCTAAGGTTATTTTGACAAAAAGTGGAACCCATACTTTAGGGTCATTTTATCAAATTCTGACCAATAGCCTAAAAGGAGTTTGAACACCATGGGATCTAAACTAAATGCCCCTAGTTAAAATTGATGTTGCAGAGTTGATAGAACTATCTGAAGTGGTATATGAGGTTTTTTGCTGAAGTTTGCGCCCAATAGCCAGTTCATACCAGCAAAGAGTTCAAAATATAAAAGTGGCTCTAAAAACCAAATAAACTACCTAGTAACTGAACTGTCACCTCTACCAAGTCATAAATGCCTTGGAACGGCTATAGAAAAGCTCTAAATAGTGAAAATGCATAGAAATATAAAAAATTACCTAGAGGGTCATTACAATAGCCACTACTAAAAGAACTTTCCTTCGCAAATGTAAAGGGTTAGGATATTCCTAAAGGCTTGAATAAGTGAGGATACTGGGCATATATCTCGCTTATGATCTCTAAAGTTCCCTCATCTACCGGGTAGTGTCTACATTGAACTATAACCACTAAAATCTCTCTCGAGTGCAATCGTCTGATATCCCTATCTAATATGAATAACAGCTCCTCCACAAAGGTTAATTTGTCATCTAGCTGAATCAAGTCCCCCTGAATCACATGAGACTCATCACGATTATACCACTACAACAAGGAACATAGAAAACTGAATGAATGATAGAAAAATTTGGGGGTAAGGCTAACTCATAAGACACCTCTCCAGCTATATGAAGGATCTCAAAAGTTCCAATATATCTAGGGTTAAACTTACCTTTCCTCACGAACCTCATCTCACCCTTTATGAGCAATACTTAAATGAATATTCAGTCTCTAACTCCAAATCTCAATTCACAAAGTCAATGATCTGCATAAGCCTTTTACCTACTCTGAGCTACCCTTAACCTATCAGAAATCACCCTGACTCTATTCAACAACTCCTGAAGTAACTCAGTGCCATAAGAGAGGTCTCAAACAACCTTATATCAGATCAACAATGCCTACTATATAAATCATAAAATGGTGCCATCTCCATGCTCGAATGGTAGATATTATTATATGGAAACTCCATCAAAGCTAAGTGTTGCTCCTACTGACGTCCAAAATCCATAACACATGCTCGGAGAATATCCTCAAGGACCTCTATAGTTTGCTCTAACAACCCATATATCTGAGGGTGAAAAGTTGTGCTAATATCGATATGAGTACCTAATTTCTCATGAATAGCATTCCCAAAGATAGAAGTGAACACATAGCCCTGGTCTATGATAAAAGATATAGGCACTCCATGATAGAGAACTATCTAACAAACATAGATATTAGTTAACTTCTCAGAAATAAAAGACATCTAAATAGGAATAAAATGTGCCAATTTGGTCAATCGATCAACAATAACCCAAATACCATTAAAACCATGAGAGGTGTGAGGTAAACCACTAATAAAATATATTGTGATTGACTCCGATTTCAACTCAGGGATGGGTAATCACTGAATCAAGACACTATATCTCTGATGCTCGGGCTTCACCTACTTATAATAAAGGCAAAAATCTACAAAGTCCATTATATCTCTCTTCATGCCAATCCACCAATAATGCTACCTCAAATATTTATACATCTTAGTTGAACTAGGGTGAATAGAATATCTGGAGTTATGAGCCTTAAGCAATATCAACTGAATCAAGTCACCAACCATGGGATAAAAAAACAACCATCTTATCTTAAAATATTTTTAAAATCCATAGTATCCCTAATGGAATCACCACATAACACCTGATCATGGATGACACATAGTCACTTATCCTCAAACTAGTGACTCCGAATCATCTAAAGTAAGGGAGCCCTCGTGTAATCACTAGACCAAATTATTCTTGGGTCAGAAATATTAGGACACACCATCAAATTGGCAAAGGATTCGATATCCCATACTTGTAGACTCTGAGAAACAAAAATATTAGCTAAGTTACCTATGTTCACTACCTTTTATCTCAAGGCATCTGCTACCATATCCGCCTAGCTCAGATAGTATAGAATAGAAATGGCATAATCCTTAAGCCACTCCATCCATCTATGCTTCCTAGAATTAAGCTTTCTCAGGGTCATAAGATGTTAACAACTATGATGGTCGATGTAGATCTCAAAATGCATGCCATATAGATATTGCCTTGAAATATTAAGAACAAAAACTGCAATTGCCAATTCAAAATTATGAGTGGGGTAGTTGGGCTCATGTACCTTTAGCTACCTCGACACATAAGAAATAACTCGATCCTACTATATCAACACAAAACTTAATCTAACACTAAAAGAATTGCAATATACGGTGAATCCCTCACCCGCAACATGAAGAGCTAATATAGCAACAAAAGTGAGAAATATCTTGATCTTCTAATAGCTCGACTCATACTCCTAAAAAATTTGGAAAGGAACCTTCTTTTAGGTGATTCTTTTTATTAGCATTGTAATAGTAGAAAAACTCTTAATGAACCAACTATAGATTTAGGTCTGGTAAAATTATAAAAAGCCTCAATCTATACTAGGTCCAGCATAATCTCATCCTTAGACACCATATGTCCTAGGAATGTCACTGACTTGAGCTAGAACTCACCATTTGAGAATTAGTAAAGAGCCTTTGATCTCTCAAAGTATGGTGAACAATCCTCAAATGCTACATATGCTCCTCTATACTCCTTGGATGCAAAAGGATGTCATCTCTCCTCACGGTCATAAATAAATCTAAAATAAGTCCTTAATACGCAATTTATCATATCCAGGAGCGTGATTGAGGGATTGGTCAACCCAAAATTCATAACCAAGAACTCATAATAACCATAACAAGTCCTAAAGTCTGTCTTTGGGATGTACTAAACCCGACTCCTCAATTGATGGTAACTGAACCTCAAGTTAATCTTAGAGAAGACTATTGTTCCGTAAAGTTGATCAAGTAAATCCTCAATTCGAGGCATAGAATACCTATTCTTCACTGTCACCTTATTAAGGTGATTGTAGTCAATGCACATATGTAAGGAATCATCCTTCTTCATTAAAAACAAGATAGGAGAACCCAAAGGTGACACACTTGGTCTAATGAAACCCTTACTTAAAACATAATAAATCTTAGAATTTAGCTCCATAAATTTGGTAAAAACCATAAGGCAATAAGACATAGAAATAGGTTAGGTATCTGACTCAAGATCAATAATAAACTCTATATGTCGCTCAGGAGGAAGACTAGGTAGATTGGTAGGAAACTATCAAGAAACTCACGGACTATAGGAACAGAATCAAACAAGGGACTCTCCATACTAACATCATGAATATAAGTTAGATAAGAGTCGTAACCCCTCAATATAAGTCTCTTAGCCCGAACATAGAAAATAATCCCCAACGTCTTGTGGATAATAGACCCCTGCAATACAACTGAGTGTATGCCTGGCATAACTAAGGTAATGGTCTTGGTAAAACATTCCAAGATTGCATGATAGGAGAATAACCAGTGCATGTTGGGAATCACATCAAATTTTCTATATCTAGAACTATAAGATCAGCATGGGTATCAAACTTTAGTACTGTCACAACACATGATCTATAAACTTGATTTACTACTAAAGAATCACTCCTAAGAATAGATACCTATAACGACATAGATAAAGAATCCTACGATAACTCTAACCCTAGTGCATAGTAAGTAGATACATAAGAATTAGTTGATCTTAGATCAAATAAAGCAAAAGACAATTGATCGCATACTAAAATCCTACATGTAATAACAACATTTGAAAACTCTACCTTGGGTCTACCAGGTATGACATACAACTGACCTCACCACCCACCTTGTTTGGTGCCTATCAGATCTCCTATTCTACCTGCCTAAGGACCTTTAGGATCACCCTATAGATCACTCCAACAACCATGCATAAAACATAGCTTAGGTCATACTGCCCTAATCAGTTGAACGCTTTAAGCAGCTCAAAAAATTGCCTATGCCTGGGACACTCTTTAGATAAAGGGTCAAAGTCCCCACAATCATAACACGCCCCTATACAGAACCAGAATATCTGACTAATTGAGAATAGACTCCTCGTCTAGATTACCCATAAGATGAACCTCTCAAAGGTTGACCACCATTCTGTATAGGATGATCATTGAAACCTCTTATCACTACTATTTTGGTCCTCATGATGCATCTCTTTCATAATATATACATGATAAAAAACCATAACAAATGATCTACCTATAGCAATAAAAATCCATATAGCCATGTAGACAGAAAGTCTCTATCCTCAAACAAAGCATCAAACCCGATCATACTCGATCAAAAAGAAAGATGTAGAATGACAAGCCAATTAATAAAATTGAGCCTAATACACCACAACAGTCATGGAGCCCTACTCCAACCTTGAGAACTAGTCTCTTTGATGATCCCTAAGGCTGCGAGGCATACACATTTCCAGGAAAAACTTGGAGAACTGAGCCCATGTCAAACTAGGTGATCTAACTACACGGGAACCAAAATTACCTCTCCACCAATGTTGAGCTATCAGATCTATCTGAAAAGTAGTGTAGTGCACACTACAAGTCTTAACTATGCCTAAATTAAAGAGCATATCCTTGCAATCAACCAAGAACTCATATCTATCCTTGCCCTATACACCAAAAGACCTAGGCAGAGTCAATCTAAAAAATCTAACCAATGTATTTTGCTCCTCAACAAATATAACAGGTTAGAAAACTATCGGGTGAGAAATATTGGTATTGGAGGAATTCAACCTTGGGACCCGCAGCTATAGGTTATGCTTAATCCTCAGTACCACTCTGATCCATAGACTGAGAACTATCAGATGTTGCACCATAAACTAATCCCTTTAGCAGAATTAATGCATCCCTAAGCAGTGAAATAGAACTAAACCCCACTTGATCCTGGGATGGTCCCTAGCCACGACTAGCTGGGGTAGAGAAATCTTTAGTGTAGTAGTAAGAATGGGGTCTAGTGAAGGCTCCCTATCCTAGTCTCTATCTAGGGATACATCTCCCAGTTTTCCTCAACCTTTGGGTAATCTCCAAAGTCAAGTAGGATCCCTAGTCGTAGAATTGGGGTCCTTAACTTTTGTAGCAGTAGCATGCATCCAAGCAATCTACGAAAGAGTGTAACCAAAGAAATCCTTAAAAACCAACATAGATTCTTAAAACCAAATGAGTGAAGGAAATGATGATTTTCTAAGAATGTCTTATAGCCTCTCAAAGATAAGAAACTAATGTGATTGTTTTGATCTAGGAGATTCTACTAGACACATACTCTTTTACCAATAATACTGGTGAACCTAACACTCTGATACTAATTTATCATGATCAAATTTGAGTCATAATTGAATCTACTTTATTATGCCAATAGGTAAGCTAAGTCGTAGCCCAAAGATATAAATAATGGGCTATTTTGATTGGAAAATGCCTTGAATGTCGAAAATATGCATGTAAAAGGATAACAACAATAAATCATAGAGTAATAATATGAAAGATAAATAAGAAAAATAATAATATCCCACAAGCCAGTAGTATCGGTACAAGAGCCACTAAAATAAAAGAATATGAGTACAATCAAAATCAAATATACACCAGTCTTAAAAATTGAAAGTGTAAGCAAAATACAAAAGATGGAAAAAAGGTTAACTCTAGCTCTGAGAGCTTACCCTATTTCCTAACTCTAGCTCGCATGATTGCAACATCAATGATGGCATCTAGTACTAGAATCTGAACCATAAAGTTACAGAAGTGTATATGAGTTCCAAAGCCACGGGTACTGAATAGGCATCATTAGTTGTCTGAGAAAAATCATAATATACATATAACATAATGCGAGATAAATAAGCTAAGATAAGGTAGGAGGGAAAACCTGGAATAACTCTCCAATATGTAAATAAATAACCAGAATAAAAACATTAAAGGAAACATAGCTACCACTACAAAACTAGGATCATAAGACAATAAGTACAATAAACTAAATAGCCAATGTATGCCTCCATAAGCCCGGAGGATGCAATAAAATAAAAGTAATAACCAAAATTATACTAAGTAGTTGTATCTCAAAATCATAACAATGAATTCTTTAATATCATAAACATCACACATGCTGATTCTATAATCGTCATGAATAACCTCTCAAGGCCTGACTTGAACAAAAACTTATATCATCATTTTTACCAAATTTGAATCGAAACTCATATCATGTCAGGGCCCGAACCAAGGACTAGTCGTGATGGGTATCTCAAGCCCACCATGGAACGGAGACACCCTTTTAACCTAACGTCAAGAGCACAATAATAGCAATAAAGAAAAAGCTAATTAAAATAGTAATAAAAAGATTAATAGATAACTCAAAAGAGGACTAAGAGTCAAAAGAACAAATAAACCCACACTATTCCATAATAGCGAATAAAACCAAAATAGAAACTCAGTCAGGACATGCCCCCGACTATGACCAAAAGAATCAAAAGTAATATGACAATAGAGGAAGAATAACGAAATGACAAAGCCTTCTAAATGATGGAGGCTTACCACTTCACAGCAACACAACAGACGTGTTTTACCACAAAATGCTGCACAGGAGCAACAACAAAGTCTTTTGACCCTACATCATGAAATAATGTAGCTTTCTAGGATGGTTAGTGGGATAAGAACATCATGTAACTCAGGGAAAGTGATAAAATAATGTCATGTCCAGAATTACTTAAAATCAGATGCACACATTCATATATACATATATAAGATGTCTAGATAGGGTAAAGGGTAATGAACATGAGAGTTTATAGATTTAACATTTCCAAGAAGCTCGATCTGTCCTAAAGGTACCCATGGGCTATGTGGGTTCAGCTCCACCTGTTGAAAGGGCCCAGTGAGCGTTACCTAAATGAACCAAGGAAAACTGAGGGAAAATAAAGCCACCAAGGCAATAGCCATATATATATACACACACACACATATCAAGTGTGCACCAAGCGCACAATCATATAGACCTACAACGCTGGCAAATATGATTTGCAGTGTTCATCCTCCTAGGACTTACACCTTCACGATGATCTACACAATTTTTTTAAGCCTGAATAAAAATAATTTGCAGATAAACAAATCCATTAACCCTGGATTCATTCATTAAGGAATTTACCACTTGGTATAAGCATACAAATATGCTTCCAAGCTAAATTAAATATGCCAAACTAATCCGCACAAGCACATTGACTCCCAAGTTCTATTTAAAATCCAAACCATGGACACCAAGGGCATCCAAATCAATTTTTATATCCATTAATCCAATGAATTTGGTTTAAAAATAATGTAATCCATGAAAGTTTCCTTATTCAAGATAAAGTTTACAATGTGGGTTGACATTAATGCCAATTCTAGGACAAAATTCATACATTTTGGGAAAACCCATATTTCCCATTCCAACCATTTAAACAATGCATCAATTCAGTTTCAAAAATATCAATTTAAAGCATGAGTAATAAATTTAAATCATGGGACAAGTAATTCAGTCAGTAACAACCAAAACCCCAGAACCCAATTTTAAATCCTATAAATTAAATCACATGAAAATTCATTCAATTAATGCCACAATTTAAAATTCAAGTTTAGGAAAGAGAAACATGCCTAAAATACACAAGAAATTGAAGTCAATTTGATGTTTGGAGTCCGGATGATGAATTCTCTATAAAACCCTTTAATGTTCTTGGATTTTGAGTTTAAGAAAGAAAGAGGATGATTTGATCTTTGAAAACTAAAGAAAATGGGATTATCTTATGTTATAAGGTCGTACAAGGGATAAAAAGATAAAAATCCCCTCACCCCAAGTGAAAAAAAAAACAAAGCTTTCGGATCATACATGCTTTGGAGGCTGAGGCTGACAAATTTGCTTCAAACTAATTGAAGGATATAGCAAACCAATGGTACAAAAGGTGGATATGTCAAGGGGTGTGGATGCAAGTTCTGCCATATAAAAGGATTTGTTTGAGGCCTTTTTTGACTGCTTCTTTCCTTAAGAATTAAGAAAAGTTAAAGTGGAAGAGTTTGTGAAATTGATGCAAGGGAGGATGTCTTTGAAAGAGTATGCCTTGAAATTCCATCAGTTGTCTAAGTATGATCCCGAGATGGTTTCTAGCATAAGGTCTAGGATGCATAAGTTTGCTTCAAGTTTATCCCGCGAGTTGGTGCTTGAGAGCAAGACGACTTTGTTGATTAAAAATATGGGCATTTCTTGATTTGTTATGTATATACAATAAGTAGAGGAAGAAAAAAAGAAACAAGTTAAGTTTACTGAAAGGCAAGGAAAGAAATTTAGATATTCTGAGAAAAGTAGTAGAGATAGTAGAAAGTGGCCAAGAAAGAAGTGGGGGCGTTCGGGTTCTTATTACTCAATTTATGCACCCTACCCTAAGTCATCAGGGGATTGTCAATCTCATTTTGATGGTGAGTTTTGGACACAAGGTACCTAATTCTAGGCTAGTTTGGCCAAGAAAATTACTTTTTTTTCGGAATTGGAGTTGGAGTTGAAGATGAAGTTGGAGTTGTTGTTGTGTTTGGCCATGTTTTTTTGAAATTTTTTTTTAGACTTTTGAAAAATTATTTTTAAATATAATTTTATTCCCTCAACTTTTAAAAATTATCAAAATAACCCAACTACTAATTTACCTACTAACATACAACCAAATGTTGAGAAAATAATTTATATATTTCTTCAATTGATAAAATAATTAACAACAAACTAATTATTATGATTGTTATTCTTCTATAATTTGACTAAAAAATATCACAAGCACGAGCTGAATAACTTTATCTAACCATAATCGATTGAATAGATAAAAAATATTTTTTTGATAAATATGATTGATAGATATAAATATATTTTATATATTCTTAAATTTGTTGATGAAAATTTTTAATTATTTTTACTTGAATTATTTAATTTATTGAATTTGATCTTTTTAAAAAAATTACGGAATATAGTTAATAAGAGGGGTTTGTGTAAAAATTTAAAGATTGGGGTTATATATAAAAATAATGGAAGTTGGAGTTGGAGTGGAAAAAAGGGAAAACAACAAAAGTTATTTTTCATTTTCGGAATTTAATTTCGAAATTGTTTTCCAAATTTTCATGACCAAACATCATAATTTCCAACTCCGAAAAAATTTTCCGGTAAAAAGGGAAAAATATCCATGGCCAAATGGGCCCTTAATGTACAAACTTATAAACTTCAACTCTTATAAACATAAAAATTTTCAAAACTTCAAAACTTATAACTTATAAATTGAAAAAATTAGAAAAAAATGCTTTCGTAATTCAAAATATTATATTTGTATTCTTTAACTCTAAAAAACTAAGATATATATTTTTAAAAATATATTTACCATCCTATTTTCCCAATCCCCCCATCTCATCCCATCCCAACACTGTCCCAGTATATAATTGGATGGGATAAAATTGTGTTTTTGTCTTGGTTATCTCGGCCCGGTAGACATGACCCAAAACCGGGCCTTGTCGTATGGTTATCTCAAGCCCAACCTGAGTCGAATATCACCACGTTAATCCAACCTAATCATAACATCAATCCATAAGTGAAAAAAAACTTTGTCCATAAATCAAGGTAGCGGAAACAAAACTAATGTCATAACTTAGACAATGTTTAAACATTTTATTTACATCAACATGCTGACCAATATACCCAAGTCCACAGTCATCCACAATGCCTCTACATAAATCAAATGTCTATATATGTTGGGACAAGCCCCCGAAAATAGCCAAACCAAGTCTAAATAAGTCCATGACCAAAGATAAGAGACCATGAAATATATGCCTTTCATAAAATGAAAGCTCACCACATCCTGTCACTGCGCAGGCAGAGAACAAGATTCACTGGCCCCTATGTCACATAGGGACATAGCGTTAGGAGATGGTTAGCGATTGGAATGCTAGCATGTAATTTAAGGATAAGGATAAAATATAGTCATCATTCAAACTCAAGTCAAATTATCATATTCAACCACATTCATATTCATGGGCATACATGTATATATATAACATGTTCATAACATGCCAAAGGAAACAAGATAACAAACATTCATGATGCATTTAATCATGAGTCATGAAGTGGAGGACTCTGTCCTTCTATACTTAGAGATTCAAACTTTACTGATTAGGCAAGGGACATGAACCGCAAGCCACTTCATTAGGCAATACACTTGAACAACAAGCCATTTCATTAGGCAAGAGACTTAAACCACAAGACATTTCATTGGGCAAGGGACTTGAACAACGAGCAATTTCATTGGGCAAGAGACTTAAAACACAAGCCATTTCATTAGGCAAGGGACTTGAACCACGTCATTTTATTAGGCAAGGGACATGAACCACGAGCCATTTTATTGGGCAAGGGACTTGAATTACCAGCCATTTCATTGGGCAAGTGACTTGAACCACCAGCCATTCATTCCTCATTAGAAATCTTATACCATACTTAGTTCGAGTACACATCAATTTTATGTTTAGGGACTTTGCCCCGTTATAGCCATCAAACCAACAAGGACATACATTACAATGACATACATTAACTAATTACATGAATAACAATGCCCTTTAAATACCATTTACCAACCACTCACACTTATTGGGACATTACCCTAGTTCTAAATACTGTCATCATGTGACTAGAAATTTCTATTAGACAATTTCACAAACACAATTTCTGTTAGACAATTTCACAAACACATTATGGTAATGCCTTCACCGAGGCCAAAATTAAAGTAGAAATAATAATTATTAGGATTTCTAAAAACCTATTTGTTAATTCACAAATAGCAAGTACCCTCATGTGAAAATTATCACCAATATCATATATAATCATAAGTTTAAACAAAAGTCAAGATTACTTATCACTAGACATCAAAAGCCTTATCAATTGATTTCAAATCATCATTTGCAATTATTAGTCGTTGTTTCAAATACATGGTTTTTGAGTTGATAACAATAGAAAGAGTCATGTTCCTTAAAAAAGATGATCCATCAAGAATTTGACTCCTCTTTGCCTCAAGATGAACACCCCTTGGAACCCTAGCCTCCAATATTGTTTCAAGAAGTTTTGAGAGTGTTTTGGAATGTTTTGGTCTTGAAAATGAGGGTTTAGAAGGACACAATGCCTTATATAGTGAGGGGACTTTAGGTTTTAGGGGTGGAAATATCCATAAAGCCCTTGGCTTAAAAGCTGAAAAGTGACTTCCCAGACGGGTATGACTCACTAAAGTCAATCGTACCCTAGGTTACGAGTAGTACCCTAACTCATACCCTAAGCCTCATCAAGGAACCCTACACTGACTAAGGTATGACCACGGACCCTTGACTCGTACCCAAGGGTACGAATGGTACCCTAAACTGTACCCACAATAGTGTCAACTAGGCCAAGTACCAAGCACCCTACGACTTGGATTGGTACGACTCATACACTAAGATACGACCATGGGAAGGCCAAGTCGTATTTTGGACAGTGTGTAACCGCCACCACACTGTCTATGGTACGAGAGGGGGTCACTAAGTCGTATCCCATGGGTACGACTAGTACCTTGAGTCGAACCTAGTACAGAATTTCAAGTTAAGGGAATTTTTTCCTAAGGGTCCAAAGCCTAGGTTTTTAATTCTCTCCCTCTTGGATCATTCTTCCTTCAATGATGATTAAGGAAAGCATAAACACCAGCTAACACTTTGTTTGTCATCAAATTGAATTTTAACCAAGTTCGAAAACAAGACATACAACAACGATAAAACACATATTATGAATATCATCAATCAACCATTCATTTCATTGACTATGGAACTCAATCACATTATTTATCAAAGGAACTTATTCAATTCAAAGCATAGGGAATTGAACCCATTGTCTAATATAGACACAAATCAAGTTAAGAATACTAACACATACCTCAATCATAATTTTCCAAAATAGAAAAAAATGCAGATACTTGGACTTCATATCCTCTTCCGGCTCCCAAGTAGCTTTCTCAGACTTTTGGTTCCTCTATAGAACCTTCACCGAAGCCACCTCTTTTGTTTGCAACCAGCAAACTTGATGATCTAAAATCCTCATCGAGATCACCTCATAGGAAAAAAAGTTTGAAACACCATCATCCTCCAAGGAAAGAACTGATGAAGGATTACCTACACATTTATACAACATAGAGACATGGAAAATCGGATGGATGGAGTTCAACCAAGAAGGTAATTCCAACTCATAAGAAACATTGCCAACCCTATTCAAAATCAAATAGGGACCAATATACCAAGGACTATTCTTTCGCTTCTTACCAAATCGCAGCACCCCCTTCATGGGAGACACCTTAAAGAATACCCAATCGCCAATATTAAACTCCAAATCCCAATGCCTTACATCCGCATAGGACTTTTAGTGACTTTGAGCGGTCTTCAGCCTATCATAATCACCCTCAGCTTCTCTAAGGCTTGGCGAACCAAATCGGGGCCAAAAAACTTACTCTTACAAACTTCATACTACCCAACAGGAGAATGACATCTCCGACCATACAATGCCGCAAAAGAAGACATACCAATGCTAGAATGGTAACTATTGTTATAGGAGAATTCAATCAAAGGAAAAGGTCAGACCAACTACCACCATAATCAATCACACAAGCATACAATATATCCTCTAAGGTTTATATAGCCCTCTCCGGTTACCCATCTGAATGTGGGTGGAAAGCAGTACTAAGGCATACCTTAGTCCAAAAACATTACTTAAATGATTTACAAAAGTGAGATGAGAAGGAGTGCCACGATCTGATATAATAAAAACAAAAGCACCATGCAATTTCACAATCTTTTCATGATATAACTTATCATAATATTCTGCCGAGTAATTAGTCCTCACGGGAAAAAAGTGAGTGAACTTGGTCATTCTATCACTATGACCCTAATAGAATCACATTAATTCTGAGATTGGGGAAGATGGGTAACAAAATCCATATTAATTGCCTCCCACTTCTATTCGAGAAATGCAATCTCTTGATACAAGCCTCCAAGCTTCGTGTTCTTTACTTTCACTTAGTAACACACCATACACTTTGCCACATGACTATCCAAGTCTCATTTCATATTATTCCACCAATAGAACTCCCTAAGATCATGCTACATCTTCATAGAACCGGGATGAATAACGTACTGAGATTCATGAACATCAGCCATAATCTTTTCCCTCAATCTATCGACGTCGGAAACACATAGCGTACCTTGGTACCTCAATATACCATCACCAACATTCACGAAGTCAACAATCTTTTGTTGACCCACATTACTCTTGATTTTCATGAAATCGGAATCCAAAATTTGTTTTTCCTTTAGCTCAACAACAAGAGATGATTGCGATACTGGATATACAAATGCACCGCCATCCTAGGAGTCTATGAGATAAACTCCAAGATTATCCAAATGATGAATGTCCTTCACCTACTCCCACTTATCCTCACCCACATGGGCTAAACTTCCCATGGACAATCACCTAACATCACGAGCGACTACATTAGCTTTACCCAGATGTTAATGAAGACTTATGTCATAGTCCTTCAATAATTCAAGCCACCTTCTTTGCCTAAGATTCAACTCCTTCTGAGTATAAACATACATAAGGATCTTATTATTAGAGAATATGTCAATATGAACTCCATAGATATAATGTCTCCAAATCTTCAAAGAAAAAACAACGACTAACAATTTTAAGTCATGAGTAGGGTGGCTCTTCTTATGAACTTTCAATTGCCTAGAAGCATAGGCTACCACCATACCCCGTTGCAACAATACATAACAAAGCCCAATACGAAAAGGATACAATATGAAACCATCATTACCTTCGGTCAAGGACAAAACTAGAGCCGAAGTTAATTTATCTTTCAACTTCCCAAAATTACTCTCACACTTATCCGACCATAAGAACTTGGCCTTTTTCTGGGTCAACTTAGTCAATGGGAAAGCCAAAGTTGAAAATCCCCCCATAAATCTCATATAGTAACCGGCTAGACCCATGAAACTCTGAATAGCTATTAGAGTTGCAGGTCTAGTCTACTTCTTAACCACCATAACCTTTTATGGAACTACCATGATCTTTTCAATAGAGATAACATGACCAAGAAAGGTCAAAACTTTTAACTAAAACACTCTTAGAGAACTTGTCATATAAATGATGATCCTTCAATGTTTGTAACACGGAATTGAGGTAATCGAAATGATCTGCCTCACTTTTAGAATAGACCAAGATGTCATCAATGAAGACAATGACAAACAAGTCCAAGAACGGATGGAAATCCCTATTCATAAAATCCATGAATGTCGCAGAGGCGTTGGCTAACCCAAAAGACATAACTAGGAACTCATAGTGACCATACCGAGTTCTAAAGGTGGTCTTAGGGATATCCACTTCCCTAATCTTAAGTTAATGATAACCCGACCTAAGATCAATCATAGAGAAACACTTCGCACCTTGAAGTTGATCAAAAAAATCATCGATCCTAGTTAGATAATACTTATTCTTTATGGTCACTTTGTTCAACTGACGATAATCAATGCACCTACGAAGGAAACCATCCTTCCTATGAACAAACAACACGGTAGCACCCCAAGGAGACACACTGGGATGGATGAAACCTTTATCTAAGAGGTCCTTCAATTGCTTCTTAAACTCCTTGAACTCTGCCGGAGCCATTCTATAAGGAGGGATAGAAATTGGATGAGTGTTTGGAACAAGGTCAATCCCAAAATCAATTTACCAGAAATATAATCGGGGAAAACCTCGGGAAACCTATTAACCACGGGAATAGATTCTAGGGAAGGACCTTCTGAGTTAGAATCTATAACTTAGAACAAATGGTACAAACAGCCTTTAGAGATCAAGTTTTGGTCTTTAAGAAAAGAAATAAACTTCCCTTTAGGCACTAAAGAACCCCTTTCCCATACAATGATCGGCTCATTGGGGAATTTAAATGTGACCCTATAGGTTTGGAAATCGAAGGATGCATAACATGAATGCAACCAATCCATTCACAAAATAATATCAAAATTAACCATATCCAACTCTATCAAGTCTACAAGAGTTTGTCTACCACTAATAGAGACCACACACCCCCTATAGTCCCTATTAACAACCACAAAGTCTAATATCAAAGTAGAAATAGAAAAAAGAACTGACATAGTCTCAAGACCAAAACAAAGATACACAACCACAAATAAGGTCACAGAAGAAAGAGTAGACCCTAAATAAAGGAAACAATACACATTATGGGAGAAAAATTTCAACATACTTGTGACAACATTGGGAGTGGCTTCAAAATTCTAATGAATAGCAAGTGCAAACAAATAATTCTAGCAAGTGCAGGTACAAACAATAAAAGTAAAAGCAAAAATAGCATATTTTGGTGCAGGAGCAGATAAAGTAGCAAGAGGGGCCCTATTGTCCCAAATAGATGTGAGGAGGGGCATTCTCTCTATACGTGCCCAATCTAACCATATCTAAAATATCTATTCCCCCTTCTCACAATAACCATGTTGAGGTTGACCACAAAATCTACAAGGACGGTGGGGATGAGCCTGCTTATCACCACTAGCCTAGAATTAGGTACCTTGTGTCCAAAACTCACCATCAAAATGAGATTGACAATCCCCTGATGACTTAGGGTAGGGTGCATAAATTGAGTAATAAGAACCTGAACTCCCCCACTTCTTTCTTGGCCACTTTCTACTATCTCTACTACTTTTCTCAGAATATCTAAATTTCTTTCTTTGCCTTTCACTAAACTTAACTTGTTTCTTTTTTTCTTCCTCTACTTATTGTATATACATAACAAATCAAGAAATGTCCATATTTTTAATCAACAAAGTCGCCTTGCTCTCAAGCACCAACTCGCGGGACAAACTTGAAGCAAACTTATGCATCCTAGACCTTATGCTAGAAACCATCTCGGGATCATACTTAGACAACTGATGGAATTTCAAGGCATACTCCTTCAAAGACATCCTCCCTTGCATCAATTTCACAAACTCTTCCACTTTAACTTTTCTTAATTCTTAAGGAAAGAAGCAGTCAAAAAAGGCCTCAAACAAATCCTTTCATATGGCAGAACTTGCATCCACACCCCTTGACATATCCCACCTTTTGTACCATTGGTTTGCTATATCCTTCAATTAGTTGGAAGCAAATTTGTCAGCCTCAGCCTCCAAAGCATGTATGATCCGAAAGATCTTCTCAATTTCATCAATAAATCCTTGAGGATCTTCCTCAACCTTGGTACCCATGAACATAGGAGGGTTCAACCTCATAAAATAGCCAACTCTTGTAGCCTCAGAAGAAACGATAATCGGAGCACCACGATCTGATTGAGAGGATACCAAATGAGTCAAGAGGTTGATAGAGCGATAGAACTCAGCATTAGTAGCATCCCTTCGAGGTGACTGATGGGGAGAGTTACTCTTATAGTCGGGGTTGGTGGGGACAAATGGAACCCCATAAGAATAGTAAGATGCCACAACCCTAGCCCGTGTCTGTACCCCAAAAGTTAGACGAGCTCCATACATAGGGCCCTCAGTTGGGCATGAGTCATTTTCCTAAATATCAGATCTCCTTAGAGGCATGATCTGAAAGATAAGCAAATAGAAATTAGAGAAATCCAAGACATTAGACTCTAACGATCGAGATTAAAACATAATAAAGGGAAATATTTCTAAATGTCTTATAGCCCTTCCTTAGTAAGTGTGTCACACTTTACACACATAAAAGATACTCTACTTGACAAGGTTTTATGGACACCCAACTAGACATGAACCTAGGTTTTGATACTAACTTGACACGACCTGACACCGGGTTTTGTCGTATAGAAATCTCAAGCCCAACCTAAGTTGGAGATCGCCCTGTCAGCCCAACCTAACCATCACATCAATCCAAAAGTGTTGGATGAACTCCAACCATAAATCAAGGTAGCAGTAACAAAACTAATGTCTTAACTTAGACAATGTCTAAATATTTCATTTACATTAACATTAAAACCAACATACCCATGTCCACAATCATCCATAATGCCCCTAGACAAATCCAATGTCTACATATGCCAGGACAAGTCCCCTGACAATATCCAAACCAAGTCTAAATAAGTCTATGATGAAAGATTAGAGACTATAAAATGTATGACTTTTGAAAAATGGAAGCTCACCACTTCAGTGTCAATACATGAACCCCCGACACCTGTCACTATACAGGAAGAGAAGAAGAAGCTCTGACCCCTATATCATATTGGGACATAGCATTCAAAGATGGTTTGTGGTGGGAACGCTGGCATGTTACTCCAGGATAAGGATAAAAATGGAGTAATTATTCAAAATCAAGTCAAATAAACATATTCAACCCCATTCATGTTCATGGGCATGTATATGGATATATATATATATATATATATAAAATATGTTCAAAACGTGCCAAATAAAATAAGACTTAACAAGCATTCTTGATGCATTCAATCATGATTCACGAAGTGTAGGAATATGACCTTCCATACTTATAGATTCAAACATTTCTTATTAGTCAAGGGACTTAAGTCACAAGACATTCATTAGGAAAGTAACTTAAACCACAAGTCATTTCATTGGGCAAGGGACTTGAACCACAAGCCATTTCATTAGGCAAGAGAGTTGAACAACAAGCCATTTCATTGGGGAAGGGTCTTGAACCACAATCAATTTGATTGGGAAAGCCACTTGAACCATGAGCCATTTCATTAGGAAATTGACTTGGACCACAAGCCAATTCATTTGGAAAGAGACTTGAACCATAAGTCATTTCATTGGGCAAGGGACTTGAAAAATAATCTATTTTATTGGAAAAGGGACTTGAACCACAAGCCATTCATTTCTCATTGGCAATTTTATACCTTACTTAGTTCGAGCACACATCAATTTCATGTTTAAAGAATTTGCCCCTTCTAGCCATCAAACCAACAAGGTCATACATTAACTAATTACATGGATAAAAATTCCCTTACAATACTATTTACCAACCACTAACACTTATTGGGTCATTTCCCTAGTTCAAACCATTATCAATATCTGACTAGTGATTTCTCTTAGACAATTTCACAAACACCTTGTGGGCATGCCTTCACCAAGGCTAAAATTATAGTAGAAATCATCATTATTAGGGTTTCTCAAGACACATTTGTTAAAACACAAACAAAAAGTACCCACATATGCAAGTCATCACCAATATAATATATAATGAAAAGTTTAAATAAGAGTCAACATTACATATCACTAGACATCAAAACCCTTATCATATTATTTCAACTCATCATTTACAACAATTAATCCAAGTTTAAAATACATGACTTTTGGCTTATTAACAAAGGAAAGAGTTACATGCCTTAAAAAAGATAATCCACCAAGAAATTGACTCCTCTTTGACTTTAGATAACACCCCTTGGAACCCTAGCCTCTAATCTTGTTTTAAGAAGTTTTGAGAGTGTTTAGGATTTTTTTGGTCTTAAAAATAAGGGTTTAGGAGGCCACAATGCCTTATATAGTCAGGGGAATTAAAGGTTTTGGGGTAGGAAATATCCACAAAGCCCTTGGTTTTAAAGCTGAAAAGTGACTTCCTTGGTAGGTATGACTCTCTTAAGTCAATCGTACACTAGGGAACGAGTGGTTCCCTAACTCGTACCCTTGGCCTCACCAAGTACCCCTAGACTTTTAAAGGTATGACCACACACCCTTGACTCATACCTTATAGTATGAATGCTATTCTAAACCATAACCACAATAGTGTAACTTGGCTAAGTACCAAGCACCATACGACTTGGTTTGGTACAAATTGTACACTATGATACGATCATGGGGAGGACAAGTCATATCTTGGATAGTGTGTAACCCCTACCAAAGTTCCCAGGGTACCATAGGGGGTCACTAAGTCATATCTCGTGGGTACAATTAGTACCTTGAGTCGTACCTAGTCCAGAATCTCCAGTTAAGGGAACTTTTTCTAAGTGTCCAAAGCCTAGGTGTTTCACCAGTTAATCATCCCAATCCATCCATTATGATATATCCTAGTCTTGGTTATTCATATACTAGTCGTTCCATCCCATACCAATACCCATCTTTATCCATCTAAAAAGAAATACCAGTCTCTCCTTACAAGTAGATCGAATATTTGATCCATAAATAACATAGGGAAGTTGTCTTTTTAGTCCATGAATTTTGATTCTATTTATTTATACATACTCTCCA
The DNA here is from genome assembly GCA_030864215.1 of Capsicum pubescens. Lineage (NCBI taxonomy): Eukaryota > Viridiplantae > Streptophyta > Magnoliopsida > Solanales > Solanaceae > Capsicum > Capsicum pubescens. The sequence continues at coordinate 185,438,895 of CM061546.1, forward strand.
CCCTGTGATTGGCCCTAAAGGAATCTATTCATTTTTCTCATTCGATACGATGGTGATTCCTCCTTTCGTCAATACACAATCCACAAGCTAACACTTGTACTATTGGATATTGGGTAAACTAAGACCACATCAAGCTACTTAATGTAACACCCTGAGACTATCCCTTGGATGTCACATAGTGCTTAGAATCATAAATGATCCCAAGCTAACACATGATACTAACATAATTCATGAGCAACTTAATAAAATTACACAAAAATAGAAATATTAAACAAAAGTAAAGTCATTAGTTGAACTAGTTCAATACAATATTGTTTAAAAACATCTACAACACTAGGTTTTACAAAAGAAAACTAAAATTGAATGAAACTCTGACTTATTGTCTATGAAGTTGATATGTCTTTGTTTCATGGCATTTTCGATACTTAAGATTAGGAAATTATGCAAGTAATTAGGTATTCATGTTAGATGTGATGTGTGTCTGTGATGATTTTGTAGTAAAATAGAGTTTGGAGAAAAGAATGAGAAAATGGAAAGAAGATTTATTTAAAAGGCTACCCACGAGTCAACCTATGACTCGTGGGTAGTACCTATGAGACATGTATACCCTTTATGGGCTGAGTTATGATGACAAACATTTCTCCTGATTTCTATGTGCCATAGGTACAACCTATGATCTGTAGGTATCAATTGTAAGTAGAACTTTTAAAAGGCTGAAGATTTCTCTGTTTTCCATGATTCAAGGCATGATTCGTAGTTGTACCTATGACTAAACCCATGAATCATTAGTTGATGTTGACTCTGCTTTCCTACTATATTTATGATAGGTTTTTACTTGTATCTATAAATACCCTTTGGATGTTTTATTATTAGTTTATTCACTTTATAAACTTTTGACATTATTTTAAATTCTAAGATACATTATTGATCTTGAAATTATTGCTCTTGTTTTATAGTGATTAGAATTAATCTGAGATTTTAGATTTTAATTCTTATTCTTTGTAAATTCATCCTCGTGCTTTCATCTATTACAACAATATGTAGAACAACCCCATATCTAGGGTTGTGGGAACCCTAATGAATTAACAATGCAGGATAAGTGTAAAATAATTATTGAATGGTATTTTTGCATGTATTGAGGTTTCCTTCACTTTGATTACTTTCTTAATGGTTTCACATGTTAGGGACTTTCCATTATTTTAGACTTCCTCAAGAAAGAAGTACAGATTGGAAAATGAAATCATAATAGTAATTTGAACCTATCACCCTTCATCTAATTAACTTGAGATCGAAAGGAGATAGTTATTCTGAGGTCATAAAATAGGGGCTAGTAAAGTGACACTATATGATAGAGAGGAGATTAGTGAAATTCACACAAACAAAGGTAGATAAATGGTTAGTTTCTACATAACTTGTTATATTCTGCATAGAAGGCACCGAGATATTTTGACAAGCATGAAGAGTTTGTTGAGTTATGAAGTAAGGGGAACACAATCCTAGTGATCATCTCATATTGATAGCAACCTTAATTAAGAAACATCATTACTATTACTCATATTTTCACCAAACCTCAATTTTACTTTCTATAATTTCTAATTACATCAGTAAGCTCATGATAGATTTCTGACCTATTCCTCATGAGATCGACCCTAACCTGGTTGGGTTCTATATTTGAATTTGCAACAACTTTATACTTTCTTGGAGCTATAGTTTTGGCAACACCAAATTTTAGTATCACTGTAAGGGAATGTGATTATGAATTGATTGATTGAGTTTGTTAAAGTTGTTGATTTCATTTGTTGATTTTGTTTTTCTACTATTTTAAAGGCACACACCGGTGTATGCCCAATACTCGTAGTTAAGGAAATCCCCAGTTTCTATTTAATTCATAGCTTCAATGGAACTTAAGAAAAATATGTCAGATGGAGAGAGTAGAAAAGTATGATCAAGGATCCCAGAATAAAGGGGTGCATGATAACCCAACCACATTGAATCGAACACCTCAGCATAGTGTTCAAAAAAATGCTGAGCAAACCACTGCACAATTAATAGCCAAAGAAAATGTTAGGTTATCAGTTACCTGATATTCTAAGGATATGTCTAGAAAAGAGGAAGAAGTTAATCAAGAAACACTTGACAAAGTAATAATTAGAAGGAACAAAGGTCAACCACTAGATTGTTATTACTTGCCAGTTTATTATAATCCAGAAGAAGATTTAGGGTATGTTAAAATAATTGAGACAAGTGTTATTATTTCTCCAAAATTGCCCCAAGGAACAAAAGTTGATATTACAAGTGCAATGATCCCATTATTATAGTTGAAGGGAGTGTTTGTTGGTTAGCCTTGTAATGATGCAAACATGCACCTTATGAACTTTGTAGGGATTTGGACTTTGTACAATATGTTTGGGGTGAGTTAGAAAGCTATACAACTAAGGTTTTTACCATTTTCTATAATAAGAGAGGCGACTTTATGGTTAGAATAGTTAGTGCATAGATCATTTACCACTTGGAATAAGTTGAGGATGAAGTTCTCAGATTAATTTTTCCCACCCTCTTGAATTTTGCAATTAAAAGATGAGATCTATAAGTTTAGATAGTTATAGAGGCACTACAAGAGACATGGTTGAGGTTCAAGAAGAAACTAATTATTATTCTAAACCACATAATCACTGGAAGGAACTTTCTGGAGATATTCTACAGAGCCTTGAATGCAAATACTAAGGCTTTAGCTGATACTATTGAAGGGGGAGCATTGAGTCTTCATATTGAGCAGCCTGCAAAAATCATAGACTGGATCACTAAAACCAACCTAGGGTGGCATACTCGAGAAGAGTTCATTTAGTTGATACTTATATTATTAGTGCTTCCAATAAGAAGGGGGAGTTAGATGAGATAGTGGCTAAAGATATAGCAAAACTTAGCAAGAAAGGTAAATACAGTGGGTTCGCGTGGTAAAGCTTCTACACATCAAAAGTATGATTCTTAGAAGAAGAAAAGTACTTGGATAGATAAATACAGGTTTTTGAGCCAAAGGCCAATGTTCTAATCAAGATACTTGTAAGTCTAGGGAGGGGAATCAAGTTTGAAACTACTATAGAGACTGGTATAGAAACGGAAGAAAAAAGAGCATGATGGTGAGTTGAGAAGAAAAGGATGATTACAAGGAGAAGAGTGGTCGTTATGTTCCATTAGGGAACCTTGATACTGAGTCTAGATGTTTAACAATGAAAGCATTTCTTTCAAAGCTTGTGAATGGTTTTGATAGCCAACAAAATTGACTTAAGGAGATTAAGGCAAGCATATCAGGGTTGTGACACAAAGTAGATTCACATGCAATTGAAATTAAGCAACAATTTGGTCAAACATCATCAATATTAAATCAACATCAATTAGGCACACTACTTAGAAATACTATTCAAAATTGAAAAAACAATAGTCACTGCCTAGCTATCACCACTCGGAGTGGTAATGTAATGCTCTGAAATCCTGTCCCGGAGCATCACACGGTGCTTAAGGCTACAAGTAGCCCCAAGCTAACCCTTTGAGCTTGCTACTTAGTATAAATCTTACTTAAAGATAAGGGGAGCAAAATAACGAATCATGTCTAACTAAAATCCGAATAAGTACTGTGAAAGTAACAAAATACTGAAAATCAAAATATACTGACCATCTAGTCTGACAAAGCCTCTAATACTCAACAATCTAGAGAGCCATTGGGACAGATCCCCAACTGACTTGAACTGTACTGAAAGTAGTAGAACAACTACTAAAAATAGTGAAGTGTCTGGAAATAGGTCCTCGAACCATGAGGACTCACCACTGTAAAGGTGGAGATAAAGGCACTCGGGATCACTGACGCTGCTGGGACTGAGCACCTAAACCTACATTATGAGACAATGTAGCACACAGACGTATATATGGATCAGTACTTGGGAATGTACTGAGTATATGGGGGTGTATGCAACTAAATATCAATACAATAATTATTTATGGAAAACATACATGGTTTGTAGATGACTCACATAGCTTGAATAAAACTCTCATAAATCATGAATAATGAAACATGTAGTATAATTCACGTGAGCCATTACACTTTATTCTAAATTTGTATTCTTTCTTTGATCTCAAGTTTGTAAACTAGTTGAACTCTTAAAACAAAAACTTTTAGAACATGCACTTTAGTTTTTTGAAAATAAGGAACTTCTTTGAAACTCAAGGACTTAAAACCTTAATAAGTTTAAGACTTGAGACTCTAGGAAACTTGGGAGTTTCTTCAAAGTGATATAAACCATGTGAGCTACATAGAGTCCAACGTCTTGCCCACATTGGGGAGAGCTGTTCTATCCTTGCCATTAGAGTAGAACCTTTTACTTTTAGTGATCACTATCTTAACCCACTTGGGGTAAATCAAATCCTGCAGTGGCTCATAGTTCTAGGGCATGAGACCGTGGAATCAAGCCCAACTCAGTTCTAAATACTACTCCCATACTTAAGCTCAGAACATTTAAGAAAAATCCACCTTAAACAACTCAGAAATATGCAATGGAAGCCAACTATGCTTCCCTTTAGCTTAAATCAAATGGTGTGGATATTCTTTCTTAGCTTAGAAATTAAATGAACTCTTTTATTGAAACTTTGGTAGACTATCACCAATAAGCTTTAAAACATTAATAGCATGGAAATATCAATACACTTCTTCAAACACTTTAGAAAGTATCAACAATTCATTCTTGGACTTAAGGCATGTATATTCTTAAAGGATGACAATTTCACAATAAAGTTTAATTCATGACACCAATCTTGCAAACCCTTGAAAATATTAAATCAATATAGAAATGTGCAATTTATAGCATGAATTATCAATTCAAATCATAAATAAGTGAAATAATCATGCGATTCAAAGCTTGAAGAACTTATCAATTCATATTCTCAAAATAATATAATTTGGGTATAGACCCACTTGCAAAAACATGAAATTCATTTGTAAAAATTGAATCTTTGGGCACAAGAACGAAAGAAGTGTTCTTGTTCAAACCCCACATACCTTGAATTAGGAGCTTTGGATGAACTCGAGCCCTTGGGACTCTATTCGTACACTTGAATGGATATTCTTGATACTCTTGGTTTGAGGAATGCAATTCTTGAATCAATTTGAAGAATTAATGGTGAACTTAGGAGATTCTTCGAATTGGGTTTGGATGCTTAGTGTTTTTAATTGAAAGAATTCTTAGAGAAAAGTCGTATATGATGCTTGGAATGACCTTGGATTAGGTGTTTGGATGATTTAAGAGTCTTGGGAAAATTCCAAAGTGCCCTTTTTAACTTCTATACAAAGATGGAAAAATTGAATTGGAAAATCCAATTTTATGGGCCACCGTGACGCGCCACTATCATGGTAGCTCACAAAAATTTGACAAACGGAATTCTGGGGGTCACCGCGATGCAGTGCTATCTCATTGTCCCACTAGTTGGGACCTGGAACTTCAGTACGACGCGCCACTATCACAGAGTTCCACTAGAAATTGACAATTGTCAAATAGACTCTCTCCGCAACGTGCCAAGCACTAAAATGACGTTGTTTTATGACTAGGACTTAAACTAGCCATAACTTCTTACCCGATTATCGGACTTGGGTGAATCTTATATCATTGAAAAGCTAATTAAATTTCCCACATGATAAAAAGTCAAAATTAGGAAAATTCTATATAATTTAAACGATACTCACTTAGGAAGTCATTCCTTAACCTTCTCGAGGAAAAATTAAGCTTAGGAAAAGTTTGGGGTATTACAATATCTCCCCTTTGGGAACATTCTTTCTCGAATGTTTCTAGTTAAGCTAAGAATATAGAGAAAACTGAGGATACATAGTTGAAACAAATGGCTAAATTGAATCTATATCTTTCTAAACTCTTGAATACTTTGGAGAATGCATGAAATTATATTAAGAATAGCTACATAACTGAATCTCTGATAAGAAAAGGACTAAATTAAGAAGGAAAGGTAGATTTGGCTTGATCTGAACTTGCGTATAATAGGTGCGGGTAATTGTCTCTCGTATCTGTCTTGGCTTCCCAAGTAGCACCCTCAACTGACTGGTTTCTCCATAATACTTTGACCAAGGGAACCCCTTTGTTCCTCATTCTACGGATCTGGTGGTCTAGAATCTCAACTGGAATCTCTTCAAACGAAAGGCTAGTTAGGATATCTGGGTTCTCTGAAGGATCCTCAATGACGGAATCACCAACATGCTTCTTAAGCATAGAGACATGAAAGATAGGATGCATAGCTGACAACTCTATTTGCAACTCAAGCTCATAGGCCACTCTCTCCACCCGACTTAGTATTCTATAGGGGCCAACATACCGGGGACTAAGTTTTACCTTTTTTCCAAACCTTTTCACCACTTTCATGGGCAATGATTTTACATACACCAAGTCATTAACTTCAAACTCAAGGTCTCTTCTTATCACATCTGCATATGACTTCTAACGACTCTAGGCTATCTTCAACCTTTCTCTAATCAACTTTACCTTCTCCATAGCCACAAACACTACATCAGGCCCAATCAAAGTAGCCTTACCCAGTTCAAACCAACCTATGAGTGATCTACATCTTCAATCATACAAAGCCTTAAATGGTGCCATCTTGATGATAGCATGGTAACTATTGTTATATGCAAACTCAATCAATGGTAAATGCTCATCCCAACTACTTTTGAAGTTAAGAGCATATGCTCTTAACATATCCTCTAAAGTTTGGATGGTCCTCTCAGCCTAACCATCTATCTGCGGATGAAAAGCAAAACTTAAATGAACTTGGGTACCAAGAACCTTCTGGAATTCCCCCCAATACTAAGAGGCAAACTGAGTACCCCTATCTGAGATGATAGAAAAGGGAACTCCATGCAACTTTACCAACTCTTGAATATATAATCTAGCATAATCCTCAGTTGTATAGGATGTATGCACAGGAAAGAAATGCACTGACTTAGTCAACCTGTCTACAACAACCCAAATAGAATCATAATGACGACGCGAAAGAGGTAAACAAGTAACGAAATCCATATTCACTTCTTCCCACTTCCAAGTGGTATACCAAAACCCCCCATAGGTTTCTCACCTTATAGGCTTGTGTACAGCAAGGCATGCCACTTGTCGGTTAAACTTGAGCATAAAGCACTATAGGAATTGAAGAAGCTAATTTTGGTTATAGTGATGTTACAAACCAGAGATTAGACAATACGAATGAGATGGGAGATGTTTTACTATATGATTATCAAAGTTTAGGCTTGTATAAAGAGAAGATGAAATGATACCATTACAATAAAATCGTTAACAAGGTATTCTAACCTGGAGATTTGTTGTTGTTGTATAATTCTAGTCTCTTCTTGTTTTCTTACAAGTTGAAGTGTAGGCAGTCAACGCTATTTACCATAGTAAGAATATTATCATATGTTTCGATTGATTTGCAATGATATAGGAATTCCTAATTGAAGGTAAACATCCATTGTGTTAAGCATTATATGGTAAGCATAGAGGAGTTAAAAGTGTGTGAGAGTATTAGATTTGGAGAAGTACGAGTCACCAAGGGAGCTAAGTCATGCTGCGACGTTAAATTAGTCTCTCCATGGAATGCAACCCATTGTCTTATTGGAGAAGTCTTAGTATCCAACATAGACACATCGTATTGCAAAATTGAATCAAGCATTGCTTGGGATAAAACCTGAGGTTTTAATGTTCACTTTATTTAAGAAAGGGAGCATGGGTAATACTGTGCAAGATAAAATTGCAAAATTTTGAACAAGTCTAGGTAAGTGGACTCATGACTAAACCCACAAGTCATGAGTGCAACCAATGACTCATGAGTAAAGTCATGGGAATTAGAATATAAATTTGAGTCTCTCAATTTCAACTACAACCAGAACATATGACTCATAAGTTGAACCCATGAGTCGTGTATTGGCCTCGTCGGAATCAGACTTAAAGTCCTAAAATTTTTTAGGCTTTATCTAATTCCCATAGGCCAACTTATTAGTCTTAGGTACAAAAAATGACTCATAGATTGAGTTGTAGGTAGACACCATGCCCTAGGCTAAAATTTAAATAAAAAATTGGTCGAGCCCTGCGACTCAACCCCAATTGGTCATTCTTTTAAATTAAAAACCTAACCCGATACAAACCCCACTCTTATCAAAATCCCACTAAAATTCAAACTTTTCCTCTTCCATCTCATACTCAAACCACCCTATTTCAAATCACCATCCCTGTGCATACCCAAATTTAAGACTTGTGCAAAAAATTACTTGTTCTTTCTTCTTCTTATATTTCCATCTTAAGGTAAGGTGTTCATGGTTCCAATTGTCTTGATGAATTGATTTTGATTTATGAAAATTATGATTACACTTAAGTAGAGTATAACTTGATTTACTTGGAGAATTCTTGAAATACTTCTGATCATTGAATTGGTCCATGTGCCTTGGCCTAATGTGATTGAAATTGATCTATAAAAGGGAAAATATTATTTAATTTGAATATGGAATTTTGGGAAGGAATTAAGAAACCCTGAGGTTTGACCCACATCCTAACTATGAACCATAAGTTGAACCCATGGGTCATGGGTTTTTCTCGTAGGAATCAGACCCAGAGCCCTAAAATTTCAGAGGTTTTATCTGATTTCCACAGGCCACCCTACAAATTGTTAGTACAACCTATGACCCGTAGGTTGCAGTCATAGGTTGTACTGGAAATGGAACCTTAGTTTTCTTTTCTTTTGTTGTTCAATTACTGTTATTCAATTACTGACACTTATCCTTATAGGTACTGTGGAACCAAAAGCTATATTGAAAAAGGGCGTACAATTTAGATTGAAAGACAAGTCTCCCCAGTAGAGTGGACTAGTGAAAGAGTACTCCATTGATACTGTTCCCTTTGCTTTATGCAAGACTCAGGACCAAACTCTGAGAGATACAATAGCCAGAGCTTCCATTCAACCAGGCTCTCTGCCTGCAACACTACTGATACCTCAATCTGGATCTCAGGCTCCCCCAACTTATTTATTCAGACTGGACCTAGGATGAAGGCTACACAGATATCACAATCACACTCTCAAGTCCCTACCTATTCTAATGAGTGAGAGAAATATTCTAGATCTAGTGATGGTGAGTAGGATTTAGCTATCCTTTAGTCTGAGAAGGGAGCAAAATCTGCTTCATGTATTAGTGATCGATAGACAAATGCCCCCAGTCTAATAATAGTGCAAATATTTTACAGGTTACTAAAGATTCATCTACTTTAGCTCTAGTAGCTCAGGAGCCCACATATATCTCCATCGTCCTAGTAGCTTAGGGCATTCTTAGATGGTTTGTGGCAAATATACAGTGTATATATAATACACACATTTCTATTATTGATAATGGTAAACCTCAATGTAGTATAGTTAAGGATCCTCGTATTGGGCTCACCACTTTGGTAGGGATTTATGACATGAATGTCGCCTTTGATAGATATGGGCTTGAATGGATGGGCGAGCATTCAGGATCATATAGCACTAAGATGGTGTGAGATTTCTATGTGTCCTATGTCACATCTATTGATTTGATCACACCGGCTAAGGGGAGAGCATAAGACCATCCCACATAGACTCATACACTGGTTAGAGGGGTTAGACTTTATTTTTCAGCTGAGATTATTCACTAATTTTTCCTTAGGTTAGACTTCATGGGATCAGCTACTATATCGAAGTTTAACTATAGATTGAGGGTTGTGAGGAGTAGAAAGACTATGAAAGAGCCTAAACAAAGGAAGAAAAGTTAATATTTAGTGAGATGGGTAGATCAGTAGATCACTAAGCTTGTTATTAATGTCCCTTGGGTCGAAGTGAAGACGAAGATAAAGCAGCTCTCGTTGCGCTTCACAGTAAAGTATTGATGGACCATTGTGAGGCACAATTTGAGTCTAATCGAAAATACTACCATATCATCCACGTAAGATTGTAGATAATATGATCACATGGAATTTGGTTGTATTGGTTGCCATCCTCATGGTTGTCTATGACATAGACTTTGCTAGGCACATTCGAGATATGATTCACGAGATGACCTTTCGAGATATCAACACTATCCATTTCCCCTACTTGATACAGAGTCGTTGTGATGCAGCAAAAATATCAGTATAATTGGATATTAATAATAGGGTTTGAGGCTATATGCACGACTAATATTGGGTTGATTCATGATGCCGTCAACCCCATTGCACTTTAGAAGGTACAACCATCTACATCTTCTAGAGAAGCCCATGTTTAGAGGCCTTTAAGCAAATAGTGGGTGGTGATGTTGATATAGGTATCCATAGAGTAGAGCCTTCTTCTATGGAAAGTAGTGAAAGGGCTACGGGCACTTCAGTTCCAGCCTCTACTTCTAAGTTCCCCCTTGTCTATCGGGTTTTAGGCATGGTGACAGTACCATGTGTTTATTTATGTCCATTGGTGGACCGATAATAGGAGTTGAGTAAGTGTCAGACACAAACCAACACTTAGTTGGTTAAGTTATTTAGTTATATTAGTTTGTGGGTGTGGACTACATTGGAGGAATCTCAGGTGTGAGCAGAAGTGAGGATGATTAACTCATACAAAGAAGTTTAATAGGGAGTTGCAAGGTTAGATTAATAGTTTTTAGTTCTGAATGGAAGACCGATTCTGTGAGGCTTACGTTCCTAACTTATCGATCTTGCATGAAGAGGTGACTAAGTTGAGATCGGAGTTTCATACTTTAGCTAAGAGCCACATTTTTGTGATCTTGGTTTTACCTTCTTTTATACAGCCATTGCCCACACCACCACTATTGATATTTGTTATATTAGTTAAGAATGATTAGGCCCAGACTATGAAAGTCATGAAAGGATGAGAGTATGCTGAGTAGAAACATAGCTCGGATGAATTTAGGTTGTCCATAAAGAAGGTCACCACAGACTCCATTATTTAGTTTGAGATTGATATGAGTAATTATGCCCAGTGTGAGTTGGGTGCCTCCTCTAGTCGAGCACCACCACCACCTCCTGGTACCATACCTGACGTGCCTCTAGATTACCATGATGGGGGCGAGCCCACATCCAATGCCAAGAATATCTTAGGCATGTTTCTACACTCATATGTTCTTCATTTTCTAGTATGCACTAGGGACAGTGCATCAACTTCGAGATAGGAGTTGGGGTGTACTAACCACTCGAGATTTTTATTATTATGTCTCTTTTTCTATGGTATTCTATCATCGTAGCCAACGTGTTTAGGTATTTTATTGTATTAGTGGTATCTGTTATGTTTTGTGTTGTTTGATTAGAAAAAAATAAGGAAACTTAATGCAGTCAAATTTTTGTGTTTTCATGTGTTTAATGAAACCCCTCCTAAATTTTTATGAACTCTGTGTTGTGAATATATGTGTGACCATTGTTGAATATTATAGTGGCATAGTATGAAAGACAAAATAATAACAACATAGCATCGCATGAACCAGAAATGTAGTAGTTGATAATATAACCCTGTACTATCAGTGTTAAAGGTATGTACCTTGTTCACTTTGTGTATTTAATCTAGAACTTTCCCGATTAGTCTTTCCTAGTTTATTATAGTTGGTTAGGACATGATCATAGGACATGTTTAAATAAGTCCACTCTTAGCATAAAAGATCAACCAAATAAGAATAAGTACCCCTTATTCCCTAATTTCAACCTATATATACCTATTTTTTTGTTTCAATCTTTTCACCTTTTCATTTTATTATGATGAACCTATTCAGCCCTTGTCCTTCCTTGGACATTGTGTACCTTAACTTTGACAAATTGCTTAAGTTGAGGGAGGCTATCATAGGGGTGTGTAGTCCAAGATAGGTAAGAAGAAATATGTTGAATAAAATAAAAGAAAGTAGGTTTGGCTGTGGTAGAGAAGTGTGAAAAAGAAAAGGACAGACAATGAAAAAAAAGAAAAAAAAATACAAACAATGTAGGAAAACACACCCAATCCGAATAGCAATAACAAAAAAAGGAATAAAAGAAGTATGGTTAAGTAGTGGAGCCAACACTATAAGTGTAGTGTCAAGGAATGTGTGTCACTATTTCCCGTATGTACCATAACTATGCCCAAGACTACATTACAAGCCTAGAAAAGTCCTACAGTGATCCTAGTACAACTGTCCGAAAAACTAAGGTATAGAAAATAAGGGAAAGTCTATGGTATTTTATGCACATTGTTTGAACATCATTGAGAGTGTGAGTGTTTAATGTAGTCTCTGCATTGACATGCATTATGATACTTTGGGATTTGGGACTTCCTTGTTGTGACGGTACATGGGTTGTATTATTAACTACATATTTTTTCGGGTAGTGTCAATTGCATAACTGCTTGATTGTCTGTTGCTAATTTAATGCTATTACTTGATTCTATTTGTTTCATGTTGTTGTTCTACATGGATCCATATAGCGGTTTCTAAAGTTGTGAATAGGAGGGGGTAAGAAGTTTGAGCTAAAATAAGTTGAATGTCATAGGTGCCTTAAGTTTCCTTTAGTTAAGCATCGTGTTTCCCTATATATGTTAGTTGCCTGAGGATAAGAAAATGTTTTAAGTTGAGATTGTTGATGTGTCATGGATTCATGGCACTTTCGATGCATAAAATAAGGAAATTTTGTTAGATATTATGTCTGTTTGTGTTGATTTTTCAAGAAAACAATGTTTGGAGCAAAGAATGAGAAAAATAGAATGAAGATTTGCTAAAAAGGCTACCCACAAGTCAACTTACAACTCATAGGTAGAACCTACGAGCTGTGGATACCATTCGTGGTTTGATTTTTGAAGACAGACATTGTTCCTAATTTCGACGAGCGTACCTATGAGTCGTAGGCATAACATATGACCTGTAGGTAGCTATGTGATCTTAAAGGCTTAAGATTTCTCTAATTTGCACGATCCAAGGCATGATTCATGGGTCATACGCACAACTCAACCCACGAATCGTAAGTTGATGCTGATTTTGATTTCCTACTCTGTTTAGGATAGGTTTTTCTTTGTATCTACAAAAACCCTTTCGATATTTTATTATCAGTTTACGTACTTTTTGCACATTTGACATTACTTTGAGTTCTAAGATACATTATCGATCTTGGAATTATTGATCATTGTTTTTAAGGTTTGCAATTGATTTGAGATTTTGAGTTTTCATTTTTATTCTTCGTAAGTTCATCCTTATGCTTTTATCTGTGGAATCTGTGTTTGTTTTTACAACCATGATTAGCTAAACCCAATAATTAGGTTTGTAGGAACCCTAATGAATTAACAAAGTAGTCTAAGTGTAAAGTTATTCTTGAATGGTGTTCTGGCATTTATTGGGTTTTTCTTTGCTTTTATTACTTTCTTAATGGTTGCAAAATTTAAGAACTCAGGATACATGCTCAGGAGAGAGGTAGAAATTTGGAAAAGGATATCACAATAGTAATTTAAAGCTATCAACCTTAATCAAATTAACTTTAGATCGAAAGGAGATAGTTAATGTAAGCTTATAAAACAAGGGTTAATAATGTGACACTCTGAGATCAATAGAATATGAGTAAAATTCACCCAAACCGAGGTTGAGATCCAGTTAGGAGTAATATAACTTGTTAGATTTTGCAAGCAACGCACTGAGATAGTTCTACAAGAATGAACAGTCTATTTAGTTAAAAATTTAGGGGAAAACAATTCTAGTGATCGTCTCATATTAACAAAAAAAAAACTAATTGCCCAACATTGTTACTATTACTATTATTTTCACAAAATCCATTTTACTTTCCTTAATTTTGAATTACATCGGCAAGCTCGTGATTAATTTCTAACTTATTCCTTGCAGGATCAACCCCAACCTGGTTAAGTTCTATATTTTACTAGCGATCATATTATACTTTCTTTGAGGTGCAATTTGGGCTCTGACTATAGGTAGTCGAGCCAATATCCCTAACTATCCCTAATCAATACAAATAAATACAAAAATTAAATAATATAACAATAAATGGCTTGAGTCCTTGATTAAAGAGAACTCACCACCTGCTGGCTAGAAGCTACGAACTGCCTGATCATGATGTTGTGATCAACAACTGATACCTATATTATGAAATGTTGTAGCCAAACATACGTATATATGGTAAGTACTTCTGGAATATACTGAGTATATAAGGGGTGCATGCAATGAGTAAAAATCGATATGTGTCATAAACATAAAAACATGGATGCTTAGTATAGATAGACTCATGGTCTTCATGAATAAAATTAAAGGCTGAAATGTTTTAAAACAAAAGTAGTAAAGCATAATCAGATAAAGCCAGTGAGACATTATACTTAGTTTCAAAAAAAAAAATCTATAGGAGATTCTTACAATTGACATAAAACCATGAGAGAAACATGGAGCCCAATTTCTTACTCCCGTTGAGGAGGGTTACTCTCTACCTTGTCATTAGTATATAACCTGAATTAGAGATATCACTAAAATAATCCCATTTATGAAAGGGAGACACCCTCTGGAGAAGACCTCTTTAACGTAGGGTAGTATGTCATTTCTAAAATTTGGGTGCACAGAACCCATATTCTGTCGGTGCTAAATAATACTCCCGAAATATACTAGTGCTCATAATATATATAAAATTCACCATAAAGTAAGAATATAGGTTTATATATCTAAAAACCAATCATGCTTAGGTTTCTAAATCATGTTCATTAACAAATATGTGGATTTCATATCATCTTTGAGATCATAAGATCAAAATTAAAATCGTACTCATGTTGTGATAGACTGTAATCTGCAGTAGTTATCTTGAATTTCTCGTAAACTGATTAAATCATGCTAATTCATGTACATTTACAAAACTGAACATGATAACTGATACCAAATTTGTAACTCAAATTTGGACACGAAACTAAATAAACTTAAGGAAAGCTATTACCTTGAGCTGAGTCTGAGTTAGCGAAAAAGATTTGAGGATATTTGGTCCACATGTCAGCTCCTACTTCCCAAGTAGCTCCCTCAACGGACTTGTTTCGCCAAAGAACTTTGACTAAAAGGACTTCTTTGTTCCTTAGTCTACAAATCTGATAGTCTAGGATTTATACTGAAATCTCTTCGAAAGAGAAGTTTTGAATATCTATGCCCTATATAGGGACTACAACTGCTGAGTCACGTATGTACTTATCAATCAAGGAGACATAGATCACTGGACGAACTGAGACTAGATCTGAAGGCAATTTGAGCTCATGAGCTACTTTGCCAAAGCGACTGAAAATTTCGAAGGGACCAACATATCGAGGAATGAGTTTTCCCTTTTTGCCAAATCTGTTCACTCCCTTCATAGGAGAGATATCTAGATACACATAGTCACCAATCTCAAACTCAAGATCCTTTACTGAACAAGCATGAATAGGAAAATGAGAACATAGCTGAGTCTGAAACGTGATGCATGAACTGAATACTATGAACTAAATATTATGAAATAAACTGATCCCCTAAATACAGGGCTTATGGCTGAGATTGAAACTTAAGGGTCAACTTATGAGTACCCTCTATTCCAAATTGGATTAATTACATGAAGAAATAATGGGATGTTTATGTTATGAAAGTTCGGGGGTTTATAGTGTATCTTCTCCTTGGGACGCTATGTCTCTTCAAAAATGCTGACTTGGCTGAGATGTTGAGAAAAACTGGGGCAATGGAAAAGGCAACTGCAAACTAAATCATAATAGATTATCTGAGATCTTAAATTGAGTAATGATACATAGACTGAGCTAAACTTGCTTTTATCTAGTTGGTTCATCTGAGAATGGTTACAGTCATGAGACTTTGGATAGTACATCTAGATGGAAGGGATGGGAACCCAAGCCATGCGTACTTGTCTGTCTGACAGCTAAACTAAAATACTAGCTTTGCGGATTAACTCATGCTGAAAACTTATAATCGACAAGAGCCTTTCTTTAAAACCCTTTCTATAGAGTTCTAGTGGCTTTAGGGTGCAAGGAAACCTTGGAGTGATCTAATTAAGATAGCTGAATAAGAAAATTATCACTTGGCTAAATTTCGGTAAGATGAGTTGAGGTCTACGAATAAGATTTAAAATGAGGTGACTAAGCCTCCTGTACAGCAATTGAGACTACACGAAATATTCACGTGGGTGTTGAGCGCGAGAGCATAAATATTTTGACTTATATAATTAACTGGATAACTGATAGTTGAATACTAGGCATTTAAGACTGAACTGTACTTATTCTGAATAGCTGAACTGAGGCTGGAGAATATTATGCATAGGAGGTAAGAACTAACTGAGTAACATGAGGTAACTTGAGCATGGATTCATGAGGTCTATATTATTTGTGAATACGGGACCAAGTATATGACATGATTTGGAAACATTCTATATACTGAGGTACTGAAATACTAATAACTGAGTAACTGACAATTGTACGCTAGGGTCAAGCAAGTCTGAAACTGAACAAAGTTTCTGATCTGATTACTAAATTGAAGCTGACATTATAACTAAGGCGGTAACTGGGACTCATAATGGAACTAAATCCTGTGTCCTAATAACTGAATATTGATAACTGAGGTTTAGACTGATATTGTAGTAGTTAATTCTGAGACTAAACACTGATCACTGAGTACTGAATACTAAAACTGCAACTGAGATAGAAACTGAGTTTAGATAGTTATGTAATAAGGACTGATATAACTCAAGGATCCAAATGTACACTCACACTCAATACTTTCCCAACTTCTAAATACTACCTCTTGATAGCTATTTATTTGCACACCAACATGATATTCAAGCCTATCTTCATAACTACACCCTCGTGTACAATAAGTATGGAACAATCTTATCTTAATATGTAATATCCACTCTCTCCCATCTATGAAACTTCTCATCAATACATAGCTTTCACAAGGAGAGCTAACTGAAGGGTTGAATTAGGAGGACCTGAAGCATAAATGGTCACTAACAGAACTTAGACACTTAACTGAAGCCTGTGGAATAGAATATAAACATCATGTATTCACCAAGAAATCTAAACTGAGGATATGCATACTATAGTCTGAATTTAACAAATCAGTATGGGCGTAGCAGGAGTCACGAAACATGAGTATATTGTAGGTCATAATATGTTTACATGAGTCATGAGCTGCATGACCTGAGTTTTGGAGTTTTCTGTATTCGTGGGACATGATTTGTATTACTGAGGAGAATAAAACTAAACTCCTTATGCTGGGAAATAGAATCGTACATGATTCTATAAAAAGCGTGCGAATATAAACTGGGTTCATAGAACTGAGATATGAAACATGCATAGGCATTATGCTGACTAGAGTACGAAACTTTACACTGAGATAAGAATGGCTCTGGAATCATTTTCCCCTTACTGCCCTTCTATACGTACTGGAACTACTATTGGAATATGAGGACCTCACTTGGTCACTTGGTCTATCATCTCCCCCTTAGATTTAATCCATCATCATAAGTCTGTGAACACTTTACTAAACTCAAAACTGAACTACAATCATCATTATATACTTATACTCTATTCGACACATGGTTGCCTGACTAAACACACCATCTAATTTTCTTTCTGTATAGACTACTAATATCACATCTCCTAACTCAAATCCCCATGTTCATACTTAGTATCAAATCAATAAACATAAATTCTTGCTAGAACTATTCAACCCTACTGATTTACTTTGTTACAACTATCCCTATGAATACATAATCTGTTCAATATGGATAATATTATCCCAACTCTACTTCTGCTAAACTCCAGGGTTCATGCATCTAACTCTAGGTCTTATGCTATAATAGGATTATGAGAAGGGGTCTGATAGCATATCTAGATTCAGTTTCGTAGAAGAGTTCTCATGATCATGAATGAAATCTGTACAACTTTGGAACATAATGGAACTGATGGGATACTTGTGAGACTATGGGCAATCCCATAATTATCTGCAGGGACTGTCTGCAAAAGACCTATCTCTTATACTTTGAGCTTCACTATTTTTGTTATCTTCAAAGTAAGGTAGAGTTGACATGAGTGAAGCATGATGAGAATCTTTATGAGTTTCCTAAACAATATTTCTATAGCACGATCAAAGATATTAAAGAAGGGAAACTGTTCCTAAAATATCTCATAGCCTCCTGTACATAAGTGTGGTGCACAACACACCTATGCACAAGACTCTACTAGATGTGGCTTTCAGACTTCCTATGACACTATTGAATCTTAGGCTCTGATACCAAGTTTGTAATACCCCGAATCTGGTACTCAGAATGCTACACGGTACCCATGACCCTGAAGGACTACAAGCTAACCCATGACTGCTATCAGTACCTGTACATTGCATAATATATATATATATATAAATGAAGAAATAAAGAGTGATAGGCCATAAAGTTCAATATTGTAACATAACTAATAAAAACATAACATCTGAATGGGGTATAGAATACCTAAAACAACTTTAATAAACTATCTAAACATAATAGTCTGAAAAGCCTCGAACTATTTGAATACGGAGTTGATGGAACATGTCCACAACAAACTCTAGCTACTGAAATAAACTAAGTATGAAAATGATAAAATAATAATCATGTCCTAGAAGGATGAGGACTCACTGATAGCTCTGACTACTGACGCGGGAATACTACTGGTGCTCTAGAGCTAGTGCCTCAGAACCTATGGCGTAAAGTAAAATACCATAGCGCAAATGCATCAGTATGATAGAATGTACTAGTATGTATGTGAGGTAGGCTAATACAAAGGTTTCACATGCATGAACTATGCTAACTGACTGAACAATATGAATGTGAGAATACATGCAATGAATAAGAGACTGTAACTAAATTCGTGATAATATGATTACTGAGTCTGAATACTAATAACATGGAAATTTGGATAACTAATGTACCGATATAAATGATATTCTGAGCGACTGTGTCTTGATAGTCTAGTTTCTGATGGAACTATCTGAGTCCCATACTATTCTGAGTTGATTGTATCTGACAGTCCTAAAATTTAAAGAACTATCTGAGTTCTTTTACTGAAACTATATAAATGTATCTGACAGTCCTGATTCTATAACTGAAACTGTGGGTAGTATTATCTAACCGACATGCCCCAAAATGCACCATAATAGCTGAGTTGGGGTCCAATCTGTGCCCTGATTGGAAGGGTGTCAACACCGATCCACTTGTAAGGACAAGTTGTGAGTGACCCTTATTTGACAGTGTCCCCAAAGAGAACGGTGGGACCCTCATTTGACAGTGTTTATCCACCTCATCAACCTTCATTTGAAAGTGTTGATATATCAACCTACGCTGGCTACATAGTTCTGGAATGCAAGGATGACTTCTAAGAATCACACCCTCAATTGACAGTGTGTTCCCATCCTTGGGTTCATTCGGTGCAAATTCCTACTCCCATCTAAATAGACACAAAACATGATTAACTAAACTGGACCACACTGAATTCATTGAGTTCTTTTAATTGACGGAATAATATTGAGATTACTGAATTACTGAGATTTCCTGAGTCACATGACTGACTGAGTTCTATGGATCATGGCTTGAATGAGGATATCATGAAAACATGTAACTGACTCTAGGCACATAACTATATTTTTTGGGTACAAGTACCCCTAGGACTCAATCAAAAGAAACTG
Source organism: Capsicum pubescens (assembly GCA_030864215.1). NCBI lineage: Eukaryota > Viridiplantae > Streptophyta > Magnoliopsida > Solanales > Solanaceae > Capsicum > Capsicum pubescens. The sequence goes on from CM061546.1 coordinate 185,458,603, forward strand.
ACAAAGCATGAATTTCTGGAATAATTGACCAATATCGACAATCCATAATACAGTAAGTTATAGATATCATGAAGTACAAGTTCTAAAGCACCATAATGGCCACACATATATTCATAATCCATTGACTAAGACATTTCATCAAACACTTGACATGCATGAACTTGTGCATGAATGGGGATTTCATATTCTTATACTAGTATGACATTTTTCCTTCACATAGGTATTTAATTAAACACATGGGTAGCCTGCTTTGGTTATACAATCATCAACACATCTAATAATCATGAATACATCAATTAACTTATAAATTGAAGGGGGGTTTATCATGATTATTATGCAAATCTTCATATACTAGGGTCAATCATTGGAATATGTAATTTAAAACATGAATTAAAACCCCACAGCATCATGAACATGAATTTCAATTCTATTTAAAACATAAACATTCATAAATACACAAATCTTGTATTTTGAGAAGAGATTCTTGACCTTCATGGGTGAAAGGGACCCATAAATCAGACTTTAAGAAGATTGATGGTGAAATTCTTCAGATTTGAATCTTCTATTAAAACCCTAATGCTTGTTCTTAAGAGAGTTTGAGAGAAAGTGAGTATATTTTTGTGAATTGAGGCTGAATTTCATTTTTATGGTTTTTAAAGTCGTGGGGGTATGGTTTAGGGTGAGGAAAAGGACTAAAATACCCCTACAAAACCACTTCCTAGTTGCTGAAATTCTTAGTTGACGACAAGGCTGATAAGCCATCAGATATGTGACGGCCTGTCAGATATGTCATCACTAAGTTGCCGGGCTAATATGCTGGAGTAAAATGGGTCTAACCTTTTGCTCCGATATTGGATTTAGGAAAAATTGGTATTGTTGGAAATATAATTCAATTATCTATCTGTTGGTCGGTTATGATCTCAAAAATTTGTAGTATACCGAGAGATATGCTTGTTTGAAGTTGACTATACCAATATCCTTCCCAAGAATTCAATAGGTAAGGAATGTATTGATTCGCCTAATAGCTAGGACATATTTGTGACCTTACTTGACATCAAACTTGATCATGAAACTACCAAACAATCAGGATGTACTATGCATAAGCTTAAAATATGGCACTAATATTGATTTGCATTTTTGGGGGTATTACAATATCTCTCCCTTGAGAACATTTATCCTCGAATAAGACTCATTATGCTGAAAGAAATGATAACTGAAAGTAAATACTGGACATGCACAATTGAAACATGATTTTATGAAGACATGACTGATAGGCTGAACATATCATTTTGAAAGTGCATATCTGATGCATGGGTAACTGATTCATGAATGCATGACTGAGATTTTTATAAACTGGATTTCTCATAATGAGGAGGCATATCTGATGCATGACAGATAAGCTGAATTCATGCATATCTAATGCATGATTATATGACTGAACTGATTCATGAATTCATGACTGAAGATGCAGTGGTACTTAGTGCCAAGTTTATAATGGAATTCTGAGAATGGAACTAAATACCAAGTTGGTAACGAAACTAAACATACTAACTGATACCAAATTTGTAACTAAAATTTGGACATGGAACTGAATAAACTTAACGAAAGCTATTACCTTGAGTTGAGTCTGAGTTAGCGGAAAAAAGGTGAGGATACTTGGTCCACATGTATACTCCTACATCCCAAGTAGCTCCCTCAACGGACTTTTTCTGCCAAAGAACTTTGACTAGAGAGACTTCTTTATTCCTTAGTCTGTGAATCTGATAGTCTAGAATTTCGACTGGAATCTCTTTGAAAGAGAAGTTGTTTTGAATATCTTTCCCCTTTATATGGATTGTAACTGACGAGTCACCTATTCACTTATAAAGCAAGGAGATAGAGAACACTGGACGAACTGAGGCTTGATCTGAAGGCAATTCGAGATCATAAGCTACTTTGCCGAAGCGACTAAAAATTTTGAAGGGACCGCCATATCGGGGACTGGGTTTTCCCTTTTTGCCAACTCTCTTCACTCCCTTCATGGGAGAGATCTCTAGATACACATAGTCACCGATCTCAAACTCGATATCCTCTATTGAACATGCATGAATAGGAAAATGAGAACATAGCTGAGTCTAAAACGTGATGCATGAACTGAATACTGTGAACTAAATATCGTGAACTGAACTGAGCCCCTAAATACTTAGATCACGGCTGAGATTGAAACTATAGGGTCAACTTATGAGTACCCCCTACTCCAAAGTGGATTCATTATATGAAAAAAGAATGGGATGTTTATGTCATGAAAGTTCGGGGGTTCATAGTGTATCTCTCTCTTTGGATGCTATGTCCCTTGAGAAATGCTGACTTGGCTGAGATGCTGATAAAAACTGGGGCAATGCACAAGGCAACTACGAACTGAATCGTGATAGATTATCTGAGATCTGAAACTGAGTCATGATACATGGACTTATCTGAACTTGGTTCTATCTAGTTTGTTCATTTGAGAATGGTTACATTCATGAGACTTCAGATAGTATGTTTGGATGGAAGGTTTGGGAACCCAAGCTATGCGTACTTGTCTAGTTGACTGCTAAACTAAAATACTGGCTTTGCGGATTAACTCATGCTGAAAACTTATAATCGATAGGAGTATTTCTTTAAAACTCTTTCTAGAGAGTTCTAGTGGCTTTAGGGTGCAAGGAAACCTTGGCGTGATCTTATTAAGATAGATGAATAAAAAAATCATCACTTGGCTAAATTTTGGTAACATGAGTTTAGGTCTACGAACATGATTTAACATGTGGTGACTAAGCCTTCTGTAATGCAATTGAAATTACTCAAAATATTTACGTGGGTGCTGAGCATAAGTGCATAAATATTTTAACTTATATGATTAACTGGATAACTGATTGCTAAATACTAGGCATGTAAGACTGAACTGTACTTAGTCTGAATAGCTGGACCGAGGCTGGAGAATATTATGTATAGGAGGTAAAAACTAACTGAGTAACAAGAGGTAACTTGAGCATGGATTCATGAGGTCTGTATTATTTGTGAAAGCGTTATCAAGTGTACGACATGATTTGGAAACATTCTATAAACTGAGGTACTGAAATACTAATAACTGAGTAACTGACAATTGTACACTAGGATCAAACAAGTTTAAAACTGAACTGAGTTTCTACTCTGATTAATGAATTGAAGCTGACATTTAACAAAGGCGGTAACTGGGAATCATAATGGAACTAAAAGCTAGGTCCTGATAACTGAATACTGATAACTGAGGTTTAGACGGATACTGAAGTACTAAATTCTGAGACTGAACACTAATCACTGAGTACTGAATACTGAAACTGTAACTGAGATGGAAACTGATTTTTGATAGTTACGTAATGAGGACTGACATAAGTCAAGGATCTGAATGTACACTCACACTCTGTACTTTCCCAACTTCTAAATGCTACCCCTTGCTACCTATTTACTTACACACTAACATGACATTCAAGCCTATCTTCATAACTACACCCTTGTGTACAATAAGCATGCAATAATTTTATCTTAATATGTAACATCCACTCTATCCCATATATGCAACTACTCTTCACTACACAGTTTTCACAAAGAGAGCTCACCGAAGGGTTGAATCAGGAGGACCTGAAGCATAAATGGACACTAACAGAACTTTAACACTTGACTAAAGCCTGTGGAATAGAATATAAACATCATGGATTCACCAAGAGGTCTAAACTAAGGATATGTATAATATAGTCTAAATTTAACTGATCAAAAGTAGCATAGCAGGAGTCACGGATGCTGAGTATACTGTAGAGCATGATATGTTTACATGAGTCATGAGCTGTATGACTTGAGGTTTGGAGTTTTCTGTATTTTTGGGACAAGATTTGTATTACTGAGGGGAATAGAACTGAACTCCTTTTGCTGGGAACTGGAATCGTACATAATTCAATGAAAAATGTAAAAATATAAGTTGGGTTCATGAAACTGAGATGTGAAACATGCGTAGGCATCATGCTGACTGGAGTACGAAACTTTACACTGAGATAAGAATGGGTCTGGAATCATTTTCCCCTTACTGCCTTTCTGTACTTACTGGCACTACTACTGGATTCTGAGGTCCTGACTTGGTCACTTGGTTTATTATCTCCCCCTTCGCTTTAAGCCATCACCATAAGTCTATGAATACTTTACTAAACTCTAAACACAACTACAATCACCATTACAAACGTATACTCTGTTCGACACATTGTTGCTTTCCTAAACACAACATCTACTTCTATTTCTTCATAGACTACTAATATCACATCTCCTAACTCACATCCCCACCTTCATACTTAGTATCGAATCAATAAACTTAAATTCTTGCTAGCACTATTCACGCCTACCGATTTACTTTGGTACAAATATCCCAATGAATACATAATATGTTCAATACAGATAATATTATTCCAACTCTGGTACTGCTAAACTCCTTGGTTCATGCATCAAACTCTAGGTCATATGCTATCATAGTATTTTGAGAAGGGGTCTGATGGAATATCTAGATTCGGGTTCGTAGATGAGTTCTCATAATCATGAATGAAATCTGTACAACTTTGGAACATAATGGAACTAATGGGATACTTGTGAGCCTGTGGGCAATCCCATAATTATCTACGGGGACTGTCTGTGAAAGCCGTATCCCTAGGACTTTGAGCTTTAATATTTTTGTTGCCTTGAATGTAAGGTAAAGTTGACATGAGTGAAGCAGGATGAGAATGTTCACAAGTTTCCTAAAGAATCTTTCTATAGCATGATCTGAGACATGAAAGAAGTGAAATTATTCCTAAAACATCTCATAGCCTCCTGCATAAAAGTGTGGTGCACAATATACCCATGCGCAAGACTCTACTAAATACAACATTCAGACTTTCTAGGACACTATTGAACATTAGGATCTGATACCAAGTTTGTAAAGTCCCGAATTTGGTACCCGGAAAGCTACACGGTGCCCATGACCCCGAAAGACCACAAGGTAACCCATGACTGATATCTGTACCTGTACACTACCTAATATATGTACATAAATGCGGAAATAAAGACTGATAGGCCATAAGGTTCAATAATGTAACATAACTGATAAAACATAACATCTGAATGGGGTATAGAATACCCAAAACAACTGAAATAAACTGTATAAACATAATAGCCTGAAAAGCCTCTAACTGTTTGAATGAGGAGTTGATGGGACATGTCCCCAACTAACTTCGGCTACTAAAATAAACTGAGTATGAAAATGATAAAATAATAATCATGTCCTAGAAGGTGAGGACTCACTACTAGCTCTGACTGCTGATGCAGGAATGCTACTGGTGCTCTGGAGCTCGTGCCTCAAAACCTATGGCATAAAGTAAAACACCATAGTGCAAATGCATCAGTACAATGGAATGTACTGGCATACATGTAAGGTAGGCTAATGCAAAAGTTTCACATGCATGAACTATGCTAACTGACATGAACAATATGAATGTGAGAATACATGTATGAATAAGAGACTGTAATTGAATTCATGATAATATGATTACTGAGTCTGAATACTGATAACATGGAAATTCGAATAACTAATGTAACCGATATAACTGATATTCTGAGCGACTGTGTCTTTACAGTCTAGTTTCTGATGGAACTATCAAAGTCCCATACTATTCTGAGTTGACTGTAACTGACAGTCCTGAAATTTAAAGAACTATCTGAGTTTTTTTACTGAAACTGTATGAATGTATCTGACAGTCCTGATTCTATAACTGAAACTGTGGGAAGTAGTATCTAACCGACATGCCCCAAAATAAGCCTTAATAGCTGAGCTGGGATCCAATCTGTGCCCTGATTGGAAGGGTGTCAATACCGCGCCACTAGTAATGACAAACTATGGGTGACCCTTATTTGACAGTGTCCCCAAAGAGAATAGTGAGACCCTTATTTGACAGTGTTTATCCACCCCATCAACCCTCATTTGAATGTTGTGATGTCTCAACCTATGCTGGCTACATAGTTCTAGAATGCAAGGATAACTTCAAAGAATCACACCCTCATCTGCTTGTGTGTGATCCCATCCTTGGGGTCACTCGGTGATAATTCCTACTCCCATCAGAATAGGCACTAAACATGATTAACTGAACTAGACTACACTGAATTCATGGAGTTCCATTAACTGACGGAATACTATTGAGATTACTGAATTACTGAGCTTTCCTGAGTCACATGACTGACTGAGTTTTATGGATTATGGCTTGACTGAGGATATCGTGAAAACATGTTACTGACTCTAGGCACACAACTATATTCTTTGGGTAAAAGTACCCCCAGGACTCAATGGAAAGAAACTGACAAAGTGTGACTTTCTGGAATACGTGACCAACATCGATAATCCATAATACAATAAGTTGGGGATCACATGAAGTAAAAGTTCTAAAGCACCACAATGGCCACACATATATCCATAATTCATTGACTAAGATATTTCATCAAACACTTGACATGCATGAAATTGTACATGAATGGAAATTTCATATTCTTATACTAGTATGGTACTTTTCCTTCACATAGGCATTTAATCAAACACATGGGGAGCATGTTTTGGTTATACAATCATCAACACATCTAATAATCATGGATACATGAATCAACTTGTAAATTGTAGGGGGTTTATCATGATTATTATGCAAATCTTCTTATACTAGGGATAATCATTGGAATATGTAATTTAAAACATGAATCAAAACCCTGCAATTTCATGTACATGAATTTCAATTCTATTTAAATCATGAACATTCATAAATACACAAATCTTGTATCTTGAAAAGAGATTTTTTAGCTTCATGGGTGAAAGGGACCTATAAATCAACACATGACATACCTTAATTCTTGACTTTAAGAAGATTGATGGTAAAACTCTTCAGATTTGAATCTTCTATTAAAACCCTAAGGCTTGTTCTTGAGAGAGTTTGAGAGAAAGTGAGTATATTATGTTGAATTGAGGCTGAATTTTGTGTTTATGGTGTTTTACGTCGTGGGGGTATGTTTTAGGGTGAGTAAAAAGACTAAAATACCCCTACGAAACAACTTCCTAGTTTCTGAAATTCTCAGCTAAAAACCAAGGCTGATAAGCCGTCAGATATGTGACGCCCGTTATATATGTCGTCACTCATTGCCAGGCAAACATACTGGAGTAAAATGGGTATACCATTTTGCTCCGATATCGGATTTTGGTGAAATTGGTATATTTGGAAAGCTAATTCAATTATCTATCTGTTGGTGTGTCATGATCTCAAAAATTCATAGTATATCGAGAGATATCCTTGTTTGAAGTTGACTATACCAATATTTTTCCCAAGAATTCAATCAGTAAGGAATGTTTTCATTCTCCTAATAGCTAGGATGTATTTGAGACCTTAATTGACATCAAACTTCATCATGAAACTACCAAATAACCATGATGTACTATGCATAATCTTGAAATATGGTGCTAATAATGATTTGCATTTTTCGAGGTATTACATTAAGGCAAAATAAAAAGCATTGGAAAGAGGACTCAAATATCTTTCATTTAGTGGGTCTTGAGCTCCAAAAACAAATATATTATAGAAGATACACTCATTTAAACTTGACCTTTGTAGGGTTAAATACTAAAACTCAATCATTAAGAAAAACTCTCAACTCAACTTTCCTCTAAGTTTTTCCTATGATCATTATTCGCATCAAAAGCACTTTGCACACTAGGTAAATTATCATGTCACTTATCTATGATTATAAATAATTATTTTTAGGAGTATAAACATATGATGAACAGTTAGAAGTGTAACTAGGAGTTTGTGGGGTGTTACACTTAATGATCTCTTTCTTTACGATTTCTTGCATATGATGGTTTAACCTCCTTTTGTGCTCAACACAAGGTACATAATCTAGCTCTAATTGTATTTTATTAGAGTAAAATTAGGAGGAATTTTCATGATATCACCGATGGTCCATCTAATATCTCTTATAAACCTTCTCCATATGGACATAAATACATAGACTTGTCATGCTAATGCCACAATGATAACGGTCAAAGTACTATCACTCCCAAGAAGAAATACCAAAGATGAGGAGAAAAAGGCTTAAGTTGTGGTAGGACTCTCCCGATTCTTGAAGTCAAGATCAAGCATGTTTGGTTTCTTGGTATATGAACCAAACTCGATCAAAGAAGCTAAAACATCATATTATTCAACATCTTAGCTACAATAGTTCCATATAACCCCATTTAATGATTCACTAATCTAATCTACTTCCAATGCATTTTCCACCTCATAATCAATTACATCAATAACCACTACCAGAAATTACCCCTATTGCAATAAACTTTTTGTAATGGTTCCAAAATCGTTGTAATAGACCCTCTATTGCAACGGTTACAACCGTTGCCAAAAAAAATTGTTCTAGTAGAACTATTTTATAATATAACCATTTCCATTGTTAAAGAACCATTGTGATAGAGTATTTTATAGCAATGATTGTATGAACCGTTGCCATAGAATCATCAATGGCAACCTTAATTGAATAAAAAAATATATTGCAACGGTATAACTATTCCCACCAAAAAAATTTGCTAAGTCCGCCAACAAAAACCCTTTATTCTCCAATCCGCCCAAAAAACCCTTTCATCACTTTTCATCTAGCATACTCCAATCCGCTTAAAAAATTTCACTTAGTCCGATCCGCCACTACTCCGACCACCATACGTCGATCACAATACCGTTGCTCCGACCATCATATCATTTCTCCGACCACCATTCTCCTCCGATTGTACCACTACTTCAACTACCGTACCTTGATTTCAATGATGATCTGGCCACCACTTTGAATAGGAATATATATTTGAATCCCAAGTTGGGTGGGGTTGGGGTTGGAGCTCCGGCCACCATTGTGAGTAGGAGTATTTCTAGGTAATTCAGTTTCTACTCTTTCATTACCAGAATTGTGCTTTCCAGTGGCACACGGTTTTGTGCATCACTAGTATAAGATAATTAAACTATTTTTCCTTTCCAATTCCTATAAAGATTACAACGCCTTTTAGTTTCTTCAACTAAATTCTCAAGATAAGAATCGGAAATTAAAGAATTAAAGAGAGAACATCAGTAGAAATTCAATTGCAAGCTACATAATTGCAGAGCAAAGACTATTTCATAGAAATACGCCATATCAAAGACAATTGTACAACATTAACAACAGGTGCAAGATGGGAAACTGTTGCAGTAATACTTTGTTTCGGGTTCAAGACCTACAGGGGCAGTCTAGATAACCCACTTGCTATTTTGGGGTGTTCCTCAATTTGGGGATGTCTTCAATTTGGGGATTTTAAGGTTAGTCTATTCTTCTCTATTTTGACCTAATTTTCGATCTCGATTTCAATTTGGGTAGTCTCTTTGTTTTATTTTAGCTGTACTATTACAGGCTTGTGGTTGTGAAGTCTAAGGTTGACTTGATTACTTCTTCTGGCATGAACCAAGTCTCCCAATCCTTCCCTTCAAAGTTGTTCAAGAAGGGAAAATTTTGATTCACCAAAGAAGAACTACTTTTGGTTTGATGGTAACAATAAGTTTAACTTTTTCTTTTCATTTGGTTTCATGCCCTTCTATGTATTGTGGAAGAAGTTTATATTGATATGGTAAAGGTTGATCATTATATATGTGTTGTTGGTTGATTTAAATGTTAAATGAATTTGAGAAACAAATGCAACAACCCAATATAGTCCCATGAGGAGAGTGGGGTTTATGCAGACGGACCTTACCTTCGTGCGGTAGACTGTGATCAATGTAAAATATTATATACCATCATTCTGTGAAGCATATACTTGGATGTCTTTCATATATCTCAAAAGTTCAGAGAATTCTTTCTGCTCCCACCATTTTCACTGATGATTTCTACATAGTTAGCATACAACTGATTCTCTTGTAATATATAGGGCCTAAGAACAACTTGAATTTGTTTATTCTAATGTAACTTATATTCTGAACCTTGTAATTCAAACTTCTGGCCAGTGTCCAAAAGTTGTCCCAAGTTTGTTTAAAACTAATGTAGAGCCTAGCTAGATTGACCACAAAAACTTTGCATGAGTTTACATTAGTTGGTTAGATCAAACAATAACAACAATTACTACGATTCAGTCTTAAACAAGTTTAAGTTATCTGTGCTATGTGAATGCATTATGATTCGGTGTATTTTGTGTTGGTTGTTGGTCTATTGTAAATCTCTACCTTTTTCCGAGTTTCAAAGCGACAATGTAATCGAAGTCATGTCGGTGGAGTTAAGTTAGATCAAACATATGGATAAATAGTGGTAGTAATACTTTTATGTTAAACATTTCACATTATGCAATTTGACTTTTGAAAGTCAAAAAAATTAATAGATAGAAGTGTCAACAGCTCGTGCACCTAGCCTGAACATCCCAGTCATCATATAGATTGAAGAATATGTAAATATGATTTTATCTATAGAATTAATACCTTTATTAAGTCTCACATGTACATCTTCTGCAAGAAGAGACATTTTCCCTTCCTTCCCTCGCACAACATTCCTACAGAACTCCTCAGCTGTCCAATTACCTCCATCATTATCTCCAAATTCTCTCTTGAGAACAACTATTTGCACTTTAGCTAAGGCTTCTGGTCCAGAGTCAATAATTTCTCCAGTGTTATTATCAACTAAGGAGCCACTTCAATAGAATTACCTCCATCTCCTTTAATTTCCACTCCGGTAAGTACAGGAACATATACTTCTATAGAGAACTTCAATTTCAAGCTTCTTGGTTTTGGAGCTTGAATATTTATTTCAGGGTTTCTGGAGAACAATGATGTCTCAAATATGAGATTAACAGTCAAATTGATTATGGAAGTATCACATGCTAAATTGAGGATAGGAATACAGAAAAACACAAAGAATGGTCCTTACCCCTTGGACAACAAAAACTTTTCCTCTACCAATTCAAGTTCGCGTTTTACCTGAACCAAGAAAGTACACTTATCAGAAGTTTTTGGAATATAAACAACAAAGTCATAGAAACTAAATCCCAAAGATTTAAGCAGTATAAACTTTCTACAACAATTAGCCACCGAATTGGAATATTGATCACTAGACTATTTTCAATTCTCGATTTTACTTGTATTTCATCTTCAAAGGTTGAACTTCATTATTTAATTTATTCCCACTGCAAAATCTATCTATTTAAAAGATATGCATAAATTTCTCAGTGGAGTTCTATGCTTCAGTTTGTAAACACTATTGTTGCATTTTTTGTTATCTATTTACAGCTGGTCAAGCTGCTTGAGTTAAGGGAGGCAAACCATGTAGAGTTCTGCAAAATAAAGAGCATGGATGAAGAGATCTGTAGATGTATCAAAATTCAGAGCTTAATGCTATTTTAGAGTTACCGATGGATCCTACTTGGTTGGCAACTGGGTTAAAAGTTGATTTTGACACACTAGTAAGTGATGTTGAGTTGTTTATTCCATTTCCAATTATGAAGACTTCCTGTATAGTTTATTATTGAATGGTGTATAAAGAGTGATAATCTCATTCAACTTTTTGTTTTACTTTTTCCTTTTTTAGAAATGCTTTTGCATTTATGGGATTAGAGTTCAAAGATGAAAACATGGAGCTACTCTTTAACTGTCTAGCAAGAATGTTTCTTATCAATTGAATGACTCCTGCATTAATTTTTAAAATTTCTTCTAACATTGTAAAAGCATGACCACTTTTTATACCTGGAGAGAATCTTTTATGCCAACTTTATTACAACTCTAGGTGCTCGATAAAAAGTTTAGGTTTGAAGATCATCAAAAGAATTGAGGAACTACTAAATTATGATTCTTCTTTGCATGGACATTCTCTGCAATTCTTTATGCTCTTATAGAGTTGATACTGATTTTAACTTTTGCCTTTTTTGGTTTGGTCCATGTCCCGTCTTCTCTCATAGCTACTCATCTATTGACTAATTTGACTTTGATTTTGTTTTTGCCAATTCTTGTAAAAGGTGCTTTGCTTGTTGATCTGATTAAGATTAATTCCTTGTTACTTCAGGTAAATGAATGTGGAGAGATTTCTTATAGAATCAGTGAAATAATATCTGTACATGGTGAAAGTGATCAAAGGACAAGTTTGTATCGTATCATCCCAAATTATTTTTTGTGAAGATATCGTGTCGTCGTGGAAAGGTCGTGTCAAGAGAATACATTTAGAAGAAGATGTGTGTTCCAGAAGTTCTGAACTTCATTGTTTGTCCTTCCAGGTAGCCTACCAACAATTAGCAACCAACAGCACCAAAAAAGATATGAAATTAAGTATAGCAAAATAGCAGGAAAGCAGCAGGTGCAGCGGGGCAAAGCAGTGACCGATTGCCGAGGAGTTTATGAAGTCTAATGATGAGGTCTTTTTCATCTTCTGACATCATTCCTCGCTTGATATTTGGTCGCAAGTAAGTTTTCCACTTTAGCCTGCAGCTTCCACTACTTCTCAATAAGCCTAATAAAGCTGAAAATGCCCCCATCCAATCATTCCAAAGGGGAAAAAACCTCTACCCTAATAAAGTAAAAGTAGAACAACAACATAACCAGTGTAATCTCACAAGTGGGGTATGAGGAGGATGGCTTGTATGCATCCTCATCCCTACCTTGGAAAGGTAGAGAGGCTATTTCCAATAGACCCTCAACAATAAAGCAAAAGTAGAAAGAATAAGAGAATCTTGGATAACTGTGTTAACTCACTCGTCGAAGTTTGGATATTCGATGTGTAATAAGAAGTCCATGAAGATCCATGCTAGATCTTGAATGGGACTATATTGATCAGGCTAAAGTCTACCAGTGGCTAGCATTCCATTGAAATTGTCATGAAAACTTGAGTCAGAAAACCAAAATTTGTTGTTGTTTAGACTTGTATATAGTGAACTCGATTTGTTTCTTATACTATGACAGTGTTATTTATCCTTATTATTTTCCACATTTTTTGTTCCAGGGAAATCATGGAAAATTATGCAGATATAGTATTTGCGAACAGTGAAGAAGCAAGAACATTCTGTTATTTTTTATCAAAAGAAAGTCCCCTTTCTGCTACAAGGTACCTTAGCCACTTTGTTCATTTGTTTCTTGAGTTTGAAGACTAATTATCATAGATAATGGTTATCTGCACTGGAAGTTGAATGAATAGTAATTAGAGAGTATGCTTCTCTTTAATACACGATCGTTATGGTATTGTATGTTAAATAAGTTATGCCCTTTTAAAGTTTTTTGTGGAGTGGAACTATGTTTATTTCCTTTTTTCGTTTGCTTCCTTACTCGTTATGGTATTATACACAATCTCCCAACTTACCCTCTTTAAATATGTTGTCATTTAAGTTCTAATTAAGATTATTTATTCTCTTTTTATAGGTGTCCAAAATGAAGGAGATGAAGAAAGAAGTGATGAAAAAATTGATCTTACATGAAGGAGATGACTGTCAAAAATGAAGGAGATGAAGAAAGAAGTGATTTTAATTAATATCGATCTTTTTTATTTTGAATTTTGTGAAACTTATCGCCACTTGAATTTGATTCTATGTGTGAAAACTAATAATTATTTGACTTTAACATTTTGCTTTTGTGTTTAGATTTATAGTTTGTTAATTTGGATTAGGGAAAAGGCATTGTTTCCACCCCAAACTATACCTGAAAAGTCGAATCCACACCTAAACTATACTAGTGACCTATTACACACATAACTATAAAAAAGTGAAACTATTTACACCCTGTCAGGCTACCACCACTTGCATGTGGTGTAGTGTTTTACATGCCCTACCACGTCAGCACCACGTCAGTAAAAAGTATCATTTTTTTATAGTTAAGGTGTGTAATAGGTCACTTATATAGTTTAGGTGTGGATTCGACTTTTCAACTATAGTTTGGGGTGGAAACGATGACTTTTCCCTTAATGTTTTTAGCCATTTACTTTTGTTATTTAATAGGCTGGACGCACCTAAAATAAGTGTAACACACGCGCCTTAGAATAGGGGTCGCGGGGAGGTAATAATATCACTTTTTTATAGTTAAGGTGTGTAATAGGTCACTAGTATAGTTTAGGTGTGGCTTAGACTTTTCGGGTACAGTTTAGGGTGGAAACGATGACTTTTCCCATTTGGATTATATTAATGAAAGATTTTGTTGTGATGTTTGTATATATATATATTTCAATTGGTATTTGAACTATTAATGGTATTTGAAGTAGTTGAAATAGGTGGCAACAATCGTTGCAATAGCTAATTATAGTGGTTGTAATAGGTTGCAAAAAAATATTGCAAAAGATCCGAAAATCGTTACAATAGGTGGCAAAAAGCATTGTAATATGTAGTTAAAAATCGTTGCAAAAGACCAATAAATATTGCAGTATATCTAAAAATTGTTGCAATGGGGTTATTTCAACGTTTTTCCTAGCGTTGCAATATAATCTATTGCAACGGTTCTTAACCGTTGCTATAGACAATACAAAACGTCACAATAGGACGTTAGAAAAACCGTTGCAATAGGTCTAACTATTGCAACGGTTGTTGTAACCTATTGCAACGGTTGTTGTAACCGTTGCAGTAGGTCTATTGCAACGCTCACATATGCAACACCTTTCTAACCGTTGCGGTAGATCTATTGTAATGGTTTTTTTAATCTATCGCAACAATTTTTGAACCGTTGCCATAGGGCTAATTTCTAGTAGTGAACTAAAATAACTTGCAAATCCCTCGTTTGTTTCATGGATTTTCACTTATTAAATTTGAAACCTTTGACCCTAAATTTCAATTTTCCACACTCCACATCAACTAATCTCTTCGGGTAGCTAAGAAGATCCTACCAAGAATGATTGAGACCTCATGATCAATTTTGCAATTAAGAATGACAAAATCAGTAGGTAATATGAATTTATCAACTCTAACTAGAAAATCATAAAGGATTCCTACTGATCTCTGGATAGATATATCTTCCATTAGTAGCCTCACCATAGTAGCCATGTGAGTTCTCAAGATCAACATTTTTAAAATATCCAATCTTATCATATTTATACTCGATCCCAAGTGACACACGGCTTGCCAAATTTGTATACACTAATAATGTAAGGGATAGTAAATTTTTAGGGGTCCTCTTTCTTTGTTACCATATTAATAGTCATGATCGCACTATGATTATGTGAAATTTCAATTGTTTCAATTTCCATCACTCTCTTTTTTGTCATTAAGTCTTTCATTAACTTGGCATAACCGGGCAATGTGAGCAAAGTATCCACCAAAGGGATATCGACTGAAAAAATGTTGAACATAGAGAGGAACTTCTTGAATTTAAAATACTTCTCTTTCTTCTTGAGTCTTTGAGGGAATGTATGAGGTATTTTGATTGTTGGCTATAAAAAAATCGGGATCTTTTATGGTTATTGAATATTTTTACTAACCTCAGGTTCTTTATCATCATTAGTATTTGTATCTTCAACAATTATTGGTTAACCGTCATGCAAATCTTTGGAGTTTTCCGCATCATGATTGGGTTCAAGAGTCTTCTCAACCCACTTTCTTTCCACACTTGTTTATTATTCACTCACCTCCTCTATATGATCATCATCAATGACAATCATCTCATTACCAAGTGCCCTCCCACACCTAGTGATAATTACCATCAATGAGCATTTTCATTCATGGGATTTATTATGTTGTAACTCGATAGTACACCTTTTTCCCTTTGATTAAGGTGGGAGGAGATTTGAATTAATTGTGTCTCAATTTTCTTAATAGAGGTTTCATGGGAAGTGACCATTTTGTTCAATAAAGAGAAGTCATTCTTTATTTCTTTAAGGATCTTACCACTAGCTTAAACTTTATTGAGAATTCTCACTAGCACATATTTTGTTATTTAGCTCTCCTAATCTAAGAGGTGGAGTCCTTAACCTTAAGCTGGTCGTAAATACGTTAAAACCAGATCTTACAACCAGCTACAAATTGGAAACTTCTTAGTTCCAATTTCAAATTTCTTAAGATTCCAATTGAAATCAAGAGATGCTAGTTAAATTTAATCCATTCCACAACTGAACAAACTGCACGAGAAGAAAGAAAGGGTAAACATTTTGAGAATGCCTTATAACTTCATGTGGATGTCAACACACCAATCTGCACGACTATTTCAAAATTTTCTGTTTGATTGGGAGATCGATAACCTAGGATCTAATATCAAATTATCACTAAACAAACTGCTTGATCCATCAAAACTTGGTTCACCGTGTAGCTACATGTGGCCCCTTCCTTATCCCGTCGACCTAGATCTATCAAATTAGCCCCTAACTTGGTGATCTTCCACCACCAAGATTAACATAATAGTAATATCTAGTAAGAGTTTGAATTACATTAAGGGGTTTCACACTATCATGTCTCGACGTAACTCATTCCCTAACCAACATACATACAACATATAGAAACAACAAGAAGTTAATGCCCAACTAACAATCAGCAGGCAAACACCTAGTCAAATCAAGACAAAACTATGTAAGTAAATAATTATACAGCTAATCCACAACCATGTCAACAACCTTAACTTTAACAACAAGAATCTCTAAATACATGACCAATATACAGATCATATGGAGTCCCAATATGTAAACACAGACCAAGCATATAAGCATATATCCCGGTTCACTCATGGAACCCATATACTACCTTACCCTTGAACACACGCTATAGGTGTTGCATCCACCCTCTAGACATGACCTAGAGGGAATAATTATAATCCATGTACTAAATCCCAGACATAAGTATCTGTCAGCCTTGTTACATTAATATCGCATAAGATTCTAAATACGGAAACATCTCATATTTAGAAATAATTTGATCAATTCAATAAACAAGTAAAGAATTTCATTGACAAATACCAAAACACATGCATTAACCATCCACACTATAAGTAGTTAATATGAACTTACAATACACGTTGAATTAACCACAATTCCATCGTTATGCCACAATAGGGCCTTAGCCATGGCACTTTCCAATACTAACCCTGAGAGACCTAAACCAGAAGTACCACCCTAGGTTACTCGGGAAATACCCTCCCCCACAATTTACTCGGTACCATTTTTCTCTTTAGAGTTCAGTAAACACCTGATAATCACCTTCAACTATGACACACACCAATTTACAGTAGGAAGAACACTCCAAAATAGACCCATGCAGCATAATGTGAAATAATCATATAAACAACACCAAATATATAGACTAACTGTTTTTTAATCTATTTTTATCCATCCAAACTCTATGCCTGAAGGCCTAGACATGAAGTTTCCCATCCATCTATGTTAAATTCATGCTTTCTGACTTGAGTCAATTCTACAAATTTAAACTTAGCTTACCTGGATGTCAACCAACTATAGGAAGGATAAACGAATACAAATTATAACATTATGGATGCATTATCACCACAAATACATGGGTTTTTCCCATCCGCATTGCTCTCTCCTCTTCTCTAAGGTTCCAAAGCATGGAAGGTAGCCCTTAGGGTTTTTAGAGCCTTCCACTTTATTATTTCACCAAATGAGAAAATGGAAAATAAACCTACTTAAGTGGAGATTTTGCCAGGCATCACACTGATATAGCAATCTGCATACCACTATAGCAGAATAACGCCATCCCATCTCTACTATTTAATGATTTGAAATTTACTCGGCATCACTATGTATAACTTTTCTGATGAAAGCTTGATAATACTCGCACTCTATACTAAGGTTGAGACGTTCTAAGGAACAATGGATTTGGTCACTACACCAAGTTTGATTTTCACTAGTACAAACTTCTAATATAGAACGGAAATAGTAATCCAAGGTATCATAATATGAATAAAAACATAAGATGAATAGCAAGAGATCCTGGTCAACTTTGTGAAGCGTCATCCACTACTTTGACCTCCGTAATGTCAACTCTAATGGAATGAAATCTACCATCTACCAACCGAACCAATACCTACATGGGGTTTAGAAAATAATAAAAAGGAAATAAAAGCAATTATGAGTACGAAAACCATGTTTACTCATCAAGCATCATCAATAATCGACCCTAATCCAAAGTGATATCCAGAACCACCACCCCAACTACTAATGTATCCCGAATAACCTATGACCTACCAAACCATAGTACTTTATCCCAATAGGTTAACCCAATACAATGGTCAATAAGTACATAGAATATAAGGTAGGCACATTGATCTAGGTGGGTTAACATTATTCATTTATGATCTATAAAAAGAGAAGTCATTTATGAGGTAATCTCACCAATCTATGATCTATAAAAAAAAATATGTATATATATGGGGTATATAATACTACCAAAAAGTGCTAGCCATATTTCTTTTTGTTCGAGCCACCATCGTACCCCACGTCTGATAATAACCCAACCTCCCAACTAATATAAGATGGTATAAGATAATATAGTGAAGTGAAATGAATACTCAAACACAATATCAAAAACAAGGTTCTATAATGGTAATAAAGTACAAGAATAAATACTAACACAATGCCAAACCATTCCATGGAATGGCAATGCAATGCGAGTGATGCAATATAATTTGGTGATGATGATGAATGTTTTTAATGTTATTGCAGAACTCTATGTGCATATCTACAAGCCTCATTGCTCACAAGTAAGGCCCATGGGGCGTTCACAATCCATTTACTCGTATAATCTCTATCTCATATCTCAAATCAATCTTACTGGTACATCCCTCGGTACATAAATTTTATATAGTATCTCATTTTATTACAAAAATTAGAACGTCTCAGTGGTACCAATGTCTCATAAATATGCATGTGTAATATAAGGATATAATTCTAATAGCCAATCAATATGAAGATCAAATTCATTCAATATATGTATAAGTCAGCTTACAATCAACTCTATATATCAAAAGTTCATGAAATCAATTACTGCTTAGCACCACCAAAATAAATAGTCATGTACTCATCAATATTACTATTTCCAACCACTCGCGCGGGCATCACTATAATGAATATGCACTTAAATGCTCATAAAAAGCATACAATGTCAAATCAAACCCCCACTGGTGATAAAATAATAAATAAGGTATTTAATGCACAAAACATGACCAATAACATCAAGTCAACCCTCCACTCGAGCATCACAAAAATATATCCTCTCAAATAAAAAATAATATGCATATAAGCCCTCACTAGGGCACACGGTCATAAATAATAAATCAAGTCCACAATAATGTCCATGTAATCCCCACACGAGGAACATAGACTAAATAATAATCTCAATAACAATGAATTACTGACTATCCAAACCTAACTTGGTTTATTTAATAAGCCTCATCAACTAATACAAGTCTATTCATACTTTAAGTATCCTAATTTCATTAATAATGATGATAGTAATATAACTACCCCTAACAAAGAACTAAACCATAATCATCACAATAAAGTCTGCAAACCAAATTCAAGATCTAAAATATGCATCAAATATCAATTATTTGAGAATAACTAGATTATCTATTTGCATTCTACTCTAATGATATTTATAAGTAGTAATACTAACTAATCAAGATAATATTCTAACTACAATCCATCAAGGACTCCATGGATACACACAATCCTAATTGATACAAAAAGGTAAACAACAAATATACAACATATAAGAACTTTGGAAAAAGTTATGGTACATCTCAACTTGCCTTAAAAACATCTGCAAGCCCAAGGGCAGTCTAAACCCTCAACTGGAAGACTAACTCTCTCGAATCAACAAAAGATGCATCCAATCTAATCAAATATATCACCAACAAGTCAAAAAGAAGCTAATGGTACTCATATTAACCTTATTTAAGACGATCCAAAATGGATTAAAAATAAATCAATTTGAAAATAAAAAAGTTAAAATTGGAATTTTCCTTTAGAAACACATTTCCCAAAGATATAAGAATCCACAGTTGAAAACCCATGAAATAATGAGTTATAAGTAAGGTCCAAATTGAAGAAAAATTAATTTAAAGCTTTAACGACAAAAATTTCAAATTTTTATTTTAAAATCAAGCTTTAAAAGTGTTTAAGAATATAAATTGATAGGAAATAATTAAAACACGGGTTCGAAACCTACCCAAGCATTATTGATGAAGAAATTCCTTAAAATTACTAAAAATCAAAGATTCATGGTTCAAAAATGGAGGAAAAATCAGAAAATTGGTTTAGATACTGATTTCTTGCATTGGCCGCTTAAGCTGCTAAAGCGGCTAAATGATCTCTTAATTAATCACCGCTTAAGCGGCTAGGATGTTGCTTAACCGACCAAGGCAATGGTGGTTAGCCTTCGCTTAAGCGGCTAAATGTGGCTTAAGCAACCACCACTTAAGCGATTAGGCCTCCACTTAAGTGACTAGGGAGACACCCCAGCTGGCCCCTAAAGTTACTCATTGGTCACATAAGCGACCCCCAACTTTAGTGACCAAATGATAGCTTAAGTGGTTACACCAGTTGAAGCCTAGCATCCGAATACTTGGGAATTTGTCAAGTTTTCGATTGGACCCTCAAAATTGGAAAAAAAATTCGGTGAATGGAAATGAACTATTCTACTACGCTTAGTTCGACGTTACAAACTCAATAGCGATGTCTGATTTAAAAAAAAAATATTTTCAACAAATTAACCCCCAGTACACCTTTAAGTCCAAATTTAATTGTTTTTCAAAAGGACGGTCCAAATGCAAAATAATGGTTTAGGACCCTAAACTAAGCACTAATATCTGAAAATTGATATTCTGGAGCAAATGGAACAATCAAAATCATCATTCGAGGATTGGATCACCTAATGTTGACCAATATCAAACTAACCCCTTTTTAAGGATTCTCAAAATCACATATTCATTTAAAACACTTTCATACACATTGAAAAATGTGTCAACTATCTCTATAACTCATAAATAAGATAAAGAAATCATGGAGAAGGGCAAAATGACCAAGATACAGAAATTTTTAAATTTCAATATGAGAATCTTTATAGTTAATTATTCTATGTTAAAAATAAAAGCAAATTAAAATGTATTGGAAAGATAAATAAAACCTATTAGACACATTAATTTTAAATACAACAACAATTTAAAACTACCATACAAATTAGTTTGCAACAATTTATATCTCTAAAAAGAACAAATTCAATTTTTACATAGTGAAATACCAGCATAAGGAAATGAAAGAGATTAAGTTAATTAATTTATACTATACACAAAAAATAATTCCAAAATCTCAGGGACTAGCATGGTTTGAAGAGCAACAATTTAATTAAAAAAATGGTAAAGTATTCTAAATGTTGATTTATAAATAATAATTGGAGTCCAATAAGCCAACTGACATTTTCAAAGAACTCCAACATATCATAAACTACAACATATATAAGAAAATAAATTGTTAGTAAAATTTATGTTACCTTAATTTGTTGGAAAATATGATGTAAGAGAATGGACAGTAAATTGACAATACATAAAGCTAAGGCTAAGAGTGAGAGAATAAAGGATCAGGGTGACAAGGCTAAAAGAGGCCCAATGCTATGTAATACCCCTCATCTCTATTTTTATATGATCTTCTCTCTTGAACATCTCTTCTCTATTTTTATATGATCGGCTCTCTTGAACACCTCAAGATAAGATGAATATGATTTTTAATGAAATTAATCAAGAGTGGCAAATAAAATATTCAACAGTTAAAAGTAGCGTGAAGCTAATATAGGCATGTATTTTTAGATTCTAGGAATGTATATTGATAATTAGTTTAATAGTATAAGTTGTCGAGTTTTTGAGGTTGTTAAAAGGGTGACATGCCAAAATTAGAGAAGATGGTAGTAATGAAATGTTTTATTTTTTTATAAATCTATGAGAAATCAGTTATTGCTTGTTTTATATCATCATTTCTGAAACGTACCTGATTCCTCGCTTGGGGGCAACTACTCCACTTGAGCTTTGCTTTGCATGTTAACTCTTTCATATCTCATTGTCATGTACATATAAAAATATTCAAATGGATGAGAGTATGTCATTTCTTAAGTTTTAACTAATTAAAAAAAAGTAACTAATAAAATAACAAAAGTTCTCAATCCAATTAAAAATACAAGAGGAAAAGGATTTAACAAAAGAGTTTAAAAAGAGATCTTTTTGTGTCTCATTTCATTTTTCTCATGTTTTCTACTCAAGATAGTTGGTTGATAACGTCGATTTATCCCTCAAATTTAAAGAAATTACAAGAAAAGATATTGTATTCAAACAACGAAAAACATTCATCACCGTAGTACATGGAGTCATTTCACATCACCACAACTACTTATTAAATTAAAATAAACAAAGAACTAAAAAATATGGAAAGATTGGGACTTAATGGTGTTGAGATTTTCTCCGAAAAAGATTATAGAAAACACAATATTTTTAGAGGTAAGAGGACTAATACATATATTCAGAAAGGCCTCATTTGTTTGCAGTTAATGGATGTCTGAATCTGAATGATTCAAACTTCAGACCATTAGAGCATTTGTTTTTCATTAAGATTTTGACTCTTAACAGGTCTAAATAGAACTAAGTCTTAATTATTAAGAGAAATTTTTGTGTTGGATAATATTTACCACTACTCTATCCATAATCACCAGTCACCACCACTAACCATCTCTGCCGCCACCACCATTGTCAACCACCACCTAGGCACCAACCACCACCACCGCCAACCACCTTCACCATCAAAATCATTATTCATAATCATAATTTCTACTAACCACTATTTTAAGTCGTTACTATATCTACCACCTCCATTATTTTAATTATATCTGCCGTTATCACCACCGTCAACATCAACGTCAATGCCAACACCACAAACGCCATGACCATCATCAACCACTATCGGCCAATCTTAACTACTATCTAACTATTCTATTGTCACGACCTGAACCGGGGCCCTGGCCGTGACGAGCATCCCAAACCATAAAGGCCCGAAACACCCCTATCTGTTTGGTAATCATTCACATAATTCATATGATAAAATAAATACGGAAGATACACAATATTACGAAAACATGGTCATAAGTCTAATAAAATCAATAATAGGAAATAAAGTCCCACAACATCTTTCAACATCTGAAATCCGTCTGCGAAATATCTACTACATCACTAATAGCAACAGTCTGAAATCTGGGACAAGGCCCCCAGTAGACCAAAACATGACTAAAGATAAATATCTAAAAGTAAACAGGACTTATGTAATATAGAAGGCTCACCACTGCACAATCTGATCTGCGATCTGAAATATCTACTATTCATCTGGACCTTTAGACTGAGTCTCAAAACCTGGAAGGAGAGAGGGTCAGCACAAAAGTATTGGCATGCAGAGATATTAATACAAAACATAATATTTTTACAAAATATAGGTAAGAGACATTATAAAGCAATATCATATCAAATCACTTGAAAACACATGGGCATATGCAATAGTTTCTCAACAACAATGAAATGCAACTGAGCTAGGTGGAATACCCTACATAATTTACACCAACTGTCAAACCTCGGTTGCCACCGAGATTAGAGTATAAGTGAGGTATATACACACGACCACGAAGCATGGTGTCTCTACCCAATGGTAGTGCCCAAGATCACTTAACCCGGGCTCCTACCTATAGTCCCAATTTGGGAATGACATAAAGTCAAGTACACAAGATCACTTAGCCTGGTACCAAATTCCCGTGTCGGTAAACACGGTTTCCAGCGATGAGCCCTTACACTCAAACGCCTTCTTTGGGCATCCACCTATCTCATGTAAAATCAATGCATTCAAACTTCATTTAATTCAATCACGTATCATATTCTGTAGGGTATCGTCATACCCGATTTGGAAGTCATCAATATCACATCCACATATGCATAATCATGTAAAAACCAAGGTGCTTCATCATTTACAAGTGGTGAATAATAATTATTTCAAATTCATGCTCTTTTTTGTTGGTCATAATATGATATGGGGTATCAAGACATTATCATGGGAATTTGAAAGCAATTTATCATTCATATTTATCAAACTTCCATGGAAAATCTCAAATCTCATATGCATGGTTTCAACCATTGAAGTATATAGGCAAACAATTCCCATGACATAAAGAAAAATGACTTAGAAATCATATTGAAAGCAAGTTATTAGCATTTGATTGAAAACCCCCATTTAAAAGCATGCATGTTCATAAAAACTACACCCATGAGATTTTAAGACAACCCCATGTACCTCTATTTCCAAAAATACTAGATGTTTCTTGAAGCTCGTGGATTTGTGATTCCGAATATGTAATTATCTTCGAAAACCTATGGTCGAATCTTGAACTATTTGGGTTTTTATTTTAAAACCCTAAGAAGTGTTCTTAAGCAATTTTGATGAAGGAAGGTGTATTTTGGTGTTTGAGGGATTAAATCCCGTGTTGGTGGTATATATAGGGGTGAAGGATGACCAAAACACCCCTAAGGAACAATTAAGGTCAAATCTGTCCCTCAGTTGACAGTTTGATAGTCTGGAGTAAATCGATTATAACTTTTTACTCATATAATCAAATTGGATGAAACCAACTGCATTTGAAAGAGGACTCAAAGACATTTCGTTTGATATATTATATCTCACACATTTCATTATATACAGGTAGTTATGATTGTTTGAATTTGATCCGATAATGCTGAAAACTGGGCAATAGGCTATGCGTTTTGCTACTTTTTTGAAATCCAAATGCAGCCTTATGCGTTCCGAAAAATTCCAAAATTTATCCGAGATGCACTATGAGCTTTCCCGATCGTAACGCAACTTGAAAATCTAAAAACGGATGTCGGGAAAGTTGAAAAGTTGTATCCCAAAGATTGCCAGCTAAATTGACTAAGTCTCATTTTACACTTAGAAAATTTTAAGTCATTAAGTCTAAGAGCTCAATATTAAAGACTAATCTATGCATGCCTTTTACGGGACATTACATTATCTCCCCTTTTTAATCATTCATCCTCGAATTATGGGTAGGAACTTGTTGAAGCCTTAAAGCTATGAAATAACGTGGACATGACATGTCCTTTAATAAAGAATACACTAATCTAAAACATGACTATAAGACTGGAACTACTGATGTTCTGAATTCTTATACCGGACATGCATATCTGATGCATGGGTCTGTGTCTGAGTTGTCCTCATTAACGCAGGACTGAATACACTAATAAACTGAACTTTTTCTATTGAACATGCATTTCTAATGCAGGCATATCTGACTGAACTGACACAAGAACGTATGACTGAATACGCAATAACAACTGATGCGAAGCTTGTAATAAGTACCTATGCATGCAACCGAATGGGGTATCTCCCCCTTGGGACCTTATGTCCCTCTATGAGTGCTCAATTCACTAAGATACTCAGAAAACGGAGGCAATGTACAAGGCACCTACGATTTGATTCATAACTGAACCTATGGAATTTGAATCTAATGCATGATGCATGAACTGAGTTATACTCACAATTACTAGTATACTCTATCTTGGAATAGTATCGTGTCTGAGATTTCGGGTAGCATGAATAAATGAAAAGACGAGAAAATAAGTCATGCAAATCTGACTGCTAAACTGACTTACTGGCTATACAGACTGAATTATGCTGGACCCTCATACTTAACTGGAGTATCTCTTCAATGCTCTCTCTAAAGAAGTTCTAACAGTAATAGGGAGCCACAAATCTTGGGTATGGATTACACAAGACATCTCACTGAGGAAATCACAACATTGACACTACTCTGCAGTCTGGAATATAGACATATAACTCCTAAATTAGGATAGAACTACCAGACCTTTGGCAATACAACTTCTTACTTTCAAGATTAGCGCACTTCCCGAATATCCCTTAACTATACTATTCCCTATAAATATGATATTCATTCAATTCAGCTTAAATTTCTCATATGAGCATTGACAAATTTTTCTACTAATGTCTAAAATAGCTTAATCCTTACCCCGTGATCAAGCCTAACTCTAAGTCACAAAAATACAACATGCTACACCACGCTATTATTCTAAACCATATGATGCCACCTTCTTCACCCCTTTTAAAGATCACATTCTAAGCATAACATGCCTTACCACTTGAATGACTACTATGAACTCTTAATATGAAGTCGCTAATGCATATTGCGACCTTCCACTACAATCCCAAAATGTCATTCAAGCCTAATTTATAACCACATGTTAACTTCAAGGAAAACACCCACAAATACATACTTCAAATAGTTTCTAAACTATTATCAATATAACTCCCATGTGCTATCCTAAAAACATACACACACAAACTTTTCCACTAAACATCACATGTATCAAAGACTTGGCCCCAAATCTTACTTCATTTTATGGCCTTATCTAAAAAAGAGTATTATGAACTTCTATCAACAAGAACATTTACATCATCACCACTATCATTGCATAGGGAGGGTCACTAAAAGGTTAAAACATAAGACCCTGAAGTACATGCGTCATGAGTTGCATGACCTCAACTAGAGTTCCTAACATAAGGAATGTGATTCCGACTACTTGAATGAACTAGAACTCATTATCTTGGAACTGGAAGAGTACGTGACTCTCTATCATATACAGGAATCATGAACTATAATCACAAAACTGAATCGTAAGGCATGAGTAAGCATCCGAATAACTGGAAAAAAAATACTGAGGTAGGAATGGGTTGAGATTCACCCTCACATTTTGATGTTTTAAATCATACTGCATCACTACTAGAATCTGAAAGCCTTACTTGGTCATTCGTTCTGTCATTTCCCCCTTAGCTTCAAGTCATCATCTAGAGTTTGGGAGATCCTTTACCAGATTCTAACTGAACTACACTTACTGCACTCTAGGGTCTGAAAAAAATAACAATACATGCATATCAAAGAACTTAGCCCGAATGACTACCTTTCGGGATACACTCTATCTTTATCTAGCCACCAATAGTCATAGTATAATGCTTGCACACTTATTCTATAGGTTCAACCTTCAAAATTCAAGCTTAGAAGCTAACACTTAACATGGATATCACCAAGCCTTTGATGAACCATATCTCTTTCGACAGAGCCTACCACTATTGCGACTCCAAATTTATATCCCTCTACTATGTGAATCAAGATCACCGTAAAAGGCCCAACACTATCAATCAAAACACCTTAACATGGCTATTTAGATCACCATATACCATCTAACTAGTCTTTCTCCACTTAACAATTCAATGGTACCACTAGCCACGCACAACAAGTAATAGCCTTAGAAAAAATGTCGCAACCTCATGTCACCTTAGGCATACTTCTACATCATACATACAATATCATACACCACTACGAATCAAATAAACTTACTCTATTACATGCACCGTTTAAGTCTATTAGATCACTTCTATACAACTAGTATTCACTAACCAAGAAATCTTCACATCCACCTTCATGGACATCAACTGTTCAAACTTAATATCTAGTGCTATGCAGGATTTACAACCCAACCTTACACAAAATTTTCACTTGGAAACTATGAAATAAACATCACGAAACACTAGTGCACTAGAACTTCATAACCACAATAATCGATCATGACCTAATGGTTTTCCGTATCATAATCCATTAGCATGTACTATTTCAGCACATCAAGACTACTAATTTAATCCCACAAAACATGCATCATCAAACTCGTGCCACTATTTATCACCACACCATTTAAATTCAAGCCTATAGTTTAGTATCAATCATTTACCACCAATGAAGAATGCAACATAATATAAATATACTAATCCATCAAATTGGGATATTCTACCTAAATATCTCAAAAATCTACTACATACCTTCTCACAAGTAGCACTAGTTTACAACTACCAATGAAAAGAGGGTCAAGGGGGTTAAAGCCTCATAATAGACATGGTCAACCTTATCCTTATATTATAACCCCGTACAATCGTATCTACTTATACTGCTTTCTCACATCACAATTACTTACCCAAGCGTACATTTACACTACCTTCAAAGTCCACAACAACCATGAGTCTATACTTATAACCTACTAGCTAATCTGGCCATTTTCATACTTCAAGCAAGGACAATTCACCTCGCCTAATAACTCTTTCTCTATCTTCTACTAATAAACTAACACACAAGGATGAATCGCTTCATTACCAACTCTATCTCATCCAAAAAGATTTAGCTATACATATATTCAACTAACACAAGAACAACACGTTGAACGACAAATTGCTAGTGAATCAAAATAGGCCTCACACGGCTTCATTAGACTTTAATTTTTTTGCGGTTTGAACAAGAAAATAAGATGAATGACAAGGCAACTATGCTAGTGAATCGAAAGAGCCCCACACGACTTCACTAGACTTTTTAGTTTCACCAACATGATAAAATATTTTCAAGAGATAGAAACTCGTCACATAATATTCCATAATCTGAGAATACACATCTTACTTTGTATAGATAAAAAATTTGAGTCAAATATTTCCCCCATAGATTATCATACAATCCACACACGCTACTTGCTACCAATAGGTGATGACACCGACACTTTAACTTATACTACTATTTGGGTGGAAATACAATTCCAACACTTCTACTACACATCTTTTCCCTTAAGCATGACATCTACAACATAAATTTCTGAAAAGGGTCGAATATACTCAATACAGAAGGCTGAAAAGCACATTTTTGTTAAGATAAAGGTTCACACTAGAACCCATACACTCTGAAGCAATAACAGACTCTTCTCAAGTCCTTGCACAATTTTAAGATCTTATATGACGCGATCCGAAGGGATAATACCATTAAGACTCTAAACTTCTGCACTTGAATACCCTAGAAATGTGACGGGTCTGAGAACATCAGAGTAAGGAAAGAATTTGGGATGATTTTACTTTTATATGGATGTCACCAAAGCATAAATTAGAGTATGAAGGAGGAACATTCTGACTCTGTTGCAGGAACTAGAACATGAAGAAAGAGAGACATTCCTAAATGCCTTGTAGCCTCCTGCTTATAAGTGTGGCGCGCTACACACCAATAAATAAGATTCTACCCGACGCGATTTCGCAGACACCCTGGGACCATGAACCGTGCTTTGATACCAAGTTTGTCACGACCCGAACCGGGGCCTTGTCTATGACGAGCATCCCAAACCATGAAGGCCCGAAACACCCCTATCTGTCTGGTAATCATGCACATAATTCATATGATAAAAGAAATACGGAAGATACACAATATTACGGAAACATGGTCATAAGTCTAATAAAATCAATAATGGGAAATAAAGTCCCACAACATCTTTCAACATCTGAAATCCGTCTGTGAAATCTCTACTACATGACTAATAGCAAAAGTCTGAAATCTGGGACAAGGCCCCGAGTAAACCAAAACATGACTAAAGATAAATATCTAAAAGTAAACAGGCCTTCTGGAATATAGAAGGCTCATCACTGCACAATCTGATCTGCGATCTGAGATATCTATTATTCATCTAGACCCCTAGACTGAGTCTCAAAACCTGTAAGGAGGGGGGGTCAGCACAAAAGTACTGGCACACAGAGATATAAAAAAAAATATAATATTTTTACAAAATATAGTTGAGAGCCATTATAAAGAAATTTCATATCAAATCATTTGAAAACACATGAGAATAATGCAATAGTTTCTCAACAACAATGAAATGCAACTGAGCTAGGTGGAATACCCTAAATAATTTACACCAACTGTTAAACCTCGGTTGCCACTGAGATTAGAGTATAAGTGAGGAAGAGAAACACAAGACCACAAAGCATGGTGTCTCGACCCAATGGTAGTGCCCAAGATCACTTAGCCCGAGCTCCTACCTATAGTCCCAATTTGGGAATGACATAAAGTCAAGTACACAAGATCACTTAGCTTGGTACCAAATTTTTGTGTCGGCAAACACGGTTTCCAGCGATAAGACCTTACACTCAAATACCTTCTTTGGGCATCCACCTATCTCATGTAAAATCAATGCATTCAAACTTTATTTAATTCAATCACGTATCATATTCTGTAGGGTATCGTCATACCCGACTTGCAAGTTATCAATATCACATTCACATATGCATAATCATGTAAAAACCAAGGTGCTTCATCATTTACAAGTGGTGAACAATAATTATTTCAAATTCATGCTCTCTTTTGTTGGTCACAATATGATATGGAGTATCAAGACATTATCATGGGAATTTGCAAGCAATTTATCATTCATGTTTATCAAACTTCCATGGAAAATCTCAAATCACATATGCATGGTTTCAACCATTGAAGTATATAGGCAAACAATTCCCATGACATAAAGAAAAATGACTTAGAATTCATATTGAAAGCAAGTTATTAGCATTTGATTGAAAACCCCCATTTAAAAGCATGCATGTTCATAAAAACTACACCCATGAGATTTTAGGATAACACCACGTACCTCTATTTCTGAAAATACTAGATGTTTCTTGAAGCTCGCGGATTTGTGATTCCGAATATGTAATTATCTTCGAAAACCTACGGTCGAATCTTAAACTATTTGGGTTTTTATTTTGAAACCCTAAGGAGTGTTCTTGAGAAATTTTGATGAATGAAGGTGTATTTTGGTGTTTGAGGGATTAAATCCCGTGTTGGTGGTATATATAGGGGTGAAGGATGACCAAAATACCCCTAAGGAACAATTAAGGTCAAATCTGTCCCTCAGTTGACAGTTTGATAGTCTGGAGTAAATCGATTATAACTTTTTACTCATATAATCAAATTGGATGAAACCAACTGAATTTGGAAGAGGACTCAAAGATATTTCGTTTGATATATTATAGCTCACACATTTCATTATATACAGGGAGTTATGATTGTTTGAATTTGATTCAGAAATGCTGAAAACTGGGCAATAGGCTATGCGTTTTGCTACTGTTTTGAAATCCAAATGCAGCCTTATGCGATCCAAAAAATTCCGAAACTTATCCGAGATCAACTATGAGCTTTTCTGATCGTAACTCAACTTGAAAATCTAAAAACGGATGTCGAAAAGGTTGAAAAGTAATATCCCGAAGAGTGTCAGCTAAAATGACTAAGTCTCATTTTACACTTAAAATTTTTTAAGTCATTAAGTCTAAGAGCTCAATATTAAAGACTAATCTATGCACGTCTTTTACGGGGCGTTACATCTATCACAACTAGAGCCACCACTAACTACCACTAACACATTATCAACATCCACACAATCTTTGGCCATCACTATCACCACCATTGTTACTAGTGTCATCACCTCTACTACCACTTCAACTACCATCATTGCTACAGTATATCTCTACTAATAGTTGTCATCACCATTATAACTAACAACAACTCTAATTACCACCAACACGTCTTCAACCATCATGCATTTATTTTTAATGTATCAAAAACAACGCCTCCAACTACTAACATCAACCAACTTCACATCACTACCACCACAACTATCAATCGCTACTATCATAATCGTCACTACAATACAAAACATATCTACCATCACACCTATCACCACCAACATTACTAATCACTAACATCAATCATTACCACAACCAATACCATTACAAACTATCTCCATTATCACGAATAAAATTATAAAAAAATCAATAAAATAATAATTTTATTTTACTAAATCAAATATTTTTTTAATTTAAAATTATTTTTATTTGAATTATATTTTTATTATATTTACAAATATATAAATTTTTCATATTCAGATATTGAAAAATAAATAGTCATAATTATTCAGTTTTCAGATCTGAAGACAACATCTTAGTTATTTAGATATGCATTTAGATTCACGTCTGAATCTTAATAAAAATAAATGCAGCCTGATACTACGCCAATGAAAAATAATAATAATAATTCATCTTTTCGTTAAAAATAAAACATTACATTATAACATCTTAGAAAACACATAATCTCAAATTCAATTTTTTGATTCCAACTAAAGGAAAGAACTGTGCACATTTCGAACTATTCACTTTTGGTCTCATCTCATTATTTATAAAGGATAGAAAACCTAAACCTTTAACCTTACTTGTGTCAAATCATTAAGAAAACAAGATCTTATAAAACAAAGTAATTGGATTGTTTGACAAGATGAACAAAGAAATACCTATAAGATCGGCTAATATTGACTGATGTACTAGATTCAAGTATATAGGCTTATAATAATAATTCGATATCAAAACCAGAAGAGTTAAGATAAGAAGCAGACCATTAAACGAATTGTAAGTATTTTTTTAACAAGAATCCTCTACAGTTATTTAGATGCAAGAAGGGATTCGAACGACCTAAAGGATTGATTCTTGATCAAAGATTTTGCAAATCTCTTGTTAGTGAGAGCAGTGTCATATCCGAAGAGATAAAAGAATACAATCTTATAGTAAGATAATTACATATGGTTGTACACGATAAATTTTTTGTGTCACAAAAATAATAATCGATCATAGTAATTGTTACAATCTCTATTGTAATCCTCTGATTTTTCAAAGTAATATGAGCTTGGACTTGAACTTGATTTGGATTCAAGGGCTTGAGTAGCTTTATCTTGAATCGTCATCTTCATACTTGAATTTGGATATTAATTCATCACAAATACTTGGATGATTGCCACGAATGATGAATATGAACAAGTAACTTGATCTTGAACAAAATCTCCTTCGTTCTTGATCTTGAGCCTGATTGCTTCAAACTTATAAATTGTAGATAAATTATGGTTTTTGATCCACGATCCAACTTCATGCTTCTTTCTTTTCAAAATTTGCCCCTTTGTGAGTTATGAGGAGCCCTGTTTATAGTTAGAGGGGCAACACAATTGTGTGATTTAATTGGTTAGTTTGAAACTGACCAATCATGTTCTTTTAGTGAAAAGATCTAATCTGATTGGCCGGAATATGTAATCTACACAAGTGGCACGAT
Organism: Capsicum pubescens; assembly: GCA_030864215.1. Classification (NCBI taxonomy): domain Eukaryota; kingdom Viridiplantae; phylum Streptophyta; class Magnoliopsida; order Solanales; family Solanaceae; genus Capsicum; species Capsicum pubescens. The sequence goes on from CM061546.1 coordinate 185,491,640, forward strand.
TTTAGTGGCTCATTATGTTTAAACAGGATTGGCACATAATATTGACACATGTTATGCTTTTAGAAGCTCATTTTATTTAACTTGGATTTCCACATAAAATTGATACATGATATGCTTTTAGTGGATCATTTCATTTAACATGAATTGTCACTTCATATGCGTAATGACCCGGGACTACCGCCTAGTCGTCACATGATGCTTATGACCCTGAAGGACCACAACCTAACCCATGACTTGTACCTGTTGTGACCACTGAATAAAAATACTTTAATAATGTGGAAGATGAACTAAAATGCCATAAGGTTTAAAACATCTGAAATACTGATAAAATATAACATCTGTAAAACTAAATACTGTCTGAAAATCTAGTCTGTAAAGCCTCTAACTAATTTTTTCTGAAAGTGGAGTTGATAGGACAATCCCCCAACTAATTCTATCTATTGAACTACTAAATCTATTGCTGCTGGCTGAATCTGAATCTACTATGCGTGGTCGGGAACCTTAACGTCCGAACCTATGATATAAAACATCATAGTGCAGGAAAGTATGCGTTAGTACATAGGAATATACTGGTATGATAGATGAGATAAGGATGAATGCAAGGGTTCATATGCATGAACAGTAACTGACTGAATGATATAGAGTAATTAAATATAAGAGTACATGGATAACTGAAACTACTGTAAATATTGAGTATTTAATACTGTGCATAATGTATACTATAATTGAGCTTTTCTGAAGTTAAGTACTAACATCTGATAACTGGGTAACTGATATCTGAAGTTACTGATAACTAATTTATTGATACTGATTGACTCTGTTTGCAGTTCTAATTCTATAAAACAAAACTGAGTTCTAAACTGAAGACTGAAACTGAAATTGTGAGCGGTAATCATTTAACCGACATGCCCCAATCTGAGCTAATCAGGGTCCAACTTGTAACCCCAATTGGAAGGGTGTTAGCATCATGCCATAGGTATTAAAAACTACTGTGGAGTCATTCCTAACTAACGGGTGACCCCTAAGATCAGTCCTAAACTAGCGGGTGATCCCTGAGTATGTCAGTCTTATCTAACGGGTGACATCTATTAACCTACACTGGCTATGTAGTTTTAGAACTTAGTGATTATTTTTAGGGACCCAGTCCTAGCTAACAGGTGAGACCCCATCCTTAGGCTCGCTCGGTGATGAATCCTACTCCTAACTAAAAGATATTGGTCTGATCATACTGAACTGGACTGGACTGATATAGAGTTTACTGAGTTTTTCAAAGTTCTATAACTGACTTAGTTCTACCGAGTTCTGTACCTGACTGAGAGTACTACTGGTCGTGACATGACTGATACTATCCTGTCATTGACACTGGCTCTAGGTGAACAGCTAAATTATCGGGTATTAAATACCCCCAGGACTTGATAGCATGAAAAGTAAAGCAAAGCATCATCTTAAATAACATAACAATGCTCACTCGGTCATGAATCATTCATAGAGAAATTTCATCAAACACTTGTAATGCATTAACTTGTACATGGATGGGAAATACATGTTAGCATGCAATAATGACATTATTTCATTCTCATAGACAATTTATCAAACACATAAGAAGCATACTTGGTTCATTAAATCATAAACACTTAGGGTTAACATAATTACAACAATCAACTTGCAAATTGAAGGGTTTATCATGAATATCATGTAATTCAACATATACTAGAATCAATTCTTGGAACTTGTAATCTAAATCATGGATTAAAACTCAAACAACATCATGAACATGAATTCAATCTAATTCAAACAAAGAAATCATAAATCTGAGATCTTGTATATTCAAAAGAAATTATTGCACTCTATGGGTGAAAGGAACCCATAGATGAACACCTAGCATACCTTGGAAGATTCTTTCTTGAAGGTTCTTTGAAGAAATCCTTAAACTTGTTCTTTATTTCTTGATCTAGGGTTTTTGCCTCTTTGAGAGGGGATGAATTAAATAATGAGTAGCTAAGGAATTTTTTAGGGATTAAATCACGTATATGGGCATAATAAAATTATGGGAAAAGATTGTTTTAACCCTGGGCGTTCTTTTAATTTTTTGTGAATTTTTTTCAAACTGGGCACCTGGCGTGACATGCCACTATCACGTCGTACCACTGGAAAGTGGACAACTGAGAACTGGGCTAATGGCGCGACGTGATGCCATTGCGGTGGCTCACTGGTTGCGAATTTTCCCTTTAGCACAACGCGCTATGATCGCAGAGTCACACTGAAAAGTGACAGTTGGGAAAAAGTCTTGTGGAGCGATACAGTGGTATCGCGTTGTCTCACTGAAAAATGACAAATGCCATTTGAACTGCCTCCGCAACGCACTAGAGTACCAGGTGTTACACTATTTTACTAAAATGGCTCTAACTCTTCGCCTGGGTATCGGATTTGGGCGAATTTGGTATTAATGGCAAACTTATTCCACATGTATAAAAGTGCATTCATCTTTAAAGCAAATCTTTGATATTTTAGGGATGAATTTAAGCTAAGTAAAAGTACGGGGTGTTATAATATGACACCAGACATGGGCTAAGACTTTTGAGCTGGGTTAGCACCCATTAAGGCCTTGGGTTAATAAATATAGCTCATCATTTTAATTAAATTAGCCCAATGTATTTGAGATTAGATGATTAACCCAATCATATTTGTCATATTATTTGGACTATTTTCTTGAATGTAATGTAGTCCAAATAAATATATGAATTTAAATTAGGAAAAACTACAAGAAGTAGCATATTTAAGACTTAAATTATGAAAAATAGAAACACTTTAATGAAATTACATTGTGTAGCAAACATAACATTATTTTAAGTGTAGTCCCCCACTTACTGCCATTGAGATGTTATCATGTATAAGGTTTCCTTTTTCATGTCACTTGTCTTTCTCTTTCCTTTTAACTGATTTTTACTTTACATTTTATTGTTTGAAATCTCTTAGATTCCTCTTTCAATTTTTTTCCTTTTTCATAAATTACTCTTATTTAAATTAGTAGATTTCTTTTCCAAATCAAACTCAATTATAAAGAATATTATCTTAATGATATTCAAAAATTCAAAGTATCACTTTCTTATATCTCTAACTTTTCGTCTTGCTAGTTTTTTCATTTTTTTATCATTTTATTTTAATTTCTTTTACTTTTCAAGTTTTTTTCCACTTTATTTCCTCTCTTCTACTTCTCTTTTTTTTTCCCCCTTTTTTTCTTTTTACTTTATTTTTTATTTTTTCATTTTCTTATTTTTTCCTTTCTCATTTTTTTTATTTTCTTCTTCTTTATTATTTATTTTGCTTTTTCTTTTACACTTCTATTTCTAGTTTCTATATCTCTTTCTTTTTTTCCTTTTTCACTTTTTTTTTAAATTTTTATTTTTCATTTCTGTCTTTTTTTTTTTTACTCTTCTATCTCTATTTTTTATTTTTAAAAGACAAATATCTATATCACAAATACATATTCAAAAAATATACAAAATAAATAGACATACAGATATGCATATGTATTTACGGTATAAACCACACATATATATTTGCATATGTATTTACAGAAATATATATCTGACTCACATGTATAAATAAACATATAAGACACAAAAATATCTGACTCGCATGTATATATAAACATATAGGATATGTATCATGTATTTTTTTATTACCAATATGTATATGTATATAGTTGTCCTTTTTGTTATAGAGATTTTGTGTCTTATATGTTTATATATACATATGAGTGAGATATGTATTTTTGTAAATACATATGCATATCTGTATGGCTATGTATTTTGTATATTTTTTGAATTACTGTATGTGATATACATATTTGTATTTTCAAAATCAAAGTTAGAGATAAAAGAGTAAAAAAATAAAAATAAAATTAGAAAAATAAAAAATAAAACAAGAGAAGTGTAAAAGAAAAAAACAAAAAAAGATAAGTGAAAAAGAAAAAAAATTGAGTTTAAGCAGCTTAAAAAATCGATTTTGATCACTATATTGTTCGATCAGTTCATTTTACTGTTGCATTACTTTTTTTTTTTGAAATTCATTTACAAAATAATCAAAATCAACTTAACGAAATAAATTGTTAAATTGTACATGTAACGAAAAATTGATTTTGATTACTCTAACGAAAAATTGTTAATGGATCAAAATATTCAAAAATAATTTAACGAAAAATCAATTTTGATCACTATATTTGAACAAAACATCAGTTAATGGCTCAAAAAAATTTGAACGAAATAACAGTAATGGTTCAAGAAAATATTCAAAATGAAATTTTTTTGATCGATTTCAAACTATTGATGAAATTCATATAATAAAACAATATTACGATTAATTAGCTTCGATAAAAGTAATGGTTTAATTTGAATTTTTGAAGATATTGAACAAAAGAAGTTTAAGTTGAATTTGATTTTGATTTTTTTTAGGATGAAAACGATAATGTGAAACTGAAATTTGAATTTTGACTTCAGTTGGTAACAAATAACGAAAATCATGTTAATTAAGAGGTTTTAATGGAAAGGAATTTCCACATTTAATTCATGGCTAATTATACCATATCTAACTCAACTGATTTGACTTAAATATGGGCAGTAAAATGATTTGTATATATATTTTTATAGCAACAGTTTGTTCAAATAAAAAATACAAGTTGCTAGTTTAAGTAATTATGAAAGTGTTGCTATGAATCTCATAATTATGGTCTTAATTATGCTATTTATTAATTTTACCCTTTAAATTAAATAAAATTTCAATACTCATAAATGCCCCCACTTCAAGACTTGTCAAGTCTAAATTTTTTTAAAAAAAAAATCGATGGACTAGACATGAAGTACAATTAAGACAATAATATAATTTTCTTTTTTTATTGTCTTGTTGTTGTAAATGCTTGTTTCTCTGGCTTCAACAAACTTCTAACTCGTCTCCAGTATTCATAAGGTCCCACTTAATTAAATATAGCAGTAATATATTTTTTTAATAAGGAAAATTTATTAAATATCACCGAATCTTTTCTTATTTTCTGAATTCTACATCCGATCAAAATATGTCACATAAAATGGAATGGAAGGAGAAAGTAAATTCCCATGTTAACATTTCCACGTGGGACTAGAGTTGTACTAATAGTGCAATGTTGATTTGTTGCTTGTAAAGTGAGGTCCATAATTTTTGGACCATTATCTTTTCAGTTTTTGATAAACTTTATGAGACTTTTGATAGGGAAGGAAATATTTTTGTCCTTATCTCAAAAACATTTGGTTTTATCAATATTGAATTTGTGTTGTACTAGGAGACTAATATTTTCTTTGCCCCATCTATAAATAGTAGCCCTATAGAATTTAGTTCTCATAAAAAATATTTTTTCTCCTCATCTCAAATATGGAGTGTCTTAGAGAAATATTCATCTTTATCAAGTACGTTGTGCACCTATTTTCATTTTTTTGACTGCATACCAAGAAAAGGACTCAAGTAATACTTTTAGCAAACAAAATAAATTAAAAAAATAAGAGAAAGAAGTTTTTTTTTCAATTAATAGGGATTTTATTAATCAACACCAAAATAAAATGCTTTTACATTTATTGGACCAACCTAATCCAAAAATAAAGACAATGGGCACTTTGGGCTGGCCCAAACCCGATCTTTCCAACATAGATATATAATTTAGGGTTTCCTAAATTTGACTCTTTCCAAATCTGCCTTTTGGTCTCTTCTTTAGGTGGAAATTCTTGGCTTCTCCTCATCTGAATCCTTAGTTTTTGAGGATTCTCTTGTGAATTACAGGTTGTTGCTTTGTGCCTTACATCTCTCACACGTAAGTGAATCCCTCTCAGCTTCTTTAACTTAGTATTTTCATAGTCTCTTTGTTGATTGTAGTAACTTTGGTGAAATTTCAGCTGAGTTCTCTGGTAACTGAGATTAAAGCTTCTTTTTGGTGCTGAATTAATGGTTTTAGATCCCTGGTCCGCCATGCCAGATCAAGTGAGTAGTATTTGTTTCCTCTTGTTTTTCTTGTTTTTCTGTGTTAACCTTGGACCTTTCTTGTAGCTGTAGAAGAGACGTAGACCCAAACATATTTATATTTGTAGTTGTCACTTAGGTGTACTCATAACATAACATCCACTTACCCCCCTTATTGCAAAGATTCCATTTTGTTGGCTGACTTTGTGTTTATGCAGCCATGTCTTTTCTTTTTTTGCCTTTAAGAAATGTAAATAGTGGCTCTGAACTTTGCCTGTTGGTATTGTGACTTTCAGCCCCTTTCTTTACTGTCTTCCCCTTATAGAAGTAATTTGGATGTATGGATATTGTAACTTGTCTCTGTATAATATTCTCCTTGCTTTGCTATCTAGCTGGTTAAATGAAGTGCATATGAAATTTTCTTCATCTAATGCTAGATTTGCATAATGGTCTACTAATTGATTCCCTTCCCTTATTATATGCATGTATCTTACCTTAATTACTTGCAATGTTGTGATGATTTTCTCTTTAATATCTAACATATCCCATGGATATTTCCATTGATTAGTCAATACTTTAAACATAACCATCAAATCTGTCTGAATGATGATTTTGTTAAAATTAGTTTGACTACAATTTATTGCTGCCCTAAGAATATTTTGTGCTTTAGCTTCATTATTAGTTTCTTCCTCCATTTTTGCTCCTTTTGCTTGTATTATATCACCATTTTCATCTCATAGACAATATGTGCATGAGCTAATCCCTGGATTGCCCCTTGATGCTCCATCAGTATTATACATTACCCAACCCTTATTTGGAAATTTCCATTCCACCTTTATGAAATTAATTTGCATTCTTATTTTTTCTAACTCCCTCTGAATATCTGTCCATTTTGAAGGGAATACTTGGGTAGGGTTCCTCACAGTAAGTAATAATCCAATATTTTTGTAATATTGAAAATTACTTTGTGAGCAGGCAATTATTTTCCTTCATGTTTTGAGTTGTTCCTTCTTTTCCATAGCTCCTATAGTATCATGTTAGGAATAACTTGATAGTATGGTTTAGCTTTTCCATGTATATTTGTGTTCCACCATGTTACGATTAACTCACTTAGACTCAATCCATGGAAAGAAACACCTGAAAAAGAAGAAAAGTAAGAGAAAAGAGTCACACGTACTGTAGCAACCCTTTTTTTTACTTTTCAATTTCTTTTGGAAAAAAGGTGCGAAATATACCTGCACTTTGTCTAAATTTTCAGTTGCACATACTAAACTTTGTTGGGGTCGTATGACCCCCCTAGACTTTATTTTCCATATTTAAATGGCATACATCTGCCCACTTAGAAATCTTATTTAGTCACCCAAAGGGCGGTGATTCACATGCGACTTTTTAACAAATAATTATTCCTCTTAATTTGGACCTTTACTATTCAAAATCCCACTATGATAATAGCTCAGGGTTATATAATTAGGAGTTAAAATATAATTAAAGGAATAATTATTTGTTGAAAGGTTGTGTGTGAATCACCGCCCTTTGGGTACTGAATAAGTGGTCCAAGTGGGAAAATATATACCATTTAAAAATAGGAAAAAAGCTAGGTGGTCATAGGACCCCCGCAAAGTTCAATATGCGCAGCTGCAAATTTAGGCAAAGTACAAGTATTTTTTGGACTATTATCCCTTTTCTTTTTTTTTAAGTAAACAAAGGAAAAAATTACTACTTTGGTTACTGCAACTACCTTTTCATTTTTTTCTCTTTTCTTTTTAAGAAAAAAAGTAACAGTACTTCATATATTGCATTGTTATTTAATTTATCAACATTGAGTTACCAACATTGAGGAAATTTTCCTCATCTTTTGAGTATTTGTTTGTTGTTGGCTCATTTTCATAGGTCACGGAGAATAATATTTTTACTGTGCCTGTCACAACTTGAAAGCTTTACCACAGCATCACCTACTGATCTTATGGTGTGAAGGGATGTGCTTAATATATTTGCTCCAGCATCATAAATTTTAGGCATTAGAAATACAGAATATTTGAGCACAAGGTATCGTAAGTGTTGTCTAATTAGATCCAAAGACTACAGAACGTTTAAGGAAAAGACTTTACACAGTCTGTGGCTAAGACTTTTACATTGTCTGATCCAAAGACTTCATGTAGACTGAGGCAAAGATTTTACATAGTCTAAGCCAAAATGTTGCCCTATTCAAACCAAAGTCATCACACCGTTTAAGGCAGAGATTTCATATGATCCGTGGCTAAGACATTTACACCGTTTAAGCTAAAGGCCTTAAATTATTTGAAGCAACCACTTTATACTGTCTGAGCCGAAGGTATCACATTGTCCAAGTCCATGACTTTGCATAACCAATATTAAACTAATGTTGATCAAACTTGAATTTGGAATTCATAATTATTTATTAAGCAAGTTCTAATGAAATGCTCTTCTTCTCTTGCAGTTTGAATCATGGTTTACTTTTTAGATTTTGTATCTTCTTCCTCTGAGCTGCGATATCTTATAATATCAGATTATAAGGATAGCGAGGTGACAAATAATATACTTATTGGTATGCCATTAGCTGGATAATATATTGCTCCGTGGCTACCTTTGGAGAATATACCTAGTTTGGACCAATGGACTCTTAAATACCATAGTCATCCACCTAAAACATGGGTACTTTATTCTTCCAATCATCATACCAAAAATATTGCTAGTACTTTTCCATGCCTGGGATGACGAATCATAAATGGCGAGAATAGGCGGGGTGACACTTTTTAGCTTAGTGGTGAGTTTTACTACATTCCTGGCTATTGGGAATGGGCTAAAGATGTTCTTAGTAGGAGTTGCTAGACATTAAAGGATGCAAAGATTACTACTCTTTATATTGTTCACTCTTTACTTATGACCATAATACAAACAACATACAAGCCTTCTGTGAAGCTTGATGTCCTGTTACGAATATGTTTCTTACCTTGGTTGGAGAAATATCCCTATACCTTTGGGATTTACAAACTATTGTAGGTCTTCTAATAATAGGAAGTCTTTATGAGGAAGTCGTGCCGGATATTATAGAACTTAAAAAAACTTATGATAAGGAGAAAAGGTTACTCCCCAAAACTTAAGAGTATCGACTCAATACTTTCCATCAGCTATGTGAAGGGACTAGTGATAATTTGAGTGTTCTCGTAAGCAAATGGAAAAAGTTTTTGTGTAATAAATCTTCTAAATACGAACCACCTTTTCTGAAAAAAGATAAAAAAATCCATTCATCTTAAATCATCGCATAACTCAATTGGAAAACTCGATAAGGCTGTTAATTGGACATCGAAAAAGGAAGGCTTATTTTATAATCCAGGAGTTAAGAGTCACAGGAAGGAAGATGCATACTTTTTCTGCCTTTTTGTCTTGTTGGCTATGTGTATTTGTGTTTCCCATGTATAAAGGAGATGTTATCTGTCCAGGAGTGTTTAGAGTTGCCTTTCACTTAGCAAGCGGAAAAATTATTAGCCTTGTAGTTTTGATCTTAGCTAGTATCTATAGCGGACTAAATGCAATATCATAATGTCCATGGCTTGATCTTGTTTGGGCATGCTTCCCAGTTCATTATGTATATGGTTAGTTGGCTCTCTACTTCAATACTCATTTTTCATTGACATATGGACTAAATTATTCTCTTATGGTAGGATATTCTGGCGAAGGTGCTTCTAGGTACTACGATAAGAAAGAAGAAAGAAAACGTATACATGGATGGGGAAATATTGATTGGAATGGCATATTGCACGAGAGGCCTCAAGCCTATCACTACCGCGATGATGGAAATGCCAAGGAATTCCAGTTAAATTTCTTCATGAGCATTCGCTCTAAATATCTTGCTTTAAGAGAAGGGTTGACTTTATTATTGATCCTTATAGTCCTCATATATTTATCCATTAATTTAGTTTTTTTCAAGATTCCCTTGCCTTAATACATAAATATTTTTGGGAAGCCTCATTAGAAAAGGGATTGAGATTTGCACGTATTTATTTATTGGCTGAATCCATCGCTAAGGCGACATTTCTCCCTAGTGATTCCAAACTAATGTAATTCTTATCTTCAAATTATATGTCATGGTTTGAAAATGTGTATGGGAGTGTTCTAGAAGCTCACATACAATCTCTAGTGAATGTTGTGGGTCCTAGTACTGACGCCCCTCAACACTGTGAGGAGGAGGCATTAGTTGTGGACAAGTTTCTCATTTTAAAGTCCAAAGAAATCATAGAGATAACTAAGGTAACTTTACACAAAGAAGTTTGAGAAGAATAAAAGCCAGTCCTACCTTATCAAGCTCTTAACAAGTGGTCATCTAAAGGTTAGAGCGCTAGCAGTCACGGAGACCGTTGTTGGAAGAAAGTGAGACCATCCTTAGAAGAACTATCAAATGCTAATTTGCGCATGGTAGATATTTCTAATGATAATATTAGTTCTTCAGGTACACTGACAACTATCAAACAAGTAATGATTTAAGATTTCTCACTTGTTCTATGGTTATCCAATTACTTCAGTAATCATTTTTTTGTGCAACCAAATAATGTCAACATACATGATGCTTCCTATTTTGGTAGACCACAAGATATTGGTGAATCTATTGCGGGACCAGACTCTATAAAATCATGTTCTGCCTTAAAATTTGAGCAAGAGGTCACTTCTACTCATAGTGTGAAAGCTAAAGAAAGTGCAGACTCGTATTTCCACAAATAACCAGCAATTATAATGTATTTTTTTATGGAAGAAAAGTTGTCTCAAAACTTAGGAAGGAATTTATTATGAAATCTAGGGCTAGTATCCACGCCAAGTTAGAAGGCCTTACTATGGACCGTGCTTCTTGTCTCACAAATGAGGTCAGAGTAGTACTTAAGGACATGGGCGAAATGGGTGTAGACATTTCTCTTTTGTGGAATTTCTTGGAGTCCTTCTTTGAGCTCACCATTTCTAATGATCAAGAACGGTCGACCCTTATTTATAAGGCCACAAAAATTAAAAAATTAGAGTCATATGTAAAATCCAAAATGCACCTTGAACATGTTATGAAGGAAAGAAATGAGAAATTTGGAGAATAATCTATTCTCGGTTGTTTTGGGATATTTCTTGAACTGGATGTGATGAGGAAGACTGAGATGGTTTGGGCATGTGATGAGAAGGGGCGCAGATACCCCATTTTGTAGGTGTGAGAGGCTAGATTTGGATGGATTTAAGAGGGGTAGAGGTTGGCCAAAGAAATAATAGAGGGAGGAGATTAGACATGACATGGAGTAGCTTCAGCCGACTGAGGATATAACCCTAGATAGGAAGGTGTGAAGGGTGCGGATAAGGGTAGAAGGCTAGTGTGGGTGTGTGGGTTGTAGTATGCAGTTAGGAGAGATCTTGTGTATCCGGGGAAGTAGTCCTAGGACTGTGTACATAGGTGGGGGCCCTTTTTCTTATGTCTTAGTTCCTATTTGTCTTATTTTGTGTCTCCAATATTTTCTCATATTTTGTATTTCTATGATTACTATTTTTATCATTTCTTATTCCTGATTTTCTTTTATGGCACCCATCCCCCCCTTATTTACTATTCTTTATCTTGAGACTGGGGTTTATCGGAAATAGCCTCTCTACTTCTATAGAGGTAGCGGTATGGACTGCGTAAATCTTACCCTCCCCAGACCCTACTTTGTGGGAATTCACTAGGTTTGTTGTTGTTGTTGTTGCTACAGAATCATCCTTAGGGGAAATGTAGTTGATACACACTTTATTTATACATAGACAGATTAGTGATGGTTGTTTATAACCCAAACCTTTATGCGATTGTTTGACGGCATACCCTTTCTCTATCAACATCCTCTGAGTAAGATTTAGACCATGGTTTGGCCCTCTAAATGCTTCAGGTGAGATATTACCTAGCTTAAGGGATTTATCAGGATTATATCTAGCTTTTGCCAATAATTTATAGGCATTTAAGTCAAAACCCTCATTTGTATGCTTTTCAGGAAATATTTTATGCGGATCAAGATTAGATCACTTGACAAACCCTTTCACCGACCTTGAAGGTGGATTGATCACATTGATTTGCTTAATATGAAAATTCAACCCTCCTAATATATTTTTCTGCAACCCAGATGATTGGACTTCAACCTTCTTTTCCTCTGGGACACAATGTGTAATTAGAGTCACATTTTTAATAGACAATGCGACATTAATCTTTGGTAATTTATTCACATCAAAAGATGTTGCACTCTTTTCAACCACCACCTTTGCCTCTCCAATTGCCTTATCATTCTTCTTTGTAGCATCAACCTCCTTTATAGGGAACACCTCAACAACATTTACCTCCTTTTGTATCTGTTTCTTAAAGTAAAATTTTGCATCTATAAAATGGGTTTTTGCTTCAGTAAAAGGCCCATCATCAGCAACTACCTTCTTTTGGACTCTATTTTCAAAGTACTTAAAGTATTGATGATGGATGGATGTGACCACTTTGTTATCATGTATCCATGGCCTTCCAAATAAGATGTTATATAAGGTGTTTGCGTCAATCACATACATTGATACACTTAAACTCATATCTCCCATGTAAATTTCTAATTTGGTAGAACTTACGGCTTTTTGCCTATCTTGATTGAATCCCTGAATCTTAAGATAACATTCAGAAAATTCATCCAACCAGATTCCAAGCTTTTTCAAATTGTGAATTAGGAGAATATTAACTCCAGAACCATCATCAATCATAATTCTTTTCACTTTGTGATCGTACACATAGCCAACCATATACAAGGGATTATTGTATGATGTCTCACCCAACAAGAGGTCATCTTCAGTAAATGTGATCTTTGCATCAAAAGTGTTCACTTCTTCAGAAAGAGACTTAATAGGTTCTTGATGTGATAGTATTAATTGAAATGAGTCTCCTATTTTTGTCTCTTCTTTGTCGATATTACAACATTTGGTCTTGATGTCAACATAAGACATTTCCTCACTAAACCAACTCGGTAAGAATTCCTCCAATGTCACCGGGTAACGAGGAATTGGATGATAATTTCTCTAAATTTTCATCTTTCTCACATTCTTCTCCACTATTTTTTTCGGGGTCTTTTGATAATTTTTCCTCTTGTTGCTTATTTTCTCAGCTCCTTTCGTGAGCTCATTTTATAATATCTCCACTGAGTCACCAGGATCCATCCTTCATTATTAGCATGCTAAATAAGAGGTTGTCTTTCCTCTAATAATTTCTCTTTCACTATTACTTCATTCATCATAGGAAGGAGCAATGGACTACTAACATTGATGGGTTCAAAGTTGCAAAATTAATAATCTTTTGTGGGGAAGGGATTAGGACATCACCACATTCATGCACTTTAACAAAGTTACTAAGAAATATAGGAACAACTGAACCAAAAGTGTCAAATACTCTATTAGAACTTTATTTCTCATCTTTGAGCAATATCTTTCCTTTGCAGGCCAAGTCCACGACCTTTTCCTTGAATATAAAACATTTTTCCATGTGATGACCCAACAACCGATGATATTTACAATAGTTTGGATCACTAGTCCTTCTAGCTTCATTTGAGGTAACTCAAAGAGTTTAAATGATAGGAATTCTTAAAAAATTGCTGGGACATCTAAGTCCAAAAATGGATACTCTTTTACTTGCATTATTTTAGAAAAATGTGGTTTTTATACTTTTCTTTTTACTTAGCTTTGTGGTGACCCTCAATGGTGCAGCATTAACATTCATTGCCTTGTTACTTTCATACTTTTTTAGAAACTTGCACCATTACTTCACTTCTAGTTTGTTTTTTCCTTTACAGGCCTCGTAAATAGGTGGTCCTTAATTTCTACTTGAGGGCATCCTTAATTCCATATCATGAGCGAGTGTGGCAAATTCATCAAATGACTTGTTGATGCCCCGTGGGATGTAACAAAGTCCCCAATGCATTCCTTGAATACACATTTCTATCCCAGAAGCCTCACTTTGTCTGTCTTTACGATTAATACTCATGTTCCTCCATCGATTATTTAACTCAATAATGTATTTATCTTCACATTGGTGCATATTTGTAAGTTAAACCATACTTACAATACATCTCGTTCTATAGAAATGATTGGGAAATTCATGTTTGAGTTTTTCCTATCTATCAATAGAACTAGACTTGAGGTCAGTATAACAATCAAATGCATTTACTTGTAAAGAGCACATGAACTGTTAACAAGATAATCTCCATAATTTCCAGCATTCTTGCTTTTTTCAACAAACGGTGCAAAATGTTGCTTTGGGTTTCCTTTACCATCAAATAATTGAAGTTTCAAAGATTGATAACTGACACGACCTGAACAGGGGCCTAGTCATGTCGGGTACCTCAAGTCCAACTAGGACAGGAGATCACCCCCAATACCCAACCAAAACTAACCCACAACCTATGTCGGATAAATTTTGGACATATAATAAGATAGAACAATAATAAAAGAAATACATTAATAAAATCCATAACCATAACCAACCAAACATCCAACAAAATATTCAACCGATGTCAACCCAAAATACAATACTAATACCAAGGATGACACCAATACCTACACCGCCCATGCCCATAATAGTCACGTGAAGCCTCTAACCGAAAGGAAAGAACATCCAGTTGGGACATGCCCCCGAACATAGACAAAACCAATGTATAAGAAGATAAAATAATGTAATGATGTATATATCATGAAATGGAGTCTTCCAGAGTATGGAAGCTCACCACTTCAGTCTGACTCTTAGTTGTCCCCAAATCCAAGTCACTTAGCAGAAGGAGTAGTATAGCCGATTCCTGCATCACTTGGGGATATATCCCCCGAAGATGGTTAGCATGATGAATGCTAGAATGTATTGAGTAATAAGTATAAAATAATGTCATTATAAGAAACCAAAATAAATAACATATGTAATCACATACATATATATATACCATACTGGGAAAGAGAATCGAGTTTAGCATGTATTTAAAACCTTAACCTGGGTAGGTGTAGCTTTATGTCCTTGATTTGTGACAACATATTTAAGGGTTTTAACTTTGAATAATTGTATTTTCTTAAGCAACTTATGTTGTTTTTTATCATATTTCTCTTAATGATGCATGAGAGGTCAAGATTTAAGAAAACCAAATAAAGAGAACAAAAGGTTTTGTTTGGTGACTAGAGGCAACAAGCCATCAACGAATATATAAGTCATTAGCTTAGTGGTCAACAGGAAGCAGAGTGTTGAATATGCAAGTGACGACTTGTTGACAAGTTGTCAACCAAGTGATAAGATATCAAGTTTGTTGTCAAATAGAAATAGAACCTACATACTGAAGGAATTAGTTGATGACTTGGTTCACAAGATGTCAAACTTGTCATCAACCAAAAGTAGTTTTTAGCTATTGAAGAATATAGTTTAAGACTTGGGTGATAAGTCATCAACATGTTGACAAGCTGTCACAGTAGTTGTCACCTGTAAATAGATTGTAGATTTTGAAGACTCAAGTTGATGACTTGGTTGACAAGATGTCAACCTTGTCGTCAACTTTTGTACAAAAATTCTGGATTTTGAATTTCAAATTTTGAAAGTTGTGGATATTTATAGCAACTTTTAGGTTTTCATTGGGCATCTTGAACTTATTCAAAAAATGAGTTTACATCTTTTTGGGCTCTTAAGTTTTGCATTTAGTTCTGAATTGTTGATTTAGATTTGGGAAATTTCTAGTTAAAATTAAAGGAGAACAATATTTGATTTCATATTCTGTAAGTTTAATTGCTTTGAATTATGAATTCAATCTGTGATATCCTTTTCATTTCATAAGGAACTAACTCACACAACTAGAGTTGTGGGAGCTATGATTATTACTTCATTGAATCAATAGTTGAACGAGATTCAAATGATTGTGGGATGCATCTTTATAATTCTATTGAAATACATGTTTTCTATTGGTTGCAAATAATAGAACTTGATTTGCATTGCTTTGCTCGAACTGAGAAATCAACCAAAAGTAGTGAATTATCAACGAGGATTTGGAAAGATAATTTTTCCATTTAATAGGTAATATTGTAACAAGATTAATCAACCTGAGATAAAATCAGTGAGAAATGAAGGTTTTCATAAGTTTGAAGGAATTAGGGAACTCAACATCTAGGAAGGTTGAAAAATACTAGATTAGTTGTTGATAATGATAATTTGGAGTTTCCCACAAGTCATGGGAATCCAATACCAAAACTATTATTTAATGAAGATTAATAGTCATAGTGACCACGACTCTAGTTCTACTACATAATTGATTTGAAATACTGTAACTTTAGCTTTGAGTTTCTAAACCAAGTTAAAACATTAACAATAGATTGATTTATTAAACCCCCCATTTAAAGAAAATAATTGACTATTAGTCGGTTAAATTATAAATAGTCTTAATTAACACCATATTCCCGGTGGGATTCGACCCTGACCTAGTTGGGTTATATATTTGACGACAATCCTTACTCTCTCATAAGAGAGGTGTAATTTGGGCGTATCAAAGTTTGGCACCGTTGCTGGGGAATACGATTGTCAATTAAGTAAATCTGTGTTAATTGACTCTTCGTCAAGTTTCCAAATTTTACTTTTATTTGTTGTTTTTGATATTTGTAGGCTAGTTATTATGCATGTCACAAAACCAAAGATCAGGAGGATCATTATTACCTTTCAACCCAGAACCACAAAGAATCTAGAGTACGTCTGAATAATAAGAGACCGTAAGACTGGCTACTTTGGTGAATTCTCAAGTTATCCAATAGAATGTTGGTTTACCAGAGCGTGTACCCAATGCAGATGATGAGGATTTGGGTGATGATGATTTGGTTGATCCTGTGAATAGGTGACATACCTCAAATGTTATACCAATAAATTAGAATTGGTAAGTAAGAGGTAGGGTGCACCAACAGCCTGTGGTGCATTT
The DNA here is from genome assembly GCA_030864215.1 of Capsicum pubescens. NCBI lineage: Eukaryota > Viridiplantae > Streptophyta > Magnoliopsida > Solanales > Solanaceae > Capsicum > Capsicum pubescens. The sequence goes on from CM061546.1 coordinate 185,508,580, forward strand.
CGACCTAGATGATAAGGATGACGCTAATTTGGATGAAGCTGGAGCTATAAGAGAAATCATTCTACCACCTCTAGCTCCTGGGGTGAAATTCAATATCACCGACACAATGATCCAACTACTTTATTTGAAAGGATTTTTTGGTGGATTACTGGGTGATGATTCGGATTTGCATTTGGTGAATTTAATCAACATTTTTAGGTCATTTGATAATCCTAGAGTGGGAAAAAATGTTATTCGTCTGAGATTGTTTCTATTCTCTCTGTCTGGGGAGGCAACTATATGGTTGAATGAGCTGGCGCTCGATTTTATAACAAACTGGAGGCAACTGAAAGGATTTTTCTTAGAATGGTTCTTCCTGCCTCCCAAAATGTTACAGTTGAGGGATAAGATTAGAAACTTTAGGCAATTCCTAATGAAGCTCTTCATGAGACATGGGTAAGATTCAAAAAAAGTGGACGCAATGCCCAAATCATAACATGAATGACGAGCATTTGATGGAAAAATTCTATAGGGCATTGAATTCAATTTCAAAGACAGTTGTAGATAATGTTGTAGGAGGAGCTTTCATGGAGCTTACATTTACTGAAGCTGCAGAAATGTTAGAAAACATGACTAAGAAAAATAGATCTTGGCATACCAGGGATTCAGAGGTAGCAAGAAATACTAGTTCTAGTGGGATATCAATAGAACAATGTAGGAGAGAAGATGAGTGTGATCAGGCTATGGCTCACATAAAAACCTATATGGATCTTCACATGAAATATTTGCTATCAGGGAATGTAGAAAGGTAAAAGTCATGGGGTCACACAGTAAGGGAGCTTAATCAGACATTGAGGAAGAGGATAACTACTTGCATAACCAGGGAGGTTTTTGAGCCAGTGGCTAAGGAAACCAAGGTTGGAACTATCAAGGAGATTGGAAGAATAAAAAAATAGAAGTGGATTGTATGTACTACCTGAGAGCCGCGATAATGTTGCAAAAAATTTTGGGAAAATATTTATCCAGGATATGATGGTAGAAGTGTTAAAAAGATTAGAGTCAATAGATGCTGGAGTTAGGGAAATAAAGAGTGAATTGCAGACCATGAGTTAGTTAGTTGACTCACACTCCACATCTATTAAAAAATTAGAGCAGAAGATGAGCCAATTATCAGTAGCATTCAAATAAAGAAAAGTTGGATTTACCTAGTGATACAGTTCAAAACCTAAGAAATGATGGATCGTGTATGACTATTTCCACTAGGAGTGGAAAAATGTTATCTGATTCAGTCCTGAGAATACCTTGTCATAGTGATAAAGTGTGAGTAGAAAATGAAGTACATGATGGACATCCAAAAGAGGTTGGGAAGATAAATGATTTAGAAAAGAAGAGTGGAAAAGTGGAACAATCATCTAAGAAAAAATAGGTTAGTGATATGGAACTAGGAAAAGGAAAGGAGGTAAAAGCTACTGCAGAAAAAATTCCAAAGCTACCACCTCCATTTCCACAAAGATTGAAGAAGAAAGCATTTAAGGGTAATTTTAGCATATTGACGGACATGCTGAAATAGTTGACAGTGAATGTGCCTTTAATTGAGGCATTAGAACTAATGTCGGGATACGGTAAATATATGAAGGACCTCATAACGAAGAATAGGATAGTCAACAATGAGCCTGTGGATAACCTTCATCATTATACGGCTATTGCTACTAGATCTCTAGTGCAAAAGAAATATGATCAGGGATCTTTCACTATTTCGTGTATAATTGGAGTGTTTAACTTTGCTAAAACGCTTTGTGATCTTAGATCATGCATCAACCTCATGCCATTAGCAATTTTTAAAAAGATAGGTTTAGGAGATCCTAAGCCAACTACTATGCAACTATTGATGGCATACCGATCGGTGAAGAGACCGGTAGGTATTGTGTATGATGTACTTGTGAAGGTGTCCAACTTTATATTCCCTATAGACTTCGTAATTCTTTATTGCAAAGTGGACTTTAAAGTACCCATAATTTTGGGTAGTCTATTTTTAGCAATTAGGAGAATGTTAGTTGATCTTGTGTTGAATGAGTTGAAATTCAGGCTTAATGATAAAGAAGTGAGTTTTGATGTTTGTCAATTAATAAAACATCCAATGAGAAATGAGTGTAGTCTCAGTTACTGATATTGATTATAAAGATGAACCAGTTGATCAAAAAGGCAAAGGAAAGAGAAAAAGAAGTGAGAGTGACTAGCAGAAGAGGATTGAAAAGAAAAAGAAAAAGAAGGGAGGGAAAACAAATGAAAGAAGCACTGAGAAAGTCAAAAGAGACAAGTGAACCAAGAGAAGAGGCACTACGGGCTAGATTTTTGGGAGCCTCTGCTAGTGGGCCTTCTGAGACTTTTGGGGAGTACCTTACTCCACCAAATAATATTATGGATGCATCAGTGGAACCTGGTTCTACTGTTGATGATTAATCTTCATAGTTAGAGGCTCATGACATAAGAACTTAAGGCATTGCAGGTATGTCATCATCCTTGTTCTTATGTTTCAATAATAATGCATAGAGGATAATGCATACTTTTAGTTGTGGGGGTGGGGATACTTGCAACCTCAAGGGTGTATTGCCTGTGTTCTATGCCCTTGAGTCTATATAGGGAACCGACATGTTTAGTAGTTTATGTTTTATTTATGGTTCATATATTAGGAGTTTATCTTTTGTTTTTGGTTTTGTTATGTATGAAAGAAGAATTGATATGACTGAGTAGCAACTTCAGTGTTAAATGTTCTAAAAGTTTGGAAATTGTGAACCCATCAAATATTTTTTCTTGTGAGATTGGTGCTAGGTAATGGGAAAACCATTTCTGTCTACGAAAGTATACAAATATGGCAATCTCTATTTTTGCTTGGGTATTGGTTGAATATTTTGTGATGGCATTAAAATTCCACGCCATTAGAATGTTAGGTTTTGTAGATATTTTCTTACTGTGTGTGTGCATCTAGAGCTCACCCAAGTCATTCTATTAGGTTGCAAGTAGTCATCTGAAAAATAATCGTAGGCCATTTTTTACAAGTAACCCAAAAACCCATAAGTTTATAATAGATCCCCTTTTACCCCCTTTTTAGCCATTAGATCTTTTTTTTGTTTCATAACCTAACCACCTTTTATTAATTCCACAGTTAAACCTTTGTTTTAGCCTAGTTCTTCCTTTAGACATTATACACATCAACTCAGGCAAATTGCCTAAGTTGAGTGTGGCTACAGTAGATGAGAAAATGATTGGAAGGTATGAAAGATTCTATGAAAGTTGGAATATTCCAATAAAAAGAAAAAAAATGAATGAATAAATAAATAAATGGTGTTGATTGGGATTTCTAAGAGGGAAACCAATTCATAAAAGTGGTTTGTTAGAAGAATGCAAATGAATAAGCATGGTTATAGACATTGGTGTAAATGGAAAAAAGGGAGGCTAAGTCACTAATCTTAAATTGACCTTTCCAGAACTTAATCCTTCATTTCAAGCTAAGAAAGACCTTCAGTGCTTAGTTTGACTAATAGATGTCCCAAACGGAATGGTAAGGGAAAGCCTATAGCATTGTAGGTGCACAATTTAAAACTTCTTTATGAGGGTGAGAGATTTGATATCCAGTTCCTAAGAGTAACAAGTGTTATTCGGAGTAAGGAACTTCTTTGTTCTATGTGAGGGCATGAGAATAGTACTTGTAATTGCTGACCATTTGATTAAATACTTTGAGTTTAGGTAGTTCTTTATCTGTTTGAACATCAATGATAAGGATGGAATCTTGTGTCACTTGGCAGGAAAAGATCACATTCTTCTTAATGAGTTCAAATAAAAAAATCTAGAAATGCTACTCTATTTTTTTATGCTCTAATTGTGTGCTTAGTACTGTATTATGTAGTTTCTTAAGGACAACAAAGTGTTTTAAGTTGAGGGTGTTGATGTGCTGGCTTTGTTACAACACTTTTAAGGATTTTAACTTGGAATACTTGTATGTTCTAAAGCAACTTATGTTGTTTTTGATCGTATTTTGCTTAATTATGCAGAAGAGGTCAAGATTTTAGAAAACCAAATAAAGAGAACAAAAAGTTATGTTTGGTCACTAGATGTGACAAGAAATAAATGGATTGATAATTCATCAGCTTAGTCGTCAGCTGGAAGTAGAGTGTTGAATATTCAAGTGACGACTTGGTTGACAACTATAGGACCTATGTGTTGAAGGAATTAGTTGATAACTTGGTTGATAAGATGTCAACCAAGTGACAAGTTGTCAAGCTTGTCGTCAACCTAAAACAGTTTGTAGTTGCTGAAGAATGTAGTTGACGACTTGGGTGACAAATCGTCAACATGTTGATAAGATATCACATTAGTCGTCACCTGTAAATAGATTATAGTTGTTGAAGACTCAAGTTGACAAGCTGTCAACCTTATCATCAATTGTTATGCGAAAATTTTGAATTTTGAATTTCAAATTCTGAAAGTTTTGGATATTTGTAGTAGCTTTTAGGGTTTCATGGGGCATCTTGAACTTATTCAAAAGACGATTTTGTGGCTCTTAAGTTTTGGATTCAATTTTCAATTGTTGATTTAGTTTTGGAAAATTTCTGGTGAAACTTTTAAGAGAACAACATTTGATTTCATATTCTTTAAGTTTAATTGCTTTGAATTATGAATTCAATATGTGATATCCTTTTCTATTTCGTTAGGAAATAACTCCCACAACTAGAGTTTTGGGAGCTATGATTATTACTTAATTGAATCAATAGTTGGACGAGATTCAAATGATTTTGGGATGCATCTTGATAATTCTATTGTATTATATGTTTTCTATTGGTTTGTGAACAATAGAACTTGCTCTGCATTGCTTTGCTCGAACTGATAAATCAACCAAAAGTAGTGAATTATGAATGAGGATTTCGAAAGATAATTTTTCAATCTAATGGTTAATGTTGTAACAACATTAATCAACTTAAGATAAAATAAGTGAAAATGGAATGTTTTCCTAAGTTTGAAAGAATTAGGGAACTCAACATTTAGGTAGGTTGAACAACACTAGATTAGTTGTTGATAATGATAATCTAGTGTTTCCAATAAGTCACGAGAATCCAATACCACAACTATTATTCAATGAATATTAATAGTCATCGTGACCACGACTCTAGTTCTACTACATCATTGATTTAAAATACAACAACTTTAGCTTTGAGTTTCTAAACCAAGTTAAAACATTAATGATAGATTGATAGATAACCCCCCCCCCCCAATTAAAGGAAACTATTGACTATTAGTTGGTTAAGTCACAAATAGTCTTAATTAACTCCATTTGACGACTGCTTACTCTCTCATAAGAGAGGTGTAATTTGGGTGTATAATATCTTTACCATAATAATTCTCCCACGATCTCTATGGGTCCAGTTTTGTAACACCTGTACTTTGCATGTACTTGCTCTATTTATATGTAACTTGGTATAGCCTTATGGTATAGGTAACATATGAGATTTGCTATGCGATTATTAATAGTGTAGATGGTATTCTATACGTTGCCCGTTCATTTTAAGGTGACATGGACAAGTTGAGATCGGTACAACAGTTAAACTCAGAATCGTAAGCCGATATTCGAATCTAATGTTTAATGTGACCAAGTATATACAAGTTTTAAGTTAGATTAAAGGGACTAAGAAGTGAAAATAGAGTATTTTATTGAGGTGCTTTCTTGGCTTAGTAAAGCTAGTAAATGGATCACCTACTAGAGCTATTTGGACCAAGTTAAAGGGCTCAAGGCTATGGATCAAATTTAGACCTATATTAATGTACTCATTTGGCCTAAATTAAGTAGAAATGAAGAAGATGGAGAAAATGCCCAATATTCAAATCTTCCAAGGCCAAATTTAATTTAGCCCAACTAAGAATTAAGTAAGTAGGTGGATCACCTACTTTGAAATTTTGAGCATCTTGAACCCTTAAGTAGGTGCATCACCTTCTTGGACCAATTTGACCAATTTTGAGGTCCAAAAATGCAGCCAAAGAGATTGCCATAATAGGGCCTTCATAAGACCTAGTTGCTGGTCAATTTCTCTCATTCTTTTGTCACAAAAAAGGTTATACTTCACAAATTCTCTCTATTTTCTTTAAAACAACTAGGATCAGCCCTATATTTTCTTTTAGGGTTCTTGGAGAAACCCCAACCTTTGTAGGACAAGGTAAGTTAAAACACTTAAGGTTTAGCATAATTCTCCCATAAGATTAGGAAAAATGCTATTTATGCTTAAATTTAAGTCCACGGAACAATATAAAGTAAGCTAACTGCTCATTTTTTCTTTGTTATTAAGAGATCTATTTTCTTCTTTGGTTCAAAGTGTGAAGGAAAGTGAAAGTTAAAGTTCTTGAGGAGTTCAAATTAAAAGAATAAGTTGCAGAATTGAGGTAAGATGACTTCTCCATTTTTTTCTCCTTATATATGAATTTGAGAGTGAATTATGGATGTGTCATTATTGAGAACTCAAGAGATGATGAGTTTAATAATTGATCGCTATAATAAAAGGGATTTGGGGCTATTTTGTGGACTATTTTGTGTTTATATGTTGGGGAAATGTGTGATTAGTTCATATTGAAATATAGATGAAAGGTGTGGTGGTTCACCACTGAGTTAATTATTGTGCACATTTATTACATATTTTGTTTGTGTACCATTTTGAAGGGTGTAATGTAGTCAAAGTTGTTTTGGGTGATCTTAAAAGAAATTGTATGTATATGGATCTAACTAGAGGGTGAAAAGGATGTGTCAGTTGCTTGCAAATATTAGTTTACCATATATTTTATTATAGATATGTAATCTAAAAGGTGAGAAGTCAAGTTGGATTAGTATTGGAGTTGTACGACCAGGTATGTAAGGCTACTCTATGTCATATTCTTTGGCATGAAATCCAACACTTTTGGTACAACGTAAGCTTCTAAAGATTTCCTATAGTAAATAGTACCAACTAGAAGCACTTGATCTCCTATCTAGCTATCAACCTTGTTCCCTCTCCCTAATATATATTAAAATACCTCACTACATGCTTATTATTGAGTTTTTATTTTTACATTCACTAGCAAGTCTCAAGAGTTCTCATTTAAGTCAAATAAGACTTGTATGTTATTTTCATCTCTTAAACATCTCATTTATGTACAATCTACCCTAGACCTCTTTGATATTGCATTAAGAGTTTATTCAGATGTCTCTTATTGGTAGATTATTGTTTCAAAGTACCTAAATGCTATGACCACCAAAGTAACAATCTCAAAGGCTAAATAAACAAAGTAACACAATCTGTATTGTAACGGGTGGCGGCTCAAGGGCATAAGCCTAGCATGGGCCAATCCAAATGTTTATTTATAGGTAGGTGTAAGCTTATCATGGGCCGATCCTTATGTTTATTTACGGTTGGCAGCTCAGGGGTATAAGTGTAGCATGGGTCGATCCCAATTTGTCTATTTACCACTGACCAACTAGTTATTTATATCATATGGATTACAGAGATTATGAAGTAAGAAAGGTAAAATGACGAAAGAAATGTAATGTACCTGACCCTACAATTATATATAAAGGTGGTCTAGTAGCACTATTTTTGCACTTGTATTTGATTTCCATTGAGCTCCTACATCATGTGTGGTTACTTTTAGCCTTACATATTCAGTACATACTTTTGTACTGATGCCCTTATGGGGGACCTGTATTTAATGCTGCAGGCATAGGTTCTTTAGAAAATACACCTTCTCAGTAGGATCCCAGGATATACAACATCTATTGGTGACCTCTAGATTGATTCGGGGCTTTCCGAGTCTGTTTTCTATATTTTGGTATTTTACAGAAGTTATGATTATGGAGGGGGTTTGTCCCAACCTTAGCTAAGTTTCTATGTTTCTTTTAGAGGCTTTGTAGACCAATGTAAAATTAATTATGGTAATGTCTTATCTCTTAGATGTTGTGTCCCCAACGGCTAAGTATTGCATATAATTTGGTGTTTGCCTGCATGGTTGTTCTCATTGATGCATTGTATCATATTTGGTATAACCCTTGGTTATTATATTTACATACATAAGATTTACAGGGTTATAGGTTGGTTCTCTCGGTCCTTATGGCTACGGGTGCCTATCCGCCCCAATGGGATTTGAGCCATGACAAACATAGTATCCGAGCAGGTCATCCTTGGGAGACTAAAAAGTCATGTCTACATAGAGTCTTACTTATGGGTTTGTTGTGATCCACATCTATAAAAAGGAGGCTATGGGACATTTAGTGGTTGTCTATTTTTCTTCATATCTTGGATCGTGCAATAGAGCCCATATTGTAGGTGAAGTCAATTTAACCATTGAATCTATTTTTTCTCTTATTATAGTAAAGATGTTGGTTACAAGAGAGAGTAAGAATACGGGTAAGCGAATAGATGTGGCAGCTGAAGAACGGACCAGCAAGTCACCACCTAAGTGAGTTAATCAAAGTGAGGCTCAAGCTGAGTTTGTATCACAAACTTCTTCTACTTCTCCATCTCTGGAAGAGCTAAGAAGGAGAAGAACCGCATCCTCAGAACCACCTATTAATCCTACTAAGCAAGATCTAAGGAATGTCGTGCAATTTTTGGCTCGTATAGTTGTTGGAAAATCTCAAGGACAAACTATTACAACCACAAGTTTTAGTGGTTAGATAGGGCAGTTAGCCTATGGACACAGGATTTCCTTAAGCTAGATCCTCCCACATCCACTGGATCAGATATTAATGAAGACCCACAAGACTTTACTGATAAAATCCAACGGGCTCTAGATGTCATGCATGTATCGAGTAAAGAGACAATTGAGCTAGAAGTATATAGATTAAAAGGGAAGGCTATATTTTGGTATGAAGACTGGAAATGATCTGGGGGTATCAATGCATCTTCAGCTACATGTAAAGAGTTCAAAGTGGAATTTCTTGATCATTACTTTCCATTTGAAATTTGAGAGGCTCATTCGGATCATTTCCTAAATCTTCGCCAAGGGAATATGAGCGTGAGGGAGTAGAACCTCTGATTTAACTCTTTGTCTAGGTATTCTCCCAATGTGGTAGCTACTATGGATGATAGAGTTCATTGATATATGGATAGATTGGATCCAAATCTGGTTATAGATTGTACTATTGCTACTTTGAACAAAGACAAGGACATAGATAGGATACAAGCTTTTGCACAAAAAATTGAGGAACAGAGGCAAAGAAGAACACAAGAATTGGAAAAAGGGTATTCCAAGAGGGCTAGATCTACGGGGAAGTTTACGGCATCCCAAGGAGAGTTTAGGCCTCAGTTTTCAAATAGACTGCCTAGGCCATTATCTTTTTATTCTGCAGCTAGTGTTCCACCACTATTTCAAGGGTCCAAAGGCAATCAGTTTAGGCAAAGAAGTGAGAGTCAGAGTTCACGAATAATGGGGTATCAAGAGAAAAGGAGTATGAGCCAATTAAGACCTTCTCGGCAACCATGTAAACAATGTGGAAAGCTTAATTTAGGTTCATGTTAGTCTATGACAAATGCTTTCTTTTGGTGTAGTATGCCGAGGCATATAACGAGAGAATGCCTACAAAGGGGATAGGTGGCATGGCATGACTTACTGGATCAGAAATTGCATGATAATCTTCGGTGCCTTATTCAGGTAGAGGTGTACAAACTATGGGTTGTGGAAGAGGTGCTAAAGGAGCAGCTATCTCTAGTGGAGTTCAGAATCATACATATGCTTTAGCAGATCGACAAAATTTAGAGGCTTCTCCAGATGTGGTTACAGGTACATTGTCCATACTATCACATGATGTATATGAATTAATTGATCTGGTTTTTACATTATCATATATCACTCTATTGGTTGCTGGAAAGTTCAAAATAATTTCAGAATTGCTAGTTAAGCCATTTGAAGTATCTACACCAATTGGACCATCTATTATAGCTAGGAGAGTATATCAAAATTGTATAAGAACTATTTCTGGTCATGATACAATGGCTGACCTTGTTGAGTTAGAAATGGTATATTTTGACGTTATAATAGGTATGGATTGGATGGCTTTTTGTTATGCCATAATAGATTGCCGAACTAAGAGGATGCATTTTTATTTTCCAAGAGAGGTAGTCCTTTAATGGAGGAGGGGTAATATTGGTGCGCTAAGAGGTAAATTTATTTCTTATTTTAAGGAAAAAAGAATGATTTCTAAAGGTTACATGTATCTAATGAAGGAATAAATCTTGATACTCAAAATATAGAAGCTATGAAGAACTGGACAAGATCTACAACACCTACAGAGATTCGTTGTTTCCTTGGGTTAGTAGGTTATTATAGAAGGTTTGTTGAAGGATTTTCTTCAATTTCTGCACCTTTAACTAAGCTAACACACAAAGTATCCAAGTTCCAATGGAATGACACATGTGAAAAGAGTTTCCAAAATCTAAAGAATAAGTTGACTTCTACACCCAGATTGATACTTTCAGAAGCCATACAAGGGTATGCAGTATATTATGAGCTTCAAGAATTGGCTTAGGATGTGTTTTGATGCAGTATGGTAAAGTAATAGCATATGCCTCAAGACGATTGCGGCCACATGAGAAAAATTATCCAACACATGATCTTGAGCTAGCAGCAGTTATATTTTCCTTAAAGATATGGCATCACTACCTATCATAGGTCGATCCCAATGTTTATTTACGGGTGGTAGCTCAGGGGCGTAAGCCTAGCATGGGTCGATCCCAATTTTTCTATCTACAACTGATTAACTGGTCATTTATATCATATGGCTTACAAAGATTATGAAGTAAGAAAGGTAAAATGAAGAAAGGAATGTAATGTACCTGACCCTACAATTATATATAAAGGTGGTCTACTAGCACTATTTGTACACTTGTATTTGATTTCCATTGAGCTCATACATCATGTGTGGTTACTTTTAGCCTTGCATATTCAGTACATACTTTCGTACCGATGCCCCTTATGGGGGACCTGTATTTTATGTTGTAGGTACAGGTGCTTTAGAAAATACACCTTCTCAGTAGGAGCCCAGGATATCCAACAACTATTGATGATCTCCAGATTGATTCAGGGCTTTCTGAGTCTGTTTTATATATTTTTGTATTGTACAGAATTTAAGAGTATGGTAGTGGTTTGTCCCGACGTTATCTAAGTTTCTATGTATCTTTTAGAGGCTTTGTAGACCAATGTAAAATTAAGTATGGTAATGTCTTGTCTCTTAGAATTTGTGGCCCCAATGGCTAAGTCTTGCATATAATTTTGTGCTTGCCCGCGTAGTTGTTCTTATTGATACATTGTATTATATTTGGTAGGACCCTTGGTTATCATATTACATATATGAGATGTACAGGGTTATAGGTTGGTTCTCTCAGGGGTTACGGCTACGGGTGCCTGTCCGCCCCAATGGGGCTGAGGTGTGACAAGTGTTAACCCCTGAACGGGCCCCAGTGCATGTAGCCGCATGAACCAAAGATATCTTAGGAATCGAGGATTCCCGTGTACCCTTTGACCTCCATGATACATATATGAAAGTGTAAAATTAGGGGATTCCCATGTACGCCACAAGTATATGGTTACCATGACCAACCCTCATGTCGGAAAACATGAGTTTTCAGTGTCTGGCCATCATACTCACACCTTCACGATTAGATATCACAACCCGACATTATTGCCTAATTAAAACTTTAACATATAATCAAACCACCAATTCCAGAATTTCATTACCAAGGCATTATGAAGTGGTATCGTCATACTGACTATAGCATGCAAGCAATGTCATTAGCCAACACTTAGGGGATTCCCGTATACCCCACATGGTTTCCAATTAAACCAAAGCCATGGCAACCCAGGCCTTCCCAATCAATTTAAAACCAACCAAACCAATTTAAGTTCCATTACCATATTATGCAATGCTAAGATTTCATTAAAAGTCAAACTATGTTACAAAATCATTCTCATTGGGATTTTATCAAACATGTTGAGGAAATATAGTTTCCAAAACCAAAACCAAACATCAATTGACCCTTTCCATGCAACCACATGTTCAAAACACAATCGTACCATGAAAACCCATAAGTAAAACCTCAGAAACATTATCCAACCAAGAAAAACTAAAACCCCTAACATATATTTCAAAACCAAAACATTACCACAATAATACCATGAAAATCATTCATTAAAATATGTTTTTAGTTAAACTAAAAATGAGCGAGGATTAACATGTCTTAGACACCAAGGAAGATGAAAAGAAACCACCCTTGAGAGCTTAATTGGTTACCTTGAAGAAACTCTAGCCTTTTCTTTAACCAAGAGAGTATGAGATATTTAATAGCATTTACAGAGTGTTTGATTGAGAATAATAGGTTAAGAGAGACTCCAACGGTGTTTTATGTCATGGGGTAAAAAGGATATAAGAGGGAAAACATCCAGAATACCCCCAACTTAAACTATAAAAATTCCCACAGGTGGGTATGAGTGGACTCCTCAACTCGTACCTACATCATACGAGTGGCACTCTCTAATAGTATCAAAGACAGAAAGTTAGACTCCACATTATTTCCAACATACGACTTCCTTGTCTAACTCATATCGTCACCATATGACTAGTACCCCTAAGTTGTACCCTAGGCAAAACACCAAGGACTAGGCACTGGACAACATATGATTTGGACCCTACCTTTTTTCACATCAGCATACACCTCATATGGAGGCTTCTCGTACCCTGGACAAAACTTGTCCAATAACACACTGACCAACATATGACTAGGGTCCCTAGACTCGTACCCACTTCATAAGGCTAGTATAGTGAGTTGTATGATCAATAAAAGGCTCAAAAATTAGGAAATTTCCAAGGACCAAAACCCAGGATATTTCAACTCTCCCCTATATAGATCATTCGTCCTCGAATAATGGAACAAGGAAGTACAAGAATGATTTACACCCCAACACCTCCACTCTGACCTGTAACTAAGTTAGAAAACAAAGATGTGATGAAGAACACATACCTTCCGCATGAATTTCTGGAGCAAAAAACAAGAATGGATACTTAAACTTCATATGATCTTCTGGTTCCTAAGTAACCTCTTCAACCTTATGGTTCCTCCATAAAATCATTACCGAGGCCACATCCTTGGTTTGGAACCATCGAACCTGCCGATCCAAGATCTCAACTTGGACCTTCTCATAAGATAAGGAGTCTGAAATACCAATATCCTTGATAGGCACGATTTGAGACGGATAACCCAGACACTTTCTCAACATAGAAACATGGAACATTAGGTGAATGGAACTCAAACTAGAAGGCAACTGTAACTCATATACAACATTGCCATCCCTCCTCAAAACTAAGTATAGACCAACATACCGGGGATTGAGTTTCCCTTTCTCACAAAACCGCATCACTCCATTCATGGGAGACACCTTCAAGACCACCATAACCCCAACCTCAAACTCTAACTCCCTTGGTCTCTCATCTGCATAGAACTTTTGGCGACTTTGGGAAGCCTTAAGTCTATACCAAATCACCTTCACCTTCTCCATAGATTGGTGAACCAAATCCCGAGACAAACATCTCCACCTCAAAATCCTCGAACCACCCAATAGGAAACCTAAACCTTCTACCATACAAAGCATCAAACGGAGCCATCCCAATGCTAGAGTGGTGGCTAATATTATATGCAAACTCTATAAGAGGAAAATGCTCAAGCCAACTAACACCATAGTCAATCACGCAAGACCAAAGTGTATCCTCCCATATCTGAATAGTTCTCTCCGCTTGCCCATCTTTTTGCTGGTGAAAAGTAGTACTAAGACTCACTTAAGTCCCCAAACCTTTCTACAACGACATACAAAAGTGAGATGAAAACTGCGTACCACACTCGTAGATGATAGAAACAGCTACCCCATGCAACTTCACAATATCATGGAGATTCAACCTCGCATAATACTCAGCCGAGAAGTTAGTCCTCACTGGAAAAAATTGAGCCAACTTTATCATCCTTTCCACGATGACCCAAACTGAATAAAACTGATTCCGATACCAAGAAAGACTGGTAACAAAATCCATACTGATCACTTCCCACTTCCACACAGGCAACTCAATCTCTTGATACAATCCTCCGGGCCTCATGTGCTCAATTTTCACTTATTGACACACTATGTATTTTCCACAAAATTACCCACATCCTGATTCATATTGTTCCACCAATACATCTCCTTATGGTCATGATACATCTTTGTTGAACCATGATGAATAGCATTGCGTGACTCATGTACCTCAAACAAGATCCTCTCTCGTAAACCATAGACATCAGGAGCATATAACCTCCATTGGTACTGTAAGATACCAACACCACTAATATCAAAGGCCATCACCTTCTACCCACCTACATCACCCTTGATCCTAACTAAGACAGGATCTTACACTTACTTCTCCTTGATCTCAGCACTGAGACACGACTGTGCCACCTCCTATACAATTACAACACCACCCCTAAATTCCAAGGTTAGCCAAATGGTGAATGTCCTTCACCAACTCTTGTTTCTCCTTATCCACATAAGTTAGACTCCCCATGGATAACCTTTTAAGAGCATTAGAAACCATATAGATTTGCCTGGATGGCAGTGAAGACTCATGCCATAATCCTTGAGCAGCTCAAGCCATCTTCTTTGCCTGAGGTTAAGCTTTTTCTGAGTAAACGCATACTAAAGGCTTTTATGATCAGAAAAGATGTCCACATGCAGTCCATACAAATAGTGATACCATATTTTCAACATGAACATTACAGAGAAATTCCAAATTTATCGAATAATTCCTCTCATACTCCTTTAACTGCTTAGAGGCATAAACTATTGATAACACTTAACTTACACATTAATTTAAGTGCAAGGCGGTTGTCATCAATATATTTACCCAACTTTAGAGTCGGAGTAAAATTCACGAGGAATAATGTGAGTGGCGATCAAATTAATTTAAAATGATAGATACAAGTTAAATTCAAACAAATGGTACAAAAAGATAAAATGAGGGATAACTTCTTACATAAATGTTTTTTTTTGTTTTTTTTTCTAGTATAAATTCGAGGCTACGAATAATTAGAGTTTTAACAATTATGCATGGATCTCAGGATTATGCATTACTAAGGGAGTGACATGTGGGAGTTAGTAATCAACATTAATTTAGTAAATCAAATATGGGTAGGCTTGGTTATAGATTTTAATGCTAGTCTTTCGACAAAACACCAAACTTTCACCCATTGATTATATTGAATACTAATAAGTTGTGTTCAACAATTGGTAGCCACAATCTTAATCTAGGCATCCCTATTTCTAGGATGATACCCGTGGCATAGTTAACCTCAGATTTACCCTTATGACTAAGATAGTGAAAATTTAGCAAACTAAACACATAATTGTCTATCATTTCTTTGGTTTCCACATACCTCATTCGAGAATGATATGGATTCCTACACTTCACCCAAAACCCTTCATTCGAAGATGGCCTTGAACTTTCTGGAGCTTGGATCTTTCACTCATCAAACCCATGTGGGTATTTGGGGCTTTCATCGATCAAATCTCAACCAATATAACATAGCAATGATAAAACCCATAAACATGAACTACCGAATAGATGCTAACAGTAACAACCCACATAACTTAAGCCCCTATTCACTCAAAACCCTAAGAGGGAGATTTAGCTACACATAAGATAAATAAGCATAGACATACCCATAATCTCCAACGAAATAAATTATTGAAGAATTAAGTGAAAGTTACTTCAAACTTGGATCTCCCATAATATCAACAATGGAAAAGAGAAAATCTTTCACATAGAAAGTTTCCAATGTATTCTTCACCAAAATTTATACAATATTTTCTACTCCAAAATTGGAGGCTATGAAATTAGAGCTAAAACCTAAAAATTGGGGAAGTTGGAATTATTATGCTAAGGATAGGGTTTTAGTCTTTTTATCAAATTGGGATCAGCACGTGCAATTACAATTTTGCCCTTAGGCTGAATACTTTCGCTGAGTCGCAGTCGTACCAACTTGGCTGCGATCGCGGTTATGCGATTGCGACTAACTCATGCAACCATATTTGATTGTCATTGGCTTGACTGTCGCGATTGCGGTCATCAGACCACAACCGCGGTACCTGAGGCTCTTTTGATGTAGGTCTTCAACTGCAATTTTCCTTCTCCCTTTTTGATCATTTTAAGCTCTAATCCGCATCTTTCTATATTTTCAACTCTGTACCTGCAAAGAGTGGATATTAGTGCATCTAACCACGAATTTGTCTCATTTAATCATTCAAAACAAGGTAATGTGAATGATTAAAAAGTGCGAATGAGTGGTAAAATAACCACTCATCATCACCTCTAACTTAAAACATCTGCTTGTACTTAAGCATCATTACCTCTTACTATGAGACACAATTATTTAAGCCCAACCTTTATGCCTTAAAGATCATAATGACCATAACTTTAATCACAGTCACAAGAAGCTCATTGCATATGTGCTAATCTAGTTTCACTACCCTCCTCATCATAAGATGTACTATGAAAAGATGCATAATAGTTCAAAGATCAATCAAGAAACAACCAATAATGCTCTAGAACTGAGTTAATTTTTGATCGAAACTAAGTCATACTCCATTTTTCTCATCGCTTGAAACATGAAAAAATCACCCACCTCAACTTGTTTCACATGCCATCCTCAAAAAAGAATTTTACACACCGAGCTACAAGATATGAAACATGTAGTTTTAAGTGTCTAACTCTCTCCCTCACAAAAGAAATCTCTATGCAATCAAGTGTCATACCATAGGCTTGCCCCTATTTTTAATCTCCACTACAAAGAAAGTAAATGGTCAAAGATCTCAAAGGACTTTCTAAGCTTGTAATATGGGTTTGGGTTAGGGTAGGATACCATTTAGGAAAAACATGACTACAACATTTCTTGAACATCTACATCACCCTTTACAATTCTTCCTTTATCGACTAAGGTCTACTATTCTTAGTTTTCCTTGTTTCCTTAGGCTTACAAATCGCTTCCTTTGTTCACCCCTTTTCTTTCATTTTTTTTCTTGCAACTTATGCATAATTCTTTCCTTTGTTTGTCACTTTCTCCTTCTATTTGGTTCTTTTCAAAGTCTAGGCATATTAGGCATATAACTACATCTTCGTGGAAGCAAATTTACTTCAATCAATCTTCACCACCCCCAACTTAGTCTTTTAGCCTCAAATTATATTTTCAGGTTCAAGGAGGGTATGGTTCAAAAGAGGAATAGAAATAATGATTTATGACTTATAATGTGTTTGTCAAAGAGAGGTCTAAAGGCTCAAAGTGGGTAACTAGGGATAATATTCATGCTTAAGTAGCCTTTTTAGGCTAGAGTGGGTTTCCAACAACAAAAAGGTGGCCTAAGATCATTTCTCCTATCAAATACAATCAACATTAGCTTTGAAAGACTATCTGGACAAGTTCTAGATAACAAAAAGTATTCAAGAGATGAATGCAAAAACCTCACCATACATGGATGCAAAAACTTGCCAAGGAGGCTCAATTGTCACTCCCATGAAACAAAAATGGAGTATCTATCATTACTTATAAGTCAATAACTTATGGAGCCACAAATAGAGAAAAATATTTATTACAATGTTGCTCACCTCCATGCCCTCAATTTTTGAAAATTTTTGGACGGAGGGGGTTTTATGTTTTTCATTCGCACTATGCACAATTTTTCTAATCATGGCAACAACCAAAGCCTTAATCTCACATATTGGTTCAAAATGGGCTAACTACCCATATGGCTACTCAGACTTCGCCAATGGGGCACAAAGTGATCGCAACTTTTACAAAATAAAATTTCACAGGTACTCAGACTTCCCTTGCATTCCTGACACTCACGCTATGGGTACGCAGAATTCCCCTGCACCTATGTCTCAATAAGAATAAAACTAAATGCTAAGGTAAAAGAAAAAAAATTAACCCTAGACATAATAATCCATAGACGAGGGCATCAGACCGGGTATAAAAAATATAGCAGCCGTAACACACAGATAAAAATATCATCGAAACATCATCCCAAAACAACCATAAAAAGAAACATCATCCCACCCCTACTGAAAAAATTGTAGTGTCTGCATGGCATGTGCAAGAATAAATGGGGTAAAGCGGCTCCTTGTATCCACATCACGAGCTATCTTCTCCTGCTGACTCAGCATCATTACCACCCGCATAATCAACTGAACACTATGTAGGTGCCTCAGCCTCACTATCTAATATCGATGAAGGTAGTGGATGGTTGGGTTTGAGCACTTTGAGGATATCTTTCACCCCTTTCCACAACTTTTTGGAAAAAAATTCTCACTTCTTTTCTCTCTTTACCATATTCTCATGCGTTTATTTGAGATCTCTGTGAGAAGAAGCTAAGTCTGAATAGGCTCTCTCCAGACTGGCCACCGTGGCACTCTACTTTTTCTATTTTGCTTTGTACTCCTCATAATCTGACCAGGCCACATATAAATGGCGATCATTGAAGGACTCTCTTGGTCCTTGAGGCAATCTGGATAATAATTCCCTCACCCCTTGCATCTAAATAGATATATCATTGAAGGCAGTGGATAATGAGGGTTTGCAAGAGTCTGTGTCCACTTGGACTGATTTTCTCGAGTCCATCTTTCTCTTCTTACTTTGACCAGGGCAGCCCTCGCCTCTAAATTTAAGTGTACATATGAGAAAGCCTAGGCATACCCAAGTGTCTGTAGCATATTCCTCCACTTCTACCCTCATACATAACTTAGTGATAAGTGAAGGAAGGAAAAGATAAGTACCTCCATGGTTCTTGAAGTACCGCCACTCGGAGAGGGCAATCTCGCCTACATTCAAAGAAATGCCATATAGAATGCAGGCTACCATCTGAGATATCATGTTTGTGACAATAGTCATATGAGTTCAGGGTGAGACTATGCTATAGATAATATTCATCCATAACCAGTCTTCAACTTTGAAGTCCTTCATCAAAATATCTCGCCTGGTTATGTCCCAGGAAACTTCTTTTCCAGGGCATAAGATATCATCCATCCAAGTCCCTGGTTTGCATCCCTTGGAATGAAAATCCTCCATATTACCATTTAGGATCCCATATACTGCATTAACTTTCTCCACTCTGAAGTTCACTTTCTTACCCTGAATCTTCTTTATTGGTTTTGTGAGAGAAACTACCCTGAGGTTTACGTAGAACTTACGCACCCTTTGATCATTACCAAAGTAGGGTTCAGGGGAGAAACACATCCAACAGGTTGCAGTGAGCCTATAATGGAATTTTGGGAACTTCTTTTCCACCTTGTCTAGGCTGATACCCCTTTTAAGGAGTAGCTTTGTTCTGTGAAAGTATGCATCTTATTGGTGTTGTCATTCTGTGGACATAAATTGGGTGTCGTTGAAATCTCACATTTTTTAGTGACTTAGAACCTGTAAGCAATTCAACTCAAGCTAATATTAGAACTATCAAACCAAAACCATGCTAGAAAAAATAGATAAGCTCATGAGGTAGTGTTATGGAATAGACCAGGGGTATTTAAGGATGTGTAAAAATTTTGAAGTCTGCTTGAATATTTCCTCAGGTATGGAAATCGCGGTCTTTGTACCGTGACCGCAGTGATACGATTGCGGTCATCAAGGCCGTGATCGCGGTACCTGAGACCAGAATTACATCTTCTACGCAGTGCTCAAAATGAGATTATAACCCTAATTCTTTGTTTCAACTAGGCCTGGCAACATTATAAATTCTTAACTAAAACCTAGAATATGTAATTGTCGCCCCTAAACTTGAAAGAATTTTAAACTAAATTAATTGTGGTATTCAGTCGAACACATGGTGTACATGATGTTTCAACCTTTTAAAGCTTAAATTTGGGTACTAAGGACTTCCCCATCAGTGTGAACTCCTACTATTACAGCCAGACACAACAGAAATTTTGAGTAGGCATGAATTTAGCAATTGAAAACACTAATTTAGGCAATTTTCTACACTACAGGTCCTAAGCATGTGATTATAACAAAGCCAAGGAAATTGAGATAATTTACTGAACTAGAGGATGCACGAGATGAGTTGATACTTGAAAATGCAATGCAAAGCCACAAATTTGAGAGTATTTTGAGAGAAAAATTAGAAGAATTGCATGGGGGAAATGGAATTTGGACGTTTTTAAGATGATAAGTCCATAATAGCGGTCATTGTTCTGCGGTCGCGATCGCATGAGTCCTTGATCATAGAGGCACGGGCTAAGTTCGCGATAACTGAGACTAGATAACTGTGGTTCTTGTCTTTTTTGTTCAATCCAAACTTGCTAATTCATACTTTTCTTTCTCAAATTCGATCAAAATACCCCATAGCACCATATTTTATGGATTATGCATGTGCTAAAACTTAGAAGAAATTTACTCTATCATGCTCAATTAAAAAGGATACGTGCCACTTTTTGGTGGCATGATGGGTTACTTCCCATCGAGTGATTAGTTTAGCATCACAACACGATGTCTCCACTCTTTCCTTTTGTTTGTCCACTTAGAAAATTAGAATCTCCGTCCTAGCTTTTGTTCAATATGAAATGAGCGATAGAGGGATAGAAAATTCAAATCTTCTAAGAGGACACTTGGAAGAGGTGATAAAATAGAAAGCAAGCTTCGATCTTGCCATTTTGAAGACTTGAATCTTTTACCCAACTTTACATCTATCTTTCAAATTGGCTCTGTGGGTAGAAGGGTGTACATCAATAGTACATCGAAAATTGAATTCCTTGGACATTGATGGATGGGGTTCCATGTGCTCCCTTAGAATGTTAAACTCCAACATATAAGAGTCAGACTCTGCATACCCCCAATCCTCTAATTGCTCAAAGGTATGGATCCTTATCACATCCTCTAAGACTAATATTGAAAATTGGGTTGAACGAGGTCCAACACCTAATTTTGGGTTAGCCTCCTCCAAAGCATTGTCACCCCGAAATAAACTAGAGTCATCATAAGATGTTTTCATTGATTCTTCTTTTGACTCTAGTACCATTTCTTTTATTTTGTCTTCTTTCATCTCGTGTGATCCGGGTTGTTGAGAAGTCACCAAGGAGTCTTTTCTACCAAGCCCATCATCATAGCTTGGTTTCTCTTCTAGATAAACCTCCTCTTGGGAAATAGGCATGGTTGTAATATTTGCAAGAATTATGTTCTTGCCAATTCCATTACCTTGACATTGCCCATTTGAACACCCCATAGGATTGATGTAAGTCTTGCACATTCTCCCTGGTTATAGTTACCCCATCCAAAATAGTTTAAAGCAATGCTCCAAGACCAATGGATCTGGTTTATTGCTCCTCCTCCTTCTCATCATAAGACCTATCAATCTCATCAAAAGAACTAGCATTTTGGTTAGTATATGTAACGCCCCGAGAGTACACCCTGGGCGTCACATAGTGCTTACAGTCCCGAGGGATCACAAGCTAACCCATAAGCTGGTACCTATTATGAGCACCGGATAACAAGATCATAAATGCAGAAGAATATTAACATGCCATAATGTTTTAATAATTGAATTCAAAACTAAAATATGAGTCTATAGAAATAACTGACTAAACCTGATAAAATAATGATAAACTTGATAACTAACTATAATGTCTGAATACTTAATAACTGACTCTAATTTATGATAAGCCTCTAAAACTAAATGACTGTGAGTTGAAGGGACAATCCCCAACTAACTCCAACTAACTAATAAACTGAGACATGAAATAAAGTAAGTTTGTCCTCAAAGTATGAGGACTCACCACTACTACTTATGAGGATCTGATAAGTCTAATCGCAACCCGGGAATTGAGTATCAAAACCTAAGATATAATACATCATAGCATAAAAAAAGGTATACGATTAGTACTTTTAATGTACTGGTATGCTAAATGAGGTAGGATGATATGGATGGTTTCATTAACAAAACTAATAATTAACTTAATATGCATGTAAATCATGGAGTACTGAATAGAGAGCAAGAAATCTGTAGGTAATGGGAATATGTGAAAATCTGTAAATACTGAGTATGCATGAAAATCTATAAATACTGAGGATGCATGACCAAGCATATAAAATGAACTGATTAAAATCTGTAAACTAAAATACCGAAATAACTAAAATTTGTATGCTTTGGTCAAAAAACACTAAGACTGAATAACTGAACTGGGACTATAACTGAGACTGTATCTGAGACTGTGGGAGGTATCATCTAACCGA
Organism: Capsicum pubescens; assembly: GCA_030864215.1. Classification (NCBI taxonomy): domain Eukaryota; kingdom Viridiplantae; phylum Streptophyta; class Magnoliopsida; order Solanales; family Solanaceae; genus Capsicum; species Capsicum pubescens. Next base: position 185,530,857 of record CM061546.1, read on the forward strand.
CATTCCCCAATTTGACCTAATCAGGATCCAACCTATAACTCCAATTAGAAGTATGTTAATACCGTGTCATGTGTACTAACACTGGCTGTGTGGATCCACTAAACTAATAAAATGTCCAAAGGACTAAGGGTGTTAAGCCGAAACTGACGGGTGATCCCTGCGAAATAGTCAATCCTAATCTGACAGGTAACTTCTTATATCCTACGCTAGCTACGTAGTTCTGGAGTATAGGGATTGATACTAACAACTCTGCCTATCTGACGGGGAAGCCGCCACCCCTACACTCGCTCGGTGCTAAATCCTACTCGCAACTGAAAGACACTGAAATACTAGACTGTTCTGAGTTTAACTGACGGATATTTGACTATTCTGACAATCCTCATAGAATGTTTTGAAGACTATTCCGTAATGTACTGACACTAGACTAAATAAAAAAATATGGTTTTCAGGTATTCAATACCCCCAGGACTCAAAACAACAACAGTAAAATGACACTAAATCTTGGGGACAAAACATTAAGGCTTTTATTAAATCAATAACTATTGTAGGCATTTTATCAAACACTTGTAGTTCATGGTTTAAAAAAATCATAGGAATGTCATAGAGCTTATAGAATTAGCATGAATTTGATATAATGGTATTAAATCATAGTTTAATTCAATAAATAATAATATTAAAATATGGAGGATTGAATAATAACAATAATTTCATGGTAACATGGTATAAAATCAATAGTACATGGAGATTCATAGATGAAATCATAATTTAAAATCAAATAACTTGAAATTTCAATAGGTTACTTGGAATCCATGGATGAAAGGAATCCATGGATAAACAACTAACATACCTTAACTGATGAATTATTTGAAGTTCTTAGTGAATTCTTGAGGGTTGGCCTTGAATTTGAGAGTTAGGGTTTGTATTTTAGAGAGAAAGCTCTTGAATTTTGGGGAAAAATTGAGTGACTAATGAACTTATAATGTTTTTAGGGAATAAATATCACACCTGGGTGGATTAAAATAACGGGAAAGGCCTGTTTTAACTTTGGACGACACTTTTAATTTTCATCAAATTTTTCTGAAAAACACCACTGGCGCAACACGGTGCTATCGTGCTGTGTCACTGGAATTAGACAATTGGGAAAATGCACAGTGGCATGACGTGGTGCAATTGCATTGCCATCTTGTTTGCAACTTGGAATCTCACCACGACACAGTGGTATGGCGTGGATCATTGGAAATTGAAAATTCTAAACTAAGCCTATGGCGCGATGCACCAACATTGCGGAGGCCCACTAAAATTTGCCGAATAGGAAATTGGCCTGCTCTGCGACGCGCTAAGGGTTAAAATGATGGGGTTTAATGACTGAAACTTAAAATCATCATAACTTCTTACCCGGTTATTGGATTTGGGCAAATTTTATATCATTGGAAATCTAATTGAATTTCCTACGCAATGGAAGGCTCTAAACTGGAAAATAATAAGTGTTTCGAATTTTTTTTAGGGAAATATGGAGTATTACAATATCTCTCCCTTGGGATTATTTTTCCTCAAATGAGACTGTTAAGCTGAGGGGAAACTGATGAACTGAGCTTACACACTGAACATGCATATCTGATGCATGAAATGCATGACTGAACTGATTTGTAATGGCACGACTGACGTGAACATGATGTGCAACTGAAACTGAGCATGATAGAGAGAAATCTTTTGAAGATTAGTACCTTATACTTAATATGGATTTGTGGAGAACATATAAGGGCACTTGGTCTGCATATCTGCTTCTGCTTCCCAAGTGGATCCCTCAACAGAATGATTACGTCAAATAACTTTGGCCATTGGAACTTCTTTGTTCCTTAGTCTACGAAGTTGATGATCAAGAATTTTGACTGGGACTTCCTCAAAGGAAAGACTGTTCTGATAATCTACATTTTCTAAGGAAACAACTACAGATGTATCACCAATACACTTTTTAACAATGAGACATGGAACACTGGGTGTACTGAGGCTAAATCTGAAGGCAACTCAAGATCGTAAGCTAACTTTCTAAAATGATTAAGAATTCTGAAGGGACCACTATATTAGGGACTGAGTTTCCCTTTCTTGTCAAAAATCTTCACTCCCTTCATGGGAGAAATTTTCAAGTACACAAAATCACCGACCTCAGACTCGAGATCCTTTCTCCTCACATCGGCATACAATTTCTATCGGCTCTGGGCATCCCTAAGCCTTTTTTGATCAAAGGAACTTTTTATAATGCATCAAACACCAAGTCAGGCCCTACTACTGTGGCCTCACCTAATTCAAACCAACCAATTGGAGATCTACATCTCCTACCATAGAGAGCCTCAAATGGATCTATACGGATACTGGAATGATAGTAGTTATTATATGTAAATTCAATCAAAGGCAAGTGATCATCCCAACTACCTTTAAAATCAACTACGCATGCTCTCAATATATCTTCAAGAATATGAATGGTCCGTTATGCTTAACCATCTGTATGAAGGTGAAAAGTTGTACTGAGATGGACTTGGGTACCAAGACCCTTTTGGAATGCTTTCCAGAAGTAAGACGTAAACGAGCTACCTCTATCTGAGATGATAGATAGGGGAACACCGTGCAACCTGACCAACTCTTTGAGATAGAGTTTGGCATAGTCCTTGGCTAAATAAGAGGTTTGGACTGGCAAGAAATAAGGTGATTTGGTCATCCTATTTATGATAACCCAAATAGAATCATGCTGATGACGAGTACGAGGCAAACCCGTCATAAAGTCCATGTTAACTTCCTTCTATTTCCAAGTGGGAATACTGAACTCCTGCATGGACCCACTAGGCTTCTGTTGCTCAATCTTAACTTGCTGGTATGTAGATCACTTAGACACAAACTCTACAATATCCCTCTTCATCCCACTCCACCAATAGATCTCCCACAAATTGTGGTACATCTTAGTGGACCCTAGATGAATAGAGGTACGCGCACTATGTGCCACTATAAGAATTCATTGCCTCAAGTCATCTACACCAGGAACACATAATCTACCTTGACAGCACAACACACCATCTCCTCCTTGGGAGAAAATCTCCAATTTCTAATCACTGACTGATTCTTTCAACTTAACTAGACTGGGATCTCTATCCTATTTTTCCCTCACCTCGGACACTAGATATGATTCTGAGATACTCTGTACCCATACACTACCCTCTGCTGAATCAAGTAAGCAGGTACCTAGTCGGGCAAGCTGATGGACTTCCTAAGCTAACTTCTCCTTACCATCCTAAACATGAGCAACACTACCCATAGAAGAAGAAGTTATCTGGAGGCATAGGCTATGACCTTAACTCTCTGCAAGAGGACATAACCCAAACCTACTCTGGATGTATCACAGTACACAACAAACCCATCTGAACCATCTCGCAAGGTAAGAACTGGGGCTGAGGTGAGTCGAGTCCTCAACTCCTGAAAACTCTTCTCACGGGAATCTGACCACTGAAACTTAACTTTCTTCAAAGTCAATCTGGACATGGGGGATGCAATAGATGAAAATACTTCAATAAATTGATGCTAATAGCCATCTAAACCCAAGAAAATCCTGATGTTTGATGGAAAGATGGGTCTAGGCCAGTTTCTCACCGCTTCAGTGTTTTGAGGATCAACTCTAATGCAACCACTAGAAATAATATTTCTAAGGAAAGCTACTTATCTTAGCGAGAATTTACACATACTGAATTTAGCAAATAGCTAGTGAGCTCTAAGAGTCTGCAACACTATTCTGAGATGGTCTGCATGATAAGTTTCGCTATGGGAATAAACAAGAATGCCATCAATGAAAACTATGACAAACATGTCCACGTACTTCTTGAACACTCTCATCAAGTCCATGAAAGCTGCTGGGGCATTCGTGACCAAAGGACATGACTATAAATTCGAAGTGACCATACCAGGTTCAGGAAGCTATTTTTGGAATGTCAAATTCTCTGACTCTGAACTACTGATATCCTGATCTGAGGTCTATCTTTGAAAAATAGCTGGCACCCTGAAGTTGATCAAACAAGTCATCAGTTCTAGGAAGTGGATACTTATTCTTGACTGTGACTTTTTTCAACTGACGGTAGTCTATGGACATTCTGAGAGAACCGTCTTTCTTACATACGAATAGAACAGGTGCGCCCTAAAGGGAGATGCTGGGTCTGATGAATCCCATATCTAAAAGATCCTTTAACTGTTATTTTAGATCCTTGAGTTCAGCTGGAGCCATTCTATATGGTGGAATAGATATGGGCTGAGTATCAGGAAGTAGGTCTATTCTGAAGTCGATTTCTCTTTCGAGAGAAACCCCGTGAAGATCTTCAGGAAATATATCTGAGAATTTATTTACTACTGGCACTAACTTAATAGTTAAAGTTTTTGAGTTAGAATCGTTGACTCAAATGGTAAATACAACTCTTTGATATCATCTGCCTCACTCTAAACAAGATAGTAAATCTACCTCTTTGATATCATCTGCCTCACTCTAAGGTACAAAATCAACTAACCCCTAAGAGTTGTGGTACTACCCCTCTATTCAAGGACTAGTTTATTTGGGAACTAAAAATGAACTATTTTGTTTCTACAATTGACTGAGGCATAGCATAAGTGGAGCCAATCCATGCTGAGAATAACGTCAAAACCCATCATCTCTAACTCCATGAGATTAATTGAGTTAATTTTCTGAGATATTATGACTAGATAGTTCCAGTATACCTGTTTGACTATAATGGAAACACCTACTAGGGTAAACATTGAAAAGGGCTCTGCTAGAATTTTGGGACTGACTCCAAAATTAACGGCTATCTATGGAGTTATAAAAGAAAGAAAAGCTCTAGGGTATAGTAAGGCATAAACATGTAAGTGAAAGACCTGCAACGTACAAGTAACTACGTCTAGAGAATTTTCCTGATATTGGCAGGACTGAAGAGCATATAATCTGTTCGGACCACTGGTAGCACTAGAAGCGACACCCTGCTGAGTTAGGCTACCAGATGGAACTGATGGCTAATGGGACTAGCCCTGTTGGCGCACATCCCTACCTTTTTGAGTAACTACCCGACACTCCCAAATTTGATAGCCTGGCTTACCACAACCAAAGCACACATCTCTACCCACTTTATACTCACTCTAATGGTGTCTGTCACACTTCTAACATATAGGATTTGTACGAGCACAGCTAACACTTACCTAGGACTTAGATCCTGGTGCTCTATCCCTATTCTCATTTTTGAATTTAGGTACGGGAGCACTGACTGAAGAGGGTGCTGGGGTTGAAGACCTCTGATGAAACTGAGGACGGTTTCTACCCTCTGACTTTGGTTGACTAAAGTTAAAACTACCCATCCTAGCCCTCTTGTTTTCTCTCTCCCTCTCCTTAATTTTCTTCTTCTCTATCTGTTGAGCATGGACCATCAACCTAGACAAACCTATCTTACTAATTAGCATTGTGTTCCTGCACTCCTTGACCACACTATCAGATATGTTAGACACAAACATACTCATCTTAGAATTCTTATCATCTACCACATGAGGAGCATATCTAGCTAACTGAGTAAACTTGAGGGAATACTCCTTCAAGATCATGCTGCCCTACCTCAAGTTAATAAAATCAAATACCTTGGCCTCCCTTAATTCCAATGGGAAGAATCTATCTAAGAAAGTTGTGGAAAACTCTTCCTATTCTATAGGCCCTGCATCTACACCCCTATCAACCTTCCACTACTTAAACCAAGTATGGGCTACATCTTTCAACTGATATGCAACCAACTCAGCACTCTGACTAGATGTCACCCCCATAGCATACATGACCTTCTGAACCATATCTAAGAAATCCTGTGGATCCTCTTCAGACTTGGATCCCGTGAAAAAATAAGGATTTATTCGGGTGAAATCCCAAATTCTATTTGCAGCAGTTTGGCCACTGGGTTGGTTGGAATAACAGTTGACCGTTCATTCTGTGCTGCTACGGAATTCGCTAGAGTAGTGAACACAACTCTAAATTCTGCGTGAGAGAATGCTCTTCTAGAGGATTTGCCTAGAAGGGTTGAGGGGCTGGCTGGTTTTCTATTCCTCTCCTATTATTCTTGGGAGGAATGTTCTATAAGTGGAGGGAAGAAATGGATTAGATAGGGAGTTTAACTTGAGATCATGCTCACTCGCACGATATGATTACTGAAAGAAGGGAAACTTTATCCTAAACGCCTTGTAACCTCTCGTCCATAAGTGTGGTGCGCTACATACCCATGCACAAGACTCTACTTGACGTAGCTTTGGACATCCTAGGACACTTTAAAACCTTAGGCTCTGATACAAAGTTTGTAATGCCCCGAGAGTACACCCTAGGCGTCACATGGTGTTTACTATCCCAAGGGACCAGAAGCTAACACATGATCTGGTACCTGCTGTGAGCACTGGATAACATGATCATAAATACAGAAGAATACTAACATACCATAAGGTTTTAATAACTAAATTCAAAACTAAAATATGAGTCTATTAAAATAACTAACAAAATTTGATAAAATAATGATAAACTGGATAACTAACTGTAATGTCTGAATACTGAATAACTGACTCTAATGTCTGATAAGCCTCTAAATTGAATGACTGTGATTGGATGAAAGGAATCCATGGATGAACATCTAACATACCTTAACTGATGAATTCCTTGAAGTTCTTGGTGAATTCTTGAGGGTTGGCCTTGAATTTGAGAGCTAGAGTTTGTATTTTAGAGAGAAAACTTTTGAATTTTAAGGGAAAATTGAGTGAATAATGAACTTTAAACGTTTTTAATGCTTAAATATCACACCTGGGTGGATTAAAATAATGACAAAGGATTGTTTTAACCCTAGGCAACACTTTTAATTTTGTTGAATTTTTTTTGAAAAACAGCAGTAGAGCGACACAGGTGCTATCACATCGTGTCACTGGAATTGGACAACTGGGAAAATACACAGTGGCGTGATGCAGTGCATTCGCATTGCCACCTTGTTTGCAACCTGAAATCTCATCGCGACGTGGTGGTATCATGTGGGATCACTAGAAATTGACAAGTCTAAACTGAGTCTATGGTACAACTTGCCAACATTGTGGAGACTCACTGGAATTTGCTGAATGGAAAATTGTCCTGCTCCACGACACACTAAGGGTTAAAATGACGGGGTTTAACGATTGAAAATTAAAATCGCTATAACTTCTTACCCGGTTATCGGATTTGGGCAAATTTTATATCATTGGAGAGCTAATTGAATTTCCTATGCAATGGCAAGCTCTAAACTGGACAATAATGAGTGTTTCAAAATTTATTTTTTTAGGGAAAATAGGGTATTACAGTATAATAGGTGGAGGGGGAATTTGAACAATCATCCAAATGTCAATCTCGACCACTACATAACAAGCACTTATACTACCTGTAGGATTGAGGTGGTGATTCCATCTCTCTCCAGGGAGCATAGTCACAATCTCTCATAAAGTATGGTACGTAATAATTTGGACATGGGTTGTCACTATTGGATTCCTAACCACTAAAATCATATTTTTAAGGAGATGCCTAAGTTAAAAATAAAAATAAAATTAACTTTACCTACAAAAGAAAATCACAAACAAATATCTACAAGCTTGAATTCAAGCAAGAAGCTAAAATTCCAAACTAACTTAATACGCCAAATTATTCCTCGGAAATGGTGTTATTTTTTATAACACTCAACTTACACATCAATTTAAGTGCAAGGCGGTCGTCATCAATGTATTTACCCAACTTTGGATTCGGGGTTGAATCTATGAGGAACAACGTGAGTGGTGATCAAATTAATTTGAAATGATAGATACAAGTTAAATTCAAACAAATGGTACAAAAAGATAAATAGGGGATAGCTTTTTACACTAATGTTTCTTTTTGGGTTTTTTTCTAGTATAAATTTGGGGATACGAATAATTAGATTTTTAACAATTATGCACGGATCTTTGGATTATGCATTATTAAGGGAGTGACATGTGGGAGTTAGTAATCAACATCAATTTAGTAAATCAAATATAGATAGGCTTGGTTATAGATTTCGATGCTAGTCTTTCGACAAAACACCAAAATTTCACCCATTAATTCTTTAGAATACCTAATAGGTGTGTTCAACAATGGGTAACCACAACTTCTATCTAGGAATCCCTATTTCTAGGATGATACCCATGGCATAGTCAACCTCATATTCACCCTTATTTCTAAGATAGTGAAAATTTAGTGAAGTAAACACATAATTGTCTATCATTGCTTTGGTCTCCACATCCCTCTTTCAAGGATGATACGGATTCCTACACTTCACCCAAAACCCTTCTTTCAAAGATGGCCTTAAACTTTCTTGAGCTTGGAGCTTTCATTCATCAGACCTATGTAGGTATTTGGGGCTTTCAACGATCAAATCCCTACCAAAATAACATAGTAATTATAAAACCCATAAACATAAACCACCAAATAGATGATAACAAGAAAAACCCACAACACTTAAACCTCTATTCACACATAACCCCAAGAGGGAGATTTAGCTACACATAAGATAAATAAACGTAGATATACCCATAATCTCCATTTATATGAATTGTTGAAGAATTAAGCAAATGTTACTTCAAACTTGGGTCTCCCACAATAGCAACAATGGAAGTGACCAAATCTTCCACTTAGAAAGTCTTCAATGTATTCTTCATCCAAAATTTATACAATATTTTTTTCTCGAAAAATAGAGGCTATGAAGTCTAGATCTAAAACCTAAAAATTGGGGAAGATGGAATTATTCTACTAAGGCTAGGGTTTGAGTCTTCTTATCAAATTGGGATCAACACGTGCAATTATAGTTTTTCCCTTGGATTGAATACTTCTGTTGAGCCGCGGTCACACCAACTTGGCCGCGATCGTGGTTACGCTACCGCGGCTAACTCATGCTACTGCATTTGATCGACCTTTGCTTGGCTACCACGATCGTGGTCATCGGACCGCGACCGCAGTAACAGAGGCTCTTCTGCTACAAGTTTTCATGTGCACTTTTCCTTTTCCCTTTTTGATCATTTTAAGCTCTAATCCACATCTTTCTATCTTTTCAACTTTTTACCTAAAAAAATTGGTTATTAGTGCATCTAACCATGAATTTGTCTTATTTAATCATTCAAAACAAGGTGATGTGCATGATTAAGGAGTGCTAATGATTGGTAAAATCACCACTCATAATCTATCACCTTGCTATGTTGTAATAGAATGCACTCAAGCCCTACACGGGATGCATTAAAATATACCACAAAACCATCAGTGCTTTCAGGAAAAGTCAAAATCGGAGCCTAAGTTAGTTTGTCCTTAATCTTTTCAAAATAACCCTCACAAGAATCCGACCATAAGAACTTTACCTTCTTCTAAGTCAACTTCATCAATGGGGCATCTATATAAGAAAAACACTCCACAAACCTCCTGTAGTAACCAGCTAACCAAAGAAACTCTAAATATCAATCGGAGTCGTGGGTCTAGGTCATTTATTAACCACTTCAACCTTCTGCGGATCTACCATGATCCCTTTAATAGAAATGGCATGACTAAGAAAAGTGACATCGTTCAACTAGAATTAACATTTTGAGAATTTGGCTATGAACACAATGATAAATAAATCCAGAAACAGATGGAAGATCCTATTCATCAAATCAATAAATGTTGCCGAGGCATTGGTCAACCCTAAAAACATAACCAAAAACTCAAAACTCCCATATCGAGCATGGAAGGAAGTCTTAGGGATATCCATCTCCCTAATCTTTCACTGATGATACCCAGATCAAAGATCAATCTTGTAGAAAAACTTAGCACCCTGTAACTGATCAGACAAATCATTTATCCTCGAATGAGGGTACTTATTCTTTATCGTCACCTTATTCAACTGGCGGTAATCAATATACATCCAAAGGGAACCATCCTTCTTACACACGAAAAAAACTAATACACCCCACGGGGACACACTATGATAGATGAAACCCTTATCTAAAAGATTATTTAACAGCTCTTTAAGCTCCTTCAACTTATTCGGAGCCCTTCTATATAGAGGAATAGAAATTTGATGAATTTCTAAAATAAGATCAATCCCAAACTCAATCTCCGTATCAGGAGGAACACCAAGAAGGTCATCAGGGAAGACTTCAGGAAATTCATTCACCACAGTGACAGAATGCCAAGAAGGACCCTTCGAGTTAGAATATTTAACCCAGATTAAACAATTGAGACACCCATTGGAGATTAATCACTAAGCTAAGAACTTCCCCTTAGGAGATAGGGAACCACCCTCCCACTTAATAATCGGCTCATTAGGGAATTTGAATACAACCTTACGGGTCCAACAGTGCAGAGATGCATAGCATGAGTGCAAATAATCCATCCCCAATATGCTATAAAAATCCACCATATCTAATTCAAACAGGTCCACCATAATTTCTTTACCACCAATAGATATCATACACCCCTTATAGACCCTTTTAGTAATCACAGAGTCACCTACCGGGGTAGAAATAATAAAAGGGTCCAAAAATACTCGAGACAAAAACCAAAATGCACAACCATAAATAGGGTCACATAAGAGAGAGTGGATCTAGGATCAAGTAAACAGTACACATCATGAGAAAAGAGTTTCAACATACCAGTCACGACATTAGGCGATGCCCCGGACTCCTGTTGGGTAGTGATAGAATGGAGACAATTTTGTCCAGTGCCTGTAACGACCCGAAGTTTCCTCCCAGGATGTCACACAGTGCTTAAGGCTACAAGTAGCCCCATGCTAACCCTTTGAGCCTATGTTTACTAATAATACTTATTTTAATATGAAATAATTCAAACACTAGCATAATCATATCATATGAAGGGAGATACGAAGAAAATACTCGGTCCAAATAACCACAATACAGGAATTCTCAACACAATCACAATCTGATAACTAGTCTGACAAAGCCTCTACTAATCCATGAATGAGAGAGCCATTGGGATAGGTCCCCAACTGACTCGAAATAAACTAAAGGTAATAACATAGTCTCTCAGATATGGAAATGTCTGAAGATAGGTCCTCGAACCATGAGGACTCACCACTGTAGTAATGTAGATAGAGGTACTCAGAAGTCACTGAAGAGGCTGGAACTAAGCACCTGAACCTACATTATAAGACAATGTATCACATAGATGTATATGTGGATTAGCACTTGGGAATGTACTGAGTATGTGGGAGTGCATGTATTTATATAAAACAACATCAATACTCTTTAAACAAATCATGCATGCAATAAGTAATGGCTCACATGGCTTGAATAAGTATAAAATGTAAAGCTCATGAATCATGTAAAATGGAGCATGTAACACAAATCTCGTGATTCATCATAGTTTAACTTTGAAACATACTTGAAGGAATTTCATTCACTTTAGGAAAATATCTCATTTCAAGATTTAGGGAAATCATTCTATCTCACTGGAAAGATACTCTAGTTTAGGGAAATAACTTCTATCAAGGGAGGTTATCTTAACCGACATAAACCATGACAACTACATCGAGTCCAATGTTTAATCCTCCTAAGGAAGAGACCCCACTTTGGGGAGGAGCATCATACTCTTGCCAGGGAGTATAACCTCAATTCAGTGATCACTTATCTTGTCCTCGAGCCCAATATCTTGGCCTTAGGCCTAAAATCTAAAACCTATGGTGGAACATAGTTCTGGGGTAATAAACCATAGTAACTTACCCAACTCAGTGCTAAATACTACTCCTTTAGTTTATCTCGCTCATCTCATGGAAATCCACTTTAAAATAATCTCATGTTTCATCAAGAACCCAATAATCAAAGCCATAATCTCATGTAGTGAAGTGAATTTCAAAACCCCATGACCATTAGATCAAAACATTTCTCAATAATCTTAGAATACTCTAATCATGGGTGCTTATAGCATAAGAGTTCATAAAATTGCAAATCTTAAGTAGGGCTCAATAACCCATAATTAAATCTCAAGTTAAAACTCATTAAAAGCATAATAGAAAGCATATAGATTCATAACTCATATAGAAATCTGGAAATTTCAGCAATTTGTCTCAAAACCTCAATATACTCATATACTTCAATATCTCAAACATTTCAACTATTAATTCTCAAGGATTAAAATCATGGGGTATAGACCCAGCTGCAATTTCTCAAAAAAAAAACATGTGAAAATTATGCCATTAGACTCTCAATTCATAGGAAACATCAAAATACCGCAATCAATAATAATGGGTGAAAAACCCTAATTCATATTCATGTTAAATCTGATAGATTACAGAAAATGATAGTTTAAATAAGCCTTTGGGCACAAGGATGAAAGGATTACCCTTGTTCAAAACCCCACATACCTTAGATTATACAATTGGATGAATGAGCTTGCTCTAAACTGTTCTTCTTACTCTTGAGAGAGGGTTATCGCAACCTTTGAACTTGCGGAACTCAAATCTCAACTCAATTTATACAATCCATGGTGAGTTCTTGGATTTCTTAGAGAAAGGTTTTAGATGTGCTCTTGAGGAAGAAACCCTAGCCTTTGGATGTTTTGGGAGATAATGAGGCTATCAGGTTCATTTGGAATATATCTGAGGGTTAAAAGAGTAGAAAGACCGAAAAGACCTTTTTATAAACAAGTTAAAAATACTGAACGGGGGCTACGACGATTGGAGCAACGGCCCATCGCAGGTTTGATGTTCTGTCACATCGTCAGTCGCACATTGTCCAGAAAATGAACACGCTACCTCAATCCGATGGTCTCAGCGATGGTCCGTTGGATTATCTGTCGCATGTTTGCCAGGATGAGGCCACACTGCCTCAGCACAACGGTCCCAGCGATGGTCCGTTGCATCCATGACGGTCCATCATTTTGGCCATCGCACTTGGGCCAGAAAAGGGAGTTACAGCCTTGGTTGCAATAGGCCAAGCGATGGTCCAACGCAAACTCGACGGTCTGTTGGATCGTCCGTCGAACCTGGGCGGTTTCAACAACTCTCAGTAAAATAGCCATAACTTCTCACCCCAATACCGTATTTGGACGAAATTGGTATCATTTGAAAGCTTATTGAATTCTCTACATGAAAAAAAGTCAAATTTAAGAAAATTCTATATGGTTTAAACACCAATAACTTGGGAAGTCACTTCTCAATTTTTTAGCACCGAAATTACACTTCACTTGACACACTATAAGGCTCAAAATATAAGGGAACTTCGTGGGGTCTTACAATATCTTCCCCTTGGAAACATTCATGCTCGAATGTTGCTAGTTAGACTAGGAACACAGGAAAACAGAGTACACATAACTGAAGCAAGTTGCTAAAACAGGCTTAAAATTTCTCTAAACACTTGAATGCCTCGGAAATTGCAAGAACTCATGCAAGAATAGATAAATATAGATGAACTTTAGATTAGAAGGGCTGAATTAAGGAAGCATAATACCTTCAGATTGATCTAAACTCGCGGAAAAAAGGTGTGGGTACTTGACTCGTATATCTGCTTCTGCCTCCCAAGTAGTGCCCTCAACTGACTGGTTCCGCCACAAAACGTTGACTAAGGGAACCTCTTTGTTCCTCAGTCTACGAATCCAAAAATCTATGATCTCAACAGGAATATCATTGAATGAAAGACTGTTCTGAATATCAGCACTCTCTGAGGGACCTACTATAATAGAATACCAATATGCTTTTTAAGCATGGAGACATGAAAAATAGAATGAACAGCTGACAACTCTACGGGCAACTCAACCTCATAAGCTACTTTACCAAAATGGATCAAGACTCTATACGGGCAAACATAACGGGGACTAAGCTTTCCCTTTTTACCAAACCTCTTTACCCCTTTCATGGGTGAAATCTTCAAGTATACCAAATCACCTACCTCAAACTCAAGATCTCTTCTCCTTACATCGGTATAAGACTTTTGACGACTTTGAGTTGTCTTCAACCTTTCTCTAATCAACTTAACTTTCTCCATAGCTGCAAACACTGCATCAGGCCCAATCAGGGAAGCTTCACCCACTTCAAACCAACCTATGGGTGATCTACATCTTCTACCATACAAGGCCTCAAATGGTGCTATCTCGATACTAGCATGGTAACTATTGTTATAGGCAAACTCTATCAAAGACAAATGTTCATCCCAACTTTCTTTGAAATCATGAGCACACGCCCTCAAAATATCTTCTAAGGTATGAACGGTCCTCTCAGCCTGACCATCTGTCTGCGGATGAAAAGCGAAACTCAAATGAACTTAGGTACCAAGACCCTACTGAAATGCCCTCTAAAATTGAGAAGTAAATTGAGTACCCCTATCCGAAATGATAGATGAAGGAACTCTGTGCAGCCTAACTAACTCCCGGATATACAATCGAGCATAATCCTCAGTTGTATAAGATGTATGCACGAGCAAGAAGTGTGCAGACTTAGTCATCCTATCTACAACAACCCAAATAGAATCATGATGATGACGCGAAAGAGGTAACCTGTTCACGAAGTCCATATTCACCACCTCCCACTTCCAAGTGGGTATACCAAACTCTTGCAATACACCACCAGGTCTTTGGTGCTCTACCTTAACCTGTTGGCATATTGCACACTTTGCTACAAACTCAGCTATATCTTTCTTCATACCATTCCACCAATAGATTTCCCGCAAGTCGCGGTACATCTTGGTAGTGCCGGGATGAATAAAATACCACGCACCATGCGCTTTAGCCATAATCCTCTACCTAAGATCATCAACACACGGAAAACACAATCTACCCTGCAATCTCAACACACGATCTCTCCCTTGGGAGAAAACCTCTACCTTTTGGTCCTTAACTGCCTCCTTCAGTATGACCAAACTAGGATCTCTATCTTGCTTCTCTTTTACTTCTGAAACTAAAGAGGATTCGGAACTACTTTGCACCAAAGTACTTCCCTCAGCCGAATCAAGCAACCAAACACCCAATCTAGCCAGACAATGCACATCATGAGCTAACTCTTTCTTACCTTCCTCTACATGAGTAATACTACCCATAGACAATCTGCTAAGGGCATCCACCACTACATTGGCCTTGCCCGGGTGATACAACACACTCATATCATAGTCTTTTAACAACTCTAACCACCTCCTCTGCCTAAGATTCAACTCCCTCTAAGTAAACACATACTGAAGGATCTTATAATCAGTAAACACATCAACATGAACACCATAAAGATAGTGTCTCCATATTTTAAAAGTAAAGATCACAACAGCTAACTTAAGATCATGGGTTGGGTAATTCTTCTCATTCGTCTTTAATTGTCTAGAGGCATAGGCTATAACCTTAGATATTTGCATCAAAACACCACCCAAACCAATTCTAGAGGCATCACAATACACCATAAAACAATTTGTACCATCAGGCAAGGTCAACATAGGGGCTGAAGTAAGTTGAGTCTTCAACTCCTGAAAACTCTTCTCACAGGAATCTGACTACTCGAACTTAATTTTTTTTGGGTTAATCGGGTCATGGGAGATGCAATAGAAGAGAAACCTTCAACAAAATGGTGATAATAGCCTGGTAGACCCAAGAAACTTCTAATATCAGATGGAGAGATAGGTCTAGGACAATTTCTTACAACTTTTGTCTTTTGAGGATCAACTCTGATACCTTCGACTGAAATAGTATGACCCAGAAAGGCTACAGACCTTAGTCAAAATTCACACTTACTAAATTTGGCGAATAACTGGTGACCTCTAAGAGTTTGCAAGACAATTCTAAGGTGATCCACATGCTCATTCTCAGTACGAGAGTACACAAGGATTTCGTTTATGAACACTATGACAAACATATCAAGATATTTCTTGAATACTCGGTTCATCAGGTCCATGAAGGCGGCTGGGGCATTGGTTAGCCAGATAGACATGACTAGAAACTCAAAGTTACCATAGTAGTTTTAGAAGGCTATCTTTGGAATATCACATTCCCTCACTTTAAGTTGATAATAGCCGGATCTAAGTTCTATCTTGGAGAAATAACTTGCACCTTGAAACTGATCAAACAGGTCTTCAATTCTTGGAAGAGAATACTTATTTTTGACTGTGACCTTGGTAATCTGAAGATAGTCAATGCACATACGCAAAGAACCGTCTTTCTTTCGTACGAACAAGACAGGTGCGCCCCAAGAAGAAATATTGGGCCTAATAAAACCTTTGTCTAAAAGATCTCTGAGTTGTTCTTTCAACCCCTTAAGATCTGCGGGTGCCATACGGTATGGTGGAATAGAAATAGGCCAAGTATCCACAAAAAGGTCAATCCCAAATTCTATCTCTCTTTTGGGAGGTACCCCTGGGAGATCTTTCGATAAAATATCTGGAAACTCATTAACAATATCGACTGACCGAATAGTTGGAGCCTCGGACTTAGTGTCTTTGACTCTAACTAGGTGATAGATGAAACCCTTGGATATTATCTCTTTGTCCTTAAGATAGGATATAAAATAACTCTTGGGAAATACCAAACTCCCGAACCACTCAAAAGTTGGTTCATCAGGAAACAGAAACTTGACCACATGGGTACGATAGTCTATAGATGCATGACAAGAATAAAACCAATCCATACCCAGAATGAGGTCAAAATCCACCATGTCTAACTATATCAAATCCGCTAGTATGACTCTATGAAGAATAGTAACATGATAATCTCTATACATTTTTTTAGCAATAACTGACTCCCCTACTGGTGTAGAAACTAGGAAGGGCTCAAAAATCATTTCAGGACTAACTTTGAAATTCATAGCTACAAGTGGGGTCACATAAGAGAGACTTGACCCGGGGTCAATTAACATATAGACATCAAAGCAAAAGACACGGAGCATACCGGTAACAACATTGGGAGAGTCCTCCTGCTCTTGATAGGATGGTAAGGCATAGAATCTGTTCTAGCGCTGATCGCCAGCAGTGCTAGATGAAGCGCCCTGAGTAGGGGCGGGATGGGGTACATGAGCTGGTGCACTAGTAGCCTGTGCCTGAGGTCGGGCATATCTGTTTCGCTGTCTAGCATGAGGATAATCTCTAAGTCTTTGGCCCTGCTTTCCACAACCAAAATACCCCCTCAAATCTATGAAATACTCACCGGGATGATCCTTATCAGACTTAGCATAAGGAGCATAACGGGGCCTGTTACCAACACTGTTCTGTGACCTAGACATAAAAGACCTACCCCCTTGCTCCTTCCTGCCTCTAGGCATGGGGGCACTAGCTGATGACGGCACTGGCATAGACAGACTTCTCTAAAACTGAGGGTGGTTCCCTCTATGGAACTTAGGCTGGCTAAACTCATGCTACTCAGATCTAGGCCTCTTATTACCCCTCACTCTATCTCTCTCTCTAATCTTATTTTCCTTTATCTATTAGGCATGCATCATCAACCTAGCCAGATCTATATCCCTATACAATATCACAGTCCTACACTCCTTCATTAACAACCTAGAAACACCGATCACGAACTTGCTCATACTAGCCTGAGTGTCAGAAATCAAATCAGGAGCATACTTGGCCAACTGGTTGAACTTCAAGCAGTACTCCTTAACAGTCATGCAGCCCTACCTCAAGTTTATAAACTCCTCAATATTTTCTTCCCTCATCTCAAGTGGAAAGAACTTGTCCAAGAATTCATCTTGGAACACCTGCTAAGTCATAGGAGCAGCATTATCACCTCTACCATTCCTCCACGATACAATTGTGTCATAAGCAATGTCCTTCAATCTGTGAGACACCAACTCAACACTTTCTTCCTCAAAAAAGTGCATCACTTGCATGATCTTTCTCACCTCCTCAAGGTACAACTGTGGGTCCTCATCTACCTTAGATCCATAACCCCATGACCATTAGGTCAAAACATTTCTCAATAATATCAGAATACTCAAATCATGGGTGCTTATAGCATAAGAATTCATAAAATTACAAATCTTAATTAGGGATCAATATCCCATAATTAAATCTCAAGTTAAAACTCATCAAAAGCATAATAGATAGCATATAGATTCATAACACATGTAGAAATCTAGAAATTTCAGCAATTTATCCCAAAACCTCAACATACTCATATACTTCAATATCTCAAACATTTCAACTATTAATTTCTCAAGGATTAAAATCATGGGGTATAGACCCAGCTATACTTTCTCAATAAAATATGTGAAACTCATGCCATTAGACTCTCAATTCATGGGAAACATCAAAATATTGTAATCAATAATAATGGGTGAAAAACCCTAATTCCAATTCATGTAAAATCTCATAGATTGCAAAAAATCATAGTTTAAATAAGCCTTTGGGCACAAGGATGAAAGGATTACCCTTGTTAAAAATCCCACATACCTTGGATTATGAAATTGGATGAATGAGCTTGCTCTAAACTCTTCTTCTTTCTCTTGAGAGAGGGTTCTCGCAACCTTTGAACTTGAGGAACTCAAATCTTAACTCAACATGTAGAATCCATGGTGAGTTCTTAGATTTCTTGGAGAAGGGTTTTAAATTTACTCTTGAGGGAGAAACCCTAGCCTTTGAATGTTTTAGGAGATAAAGAGGCTATCAGGTTCGTTTGGAATATATCTGAGGGTTAAAAGAGTGGAAAGACCGAAAAGCCCTTATTAAAAATAAGTTAAAAATACTGTACGGGGGCTGCGATGGTTGGAGCGACGGTCCATTGTAGGTCTGACGGTTCATCGGATCGTCTGTCACATGTTGTCTAGAAAATGAATACACTGCCTCGATGCGACGGTCTCAGCGATGGTCCATTGCATACCCGACGACCCGTCGGATCATCCGTCACACTGCTTGAGCGCGATGGTCCCAGCGATGGTATGTCATTTTGGCCATCGTACTTGGGCCAGGAAAGGGAGTTACTGCCTTGGATGCGATAGGCCGAGCGACGGTCCGTCGGGTCGTCCGTCACACCTGGGCGGTTCCGACAACTCTCAGTAAAATGACCATAACTTATCACCCCGATATCGGATTTGGACGAAATTGGTATTGTTGGAAAGATAATTCAATTCTCTATATGACAAAAAGTAAACTTTTAGAAAATTCTATATGGTTTAAACACCAATCACTTGGGAAGTCACTTCTTAATCTTTTAGGGATGGAATTACACTTCACCTGACACGTTCTAAGGTTCAGAATACAAGGGAACTTTGTGGGGTCTTACAGTGCCGAAGCCAGATAGTGCACCCTTTAGTGATGGAGCTGAAGAAGAGAAAACTGAAACCTTGTTTTTCCCCAAAGCAATATTACCAGTAGGACTATTTCTAAGCATATGCCCTAGCTAACCATAGTTAAAGCACCTGTCCCACCTCTCATCATAGAAACCCCAATACAAATGACCATAAAATCTACAAGGAGGGTATGATGGAATTGATTGAGCCCCACTATCCTGAGATTAGGCACCCTATGCCCTAAAGTTGTCACTAGCTTGGAAATGCCTGTCTCCCAACAACTTTGGTTAGGGAGCACTAGTCGTCGAGTAAGAACCAGAATTTCACTACTTCTTCTTGGGTTATTTTCCATCATCCCTGCCACTCTTTTGTTGGCTACCACCCTGCTCAGAAAACCTAAATATCTTGCCTAGCCTCTCTACTATCCCATCCTACTTTCTCTTCTTTTCCTCTACCTATTGCATGTATACCTCCAACCTTTAGATATCCATGTCCATGTTTAACAAGGAAGCCTTAAGTTCTAGGATCAATTCCCGGGATAAACATAAAGCAAACTTCCTTATTATAGCTCTCATGATAGAAACTAACTCCGGAGCATATTGAGATAACTGGTGAAACTTCAAGGCATACTCATTAACTGACATTTTACCTTGTTTTGGATTAACAAACTCTTTCGCCTTCGCTTTTGTCAACTATTGTGAAAAAAAGTGGTCTAAAAAAACATTAGAAAAATCCTCCCACAGAGATAGCTCCACATCGTTACCCCTTGCCTGATCCCATTCCTCATACTATTAGTATGCCACATCATACATCTAATGGGCGGAAAACTCCATTCCCTCTATATTAGTTACATGCATAATACAGAAAATCTATTCCATCTCATCTAGGAAACCTTGAGGATCCTCCTCAACCTTAAGACTAGCAAAGGTTAGAGGATTCAACCTCATGAACTAGACAACAATTGTTTCCTCAGAAGATAGAGTAATAGGAATACCCTGCTCATACTGAGAAGTTACTAACTGTGCCAACATACGAATAGACTAACGAAACTCAACATTCATCACTTCATCCTAAGGAGCTCAGGAAGGACTAGTGGAAACCAGTGGAACTCTGGGAAAATCAGGTACTATACCACTAGACCGGGTCTGGACTCTATAAGTAGAGTGTGTCCCATCAACATTGTACCTGATTAGGCTAAAGGAGTTTCTGTGAGCTTCAGATCATTGAGGAGGCAAAATTTAAAAAGTGAACAAATTGGAATTAGAGGAGAATTCAATACCTTAGAATCTAAGGCTCAAAAATAGAACACGAGAATGAGAAACATTCCTAAATGCCTTGTAGCCTCTCCCTTATGAGTGTGGCGCACTACAAACCCTTAAAAAAACTCTACTCGACATGGCTTTGAGGAATCCCAATTGGCCATGAACCTAGGGCTCTAATACAAATCTGACACGACCTCAACCTGGGCTTAGTTGTGTCAGGTTTCTCAAGTCCAATTGAGATCGAAGACCACCCCTAACACCCAACCAAAACCAACCCACAACCTATGTTAGATGAATTCCAAACATATAACAAGATAGAACAATAATAAAATAAGAATATCAATAAAATACATAACAATATCCAACAAAATATCCAACTGGTGTCAACCTAATGCCAATACCAATAAGAAGGCTGACACTAATACTGACACCTACCATGTCGATAATAGTCACACAAAGCCTCTAACCAGAGAAAAGAACATCTTGTCCGGATATGCCCCCAACCATAGATAAAAACAAAGTTGAAGAAACAAAAATAATGTAAATATGTCCATATCATGAAATAGAGTCTATCGGAGTATGGAAGCTCACCACTTTAGTCTGACTCTAAGTTGTCCTCGAATCTAAGTTACTGAGCAGGAGGATTAGTATAGTCGGTTACTGCATCGCGCATGTACTCAGGAATAAGTATAAAATAATGCCATTATTCAAAACCAAAGTAAATAACCATAAGCAATAACATACATATATACATATATACCATGATGGGAAAGAGAACCAATTTTAGAATGCATTTAAAAGATTTACCTGGGTTGCGTAGCTTTACCATCATAATCTACCCATTATATGGGTCTAGTGTTACCCCCTGCACGGGCCCCACTGCATATAACCGCACAAACTGGAGATATCATAGGGGTTGGGGATTTTTTTGTACCCTTCGCCCTTATGATACATATATATGAGTATAAACTTATGGGATTCTCGTGTACCCCACAAGTATATGGTCACCATAACCAACCCTCATGTTGGAAAACATGAGTTTCCAGTGTCCATTCATCGAACTCGCACCTTCACGGTTAGCTATCACACCCCGTAATTATTGCTCAATTCAAACCTTTAAAACATAATCTAACTACCAAATCCAAAATTTAATTACCAAGGCATAATGAAGTGGTATTGTCATACCAAATATAGCTTGCAAGCAATATCATTAGCCAATGCTTAGGGATTTCCATGTACCCCAAAAAGTTTTCAATTAAATAAAGTCATGGCCTCCAAGGCCTTTCTAATCCATTTAAAACCAACCAAATGAATTTATGTTCCATTACCATATTATGCAATGCAAACATTTCAATAAAAGTCAAATTATGTGACAAAATCATTCTCACTAGCATTTTATCAAACATGTTGAGGGTATATAGTTGCCAAAAACAAAACCAAGCATTAATTGATCATTTCCATACAACCATATGGTCAAACCACAATCATAAAATGAAAAACCATATCTAAAACATGAACAAACATTATCCAACCAAGAACAACAAAAAACCCCAACATATATTTCAAAACTAAAACATTACCATAATAATACCATGAAAAGTATTCATTAAAACATGATTTTAGTTGAGATAACAAAAAGGGAGGATTAACATGCCTTAGACACCAAGGAATATGTATATATAAACCACCCTTGAGATCCTTAATTGGTCACCTTTAAGAAACCCTAGCTTTTTCTTGAACCAATATCTTGGGAGAGATTTTAGAGTGTTTATAGAGTTTTTGATAAAGAATAATAATTTAAGGAATCCTCCAAAGGTGTTTTATGTTGTGGGGTCAAAAGTGGTTATGAAGGGAAATGTCCAAATACCCCAACTTAAATTGTAAGAATTCCTGCAGGTGGGTACGATTGGACCCCTCAACTCATGCCCATATTATATGAGTGGTTCCTTTCAATCGTATCTAATATAGAAAGTTAGACTCCACATTCTATCCAACATACGACTTCTTTTCCTAACTCGTATCATCACCATTCGACTAGTACCCCTAAGTTATATCCTAGGCAGAACACCAAAGGCTAAGCACTGGATGATATATGGTTTGGACCTTACCTCTCATTACATTAGCATACAACTCGTATGGAGTCTTCTCGTAACTTGTAAAAAACTTGGACAATATCACACTCACGAACAAATGACTAGGGTCCCTAGAACCATACCTATATCATAAACTAGTATGGTGAGTCGGATGATCAAAAAAAGGCTCAAAACTCAGGAAATTTCCATGGACCAAAACTCAGGGTATTTCAATAACCTACAAGCATCTTCACTCCATCAATTTGTGAAATATATAGATTAGCTTATGTGAGAGATGGTTTGGAAGCAACATTGTACTTGTATTTAATGGTTCCTATAATAAAGTCTTTCAGTTGGTGAATTGGGATTAACCCATCAGTAGATACTTGTAGTTCATCAGCAATATGTCTTTGATTCGCAAATGTGTCTCCTTTATCTTGTTATATCGGTCACTTCCTAGATGCATGACTTTATCCTTCCTCCTTAACACTTTCAACTTTATCTGTCAATTTGACAATTTGATTATTCTGATCTTGCATATATTTTGTTAGGCCTTCAATCTCCTTAGTAAAACTTGCAAGATGTTCTTCAATAGTTGAGGTGTTAATCACTATTTTTGGATAGACATTGGAGATGAAGGATTAAAACATAGATTTTCCCTCAAGTTGAAATCTGAGTAAAACAGTTCACGTGAAGTAATTAGAGTAGATTTAGTGATCAAGGCATGATCCATCTTTATGCATGGTGTGTTCCTTCATCTTAAATGGTCAAATTCAGGCTAAAGTCTTCTCAACAATCTCAATAATATTCTCCCATTCTTCCAACTCATTGGGAAAACATCTTGCCCCCTTTGAAGATTGAAGATCAAACACAGGAGCTGACATGGATGACATTTCAAGTGTTTATTTTCCTAGTTAGTTTAATTTGATCCAATTAATTCTCCCCATACTTTCAATGGTAGAATCAATTATGTTATCCACCTCAGAGGAAAAGATGGAGTCAGTAGCCTTAGCTATAACATATTTGGAGTAAAATTTCTTGAATATCATTTTAGTATTCTTAAATAGGATGATTAATACAGAGAGATAAGAGGTAGAGAAGGTCCCACTAGATGTTCCAGAATTTATAGATAATATATGCTCCAAGTCAAGAAAACAATAATCAAGATAGGAAAATTTAAGTAACAAAATATAAGATTTGATTTCTAATGTAGTAAGTGCTACAATCTCTATTATAATCCTATGATTCTTCAAAGTAATATGTGCTTGGACTTGAACTTAATTTGGATTCAAGGGCTTGAGTAGCTTGATCTTGAATCTTCGTCTTCGTACTTTAATTTAGATATTAATTCATCCCAAACACTTGGATGATTGCCAAGAATGATGAATATGAACAAGTAACTTGATCTTGAACAAAATCTCCTTCTTTCTTGATCTTGGACTTGATCTTGAGCTTGATTTCTTGATACTTATAAATTGTAGAAAAATTATGGATTTTGATCTACGAGCTCTCTTCTTATTATTATTTTTTCAACCCCCCCCCCCTTTGTGGGTTATGAGGAGGTCTATTTATAGTTGGAGAGGCAAGGCAATTGTGTGATTTGATTGGTTGGTTTGAAATTGACCAATCACATTCTTTTGGTGAAAAGCTCTAATTTGACTGGCAAGAACATTTCATCTGCACATGTGGCATTATTTTAGTAGCTCATTTCATTTAACTTGGTTTGTCATATAATATCGATACATGTCTTGCTTTTAGTGGACCATTTCATTTAACTTGAATTACCACATAATATTGACACATGCCATACTTTTAGTGACTCATTTTATTTATCATGGATTGCCACTTCATATGATTAGAGACATGGGCTAGGACTTTCAAGATGGGCTAGCACCTATTTGGGCCTTGGGTTAATAAATATGGGTTCATCATTTCAATTTAATTAGTCAAATATATTCGATATTATATGATTAACTCTATCATATTAGTCATATTATTTGGACTATTTTCTTGAATTTAATATAGTCCAAATAAATATATGAATTTAAATTTAATAAAATTTCAATACTCACAATGGTAAGAAAAAATAATTGACGCAAGAGTTTTGAGTTATAAAAATTCTGATTTAGGATAATTTGAGAGAATTGTGTTACTACTTTGGTGATAATCATATGAAATTGGGTGGAAAATTTAAGGAAGAGAGATTAAAGTAGAAAAGGAAAGGAAAAACAGAGAAAGTAAAATAACATAGAAAAATGAAGTATTAGGGACGTTGGGGAGGGGGTAAAACAAGGAGAGAATCATCAGTAATTTAAGAGATATTGATGTACATACTCGAGTGTGCTGTCCAGATAATATTAAAATAATATTTCTAATATTTCATGTTAGGATGTATGTTAAAATCTATTATCTTAAAAAAAATTCAACTATGATATTATTTCTCAATGAAATTTAAAAATAAAATAATATTTTTTCTATTCTCAACCACCTTCCACCCCTACCACCACCTCAACTCCACCCCTCATTTTTTTTGAAAATGTCGCCCTGCCTCCGCCCACCTACCCCACTTCTTATCAAATCTTTATGAAAAAAATTATGTAATTATTAAAAAAAACTGTGTTTCATATTTTTTTATTATATTATTCACAATTTTAAGATATTATATTGTTTATATTTCTCCCGCCCCACTCCCCCATTTTTAATTCAAATTTAAATGAGTGAAAAACAACCACTCACAATTTAAAGATACTAGGTTAATATTTTCCTCTCCCCGTACTTCTAATCAAATTTGTATGAGTAAAAAAACATTTTATTTTTCATTTCTTTCTGATTATATTATTTGTAATTTATAGATTTCATATTGTTAATATTGATCGTTTTTACTTTTAAATTTTTATTTTATTCCACCTCCTACCCTTTCCCACAATCTCGTACATTTAAAAATTTATAATTAACATATGTGTTATCTAATTACTTCATTATATTCTCAAAATTAGTTTAAAATATTATCCCCCAACCCTTTTTTTTTATATAT
The DNA here is from genome assembly GCA_030864215.1 of Capsicum pubescens. Lineage (NCBI taxonomy): Eukaryota > Viridiplantae > Streptophyta > Magnoliopsida > Solanales > Solanaceae > Capsicum > Capsicum pubescens. The sequence continues at coordinate 185,556,466 of CM061546.1, forward strand.
TTTTTCATTGTAGTTTAATTACTTTTATCTAGTCTAACTTTAAGTTGGCTTTTTTGTTGTATTACACGCCATGATAGTTGAGTTTTCTTCTCTTTTTCAAAATATAGAATACTGAGTTTTAAATTTAACTTATATAGATTTGATATTCTAATGTTCAATTTCGTCGTATGTTAGAATTATAATTACTTGGTATACACAATTTAAGACTTTACTCGTTATAATTAAAAAATACTTTCTCAAAATATATTCCAAGAACCTAAATGTTGAGACATGAAGCACAAAGCAGTCCAATTTATCAATTAATCAAAACTCAATTATCAGACATTAACATACTATAGAATATATATATATATAATGTGAAAATATAATTTCTGATTTTTTATGTTGAAATTTAAAATAATCTTTTAGTTTAATTTTTCAAAAAGTCAAATTAATTAGATTATAATGAATTAACAATGTCAAAAATTATCATTTAATGTTGGGATAATCTAAAAGATAATACCTTATAATTTTTCTTCAAAATCATAATATTCCTCGATAATATGCTATCTTTCCTGTTTTGATTTATTTATTAATTTAGTTTCATTTTTTTTTTAAGAATTAAAGATTTTAAATAATAAGATAACCAAATTGATTGAATTTTAAGTTTATCTAATAAAGAGTTAATCTCTATTGAAATTTGGAATTTGAAAATTAATATGTTATCTAATGTATAGACAAATAAAAGTAAATTTGATTGAAATTAGACTTATATATATTTGTACGGTACGAACTTAAATTTTATGCTTTTTATTTTATTTTATTGTTCTTCATGTCCAAAAACCTTTCAATAAAGAAAAACATGTACTTTAAATATCAATTAAACTTTATCTTTCAATTATAATGTTATAATAACCTTTTCTTTAAACATAATTTGATAAAATGCTACGTGATACTTAAAATTCTAGTATCATATATAATAAAAAATGTGAACATTTATTTTAATAAAATAAGAGTACAAAAATGTTAGCAAAAGTTTGCATTTAAAAAGCTAAATATCTTACTCAAAATCCTAACAAAAGGTAATTTTATTTTTCATTTATATAATCAAATGTATTTACTTTTATCAAATAATTAAATAAAAAATATTAAAATAAGAATTTACTAATATTAAAATAAGAAATTACTTACTTGGATTTAGGCCCATTTATAATGAAAAAGAGTAGTCTATAATACGACCATCACACATTTTCATATTAAAAGGAAGATTTTAAATAAAAAATATTTCAAGAAAATGAATAATATGAAGAATGCAACAAATAAATTCATAAATAAAAATAATGATCAGTAAAAGAGAGAGAGAGAAGGAAGTTTAGTGTTATGAATCATTGTTGAAGTATATATAGAGAGGTTAGGAAGTTAGAACTACATTCCAACTCAAATTTCATTTGAATTAGAAATTCAAATATCATATCAATTTAGGTGATTACATTTAAAAGATACTATTATCCTACTTTTATGTATTATCGTACTATTGCTTCTACCCCTATTACTGATTATATAGATATATAAGATGGATTAAGAAAAATAGAACTTCATTCCATTTTTTAATTTTATTTAAATTCAAATTCAAATATAATATCTATTTGTTAAAAAAAGATCAATTTATTGTTCTTCCTTATCCACATTTTTTCAAATACAATACATACTTATCTTATAATGTATATAATTGAATTAAGAAAAATATTTGAAATCAATTAAATTAATCCACATATATTTTTTTAAAAATTGTCACATTTTCTTTTCCCTTTCCTTCTATCAATGTAACTAGGAGCATTTTGTTAAAAATGACAAAAGAATTTGAAAATGAGGTGTAGGTGAGTCAAGTCTTAATAATTGAGTGGAGGTGGCAATTACTTTATTATGGATTTACAAAGTTGTGGAAGATTAAAAATAACCCATAAGTTTTTAAATTTACACTTTGACCCAAATGTTAGTTAATATAACAGAAAATGGAGGAAAAAAAGATGTGTTTCTCTCTCTTCTTATCAATTGTTATTTTCTCTCTCTTCACGATTTTTGTTTTTCATTGTTATTGTTGCTCTATTCATCATCTTCAACTTCGTTATCAACATTTTCTACTTCATTATCATCTTTATCTTCTTCTTGTCGAACATTGTTATTATTTTTACCGCTACTGCTGCTACTTGAATAATTTTTTAGGTCAAATTTTATTTCGTACATCACTTTGCCATTACTTCATAGGTGACTTTGGTAAGTAAAATTATGATTTTTAGTTGAATTTATCATCTGGGTACACTGCTACTGTCGTTTTTACAATAATGGATAGAACCCATTCATGAATCCAACATAAGAGCCATATATTTAAACATATCACTCATCTATTGCGACAGATGAGTAATCTATTTTAACTGAAGACTCATATATTAGATTCCTGTTTATGATTATATATAGTGCCTGTAACATGAATCAAATAGATGGGTCATCTGTTGCTACATACGGATCATATGTTGCAACTAATGAGTTATTTATTGCAACAAACGAGTTATTTGTTGCAACGGAGGAGTAATCTATTTTGGACAACGCAAAACAACTCTTGCCGCAAACCCAACAGATAACCAATATGTTTCAAAACTCTTGATATTGCTACTGGATTCAAAATTATTCCTTACATCAAATTGTCGACATTATTTTTTTAGAAAAAAAAATAGACAGAAACATAAATTTTTTGTTAAATAAAAATGCAATACATTAGGTAGGTAGTTGGAATATAAAAATAAATAAATATACACACTCTAAAATAAAAAACATAACCTAATTATTATTATTTTATCATCATCATCATCATTATTATTGTCAGTCGGATAATCGTCAACCGACAACAGTAGGGCCCTCTGATGAGTGATGATTTTACCACTCATTCTCACTAAATGTTTGTGCACATTACCTTATTTCAAATGAATAAATGAGAAATATTAGTGATAAAATGCACTAATACCCACTCTTTGCAGGCATAGAGTTGAGGAGATCAAAAAGTGTGGATTGGAGCTGAAAATAATTAAAAGACATCAATAAAAGTGTAACTGAAGACTTGGAAAGGCCTTAGGTACCTCGGTCGCAGTCTGTTGACCATGATCATGAAAGTCAAGCAAAATTCATTCAACTGAAATCACGGAAGTTACCCGCGGTCGCAGCCATACCAGCACGATCGCGATTTAGCAAAAGAAATCTGCCCAAGGGCAAAATTGGAAATGCACGTGGCTGATCCTAATTTTTACAGACAGACTCAAACCCTAGCATCATGGATCATATTCCATCTTCTCCAATTTTTAGGTTTAGATCTTGAATTAATAGCCTTGATATTTGGAGAAAAAATATTGTATAATTTTTGGGTGTAGAATACATTAGAGACTTTCTAAGTGGAAGATTAGCTCACTTCCATTGTTGATTTATGGGAGTCCCAAGTTTAAAGTAACATTCTCTTAAGCTTCAATAAATTACTTCAATGGAGATTATGTATATATCTATACTTATTTATCTTATGTGTTGGTTGATCTCCCTCTTGGGGTTATGTGTGAATAGGGGTAAAGTGTGTGTAGGTTGTTGTTAATTAGCTTAAATTTAGTAGTTCATTTCTATGGGTTTTATCATTTCTACGAAAATTTAGTTAGGATTTGATGGGTGAAAGCCCCAAATACCCACATGGGTATGATGAGTGAAAGCTCCATGCTCTAGAAAACTCGATGCCATCTTTGAAAGAAGGGTTTTGGTTGAAGTTTAGGAATCCATATCATCCTTGAAAGATGTATGTGAAGACCAAAGCAATGATAGAAAATTGTGTGTGTAGTTTGCTAAATTTTTACTCTCTTAGACATAAGGGTGAATATGTGTTTGACAATACCATGGGTGTCATCCTATAAATAGGGATGCCTATCTTGAGGTTGTGGTTACCAATTATTGAACACACCTATTAGGTATTTGAAAGAATCAATGGGTGAAATTTTGGTGTTTTGTTGAAAGACAAACATCAAAGTCTATAACCAAACCTACCCATATTTGACTTACTAAATTGATGTTGATTGCTAACACCCATATATCATTTCGTTAGTAGTGTATAATCCCAAGATTCGTGCATACCTATTAAAACTCTAATTATTCATATCCCCAAACTTATAATAGAAAAACCCAAAAAGAAATATTAGTGTAGATACCTATCTCCCCCATTTTTACCTTTTTGTAACATTGGTTTGGATTTAACTTATGTCTATTATTCTGAAGTAACTTGATGTCCACTCACATTGTTCCTCGTGGATTTGACCCCGACTATAAAGTTGGGTAAATATATTGACGATGACTGCCTTGTACTCAAATTGATGTGTAAGTTAAGCGTTATGAAAAATGGCGCCGTTGTCGGGGAATAATTTGGCATATTAAGTTAGTTTGAAATTTTAGTTACTTTCTTGAATTCAAGCTTGTATATATGTGTTTGTGATTTTTCTTTATAGGTAGATTTTGTTTATTTTTGTTTTCTATGGCATCTCCTAACAAATATGATATTGGTAGTTGGGAATCCGATGGTGATGACCCATGTCCAATCAATAACGGACCACACTTCAGGAGAGATTATGACTATACTCCTCGAAAAGAGATGGACCCACCATCTAAATCCTATAGGGAGTATAAATGCTCGTTATGTAGTGGCCGAGATGGACATTGGGATGAATGTCCAAATGCCCCTCCCCTTATTATAATAACCGAATTGCTAGTTTTGTAATGAGAATGATAGGTCTGATGATGATAAGAAGGAGGAGAAACAAACTGAACCCATTGGTTTTGGAGCAATCCTTCAAACCATTTAGGACCAGGTAACTATAATAGGGGAGAATACACAATACATGCATCAATCCTACAGGGTGTTCAAAGGGGCAAATGTTAAGGCAGGGGAATCGGGCAAGGATATAATTCTTGCAAACCTCATAACCATGCACATTTTCCAAGAGAAGGTTTGTCTAAAATAGAAATCAATCAATGATGATGAGCTTGGTAGAAAAGACTCCTCGGTGGCTTCCTAATCATCCAAATCATATAAGGAAGAAGAGGCCAAAATAAAAAAAATGGTACTAGAGTCAAAGAAAGAATCAATGTGAACCTCTTATGATGACTTTACTTTATTTTGAGGTGAAGATGCTTTGGAAGAGGTTAACCTGGAATTAGGAGTTGGACCTCATTCAAACCACTTTTCAACATTATGCTTAGTGGATTTGATTAGAACCCATCAACCGAGACAAATAATGGATGGTGGGAAGATGGAGTACAATTCCTATATTTTGGAATTTGACATTCCAAATGAGCATATGGAACTCTGTCCATCAATGGACAAGGAACTCAACGTCCGATGTGCAACTAGTGGCCTATCAATGAACTCACTTTTACCCAAGTAAACAAAGGAAAAGTTCGATGTGAAGTTGAGTAAAAGGTTCAAATCTTTAAAATGGTGAGATAGAAGCTTTCCCGCTATGTCCTCACCTCTTCTAAGTTTCATCTTGGAAGATCTGAATTTTCTGTCCCTCTGTCGCTCATTGCATATTGATCAAAAGTTGAGATGGGGATTCAGTTCTTCTAAGTGGAGACACAAAAGGAAATGGTGGAGTCGTCGTGCTAAGATGTTAAACTAAGCGCTCGATGGAAGAAAACACATCATGTCACAAAAAGTTGCACATATCCTTATTATTTATGCATGATAGAATAGATTTTCTTTTTACATTTCTTCATGCATAATCCATGAAATGCTATCACTAGGAGGAATGTTGAATAATCTTGAAAAAGAGAAATGTGTGAAATTGGCAAGTTTTGACTGAACAGGAAGTGCAGGAGACCCAATTTTTTGTCTTATTTACCGCGAACGCGATTCGTGCCACCGATCAGTCAAATCAGTTTAAATAACCATTCGAATACCACTTTACTTAATGCCCCTATTTTAATTTGCCTAAAAATTCTCTTTGATTTTTAGGCATTATATTTCATATCCAAGCGTCAATTCATCCCGTGTATCATCTTATTTGGTAAGTTGTCTAAACTCCATTGATTTGGCTAATTATATGCTTAGAACTTTTAGTTTAGAAGAGGCCTGGAATGATGTTTTCATCACTAAATACATGCTTACTTTTGACTATTGTTGTGGTTAGCTGTCGTAGTTGGTGTACACATTAACGGGGAACTCTTGAGTATCCAAGTTTAAGGTATAAACGATTGAAATAATTGTGTACACCTTGTGTTCGATTCAATACCCTTATGAATTACATGTTAAATTCTTTGAGTTTGGGGGTATAGTCATGATAACTAGGACTGAGTCACTTAGTCTTAATGTTTACATGCCTAGTAAAACATGAATGTGGGGATAAAATTGTATGTTCTAACTGATGTGCAGAATTGCAGACTACGGTCTCAGGTACCGCGGTTACAATCCAAATGACTGTAATCGAGTCACCACGATCGCAGTTACTACTCCGCGATCTCCATACCTGAGGGTAGTATCTGTAGGAACTGAAAAATTCTGCCCATCCATTTCTTCTCCCAAAACATTCTATAACACTGCCATATGCATTTATTTGTTTGATGTAGCATGTTTTTGGTGTGATAGTACTAATGATGGCGTAAGTGCATTATTTATAAGATCTAAGCCTAAGATACGGATGGATTAGGCAACATCAGATTCATGACCCCAGAATGTCAAAATCTCTACAATACGGATTTGCACAGGACTAAGTTACTCCCTGAAAGGGGTATCAACTTGGACAAAGTATAGGAAATATTCCCAAGATTTCATGCTAGACTTACTCAGACCGGGTGGCTATGCTTCGCCCCAGAATCCTATGTTGCTAATGAGCATTGGGTGCATGAATTCTATGCTAACTTAAGCATAGTTTCTTTCACAAACCCAGTGATAATGATTAAGGAGAAGCAAGCAAACTTTGGGACAGAGAGGATCAATGAGGTGTATGGACTACCGAATGCTGACATGGAGAAGTTCCATGCAAAATCAAGAGAGCTAGGGACCTGAATGACAAAAATTTTATGTCCTGGAAAATATGTTCCCTGGGCCACTACCAAGAGAGACATTCTGAAAAATGACTTCACAGTTAAGGCTATACTTTGGATGAATATTATCTATAGCCGAGTATCGCCATGCACTCACATGACCATTATTACAAATTTGCGAGATCGAATGGTGACCTGTATTCTCTATGGCATCACCCTAAATATGGGTAAGATTGTACATTCAGAATAGAGGTACATAAAAAAACATAGAGGTACACATCTTCTCCTCCCTTCCCTTATCACAGAGCTATATAAAAAGGCACAGGTAGAGGAGTATGCTACAAATACCTGGGTGCTCCACGACCCCCACAACATCCCGCTCAAATTTAGAGGTGAGGGTGCCCTAGGCTAGAGCAAGAAGAAAAAGGTAGACTCTAGAAAATTAACCCAAGAGGACACATACTCTTGTAGACCTTCATCAGTAAACCCCCTCGATGACATATCAGGTCAGATGCGAGTGGTTAGAGAACTACTATCTAGACTGCCTCAGGGACCGGGAGAGTCTTTCACCACTCATAACTCGTTCGTAGCTTAGTTAGACTATGATAAATATAGGGAGGAGCAGGAGAAGCAGGGAGCAACTGTTGCCCATTTAGAGAGAGGTTATTCAGCCTTAGCTGCATCACATTGGGACCTCATGGATTCACATGAGAAAATGGTAAAATGAAAGAATAAGCAAGATAAATTATTTAAGAAGCTATGGAAAGGGGTGAAGGGCATCTTCAAAGTGCTTAAGCCCAACCATCAACTAACTTTACCTAGGATGGACAGTAAGGATTAGACCCCTGCTGATGATACTAAGGGTGAAGGTGCAGAGTGAGTAGGAAAGGATAACTCTTGATGCATATTTAAGGAGACCCTTTTTACTCTTTCTTGCTTACACATGCAGTGAGGAAATTGCATTCTTTTAGTTGGAGTGCCCCCGAATTTGTACTATTTTGGTGTTGTGTGCTGATTATTTCTGTTGATGATGTTTTGGGAGGATATTTTGGATACTATTTTTATTTTTTTTAAAAGCTATATTTTTTGGTACCCGATTGGTGCCCACGTTTTATGGATTAGCATATTTTTCTTCTAGTATTAGCTTTTCTCTTTTCACTTTAGCTTTTATTAAGCTTTGCCCAATGATATATTAAGTGATGGCATTCTTAAGAGTAAATCATCATGTTTGGGTTTTGAGGCATAGGTGCAGGAGAATTCTGAGTACCCGTAGCATAAATGTCATAAATGCAAGGGAAGTCTGAGTACCTGTAGCATTGTAAAGTGCAACTTTTTGATCACATTCTACGCCAATGGTGAAGTCTGAGAAGCCATATAGTTAGTGTCCCCGTTTTGAGCCTAAATGTAAGACTAAGGCTTTGGTTGTTGCCATAGTTTAGCAAATGTGTGTGAGAGGCTAATGCAAAATGAACAACCCCTTCCATACAAAATTTTTGAAAATCCAGGGCATGGACGTGAGCAATGTTTTAACAAAAATTTTATCTCTTTTTTATGTCTTCATAAATTTTAACTTATGAATAGAAATAAATACTCCTGTTTTGTCTCTCGCGAGGGGGATATTTGAGCCCCCTTGGGGAATTTTGCATGCCATGTGTGGTGAGATTTTGGTATTCATCTCAGGTACACTTGTGTTATCTAGAACTTTTCCCGTTAGTCTTTTAAAACTAATTTTGATTATATGTGGTTGGAGAAATGATCTTAGGCCACCTTTGTGATTTTGGAACCCACTCTAGCCTAAATAGCCTACTTATGCATAATTATAATCTCTAGTACCCAGTTTGAACCTTTGGACCTTTCTTTGGCAAAATCATTACAACCCGTGATCTATTATTTTTATCCCTCTTTTGAACCAAACGTTCCTTGAACTTGAAAATGTAACTTGAGGCTAAAAGACTAAGTTGGGGTGGTAAAGGTTGATGGAAGAAAGTGCAAGGCCACAAAATTGTTAGTGAAATACCGAATGTGCCTAAGTAATGAAAATAAAAGAATAGAAAAACAAAGGATCCAACAAAAGGATTGAATTACACAAAAGTTTCAAGAAAAAAAAATGAAAGAAATGAGTAAACAAAGAAAGAAAAAAGTAGGCATGATAAAAGAGAGAAAACAAAGAAGAAGGACCCTTAGTAAAAAAGGAGGATTGAAAAAGTGTGATGTAGATGTTCAAGGAAGGGTGTAGCCATATTATTCCCAAATGATATCCTACCCTAACTCAAACCTACGTTTTAAGCTTAGAAAGTCCTTTGAAATCCCCAACCATGTATTTTCATCATAGTGACGATTAAAAATAGGGGCAAGCTTATGATATGACACTTTTTTCATTGAGATTTCTTCTGTGTGAGAGAGAGTTCTTGCACTTAAAACTCTTTGTTGCATTTTTTGTAGGTTGGTGCGTAGAATTTTCTTTCTTTTGAGGATTGTCATGTGAAACAAGTTGGGGTGGGTGATTTTGTCACCTTTCGAAGAATGAGGCAAATGGAGTATAGCTAAGTTATGGTCAAGAGGAAGCCACCTCTAGAGTATTGGTTGTTGTTTCTTGGTTGCTCTTTAAAGTCCTATGTTTCCTTGAATGATGCATCGTATGATAATAGATGTAGTTGGAACTAAAGTTGAAGTCATTGTGATCTTTAAGTTATAAAGTTTGGGTATAGAGAATTGTTGTCTCATGGTAAGAGGTAGTGTGGTTGAGGAAAAGAAAATGCTTTAAGTTATGGGGTGTTGATGAGTGATGATTTTACTACTATTCGCCCTAAACATTTGTGCACATTACCTTGTTTTGAATGAATGAATGAGACATATAGGTGATAAAGTACACTAATATCCACTCTTTGTAGGCATAAAGTTGAGGAAATAAAATGGTGTGGATTGGAGCTGAAAATGATCAAAAGAGAGCAAGAAAAGTGCATCTAAAGACTTGGAGCAGAAAGGCCTCAGGTTCTGCGGTCGCGGTTTGCTGACCGCTATTGCGACAGTCAAGCAAAAGTCATTAAACCACGATTGCAGAATTTATTCACGGTCAAGTAATCGCGGTTGAAACCAGACCCACGCGATCGCGGCTTAGCGAAAGAAATTATCCCAAGCACAAAACTGGAAATGCACGTGGCTGATCCCAATTTTGACAAAAAGACTCAAACCTTAGCATCATGGATCATATCCCATCTTCCCCAAATTTTAGGTTTAGATCTTGAATTCATAGCCTCCAAATTTGGAGAAGAAATATTGTATAATTTTTCGGTGAAAAATACATTGGAGACTTTCTAAGTGGAAGATTAGCTCACTTCTATTATTGATTTGTGGGAGTGCCAAGTTTGGAGTAACATTCACTTAAGCTTCAATAAATCAATTCAATAGAGATTATGGGTATATCTATACTTATTTATCTTATGTGTTGCTAGATCTCCCCCTTGGGGTTATATGTTAATAGGGGTTAATGGGTCTATGGGTTGTTGATGATTATCTTCTATTTAGTAGTTCATGTTTATGGGTTTTATCATTTCTATGCAAATTTGGTTGGGATTTGATGGGTGAAAGTCCCAAATACCCACATAGGTATGTTGATTGAAAGCTCCATGCTCTAGAAAACCCGATGTCATCTTCGAAAAAAGAGTTTTGGGTGTAGTTTAGGAATCCATATCATCGTTGAAAGAGGGAAGTAGAGACCAAAACAATGATAAAAATTGTGTGTGTAGTTTACTAAATTTTCTCTATCTTAGACATAAGGGTGAATGTGAGGTTGACTATACCATGGGTATTATCCTAGAAATAGGGATGCCTAGATTGAGGTTGTGGTTACCAATTATTGAATACACCTGTTAGGTATTCGAAAGAATCAATGGGTGAAAGTTTGGTGTTTTGTTGAAAGACTAGCATCAAAGTCTACAACCAAACCTACCCATATTTGACTTACTAAATTGATGTTGATTACTAACACCCATTTATCACTCCCTTAGTAGTGCATAATTCCAAGATTCGTGCATACCTGTTAAAACTCTAATTATTTGTATCCCCAAACTTATACTAGAAAAATCCAAAAAGAAACATTAGTCTAGATACCTATCTCCCTATATTTACCTTCTTTTAACATTGGTTTGGATTTAACTTGTATATATTATTTTGAAGTAACTTGATTTCCACTCACATTGTTCCTCATGGATTCGACCCCACTCTAAAGGTGGGTAAATATATTGACGACGACCGCCTTGCACTCAAATTGACATGTAAGTTGAGTATTATCAAAAATGGCGTCGTTGCTGGGGATCGAACCGGGTCACCCATGTGACAGGAGGGAATACTCACCACTATCTTGTTTTTACTCTTGGAGGCCTAATTTCTTAATAATTTTGTGAAGAATGAATGTTTTGGATAATCCCCATGGTATATCTCTTTTTACTTTCTTTATGAGTAGCTAAGTAATTTAGTCTTGGGATTATGTTGAACTAAAGTGTAGTTGTCTATGGGAGTTGTTGTGATTGCATGATTTTTAGTTGTTGAGTATGGATTCCACCATTTCTTGGGTTAATGAGTTTAAATTTGATGGATGAAAACCCCAAATCTCCAACTGGATTTGATGGGTGTAAACCCTAAACTCTAAAAACCCTTCATCATCCTTGAAAGAGGGATGAAAGTGAACTTAAGGTAACCCATAACATCCTTGAAAGAAGGTTAAAGGGGGACAAGGTAATGGTGGATAATTGAGCCTACGATTTAATACCTTTTGCAATCTTAGAAATAAGTGTATTTGGAGAGTAAATCATGTCAAGATCATAATGCTAAAAATAGGGATGCTTGATTGAGGTTTTGGGTGATTACGAATCACACACTTGTTAGGTGCTCAAAAGAGACAATGGGTGAAATTGTTGTAGTTTTATTGAAAGATTGACTACAATGAGTTTCGACCTAGCCTATCCTTTGATAAACAACTAAGATTCATGTTAAACCATAGTCAACCTACATGTTTTACCTTTAGGTAGACATAATCCCAAGATCCTCTCTATTCTTGATTATAAATCAAAAGTGTCATATTCATGCCTTAGGCAGTCGAAAATCATTACAAACCAATCCTCCCATTTATTTTACATGTCTTGCTATTATCATTCCGAGTAACCTTTTACTAATTAGAGCACCCATAAGACATGAAATTGATAATTCGCTCCTTGTGGATTCGACCCCAACTCTAGTTGGGTTATTGACAATGACCACCTCACCCCTCAATCATGGAAGTGAGTTGAGCATTATAATCCTCCTCAGTATGCGAATCTCTTGGATAATCCTTGCACTCACGGCGCCTAACTCCTACTGCAGGTCATGAACCTTCCTCAGAAGTTCGCCCACAACGTCGCGTAGAAAAGCAATTTCCCAAACAGGAACAATCATATCTAGAACACGCATGAATTGACAAAATATGTAAAAACACAAGTAAAGAAAAGAGTTCGAATGTAATACAACGTATACTACCAATTGGGTAGATTTACATAAAAAGAAAGAAAAAATTTACCTGAGCCAGGGAAAAGGTATCTGGTCTTTGAAGAGAAAGTGGTTGAAGATGTAATATGAAAGAGAAGATGTAAGAAATAAATAGAGTGTAGTAGTAGAATGAACAAGTAAGTAGGGACCTATTTATGGAGTATTGAATTTTAATAATTTAGGCAAAAAAGCGCGACTGTTCACCTCCATTTTATTAATTACATTCAAAGAAACAGGTGACTTTTTAATTACAGTAGAAAGTTGTGACTAAATTAAATCAAGTTGCTGACTTTTTGATTATTGTGATAAGTCATGACTTTTCAGCTTATTATTATTAATTCATTCCTAAATTTAAATAAAAATTTTCTCAATTAAATAATAAAAAATTTCTCACCTTTTCAATAACCGTTTCTTTTAATAATAAAATAAAAACTATTTTTATTGAGTTGTGACAACAAATTTTATACCTGTTGCATCAAATAACCCATCTGTTGCAATAGATAATCTATCCTTTTTAATAATAATCATCATCATATTCTTTCATTAATCCAAATTGGTGACCTTTTTATTATTTATTATAAAAATTAAGAAAGAGATTTAAAAATAAAAATGGTGAAAAGTCACTATTTGTTTCATATTTAATATTAACATCAATTATTCAAATTACATAACCATTTTTTCACGGTTATAAATTGTCTTTATTATTTATTTTCTTATTGTTTTCTATGAAAAAAATGACTCAATTTAAATCAAGATGGTGAGTTTTTTATTATTGTGACAAGTCATGACATTTCCGCTTATTAATATTATTTAGTTCTTAAATTTAAAGAACCTTTTTCTCAATTAAATAAGCGAAGACTTCTCACCTTTTCAATAACCGTTTCTTTTAAAAAAATAATAATTATTTTTATTGAGTTGTGGCAACAGATTGTACGTTTGTTACATCAGATAACCCATCTGTTGCAACAGATATACCATCTGTTGTAACAAATAGACCATTGGTTGAAGGAGCTTTTTTTATTTTTTCTAACAGTTGATTGATCAGCGATAACGGATGGGAAATTTGATTCATCAGTTGTTTCGAATGTGTGAGACAAAAAGTCACGCCTATTTAATATGAATATTAGTTATTAACATTAAATAACTATTTTTTATGGTTATAAATTGTCTTTATCATTTATTTACGAACCATTTTCATATTAAATAATCGAAAAGTCATGACTTTTCACCCTCTCAATAACAATAACATTTTTTTTAATAACCGTCTGTTGCAATATATGATCCATCTATCGCAGCAGATTAACCATCCATCGATACAAATGCTCACTCCCTACCTCTAACCGTTGACATGTTGAGAATAAAGAATTTCATAGCCGAGTGTCTTTCCTTTTGATATCTCCCACATATCTCAAGATCAATCTGATTGAAAATTTTCCCATTTTATTGATAGTAGAAGAAGTATTACGGTTGCGAAAGTTGCCCACGGGTTCTATCATCTCATGAGTGGAATTGATAGAGGTTTTCTTGCATCGATTCTTTCCACCATCGCAGATGATATAATTAAGAGATGAAATTATTAACTTTCTCTAATTAAGCGGCAAGCCATTACATGAGGCTTGGCACAGACTTAACAAGAAGTTGTTGTAATGCCCTAATCATAAGGTCACGGACAAAATAATCATTCAAATATTTTATCGGGCATTAGATCAATTTGATAAAATAGTGGCGGACAATGCCACAATGGATCTATAGTTGTCACGACCTAATCCAGGGCCTGACCGTGATGGGTATCTCAAGTCAACCGAGGACCAAAGATCGCCTCCTTTGCCTAATCAATAAGAACATAATATAGTATAACAGGGAAATTGCTAATGTAAAATAAGATAGATAAATATGACTCAAAAGAAGTGTAAGAATTCAACAGCCAATCCCATGTCCACAACACTGTCCAACAAAGCCTCTATCAAAACCAAAAAGGGCCAGATCAGTACATGCCCCTGACCATAGCCAAAACAAATCCAAAAGAAAGAGTCAAAACATAAGGAAACCCAAAGTAAGAAATGGGGTCTTCCGAAGGATGGAAGCTCAGCACTTCAGTCTGACTCACAAGCAGTCCTCCCTCCCCAATCACCTAATCACTGTGCAGGAGGAGTAGTAATAGGGCCAGTTCCAGTATCGTATGGGGATATAGTGACTGAAGACGGTTAGCAATTGGAGCACTAGTATGTAAATCAAGGATAAATGATAAAATCATGCCATGGTCAACAGTTTCAAAATCGTTAAGAATCAAATACACATAATCAAATGCATATACATATATATGTATACATACATGTGTATATATATATATATATATTACATATACTGGGTAGGAAACAAGGCTTAACATGTACTTCATAACTTTTAGCCTGGATTGTGTAGCATAACTGTCATAATCAAGGTACCCACAGGCTATATGGTCCCATCTCTCCCACAGATGGAAGGGCCGCAGTGCGTATGGCTATACGAACCAGAAGATAATCATATGTGCATATTCGTTATGGGGGAATCGAACCTCCCAGCATATATCAAGGTGACTTAAGCACTAAATTAAGTTATATGGGGACTCAAACCTCCTAATCATGTAATAAGGGGGACTTGAACCTCCTGACCATTTAGACCCCCGTTTGGACAACTGCAGTTTCCAGCATTGGCCATCAGGACCTCCACTTTCATGGCCCAGTTGCACAACCCTCTTTTAAGCCCAATTAAACCAAAACATTTAGCAGACATTCCATTTAATTGAACCAGTTATTCATTAAGGTATCCCTTTGGTATCATCATACCAACCACACTTGCAAGTTCATTATCATGACGCATCCATCACATGAGGAAATCCGTGACCCCTTAGGTAACAATTATCCACATAAAAATCCATGTACTACAATGTTCAATGAAATAAATCCATGGTTCATTAACCTTTTTATGCCAATGCATTAGTATTAGTGAGCAAGTTAAACAGTATGAAAAAACCATATTCATCACCAATTTCAGAATTTGAATTGAGGGAAACACAATTTCCAAAACCATATATTAAGGAAAATCATCAAATTAGGAATAACCATGACCCTTTATTTTGTTTACCATTCCCATGCACCCCTATGAGTGTTTAAATCTACAATGTAAAGCATAATAGTTCAGTAGTGATCGGGAGAAAATATCCAAACAATTTATATCATAGATACTCAACCCATAGTTCAAAAGCTAACATCAAAACTATGAAAAATAAACCAATTTTCATTCCATTAAAAAAATACAAGTATGGGAAAAGAGTACATGCATTAGACACATGAGAATTTGGAAGATATTTAGAGTTTGAGATCTGAGAGATGAATGTACGATGAAATCCTTAGGCTCTCTTAGGGTTTGTGAGTTTGAGAGTGGAATTGGAGATTTTAATCTCCTAAAACTGAAAGGAATAGATTATATGATCCTTAAGGGTCGTGCATGGGTTAAAAGAACCCATTACCCCTCATTCTAAGTAAACAAAACAAAAACTGCATGAATTTTACATAGCGAAGTTGCACAAACCTTATCGCAGAGGCTAACCTCCGCGCCACACTGCTAAACACGGAGATTATTCTCCATGTTATGCTGGATATCATGGAGTGTAGCCTTCGTGATACGGTGATATCGCGGAGGCTCACTGCCTCCGTGGTCCAAACCACCCCGAACCCTATCCAAAAATTCTGAAACTCTCTTGGGACACCCCATTCATATGGTTGAACACTATTTAAGTCAAAAATCAATAGTTTGAACACGGGGAGGGAGGGGGGAGATTAAAATGCTCAAAATTTAGTGGGTATTACAATATCCCCCCTTAGGACCATTCATCCCCGAATGATTAGCATGGACACTTTTCATACGAGAAAAGAAATATTACACCAGAATCAAACGATAAACCCATATGATAACAACGGAAAAACAAAATTCATACCATAAGCTCCTTCGCTCGATACATGGAACAAGAATGGGTACTTAGCCTTCATATCTTCCTCCACTTCCCAAGTGGCTTCTTCCACCTTATGGCTCCTCCAAAGGACCTTAACTGAAGATACATCTTTTGTTCTTAATCTATGAACTTGTCTATCCAAGATCTCCTCTAAGACCTCCTCGTATGACAGGGAACTCGAAATACCAACCCTCTCAATAGTAACGACCAAGGAAGGATCACCCACATATTTTTTCAACATAGACACATAAAACATTGGGTGTATAGAACCCAAACTTGTAGTAAATTCTAGCTCATAGGCAACATTCCCCATTCTATTCAAAATCAAATAGGGGCCAATATTACGAGGACTAAGCTTCCCCTTCATTCCAAATCATATCACTCTCTTTATGGGAGACACCTTCAAGAACACCTAATCACTCACATCGAACTTCAACTCTCTTCATCTCACATCCCCATAGGACTTTTGGAGACTTTAGGAAGTCTTAAGCCTATCCCGAATCATCTTCACCTTCTCCCTAACTTAATGAACTAAATCAGGACAAAATAAACTTGTCTCACCAACCTGGAACCATTTAATAAGAGATTTATACCTTCTACCATACAATGCCTCAACTGGAGCCATACCAATGCTTTAGTGATAGATATTATTATATGCAAGCTCTACCAAAGGCAAATGGTCAACCCAACTACCACCAAAGTCAATTACACAAGCCTGAAACATATCTTCCAAAGTCTACCATTCAATAAGAGATTTATACCTCCTACCATACAACGCCTCAACTGGAGCCATACCAATGCTTTAGTGATAGATATTATTATATGCAAGCTCTACCAAGGGCAAATGGTCAACCCAACTACCACCAAAGTCAATTACACAAGCCTGAAACATATCTTCCAAAGTCTAAATTATCCTTTCTGCTTGTCCATCCATCTGCGGGTGGAAGCGGTGCTAAGGTTCACTTTACTCCCCAAACATCACTGGAACTACCGCCAAAAATAAGATGAGAACTGAATAGCACAATCTGAAATGATGGAAATTGGAGCACCATGTACCTTCACGATCTCCTAAATAAAAAACCTTGCATAGTTCTCGGTAGAATAGTTTGTCCTAACAAGCAAGAAGTGAGAAGACTTAGGCATCCTATCCACATTGACCCAAATAGAATAAAACTAGTCCTGAGACCGCAGAAGACTGATTATGAAATCCATATTAATCACTTTCTGTTTCAACACAGGAAAATCAATTTCTTGAGACAACCTACCGGGCCTCAAGTGCTCCACTTTCACTTGCTGACACACCATGCATTTAGCCACAAATTTGGCTATGTCTCGATTTATATTATTCCACAAAAGAATTTCCTTAAGTCATGATAAATCTTCGTCGAACGAGAAAGAACCGAATAACACGACTGATGAGCTTCGAAAAAAATTCTACCTTATAGCCCATCCATATCGAGAACACACGACCTTCCCTTGGTTCCTTAAGGTACCATCACCACCAATCTCAAAATCCACCACATTCTGTCTACCCATATCATCCTTAATGTGCATTAAGATAGGATTCAACACCTCCTTCTCCTTTATATTAGCACAAAGAGGTGACTTTACCACCTCTTGCACAAACAAACCACCATCCTCACAATTAAAGAGACCAACTCCAAGATTAGGCAAATGGTTAATATCCTTCTCCAAGTCCCACTTCTCTTCATCAACATAGGATAAGCTCAACTAGATAACCTACTAAGAGAAAAAGCAACCACGCTAAGTGATAGTGGAGACTCATGTCATAGTCCTTGAGTAACTCAAGCCATCTCATTTGCCTGAGATTCAACTCATTCTGGGTGAATACATATTCTAGGCTATTATGATCTGAATAAATGTCAACATGGACCCCATATAGATAGTGTCACCAAATATTCAATATGAAAATCACAGCCAACAACTCCAAATCATGAGTTAGATAATTCCTCTCATGAACTTTCAATGGCCTCAAAGCATATGCTACCATATTGCCATGCTGTAGCAATACACAACCAAGTCCCACACGGGATGCATCATAATAAACCACGAAGCCATTAGTACCCTCGAGTAGGGTCAAGAGCAGAGCAGAACTCAATTTATCCTTCAGCTTCTAAAAAATCCCTTCGCAAGCATCGAACCACAGAAACTTTACCTTTTTCTGAGTAAACTTAGTCAAAGGTGTGGCAATCAACGAAAAGCTATCCACAAACGTCCTATAATAATTGGCTAAACTCTAAAAGTTCTAAATATCAGTAGAAGTCGTGGGTCTAGCCACTTCTTAACCACTACAACTTTCTATGGACCTACTATAATCCCCTCACCAAAAATAATATGACCCAAAAAAGTAACATCGTTCAACCAAAATTCACACTTAAAAAACTTAGCATACAAGCGCTAATCTTTTAGAGTCTAGAACATAATACGGAGGTGATCAATATGATCCACCTCGCTCTTCAAATATACCAAAATATCATTTATAAACACAACCATGAACAAGTTAAAAAACTAACGAAATACTCAGTTCATGAGATCGATAAATGTCATCGGGGCATAGGTCAATTTAAAGGACATGACCAAGAACTCAAAATGTCTATACTGAGTATAGAAGGCAGTCTTAGGGATATCCTCCTCCCTAATATTTAACTGATGATTACCCGACCAAAGGTTAATCTTGGTTAAATACTTAGCAACCTCAGGTTGGTCAAATAGGTCATCAATCTTAGGAAGAGGGTACTTATTCTTCACTATCGCCTAATTCAAATGACGGTAATAAATACACATCCGAAGAGAACCATCCTTCCTATGCATAAAAAGAATGGGAGCACCCTATGAAAACACACAAGGGAAGATAAAACCCTTGTCAAAAAGATCTTTTAACTACTTCTTAAGCTCCTTCAACTTAGCTGGATCCATTCTATAGAGAGGGATAAAGATAGGATGAGTGTCCGAAAGAAGATCAATCCCAAACTCAATCTCCCTATTGGGAGGGATTCCCCGAAGATCATCAAGGAAAACCTCAAGAAATTCACTAACCACAGAAAGGAATTGTAAAAAAGGACCCTCTGGGTTAGAATCTTTAACCGGGACCAAATGATAAAGACACTCCTTGTAAATAAATTTTTGGGCTCTAAGATGTGATATAAACCTTACCATAGGCATAGGGGAGCTCCCTTCCCACTAAATAACCGACTCATTAGGAAATTTGAAAATAACATTATGGGTCCAACATTCTATGGAGGCATAGCACGAATGCAACCAACCTATCCCCAAGATGACATCAAAATCTAGAATGTCCAATTCAATCAAATCCACCAATGTTTCCCTACCACCAACTGATACTACGCAACCCCTATAGACCCTTCTAGAAATAACCGAATAACCCACCGGGGTAGAAATAGAAAAGGGGTCCAAAATACACTAAGGACTGAAACCAAAATACACAGCCACAAATGGGGTCACCTAAGAAAGTGTAGGCCCCGGATCAAGTAAAAAGTACACATCATAAGAGAAGAGTTTTAGCATACCAATGATGACATTTGGAGACACCTCAGAATCCTGACGAGTGGCAAGAGAATACAAATGATTTCAACCAGGGCTGGATCCAGAAGTGGCACCCTTTGGTGCAGGAGCTGATGAAGTAGAAACAGGAACCTTGTTGTCCCTAGAAGACCCTCTAGAAGGATAATTCAGCTGTATATGACCAATTTGACCATAACTAAAACACCTATCCCCCCTTTATACATTGACCATAGTACAAATGACCAAAGAATCTACAAGGAGGATAGGATAGAGTTGACTATTGCATACAAGCCTGAGATTAGGCACCCTATTCCCTAGAATCATAACCACTCCAAAAACGATGATCTTTAGACAACTTTGGATATGGTGTAATATCTATTGAATAGGAACCAGAGTTTTCCCACATCTTCTTAGACCATTTCCCATTATCTCTACTATTTAGATGCTGACCTCCACCCTAATCCAAATACCAAAACTTCTTTCTTTGCCTCTCCCCCACCTCTACTTGCTTCTTTTTTTCCTCTTCAACCTATTTTATATACACCACTAGTTGAGAGATATCTATATCTTTGTTTAACAAGGAAGCCTTTCTCTCCAAAATCAAATCACAAGACACATTGAAAGAAAATTTCCTTATTCTAGCCCTCCTATTAGACAGTAGCTCGAAGCATATCGCTATAACTAGTGAAACTTCAATGCATATTCCTTCGCCTTCATCCTGCCTTGGTTTAAGTTCACAAACTCCTCAAATTTTACCTTCCTCAACTTTTGAGGAAAGAAGCGATTAAGAAAAGCACTAGAGAAGTCATCCCACAAAGTGGACTAAGCATCATCACCACTAAGCTTCCCCCACTCTTCATACCATTGGTACTCTACATCCTTCAACTGATAAGTAGTGAATTCGACACCCTCTACATCAGTAGCATGCATAACCTAGAAGATCTTTTCCAGCTCATCTATAAAACCTTGAGGATTCTCTTCAACCTTAGTACTAGTGAAAGTTGAAGGGCTCAACCTCATAAATTGGTCAATTCTAGTAGCCTTAGATAAATTCTCAGCAATACGAGCAGAACTCATATGATATGACTTAGATGTTACTAACTGCATCAACAGATAAATGGATTAGAGAAACTCAGCATTAGTAATATCTCCATGAGGTGACTTAGTATAAGTGTCACTAGATAAAGAAGCATCAAGAAAAATAAGTGAAACTCCACAGGGGAAATTAGAAGCAAGTGACCCTTTACTAAGTCTGTACCTCATAAGTTGGATGAGATTCGCCCACACTATCCTCAGTCAGGATAGATGAGTTCCCATAAGCTTTAGTTCATCTGGGAGGCATAATCTAGAAGGCAAATAAATGGGATTTAAAGGAATCTAAGACCTTAGACTCTATAGCCTGAAAATAAGACAATAAGAGAGGGAAACATTCCTAAATGCCTTGTAACCTCCCCCTTATAAGTATTGCAGGCTACACACCTATAAAAGAGACTCTACTTGACATGACTTTTTGGACAACCAATTGACCATATACCTTGGCTATGATAAAAACTTTTTCATAACCTGATCTAGGGCATGGCCATGATGGTTATCTCAAGTCCATCGAGGACCAAAGATCACCCCCTGGGTCTAATCAACCAAAACATAATTAATATAATAATGGAATTCCAAACATAAAACAAGATGTATAAATATGACTCAAAATTAGTCTAAGAATTCAACAGCCAATCCCATGTCCACTGCACTATCCAACAAAGACTATCAAAACCAAAGATAGTCTAGTTGGGACATGCCATCGACTATAGCAAAACTAAATCCAAAAGAAAAAGTCAAAACATAAGGAAACCCAAAGTAATGGGGTCTTCTGAAGGATAAAAGCCTACCACTTAAGTCTAACTCACGAGCCGTCCTCCTAATCACCTAATCATTGTGCATAAGGAGTAGTAGTAGGGACAATTCTTGCGTTGCGTAAGAATATAGCATCTAAAGATGGTTAGTGGTTAAAGCTCTAGTATGTAACATGGGGATAAAGTATAAAATCATACCATGATCAAAAGATTCAAAATCATTCAGAATCCAATGCATATAATCAAATGCATATGCATATATATATATCACATGCTGGCGTAGGAAACAAGGCTTAACATGCACTTTAAAATTTTATCCTGGATTGTGTAGAATAACCATCATAATCAAGGCACTCATGGTCTATATGGGCCCCGCTTTCCCCCAACTATAAGTACCCAGTGTGTGTGGTTGCATGAACCAGAGGATAATTATACGTGTATATGACATATGAAGGACTCAAACCTCCCATATATATCAAGGTCACTTAAGCACCAAATTACGTGATATAGGGGACTCGAACCTCCCAATTATATAATAAGAGGGACTCAAACTTCCCAATCATTTAGACCCCCATGTCGGCAACCGTGTTTTCTAGTATTGGTCCATCGGGACCTCCAATTACACGACCCGACTACACAATCCTCTTTTATGCCAAATTAATATAAAATATTTAGCACACATTCCCGTTAATTGAACAAGTTATGTATTAAGGAATCCCATTGATATCCTCATACATACCCCACTTACAATTTCACTATCATGCCGTATCCATCATCCATCAAACGGTGAAATTCATGACCCCTTAGGTTGAAATTATCCATTCGCGTGGGGAATCCATGTACCCCAATGATTAATAAGATCAATCCATGGTTCATTATCCTTTTATGCTAATGAATTAGTATAAGTGAGCAAGTCAAATCGTACAAAAAAATATGTTCATGACATGACCCAAACCAGGTCCTAGTCGTGTCGGGTATCTCAAGTCCAACCAAGACCGAAGACCACCCCAATACCCCACCAATAACCACCCTACACCCCATATTGAATAAATTTTAAACATATAAAAAGATAAGACAACAATAATTTAAAGACATTAGATGAAGTATATAACCTTGAACAAACAGCCAAAACCAAATGTCCATCCAATCCCAATCCCAATACCAATGCAAATACTACTATCGACACCGCCTATGCCAATAGTTTTCAGAAAAATCCCCTAACCAGAATCAAAGAATATCTAGTCAGGACATGCCCTCGACCATAGCACAAACCAAAACCAAAGAAATAACAATAATGAAAGAAAGTCCATAGCAAGAAATTAGGTCTTCCATAGTATGGAAGCTCACCACTTCAATTTGACTCAAAGTTGTCTCGAATCAAAGTCACTGAGCAGGAGGAATGGTAATATCGTCGGTTCCTGCATTGCGTGGGGATATAACGCCCAAAGACAATTAGCGGAGTGAACTCTAGCATGTAACTCAAGGATAAAGATAAAATAATGCCATCATTAAAAACAAAATCAACTAACCACATCTAATCACATATATAAAAATATACATAACGTTCCAGGGTAGTGAACAAGGTTTAGCATACATTTAAGTCTTAACCTGGATTGTGTAGCTTAACCATCATAAATCCACCTATGAGCTATATGGGTTCGGTGTAACCCCCTGAACGGGATCTAGTGCGTGTAGCGGCATAAACCAGAGAATCAAAAAAGGCTAGGAAGATCCGTGTGATGTTCTCCCTCCATAATACATATATACAAGTATAAACTAGGGGGAGTCCCATGTACTCTACGAGTATAAGTTCACCAAGATAAACCCTCATATTGGGAAACATGAGTTTCCAGTGTCCATTCATTAGACTTACACCTTCACAACTAGCTATCATAACCTGTCATTATTTCCAAATTAAAACATTTAGTACATAACTAAACAACCAATTCCAGGTGTCAATTATCAATGTATTATAAAGTGATATTGCCATACCGACTATAGTTTGAAAATAATGTCATTAGCCAACAATTAAGAGATTCTCGTGTACCCAACAGACTCCATTATTAAAATCACTTTATGGATTTTCGTGTACCCCATAAGGTTTTCAATAAAATTTAACGTATGCCATCATAGCCTTTATAAAATCCTTCATCAATTTATTGTCATGGTTATGGCAAAGCCTTAGTTCAAAACACAATTCAACTTGTGACAATATGTGTCTCATTGAAAATTTCACAAACAAGTTGAGGGCATGACATTATCAAAGCAATAATCATCAAATTTTAGGGTTCAACCATCACTCCTCAGATAAATCTCTATTTCCATCAACCCACACATGCAAAACCATAATTAATACATGTATGAACATAATTTAAACCATAGAAAACAATATTCAATGATATGTATTCAATCTCCTCAACCTTGGTTTCAAAACCACCATTAATGATTCATGAAAAATGCTTAAAACATATTCTTTTAGTAAACTAACAACGAGGGAAGAGTCACATTCCTGAATTACAAAGATTCATGGAGAGAAATTGATCCTTAAGCCTTTAGAAGACCACTTTGGAGAAACCCTAGCCAATTTTTCTTGAGAGGATTTTGACTGAGAAAAGAGGATATTAATCTTGTTAAGTGTGGAATGAATGACCAAAAATTTTTATAGGAATGTGGGGTTTTAAGAGTTTTAAGTTAGAAATGTCTAAAGTGCCCCGACTAAAAGTAGTAAAAAGACCGAAGGTGGTTATGAGTTGGCCCCTTGTCTCTTGACCACAACATACGACTCATACCCTTAAGTAGCCACCAAAACAGTGAGTTGGACACCCATAAACTATCCACCATATGACTCCATGATCCCATTAGTGACCTGATCATAGACTCGTATCGTCTAGTTGTATCCATATTAGAACCCAAGGGATTGGACAATAGATATCATATGACTCAAACCTACTACTCGTAACCAATCTTCACATCTTTTAGTGAGCCACTCATACTGAGAGCCAAGTCAAGTCACTAACTTAC
This sequence comes from Capsicum pubescens, assembly GCA_030864215.1. Lineage (NCBI taxonomy): Eukaryota > Viridiplantae > Streptophyta > Magnoliopsida > Solanales > Solanaceae > Capsicum > Capsicum pubescens. The sequence continues at coordinate 185,581,426 of CM061546.1, forward strand.
TTATTTGATTAAGGATCGTCCTAACGAATCATCACCACCCTTAAAGACTCGTACCGCTAAGTTGTTACCATAATAGAACGCCTTACCACCATTAACTGGACACCATATAACTAAGGGTACCTAATCTGTAGCCACACCATACAACTCATATATTGAGTCATTACTAGGACAGTGGGCTTAAGGTTCAAGAATTTTCCAAGGGCCAAAATCTAGGATGTTTCAGTTCTTCCCACTTGGATCATTTGTCCCTGAATGATGGAAAAAAGCATTGACTAGCATGATCAAACCCCCAAACATATCTACTCTTACCTTTAACTAAGTTAGAAAGCAAATATATTAAGAATAACACATACTTTAAACACGATCTTTCGGAGCGAAAAACATTAATGCATACTTGGACTTGTGGTTCCTCCAGAGAACGTTTACCGAAGTAACATCCTTTGTATGCAACAGCCAAACCTATTGTTCTAAGATTTTAACAAGGACCCCCTCATAATATAGGAAATTTGAAATGCCAATATCCTTGATAGGCAAAATATGTGATGGATTACCCATACACGTCCCCAATATTAAGACATAGAACACTGGGTAAATGGAGCTTAAACTAGAAGGACACTCTAATTTATATACAACATTACCAACCCTTCTCAAAACCATATACGAACCAACAAACTAGGGAATGAGCTTCCCTTTCCTCCCAAAAATCATAGTCAATATAGGGAGACACCTTTAAGAACATTCTATCCCCAACCTCAAACTCTAACTACCTATGCCTCACATCTTCATAGGACTTCTGGTGACTTTGGGAAGCTTTAAGCCTATCCCGAATCACCTTCACCTTCTCCATGGCTTGGTGAACCAAATACGAACCAAACATCTCCGCCTCACCAACCTCGAACCACCTAATAGGACACCTACACCTCCTATAATACAAGGCCTCAAATGGTGACATCCCAATGATAGAGTGGTAGATATTATTATATGCATACTCTATCAGAGAAAAATGCTCAAACCAACTACCACCATAGTCAATAATTCAAGCTCAAAGCAAATCTTCCAATGTCAGAATAGTTCTTTCAGGTTGCCCATCCAACTGCTGGTGGAAAGCAATACTACGAGATACCTTGGTCCCCAAACCTTTTTGAAATAACTTCCAAAAGAGTAAGGAAATTGTGTACCATAATCTGTGATAATAGAAATAGGTACCGCATGCAACTTCACAATCTCTTAGATATACAACCTTGCAAAATCCTTTGCCAAAAAAAAATATTCTCACTGGCAAGAAATAAGCAGACTTTGTCAACCTATCCACGATTACCTAAACTGAATCAAACTGATTCTAAGACTGAGGAAGATAGGTAACGAAGTGCAAATCGATCACCTTCTACTTCCACACTGGCAACTCAATTTCTTGATATAATCCTCTGGGCCTCATATACTCAACTTTTACCTTTTGGGACACCATACACTTAGCCACAAATATAGCCACACCCCACTTCATATTGTTCAACCAATACATTTCCTTAAGGTTATGATACATTTTTGTCAAACCAAGATGAATAACATAGCACGACTCATACGCCTCAGCCAAGACCCTCACTCGCAATCCATCTATGTCTGGAATACATAACCTCCCTTGGTACTGCAAGGTACCATTACAACAAATCTCAAAGGCCATCACCTCCTACCCACCTACCTCACCCTTGATCCTCATCAAGATAATATCCAACACTTTCTTCTTCTTTATTCTAGCACCACAAGACAACTGCACCACCTTCTACACAAACACACCACTATCCTCAAAGTCCAAGAGACAAACTCCACGGTTAGCCAAATGGTTAATATCTTTTTACGAACTCTTACTTTTCTTTATCCACATGAGCCAGAATCCCCAAGGACAACTTGCTAAGAGCATCTGAAACCATGTTAGAATTACCTGGGTGGTAGTGATGATTCATGTCATAATCCTTGAGCAGATCAAGCCATCTCCTTTGCCCGAGGTTCAACTCTTTCTGAGTAAATATATATTGCGGGCTATTGTGATTGAAAAAGATATCCAAATGCAGTCCATACAAATAGTGATGCTGGATTTTAATGTAAATACCACAAAAAACATTTCTAAGTCTTGATTCGAATAATTCTTCTGACGCACCTACAACTGTCTGGAGGTATAAGCTGTCACCTGGCCATGCTACATCAAGAAGTAACTAAGCCCCACACAGGATGCATCAGAATATACCACAAATCCATCAGTTCCTTCAGATAAAGTCATGATAGGAGCGGAAGTCATCTTATCCTTTAGCTTCATAAAAATACCCTTCGAAGTATCAGACCATAAGAACATCACTTTCTTCTGAGTCAACTCTGTCAATGGAGAAAATATAGTCGAAAACTTTCCACGAACCTCCTATAATAACCGACTAAACCCAACAAACTCTGAATATCAGTTGGAGTTGTGAATCTAGGACACCTCTTAACCACTATAACTTTCTGCGGATCCATCGTGATCCCTTTACTAAAAATCACATGACCCAAAAAAGTGACAACGTTCAACCATAATTCATATTTCAAAAATTGTCATACAATTGCTGATTTTTTAGGGTCTACAACACAATGCAAAGGTGTTCGATATGATCACCTCGTTCTTAGAGTACACTAGAATATTTTCTATGAATACAATGACGAACAAATCCAGAAACTGATGAAAGACTCTATTCATCAAGTCCATGAATGCCATCGGGACATTAGTCAGCCCAAAATACAACCAGAAACTCAAAATGCCCATACCGGGTATGGAAGATGGTCTTAGGAATGTGCAACTCTATAATCTTTAGCTGATGATACCCAGACCAAAGATGAATCTTGGAGAAAAGCTTAGCACCATAAAGCTGATCAAACAAATCATCTATCCATGGAAGAGGGTATTTATTCTTTATTGTTACCTTATTTAATTACCCGTAGTCAATACACACACAAAAGAAACTATCCTTTTTATGCACAAATAATAATAGTGCATAAAAATGGAGCTCGAATAAAATAAATAGTACACATCATAGGAAAAGAGTGTTAACATACCAGTAACGACATCAGGCAATGCCTCAGACTCCCAATGAGTAGGGAGAGCATTGAGTATATTCTGACCAGTGCCAGAGCCAAATAGTGCACCCTTTGGTGCCAGAGCTGATGAAGAGGAAACCAAAACCTTGTTTGACCTAGAGGAAACCTTAGGCATTGGACAATTTCTAAGCATTTTCACTAGCTGACAACATGAAGCACTTGTCCTTTACCTCATCATAGTAACCCTAATGCAATCGACTATAAAATCTATAGGGAGGACATGATGGAGCAGATCGGGACCCACCAGCCTGAGATTGGGCATCCTTTGACCTATAATTCTCACCACTATGAAAATCCCTGTCACCCGATGGCTTTGGGAAGGGAGCACTAACCATCGAGAAAAACCCAGAATTTCCCCATCTCTTCTTAGGCTAATTTCTACCATCCTTATGACTCTGTTGTTGGCTACCACCCTAATTAGAGAATCTAAACTTCTTGCTCTGTCTCTCTCCCATCTTTACCTACTTTTTCAATTTTTTCTCAACATGTTATATGTATATAACTAACCTAGAGATGTCCATTTATTTGTTAAACAAGGCCGCCTTACTCTCAAAAATCAAGTCTTGGGACAACCCAGAAGCCAACTTTCTCATTCTAGCCCTCATGCTAGAAAGCAACTTCGGTGCATACCGCAATAACTAGTAAAACTTTAATGCATACTCTATGACTGCCATCTTTCCTTGCTTCAAGTTAAAAAACTCTTCCACTTTTGCATCCCCAAATCCTGAGAAAAGAAGTGGTCCAGAAAGGCATTAGAGAAATTATCCCACAAGGCTAACTCAACATTGTTACCCCTAGACTATTCCCATTCCTCATACCATTGGTAGGCTACATCTTTCATTTGGTAGGCAATAAATTCCACACCCTTCACATTAGTAGCATGCATTCTGTGGAAGATCTTCTCCATCTCATCAATAAAACCTTAAGGATCCTTCTCAACCTGAACACTAGTGAGCACAGGAGGGTTAAACCTCATAAATTGGCCAACCCTTATAGCCTCAAAAGTTGGAGGAACAGAAGCACCATGCTAAGACTGACAAGCTACAAACTGAGCGAACATATGGATAGATTGATGAAACTCAGCATTCATCACATTCGCCTGAGGGGCTCGAGAAGGACTAGAGGGAACCAGTGGTACTCTAAGAGGGAAATTAGGAATTGGACCCCTAGACCAGGTTGCAACCCATAAGTAGGATATGTCCCATCAACAATATCTTCAAGTGGGATAGAGGAGTTTTTGTGAGCTTCAGATCATCTGAAAGGCACAATCTTAAAAGCAAACAAGAGAAAATTAGAGAAGATTTCAGGACCTTAGATTGTATAGAAAAAAAATAGATCATAAGATAGAGAAACATTCCTAAATGCCTTGTAGCCTCTTGCTTATAAGTATGGCACTCTACACACAGATAAAAAAGGATCTACTCGACACGGCTTTGTGGACTCCTAATTGGCCATGAATCTAGAGCTTTGATACCAATCTAAAATTACTCAAACCAGGGCCTAGTCGTGTCAGGTATCTATAGTCCAGCTAGGATTGGAGACCACCCCCAAATACCCCACTGTTAACCACCCTACACCTTATGTCAGATGAATTCTGAATATATAAAAAGATAAAACATTAATAATTTAAAGACATTAGATGAAGTTTATAACTATAACCAAACAGCCATAAGCAAATATCTATCCAATACTAATCCCAATGCCAATAGTAATGCCAATGCTACTACTAATACCGACACCTCACATGCCGATAGTTGTTCGATAAAGCCTCTAACCAGAACTAGAGAATATCCAGTTGGGACATGTCCCCGACCATAGACAAAACCAAAACCAAAGAAATTAACAATAATGAAAAGAAGTCTATAACATGAAATATAGTCTTTTGGAGTGTGGAAGCTCACCACTTTAATCTAATTCAAAGCTCTCCCCAAATCTAAGTCATTGAGTAGAAAGAATGGGAGTATGGTTGGTTCCTACATCATGTAGGGATATAACACTCGAAGACAGTTAGTGGAGTGAATGCTAGCATGTAAATTAGGGATAAAGACAAAATAATACCATCATTCAAAACTAAATCAAATAACCATGTACAATCACACACACACACACACACACATATATAAATATATATATTATTCTAGGGTAGGGAACAAGGTCTATCATGCATTTAAATCTTAACCTAGATTATGTAGCTTAACCATCATAAATCCACCCATGGGCTATATGGGTCCAGTGTAACCCCCTGAATGGGCCCCAGTGCGTGTAGCCGTATGAGCTGGAGATATCACAGAAGGTCAGGGAGTCTCGTGTACCCTTCTCCCTCTATGATACATATATACAAGTATAAACTTGGCAGAGTCCCGTGTACCTCACAAGCATAAGGTCACCAAAACCAACCCTCATATCAATAAACATGGGTTTCCAATGTTCGTCCACCAGACTCACACCTTCAAGGCTAGCTATCACAACTGGCCATTATTGACCAATTAAAATTTAGCGCATAACAAAACTATAAATTCCAGGAGTCAATTATCAAGGCATTATAAAGTGGTATTTTCATACCGACTATAGTTTGCAAGCAATGCCATTAGTCAATATGTAGGGGATTCCCATGTACCCCACAGTCTACATTACTAAAATCACTTAGGAATTCTCGTGTACCCCACAAGGTTTTCAATTCAACTAAATTTATGGCCATCATGGACTTTATAAAGTCCTTCATCAATTTATTATCATGGTTATGCAAAATCCTTAGTTTAAAAACACAATTCAACTTATGACAATATCTTTTGCATTAACAATTTAACAAATTAGTTGAGGGAATGCCATTATCAAAGCCAAACTCATCAAATTTTTGGGGTTCAACCATGACCCCTTAAATAAATCACCATTCCTATGCACCCACACATGCAAAGACATAATTAAAAATACATAATCATAATATAAACCATAGAAAACAATATTCAATGATATGCATTCAAACCCCTCAGCCTTGATTTCAAAACCACCATCAATGATTCATGAATAATGCTTAAAATATATGATTTTAGTAAACTAACAACGAAGGAAGAGTCACATGCCTGAATTACAAAGATTAACAGAGAGAAATTTATGCTTAATCCATTAGATGGCCACTTTAGAGAAACCCTAGCCAATTTTGGCTATAGAGAAATTTGAGAGAGTAAAGAGGATGTTTGATTTAGTAAAGTGTGGAACTTATGACCAAAAAGTGTTATAGGTACATGAGGTCTTAAGGTTTTTAAGTGAGAAATGTCTAAAGTGCCCTAACTAAAAATTGTAAAAAAATGCAGGTGATTATGAGTCAGCCGCTTGACTCGTGACCACAACATACGAATTGTACCCTTAAGTCATCACAAAGATAATGAGTTGGAAACCCATACATTGTCCACTATACCACTACATAAACCCATTCGTGATATGGCCATACGACTCATATGGTTTAGTTGTATCCAAGATAGAACCCAAGGGATTGGACACTAGACATCATACTATTCAACCTTACTACTCATAACCTATCCTCATGGATCATAGTGAGCCACTCGTACATAGATCTAAGTCAAGCCACTAAGTTACTAATTTGGTTAAGGATCGTCCTAATGACTTATTACTACCCCTAACGACTCAAACAACCAAGTAGTTACTATAACATAATCCAAATCACCGTTCACTGGACACCTTATGACTAGGGTCACCTAACCTATAACCACACCATACGACTCATATGGTGTGATCTCAAAGCCCATAAATTTTCATAGGGCTAAAATCTATGGTGTTTCAATTCATTACAAATTTTACAATTTGAGTTTAGGGAAACACAATTTCACAAACCATATATCAAGGAAAAATCATCAAACTAGGAATAACCATGACCCTTTAATTTGTTTACCATTTCCATGCACTTCAATGAGTGTATAAATCAACAACGTAAATCATAATAGTTTAGTAGTGATCAGGAGAAAACATCCAAATAATTTAATCCAAGATCCCTAGCCCTTAGTTTAAAAACAAACATCAAAACCATGAATAATAAAAAAAATTTCAAGCCATTAAGGAAATACAAGTATAGGGAAAGAGGTAAATGCTTTAGACACATGAGAATTTGAAAAAAATTTAGAGTTTGAGAAAAGATGAATGTATGATGAAATACTTAGGCTCTCTTGGAGTTTGTGAGTTTGAGAGTGGGGATTTTAATCTCTTAAAACTAAAAGGAATAGAATATATAATTCTTAAGGGTTGTACATAGGTGAAAACACCTCAATACCCCTTATTCCAAGTCAACAAAACAAAAACTGCATCGATTTTACATAGCAACATGGCACAGACCTTATCGCGGAGGGTAACCTCCATGCCACGCTATTAAAGGTGGATCTTATCATCTATGTCATGTTGTCTATCACAGAGTGTATCCTCCATGACACAGTGATATTGAAGAGGCTCACTATCTCCGTGGTTCAATTTCACCCAAACCCTATCTAAGAATTTCAAAACTCTCTAAGGACACCTCATTCACATGCCTAAACACAATTTAAGTCTCTTGATAGTTCGAACATGGGAGGGATAAGATTAAATTGCTCAAAAATTAGAGGGTGATATCGTAGTGAAACAAACTTATAGTATTGCGGCAACGTCATTAGATCAATTAACCAAACAAATCCGAGGTTATCCTACAAGAGACATAAGGGAGGCCGTGGGGGCTCCCTCCAAATATATTTTTATCCAAGAACAAAGTAGGAGGGATATGGAGAGACCAGAATATGGACAAGGTTATGACATAATTGGATCTCCTTACCAATGCATGTGATGGGCTTGGCTAAGAAAGTTGTCAATGCATTTTCTTGTAAGGCCACTAAATCATATGATGATGAAGAATCAAAGACTCTTGATAAATAAATTTGACTCATGTAAAATTAAATTTAGGGTCCTCAACCTACCTATCAAAGGCATAATAGGTATTAAGGGTGACAGAAAAAAAACTGTGATTACCGTAATTGGAAGGATCATGATCAAGATAGAGATTAGAAAGATAAGGAAAGATATTAAGATAATGATTAAAAATATAAATATCATGACCATGATAGGTCTATTCCTTTACCCGATAGTATGAAAGGTAACGTCTCAACCTTCATTGATCCGAAAAAGTATAAAAGTTAAGATGTGCTTGTGCACATCCTTATGGGAGTTAAAGAAAGTTATAAAATGCTAAGAGAGATAAGAATAAACTCTTCACAACTCAACCAAACTGTTACGTTGCACTCGTTTTTGATCAAACAACTTGAGACTTAATTGGGTCAAATTTCATCTCTTTTAAATACCAGGCAAAAAGAGGGGACTTCTTAATGATACAGTAGTGAACCCAAAGAACGATGCTCATGTCATAAAAATTATCACTAGGAATTAAATGATTCTAGTTAATAATATTATGAATCTTGATGAATACCCTAATGAGAAGGGAAGTGATGAACAAGTAAGTGGAAAGAGAAAGCTCCTTGACACATCGGATGGAAAACTATGCCAAAAGATCCAACTATTAAGAATCCATGAATGGTAGAATAGAAGAGTGAAAACAAAGAAACATCATAAGTGATTGATGATAAAAATCTCTCCTCCATTTTCTCAAAGATCCAGATGAAGGAAGATGATTCAAAATTCAAGAAGTTCCTTGCTAAATTTAGCAACCTTTTGGTTAAAATACCATTGTTTGAAGCCTTTCAAAAAATTCTTGGATATGCTAAATTCATGAAGGACTTGGTGTCAACGAATAATATTATAGATTTCAAAACAATTTATATAACTCATAGAAATAGTGCAATAATGACTAGAGCAATGGTTGTGAAGAAAAAGGATCCAGGTGCATTCATTGTTCCATGCTCCATTGGAGTGTACAAGTTCTAAAAAGATTTATGTGATCTCAGAGCAATTATTAAGTAGATGATGTTGGCCATGTATAGAAACATACCCTTGGGTGATCCTATGACCACTACCATGAGGTTCCTCATGGGGGATGATTCTATAAAGATGCCCGTGAGTTTGGTATATAATGTACTTATAAAGGTCAAATGTTTTATATTTTTGACCCATTTTTTTATCTTAGATTGTGAAAATAATCTTAAGGTCCTCAGTATTATTGGCATACCATTCCTTGATACTGGCTGGGCATTGGGTGATGTTGAGTGTGGAAAATGAAATTTTAGATGAATAATGAATAAGTGTCCTTCAATGTGTGAAATTCCTTGAAATAGTGGTCTAAATTATCGATATGATTTATTATGAAGTGGTTAATACTATGGAAGTTGATTTCATAAATGATCCATTAGTAGGTATTTTGTAGAACCGTAGAAAGGATAAAATTGAGGAATATGAAGAGGCAGTGTCATCATTGACGAGTCATGGATTTTATAATATGAATTTGTGTAAGTTAGTCATTGACTTAAAAAAGCACAATACTGCACCTGCCAAACCCTCAATAGTTGAGCCCCTTCAACTTGAGATAAAGTCATTGCCTTCTCATCCTTGATATATATTTTTGGGTGAAGGTAACACTTTGCCTATTATTCTCGCAAAAGATCTTTTTTCTTGGAAAGTGAAGGACATTAGATCAATTATGAGGAAATATATTCAAGCCATCGGGTGGATCAAAGTGGATATCATCCAAATTTCTCCTAGTATTTGCACCCACAAAATTAAGTTAGAGGTTGATCATGTACCTTTTATGGAGAGCTAAATAATGGTAAATCCACCAATTTAAGAAGTGTTCAAGAAATATATCATCAAGTTGCTAGATGCGAGTTTTGTACAATTGATCTTAAATAGTACATGGGTAAGTCCAATCCAATATGTTGAAAAAAGGGTAGTATTATAGTGGTCCCAAATGAGAATAACAATCTTGTCACAAGTTGGAGTATGTGTATGTATTACCAAAAATTAAATTCTTAAACTGAAAGAGATTATTTACCTATGTTGTTCATGGACCAAATGCTAGATCAGTTTGTCGGGTGTGGCTGGTATTATTTTCTTGATAGGAATTTTGGATATAATCAAATTTGCATTATGCATGAGTATCAAGAGAAAATTACTTTTACATGCCCTTATGGGACCTTTAACTTCAAGCACATGCCCTTTGGCTATGTAATATACCATCCACCTTTTAAAGGTGTATGTTGTTTATATTTTTAGACATGGTAAAAGACATTATGGAAGTGTTCATGGATGAATTCTCCATTGTTGGTGACTCATTTTAATCTTGCCTTGAGAACTTGGGTAAATTTATTGAGTATTGGGTCAAAACAAACCTTCTATTTAATTAGGAGAGGTCCCATTTTATGGTAAAATAGGGTATTTTACTTAAACATAAGATATTGAGTTTGGGCATCCAAATCGATCAACAAAAGGTAGAGATTATTTCTAAGTTACCTTCCTCTACCTCCTTAAAAGGTGTTAGAAGCTTCCTTGGACACACTCTATTTTATATACACTTTATTAAGGATTTATCCAAGATTGTTCATCTTATATGTAAGATTAATAAAAAGGATAAACATTCGAATTTGATGGTGATTGTCTAAGAGCATTCAATTGTTTCACGTAAAATCTTATGTTGGCTCCTATAATTTGTGAGTTCGAGTTGGGAATCACCCTATGAGTTGATGTGTGATGCAAGTGGGTTAGTATTGGGTGAGATATTAGGTCAATAGAAATGTGAACTTGTTCACCCAGTCTATTATTCTATCAAGTCTTCAAATGATGCCCAACGTACTTATATGTTAATGGTGAAAGAATTATTTTTCATGGTCTATGCTTTCAAAAAGTTTTATGCCTAGTTGTTAGGTATGATAGTAGTTGTGCAAACAGATCATTCAACTCTATGATATTTAATAGCTATGAAAGAGGCAAAGTCGAGATATATTAGGTTGATCTTGGTCCTACATGAGTTTGACTTTGAAGTTAAAGATCAAATGAAATGCTGAAATCAAGTGGTGGACTACTTATCTCATCTTAAATCAAAAGAAATGCATAAGAATAAATTTAAGATTAATGAGGATTTTTTCGATGAACTTGTAATGTCTAGTTTAGTGAAAGTGTCTCCTTTGTATGCTACTATTGTAAACTACATAGTGTGTGGGGCATTTTTCGATGACCTAAATTTCTATCAAAAGAATAAATTTCTCCATGATATAAAATTATACTATTGGGATGAACCTTACCTCTATAGGGAGTGTTTGGATGGAGTGATTTGGCGGTGTTCTATGAATGGAGAAATGAGATCCATTCTTGATGCATGTCATTCGTCACCGGTTGGTGTTCATTATGGCGGTGTGCATACAATTGTAAAAGTTCTCCAAAGTGGATTCTATTAGCCAACATTATATCATGATGCACATGCGTTAGTAAGGGCATATAAGAAATGACAAAGGCAAAGATGGATCTCAAATGACATGAAATACCCTTACGACCATGCAGTGATGTTGAGCCATTCGACATATGGGGGTTAGACTTCATGGTCCTCTTTGTGAGTTTGTATGGAAATTGTGACATCTTGGTAGTAGTTAATTGTGTTTCTTAGTGGGTTAAACCTTTTCCATGCCAAAAAATAAAGGTAAAAGTGTTACTCTATTCTTAAAGAGGAGTGTGTTTACCCAATTTTGCCCCCTCGTACCATTATGAATGATAAGGGATCTCATTTTTGCAACCAATCATTCCGGTCCTTGCTTAATAAGTATGGGGTCAAACATAAGGTAGCTTCCCCATATCATCCTCAATCCAATGGGATGGCAAAAGTTTTTAATCGAAAAATAAAGGAGATTTTGGCAAAATACCATAAGTGCAAATCGAATGGATTGTTCCTAAAAACATTATAAGGCTTTGTGGGCATATCGAACCACATTCAAGACCCCCATTGTCATGTCTCCTTAACATTTAGTGTTTGGAAAATCTAGCCACCTTCCCATCAAACTATAACATAAGGCATTGTGGGCCTTTTGGAGGTTGAATGTAGACGGGAAGAATGCCTCCCAGTAAAGAGTGGACCACTCCATAAGATGCAAGGGTTCCATTTGTTTCACGACCCAAACCAGGGCCTAGTCATGATGGGTATCTCAAGCCCACCCTTAACCTAACATCAACAACACTATAAAAGAATAAAACAAAAGATAAACAAATATGATGACAAGAAGAATAGATAAGTCTAATCAAGTTCTAAGAGTAGGAGTAGAATAACCAAAACATCTCAACACTGTCCATAAAAGCCTCTAAAACCCAAGTACCAAACTAAGTCAGGACATGCCCCCAACTATGACAACTATTGTCGTTTCTTTTTTGATTTGGATAGTTTCTGTGATTACATGGAATATATTTATTTACACAAGTACTTTGATGATTTCTGCTCGAAAATACATAGTGTCCAATAAGCATATCTTGCATTAGTATGGAAATGGGATCCCCAATAGTCGGAGACAAAAGATTAATATGAGAAAACATAAGTAAATAGGCCTCTACCTGCGCCACCAAGGATAAAGGTACATGAACATCCATTTGATTTTTATCAAAATTTTCCTTGAATCCCTTGCAAACTAATTGATGTAAACAAATAGTGCGCCCCTCCACTAAAATAGGATGGAATGCATGTATGCCTAATCTATATAGAGTGGGTGATATATTCAGAAATATAGGATGTCCTTGCATAACTTTTTAAAGGATTTCCCATACAATCGGCTCTTTTTCTCAAATTTGAATCTTAGCAACTCCTATGTTCGAAGCAAGATGTTGTCTAATTAGACCACGAATTAAAAAAGAATTCTTTCAACAAAGATGTGAATTAACCAAAGGAATAAAAAATAAAGTACTAAATAATACTAAAAATAATAAAATAACTGGGCCTTCCGAAATATTAAGGCCTACAACTTCATATCAGATCCAACTGCACAGAAGGAACAGAAAACCCTTCAAACCCTACATCATTAAATGATGTAGTGTCCAAGGAATGTTAGTGGGGAGATCACTGGAATGTAATTCAAGGAAAGGGATAAAATAATGTCATTTTCAAAAAACATTCAAAACCACATGCAAAAAATTTATATATACATAGGTAAGATGCTGCGATAGGGACAAGGGTCATGAACATGAGAGTTTAAACCATTAACATGAACTGTTTAGCTCACTCAGTAAGAAAGGAACACACGGGATATATGGGTCCATCTCCCTCTGTTGGATGGTCTCAAATGCATGTTAACCGCACGAATCAAGAAAAAACTGAGGAAAGGCTAAAAATACCAGGGTTGTAGCCCTCCCAAAATATGTATATAAAGTGTGCACTAAACACACAGTCACATGGAACCTAACGCCGACAAACGTGGTTTCTAGTGTTGATTCTCCAAGAACGTACATCTTCATGGTGATCTAAGTAATTCCCTTTAAGCCCAAATTAAAATAATTCGCACATAAATCAGCATCAACCTTGGAGTTATTTATTAAGGCATTTATCAACATCGTATCATCATACCAATATGCTTTCATGCTAATATAATTATGACAAACCAACCTATATAACCAAATTGACTTCCAAGTTCCATTTAAAATCCAATACCAAGGCCATCCAAAACTATATTCATTCATTTATGCTTTAATGAAATGCAATGGGTTCAAAATACAAGTTAAACCATGTACATATCCATATTCAAAATAAAGTTTACAAAGTAGGTTGAGGTCAATTCCATTATCAAGTGAAATTTCCATCAATTTGGGGAAACCTATGTCATTTATTCCAATTATGAATTCCTGAAGTATAGAACAATTTGAAGAGGATTTGATTTTTGGAGCTTGAAAATTGAATTCCTTGTAAAACCTTTGATCTTTCTTAGGTTTTGAGTTAGATAGGAAAAATAATGATTTTAATCTTTGAAAACTGAAGGAAAAGTGTCACCCAAGTGTTTATAATTCGTACAAGGGGTAAAAATACCAAAAAAAACCCTCACCCTAAGTCAAAAAAAAAAAAAAACTAGATGAATTCAATATAATGACATGGCATAACTCTATCGCGGAGGGAAGCCTCTGTGGAATGCCCTTATTGGGTATACCCTTTGGCTTGGAGTGAATGTGTTTCTCATAGATTCTCTAATTCCTCTAATACCATGATTCCATTGGAGGAAGACCCCAGAAGCAGAAATGCGCCCTATCTTCTTTGGAGGTGCACCAAACCCACTCTAGATCTGCTAGAGCGGGTTAAAATAACATACTATATTGCCCCATATGCGCCCCATGTGCTCTAACAATTCCCAAGAATGATCTTAATGGGGTTCTATGTTATCTTTCTTAAATGGGTCACTTTTGGGCCCATATGATGTAATAACTTAGCCTAGACTACAAATAAGACTTCTTGTCATTTAGTAGATAGTTATTGATTAATTATGTATGTAAACACTTATGAAAGTGTGAGTCAAGCTTAGATTATCTTATGGCAAATGTGGAATCACTTGTGTTGATTTATCATTTAGAAATATATGTTGCTCGGGAATCCAATTCCCTTGAAGTATACATAGGAGTTAGGTTCTTTGTTTGACATTGAATATAGGGTTAGGGGTTTGATACACTCTTAGTTTCCAATTCATTCATCCATTGTGTCTATATATTATTTGTTCTCTATCTATTTATTTTTATTTTGGTAAGTATCTTAGTTTAGTTTTTGATACCGTATTTTGTTCATATATCAGAAGCAGATGCTCACTAGGCAGAGCTAGAAAGTTAGAGAAAAAAAGAAAATCATCGATTAGCTCTCTACACAAATCAAGATAGCGTTAGAGGTGGTAGATCTCAAGTACTTTTAGCCTATCAGTACTTTCCACCATATGATCCATAGGAGGATGAGATACATTGAGCCTATAAAGATAGGATTTATCATTCCTTCTATTTTGCCACTAAGTGTGAAGTTCGATATTACTAGTGCCTTAATCCAACTCTTAAATCTAATGGATGTGTTTGTAGGCTTGCTAATAGATGATGCAAACATGAAAATTACAAACTATATTGGGATATGAACTCCATACACTATACCTGGGGTAAATCACGATGTTATCAAACTTAGGTTTTTCCCTTTTTCGTTGATTAGTGAAACTAGTTTATGGTTAGGGTAACAAGGATCAATCACTACTTGGTATGAGTTGCAATGGAATTTTTTGGATCATTTTTTCGACCATCCAAAATTCTTCAGTTGAAGGACGAGATATATAATTTTAGGTAGTTACACTCTAAGTCAATGTATGAGGCATCGTTCCAATTCAAAATAAAGTTGATGATGATGCTTAACCACAGGATTTCAGTGCAGAGCTTGCTTGAGATTTTCTATCGAGCCCTTAACATAAGTTTGAGAGTTATAACAGACACTATTACAAGAGGAGCATTCATACGTATATGCTGGGAGATAGAATCAAATATATTAGATCAGATCTATTTCCCCAACCAAGGATGGCATACTCGGGCGGTAGAGAGAAACACCAGCATATATGGTATTGGTGCTTCTATTGATCACAGGTGATTAATGTCACAATGGTGCAAAACGTTTCTCATATAAGGATGGATGTTGAATTGTTGACAAAGCAATTTGCAGCGATGAATTTTAAGAAGGTAAATATAGTTGAATCATATGGTAAGGCTTCTAAATCATATAATTCTTATTTATAATAAGAGGCAAAGTACCTATATTGAGAGTTGGTGTGTTTTTTAGCCAATGGGCAAAGAAACTAAGGTTTGAACTATTACAAGGATAGATATAAAGATTAAAGCAATAAGTGAGATAGTGATTGGCGGTGTAAGGATGATTATGAGAAAAAGGGTGGTGTGTATGTTCCACCAGGTAATCATGACACTGAGTCAAGGATGAAGGCTATATTGTCCAAGTTTGTCAAGGGTACAAAACATTAAGAAAATTTACTTAAGAAGATTAAGGAAGACATCTCAGGGTTGACATAGAAGGTAGAATCACATGCTGCTGCAATAAAGCAACTGGAGAATCAATATGGACAAATTTTTGGAACTTTAAATTCGAGGCATCCAGGCATCCTTCCGAGCAACACAATTCAGAATCCTAAAATGATGGCCATTGTCTAGACATCACCACTTAAAGTGTTAAGTCTGTTATTGATCAACCTATGGAAATTGTTAATGAGCTAAAAAATGATAGAGTTATGGTTGATGAGACACCTGAAGTAGAGTTGTAAAAAGATATAGGTGTTGATGATGATGTTATAATGAACAAAGGTAAGGGAAAGGTTGATGAGCCTGTAGTGAAGCGAATTCCATGACCTCTCCCACCTTTTCCTAAGAGGTTGAAATAGAAGAAGGAAGAAGGGAAGTTAAAGAAATTCATTGCCATGCTTAAAAAGTTGAGCTTGAGCATCCCTCTTCTTGAGGCTCTTGAGTAAATGCCTGGTTATGCCAAGTTTATGAAGGATTTAGTGATGAAAATGATAGATGTGAGTTTTGAGGATGTTAGTGGATTACACCATTGCAGTTCCATAACTTTTAGATCTCTAGCTCAAAAGAATGGTGATCCTAGAGAATTCACGATACCATGCACCATTGTAACATCCAGGTTTGTCAGAGCATTGTGTGATTTAGGAACCAACATTAATTTGATATTGCTACCTGTGTTTAAATAGTTGGGCTTGAGCCCTCCGAAACCTATGACTATGTGGTTTTCGATGGCTAACCATTCAATAAAGACACCTGTGGGCATATTTTTAGATGTTTTGGTGAAAGTAGACAACTTCATTTTTTTTGCTGAATTTGTTATCTTAGATTTTGAAGTTGACTTTGAGATGGCCGTAGTATTGGGGAGACCATTTTTTTCCTAGCATAGAGTGATGGTAGATATGGAGAAATGGGAGCTAAAGTTCTTAGTGAATGATTAGGAGGTTACATTCAATGTCCATAGAACCATGAATCAACCAACCGACATGAGGGTGTTATCAGTTATACATAGTGTTAATGACCCAGGAGGCCATCCTTTGGTTACGTTCATGAACTCTAAGTAATCAAGGTACCCACGTCATCCTGCAATATTAAATAAAGTCCTTTATAGGAGGCAACCCATGGGCTTGTTTTTGAAGTCTGAGTAACCACTATAGCCACGTCATGCCGCAATGTTAAATCAAGAACTGGGTGGCAGGCAACCCACTATTTTACTGTTCACATTATTTTTCTTTTTTGTTGGTCTATAGCATAGGGAACAACCAATAAAATGGTAAATCATTGCTAAAATTAGAAAATTCTAGGTAAGGGGACTCAATTATCCACTCATGGTGATCATAAGTCCCAAAAAGGCTAGGTAAATTGTACATTGAATGTCAAACAAAATTTTGAGGATTTTTAGAGATTTTGGAACTTCAACTTACAAACTTACATACGGTGTCATAAGCACCACTAACGATCTTGTAAGCAGTTTAATAAATGTCATGATAAAAAGTTCAGAGAGTATGAAAAGGTCAAAAAATATTGGGGCACCTATGCGCCATAGGTGCCACCTAAGCCCCGTAGATGGTGCTGTAAGTGGCCTAATTTTTTTAAGTAAATCTGTGCCTAACTTGACCCTAATTGACCCAAACCAACCCCAGGGTTATTTAAACACCCTAACCCGTCTCTCAAACCCTATTAAACTAAAAATCTCTAAATCCCTCTTAAATTCAAAACCTCCAAATTCCCCTACACTTTATATAAGGTAAGAACTCTACTTGTTCTCAGTACCAATGTGTCCAATTGTGTGAATTACGCATTCAAGCTAGGGTTTCTCCTCATATTTTCATATTTCACTTCTAGTTTTAGAAATCAAAGGTAAAAATTCTTGGCTCCAAATTATATTATCTTGTGCTAAACTAAAACTAAGCGAGTTCTTATGTTTTAATTCTTACAAAAAACATAGAAACAAACATACTTGTGTATCAGAGCCTTGAATTATAATAAAATAGCTCATCTCTATTCTTAAATAATTTCTTCATGATCATGCCCCAAACGGAAGTAGAAGTTGAAAAGGTAAAGGAAACCAAAAATTATTCTATGCTAGATGAGTGTTTGAACTTTATTTCTTGTTATATGTGCAAATATTGGAAGTTCTTGGGATGAGTAACGGTTATAAGGATGTAACATTTAAGAAAATCTTGAAGTCTTATAATTTTGAGTTTTCCTTTAAATTTTACGGTCCTTTACTCTCGTTTGGGAACTAATACTTGGTTTTTTAGGTAATAGAACCAAAGAAGGTAGTACCATTGAGATGACGGCATGAATCCCCTGAGCGTAGTTTCTTGGTGCAGGGGAACCATATTGCCTCAACCAAAGCAACATGATCACAAACTAGGGCTTAGAGGGAAGATGTGATCAAGACTATTTATAGAGCCTCTTTAGGTATCCAAATCCTAACTTGGACATAGTGGGGTAGACAACCCACTTTTACTCATGTTAGGGTCGAAGCAGGGGACAACCGAACAGTTTCTATGTAAAGGATGAAGTCAGATAGGATGTCACCATATTACTCTCCCTAGTTTGAGAAGGGAGAAGGTGAGGAGGAGAAAGAGGTAGAGTATAAGCCACTAGCAGATGTAGTCACACAGGACCCCCTTTATGAGAAGAGGTCATAGGATAAGTCTACAATAGTAGTTCCTGAGCTATTATCTATCATGCCCCAATCTAAGGAGAGTACACCCAGACAGCTCATTAGGTGCCTACACTAGACACAGGGCCACCAGCTCAAACTGACCAGCCTTTTGACCTTACTCATATATCGATTGAGCCTATTACTAAGGTAAATCTTAGGTGTTATTTAGAGAGGTTACAAATAATTTATGAGAGAGACAATGTTATGACTAAGACAGGCTGAGCCAAGAGGGCTATCCAAGAGGAAAAATGGATTGAGTGATTCAATTTTTCTAGACACCACTTTTGTAGGCTAGGTTTGATTATTATCAATGGGGGTGGATGACTAGACCGCAAGGTTCATATAGCCAAGAATTGGTGTGAGAGTTTTATGCCTCCTACTACACTACAATATCTTTGATCACTCCTAGAGGAAGTAGATATGTAGAGCATTACCAATTAGAACAAATATCAGTGAGAGGTGTTATGGTTGATATTTTAGCTATGTCCATCCATCAAGCTCTCTTTGTCCCTGATTATACAACTTAAGTATCTATTGTAGAGTATGATTTTAGATTGACATTAGCAAGAGATAGATGCTCTATGTAGAATGCTAAGCATAGGAGATATAGGGTAGAGTTGGTGAGATGGATCGCCTATTATAATTTAAACCTTTGTGAGGTAGCCACTTGATTAAGGGGTAAGGAGTTATTAAGAAGGAGGCACTGAATTTTTTCGTAAAATTTTGATGGACGCTGGTTTGCTATCAATTATGTCTGAATACTACGGAAAACTTACTTACATAAGATGGTGTTGTATTTATCGTGAGTCAAATGTCTTGTTATGATATAGACTTTGCAGCTATTATCAGGTATGAGATACATGAGAAAACCTTTAGTGAGTTGACTACACTACCCTATCCTTTTCTTATCCAGTAGTTGTGTAATAAGGCTAGTGTACTTAATGTTACAGGTGTTGATCAGTGAGTTGAGGCTATGGTTGTGTCCCATATGAGTTTAATCAAATATTTGAAAAACTCAGACCTAGCCCAGAGGACTATAGGCCTCCGATAGTGATTCTGGGCCAGTTTGAGAGCCCATCAGTTTTTGATGGGTGAGTAGAGATAGGCACTCGATATGAGCACTCAGGAGAAAGAGACCCCGACTATCTCTACTTCAAACTCGATCTCCACTTCTGAGATGGTTGGAATATTTCCTAGGAACACTTGCCCCACTGCCACTTCTAAAGCTCCAAGCATCATTATAGTATCTCGAGACTTCTTCTAGAGCCTGTGAAACACCCCGGACATTGGCTCTTGAAAATTTCCTAAGCTTTGATCTCACTGCCTTAGTTATGACTTGATCCCATGAGTCATAGGGTGTCATAACGGGTCATGTGACCCTGTCATATAGTGTCCACTGAGTATTGTTGAGTTTTTGTCCTGTGTATGACTTGGGGATACGAGTCGTAAAGACTTTTAAAGGGTTATTAGGACGAGTCGTAATGATCAAATCATAGCATGTCTAGTGTTCAACCTATTGGGTTCTGCTCTGGTGATGAGTAGGACCGTCTGAGTCGTAGGGTCATATTATGAGTTGGTTTATTGAGTCATAAAGATAACAGTGTTGGGGGCCCTGGAGGCTGTCCTGGTTACGACTTGTGGGGGGGCAGTTTTAAGGTAATGTTACGAGTAGATGGATGACTCATAAACAAATATGATTCATTTCCATCTTTTAAGTTGGGGGCACTTTAGACCTTTTCCACTTAAAACCCTTTAGATCCCATGTCTATAAAAAACTTTTAGGGTATTCATTCAATACTTTAACAGATTAAATTTTCTCTCTAAATCTTCTCAATCAACTGAAGCTAGAGTTTCACAAATTTGGTCATCCAAGGGCTAAAGAGTTGATTTATCTCCATAAATCTTTGTGATTCAGGCATGTGACTCTTCCCTCATATTTAATTTTGTAAAAACATACAATTTAAAGTATTATTCATTAGATTATTAGGATGGTTTTGTAATAAAGGTTGAGGGTTTTGAATGTTTATTGTTGAATAATATTTTCCCATGGTTTAATTTTGATTTCCCATACTTTGACGATGGTTTTTGCACATGTGGGTGCATGGGAATGGTGATTTAACTAAGGGGTCATGGATAACCCCAAAATTTATGATTTTTCTCTTGGTCTTGGCTTGATAATAGTATTCCCTAAACCTATTTGTAAAATTTTTAATGAGAATGATCTTTTCACAAGTTTCAATAGCATTTTGAATTAATACATTGGCCTAAAATAGTGAATGAGTGATAAATGGATTTATGAAAGCCTTGATGTCCATAAATTGATTTAAATTGCAACCTTAGGGTTTGATTGGATAAATGGGTTTGAGTCCCAAATGTTAAATCAATTTAATGACTTTGTTCGGATAATGGGTTCGAGTCCCAATTGATGAAGTTTTTGTTATGGCATATTATATGCTTGCATGTGGGGTTGGTATGGCGATACCAATGGGGTGCCTGTATTTACAATGGGTTAATAGATTTTAATGAACATTAAATGTTTTAAATTTGGCTTAAAAGCGGGATGTGTAGTCGGTCTGTGAAAATAGAGATCCTAAAGGACTAATTTTGGAAACTGTGCTAGTCGGTACGGGTGTCTAAATGACTAGGAGGTTTGAGTCCCCTGTATTGAATATATAAATAGGAGGTTTGAATCCCTTTGTTGTATACATTGGTGCCTAAGTCACCTTGATTGTGTCGGGAGGTTCGAGCCCCTCATAAAGACATATACGGATATAGATATTCTCTTGTTCGTACAACTATACGCACTAAGGCCCTTCCATTTAGGGAGGATTTATGCCTATATAGCTCTTGGATGACTTTTTATTTGATGGTTATGCTGCATAACCCAGGTTAAGGTTTTGGAAGTTCATGCTAATCCTTATTTCCTACCCTAGCATATGGTATTATATATGTATATGTGTCTCATATGATATTATGCACTAAATGTTGTGTTGGTTTTGAACTTTAATCATGGAATTATTTTGTCTTTCTATCCCTGAGTTACATGCTAGCACTCTAATCGCTAATCGTCTTAATATGTTGTATCCCCACGCGATGCATGAACCGACCATACTTCCACATATCCTGCTCAGTGACTTAGATTCAGGATCAACTAGCGAGTCAGATTAAAGTGGTAAGCTTCCATACTTCAGAAGGCCCTATTTCATATTGTTGTTTCCTTTTTATATGTTGACTATCTTATTAGATTTTGGTTTTGGCTATTGTCGAGGGTATGTCCTGATATTTTATTGACTTTTAGTTTCATAGAGGCTTTGTTGAATTATTGTAAACTTGGGTGGTTTCATTTATTATTTGGTGACAAACAGTTGTCCGAGTATTGGTGGTTGGTATCGACATATCATGAATTAAAATTTGTTATATTATATGCTATCTTGTTATGTGTTCGAAATTCATCAGGCATATGGGGATTTGTGTTGGTTTGGTTACACGAAGGGGGTGATCTTTGGTGCATGTGGGACTTGAGATACCTGTCATGGCTAGCCCTTGTTCAAATTATGACAAAGATGGTATCAGATCCTAGGTTCATGGTCAATTGGGTGTCCACAAATTAGAGTCAAGTATAATCTCTTTTATAGGTATGTAGCATACCACACTTATAAGGGAGAGTCTATGAGACATTTTGGAATATTTCCTTTTCTTGTTGTCTTAATTTCGGGCTATAGAGTCTAAGGTCTTGGATCCTTCAAATATAAGTTTGTTTATTTTTTAGATCATGCCTCTAAGAAGATCTAATGTTTATGGAACATCTTTTGTCCTACATGAGGATAATATGGACGAAGCTCGTGAAATGTTAGGGGTTCAAACCCGATCAAGGGTCCCTGCATCTGACTGTCCTTCTGGAGTCCTTCCTATCCTTACTGATCCTACTTCTGAGAGAGACACTCATACTTAGTCTTCTCATGGAGAGGTTACTAATGCTGAGTTTCATTGCTCCATTAACCCGTTGACCCAATTAGTGACTTCTTTAACATAATAGTCAAGTTCTTCTCATACTTCTATGGGTTTGTTTAAGGCTACTAGAGTTGGCCAATTCATGATTTTGCATACTTTAATGTTTACTGGTACTAAATTTATGGAAGATCCTCTAAGTTTCATTGATGAGATGGAGAAGATTTTTTGGGTTATGCATGCTTCGAAGGTTAAAGGTGTAGAGTTTGCTGCCTACAAATTTAAGGATATGGCTTACCAATGGTACAAAGAGTGGGAATAGTTGAGACTCAAAGATAATAGTTCTACCTTATGGGATGACTTCTCTAGTGCATTTTTTAATCGCTCCTTTTCTTAGGAGTTTAGGGAGGTGAAGGCAGAAGAATTTGTTAACTTAAAGAAACGAGGAATGAAAGTGAAGGAGTATGTCTTGAATTTTCATTAATTGTCCTAGTATGCTCCTGAGTTGGAATATAACATGAGTTCAAGAATGAGAAAGTTTGCTTCTGTGTTATGCCGATACTTAATTCTAGAGTGTAAGGTTGCCTAGTTAAATAAGGGCATGGATATTTCTCAACTTGTGGTTTATATGCAATAGGATAAAGAAGGGAAAAAGAAGCAAGATGAGATTGGTGATAGGTAGAGTAAGAAATTTAGTATTCAAAAAAGGGTGGAGGTCAGCAGTACAGTGGAAAGTGGTCTAAAAATACGAGCTGGATGAGTCCTAACTTCTATTCGACGACTAGTTCTCCCAACCCAAAGCCGTCTGGAGACTAAAACGGTTATGCTTCTAGGGCACAGGGTGACCAATCTCAGTCTTGTAGGGCCTAGTCAATGTTATCCTACCTTCCCTGCAGATTTTATGGCCAGAACCATCGTGGTCAGTGTGAGAAAGGGAGGAACTGATGTTTTCATTATGGCTAGATAGGACATATGAATCAGGATTGTCCCTATAGAGTTGATTATGGAGAAAACAACGTTCCTATTGCCTTTTCATCTATTCCTGCACCAAAGGATGCCACTTTTGGCTTTGGCACTGATTGGAACCGCCTTTATGTTCTGACTACTCATTACGAATTTGAGTTATCTCCGAATGTCATTACTTGTATGTTGAAACTATTTTCCTGTGATGTGTACTATTTACTTGATTCATGGTCCACTCTCACCGATGTGACCCCATTTATAGATGTGTATTTTGGTTTTGGTCCTGAGTATTTATCTGACCCTTTTTTTTGTTTCTACCCCAATAGGTTTCTGTGGTATCTATTGGTAATAAGAAATTCTGGTGGACTTAATGAATAGGGTATTTCGTCATTTTCTAGATTTGTTCATGATTGTCTTCATTGGTGATATCTTAGTGTACACTAAGAGAGAGGTAGATCATACCGATCACCTCCACATTATGTTACAGACCTTGAAAGATTAGAAGTTGTATACTAAATTCTCAAAATATAAATTTCAGTTGAACGTTGTTACATTTTTAGGTCGTGTTGAATCTAGTGGGGTGATCATGGTTGATCTACAAAAGGTTATGGTAGTTAAAAAGTGGCCTAGACCCATAACTCCCACCGATATTTGGTGTTTCTTGTGTTTAGTCGGTTACTATAGAAGGTTTGTGGAAAGTTTCTCTTCTATCACAACCCCAAAGACCAAGTTGACTCGGGAGAAGGTGAAGTTCTTGTGGTCCGATGCTTGTGAGGGTAGTTTTGAGAAGCTAAAAAATAAGTTGACTTCGGCTCCAGTCTTGACCCTGCCCGAGGGTACTGATAGTTTTGTGGACTATTTTGATACATCTTATGTGGGACTTGGTTATGTACTAATGCAACATAGAAAGGTTGTCGCTTATGCCTCTACGTAGTTAAAGGTTCATGAGAAGAACTATATGACTCATGACTTGGAATTGCAAGCCGTGGTGTTCGCGTCAAAAATTTGGTGTAACTATCTGTATGGATTCCATGTTGATATCTTTTCTGATTATAAGATCCTGCAGTACCTGTTCACTTAGAAGAAGAATCTTAATCTCAGGCAAAATAGGAGGCTTTAGTTTCTAAAGGACTATGGTATGAGTCTTCACTACCATCCATTAAAGCTAACATGGTTGATGATGCTCTTAGAAAGTTGTCGATGGGTAGCTTGTCATATATGGATGAGGATAAGTAATAATTGGTGATGGATATTCACCATTTGGCTAACCTTGGAGTCCATCTCTTAGACTTTGAAGATGGTAGTGTGTATGTGCAAGAGGTGGTGCAATCATCTCTTAGTTTTTAAGTAATGGAGAGATAAGTATTAGAACCTCTCTTGATAAAGATCAAGGATTATGTGGGTAAGCAGAAGGTGATGGCCTTTGAGATCGGTGATGATGATACCTTGAGGTACCAAAGGAGGTTTTGTGTTCTTGATGTTGATGGGTTGTGTGGCAGGATCTTGGTTTAGGACTGTGAATCGCGGTATATGGTTCATCCAGGTTCAATATTGTATCATGATCTCAAGGATATATATTGGTGGATTAACATGAAGCGGGATGTAGCCAACTTTGTGGTTAAGTGAATGGTGTGTCAGCAAGTTAAAAGTTGAGCACATGAGGCCCAATGGGCTATTTTAAGAAATCAAATTGCCTATGTTGAAGTACGAGATAATTAATATGGATTTCATTATTGGTCTTCCACTATCGCGGAATAAGTGTGACTCTATTTGGGTCATCGTGGATAGGATGATGACTAAGTATGCTCACTTCTTTCCGAAGAGGACTAATTATTCTATCGAGGACTATGTCAAGTTGTTACTTCAGGAGGTCGTAAAGTTGCATGGTGCACCTTTCTTGATTATCTCGGATCATGGTACTCAATTGTCATTGTATTTCTGGCACACTTTTAAGTATGGTTTGGGGAGTAGAGTGAGCCTTAGCACCACCTTTTACCCGTAGGTGGATAGGGAAGTAGAAAGAACTATTCACACTTTGGAAGATATATTGAGAGCTTGTGTAATTGATTTTGGTAGTAGTTGGTTCGACCACCTGCCTTACATTGAATTCGCCTATAAAAATAGTTACCATTCTAGCATTGGTGTGGCTCCATTTAAGACATTGTATGGTAAGAGGTGTAGATCTCCTATTTGGTGGTTTGAGGTTAGTGAAGTGGAGATTTTTGTCCTAAATTTGACTCACCAATCTATGGAAAAGGTAAAGGTGATTCAGGATAGGATTTAGATCGCCCAAAAATACCAAAAAGTCCTATGCGGATGTGAGGTGGATAGAGTTGGAGTTTGAGGTTGGAGATTGTGTGTTCTTAAAGGTGTCCCCAATGAAGGGAGTAATGCGGTTTGAGAAGAAGGAGAATCTCAGTTCCCGATATGTTGGCCTGTACTTGGTTTTGAAAAGGGTTGGTAATATGGCATATGAATTGGATTTTTACTATAGCATGAGTTTCACTCAGTGTTCCATGTGTCTATGTTGCAGAAGTGTGTGGGTGATCGTTTTTTGGTTGTTCCCTTGGAGAACATTGGTATTTCGAATTCTTTATCCTATGAAGAGGTTCTAGTGAGTATCTTGGATCGGCAAGTCCATCGGTTATAGATGAAGGATGAGGCTCCGATAAAGGTTTGTGGCAGAACCAAAAGTCCAAGGAAGCTACTTAGGAAGTTGAGGAGTACATGAAGTCCAAGTATCCATTCCTATTCCTTATTATGGAAATTCGTGCTTGAGGTATGTGTGTTCTTAACATCTTTGTTTTCTATCTTTGTTAAAAAAAGATTTCAAAATTCCTTGGCATTTTGTTTTCTATCTTAAAGGTAAGAGCAATGATGTTTGAGGTTTAATCATGGAAGAAATTCCTAGTCCCATCATTTGAAGGAGAATGATCCTAAGGGTGGAGACTGAAACACCTCAAACTTTGGCCCTTGAAAAAATCCTGAGCTTTGAGCTTACTTCCTTGGTTATGACTTGACCCCATGAGTCGTATAGTGTCCAGTGAATATTGTTGAGTTTCTATCCTACGTACGACTTGGATAAGCGGGTCAAAAAGACATGTGATGAGTCGTTAGGATGAGTTGTAACTATCAAACCGTAGGATATCATAGGGTCATGTTATGAGTTAGTTGGTTAAGTCGTAAAGATACTAGTGTTAGGGGTCCTAGATACTATCCTAGTTACGACTCATGGCGACCAGTTGTAAGGTGATGTTATGAGTAGATGGATGACTCGTAACCAAAGATTTCACTTTTCAAACTTTTAAGTTGGGGGCACTTTAGATATTTCCCACTTAAAACCCTTTAGACACCATGTCTATAAAATACTTTTGGGGCATTCATTCAACACTTTAACGAATTTATTACTCTCTCTAAATCTTATCAAGCAAGTCACGTTTTTGTCATCTAAGGGCTCAAGGGTTGATTTCTCTTCATAAATGTTTGTGATTCAGGTATGTGACTCTTCCCGAATTGTTAATTTTGTAAAAACATGCAATTTAAAGTATTGTTCCTGAGATTATTTTGGTGTTTTTGAAACAAGGGTTAAGGGTTTTGAATGTTTATTGTTGAATAATGTTTTCCCATGGTTTGATTTTGATTTTCAGTGCATTGACGATGGCTTTTGCATATATGGGTGCATGGGGATGGTGATTTAACTAAGAGGGCATGGCTAACCCCTAAGTTTATGATTTTTTTCTTGCTCTTGGCTTGATAATAGTATGCCCTAAACCTGTTTGTGAAATTGTTAATGAGAATGACCTTGTCACAAGTTTGAATTGTGTGTTGAACTAATACATTGACCAAAAATGGTGAATGGGTGATAAATGGATTTATGAAGGCCTTGATGGACATAAATTGATTTAAATTATCACCTTGGGGTTTGATTGGAGAAATGTGTTTGTGTCCCAAATGTTAATTCAATTTGATGAATATGTTTAGATAATGGGTTTGAGTCCCAATTGATGAAATTATTATTATGGCATATTATATGCTTGCAAATGGGGTTAGTATGACGATACCAACGAGGTACCTATATGTACAATGGGTTAGTAAATGGTGATACATATTAAATGTTTTAAATTAGGCTGAAAAGTAGGATATATAATTGGACCATGAAAATAGAGGTTTTGAAGGACTAACATTGGAAACTGCACTAGCTGGTAAGGGTGTCTAAATGATCGAGAGGTTCGAGTCCCCCGTATTTAATATATGAATGGGAGGTTTGAGTCCCCCATGGTATATACATTGGTTCCTAAGTTATCTTGATTATACTAGAAGGTTTGAGTCTCTCATGAAGCTACATATACTAGGGCCCTTCTAGCTAGGGGAGAGTTTCGCCCATATAGCCTGTGGGTGCCTTGTTATATGATGATTATGCTACACAACCCAGGTTAATGTTTTTGAAGATTATTCCAACCTTACTCCCTACCCCTGCATGTGGTATTATATATGTATATGTATCTCATATGATATTATGCACTAAATGTTGTATTGGTTTTGAATTGTTATCATGGCATTATTTTGTTCTTATATCCCTGAGTTACATGCTAGTGCTACAACCACAAACCGTCTTCGGATGTTGTATCCCCATGCGATGTAGAAATGGCCATACTTTCACATATCCTACTTAGTGACTTGGATTCAGGATCAGCTAGTAACTCAGATTGAAGTGGTGAGCTTTCACCCTTCTAAAGGACCTATTTCATGTTGTGGATTACTTATTATGTGTTTACTATCATTTTGGATTTTGTTTTTTGCTATTGTTGGGGGCATTTCCCGACATTTTATTAACTTTTGGTTTCGTAGAGGCTTTGTTAGATTACTGTGAACTTAGGTTATTTGGTTGATTTCTTTGTGATGGATGGTTGACCGAGTACCGGTTGTTGGTATAGACTTATCATGATATGTTCAGAATTCATCTGACATTTTGGTATATTGTGTTGGTACGGTTAGGCAAAAGAGGTGATTTCCACTCCACGTCGGACTTGAGATACCCGTCACGGTGAGGTACTTGTTCAAGTCGTGACAGCCTAGTAGAGAGGCAAGATGAGACCACAGCCCATTTGACTGAGGCAAAGTTTAAGCTTGCCAGATTATATGAGCAGATCCAGCCTTGGGTCCAGACAAATTTGGAGCGGAGACTCTGATTTGGACTGTTGTAAAGGCTGAGATGGTAGAGATAAGGGTATGTTTTTATGGACATATTGATGTTTTTGAGAGGAGAGTACAAATGCTATTTATGGATATTGAGGCACCTGATCTTGCTTAGATTAGGGAGGAGGTGGATACATTGCACGCTGAGGTGCACACTCTAGCCGAGAGTCATATTCCAGATATTCCTCCCGAGATCCCCATAATTGCCCAGCAGATTCCACTACGCCGACCTAGGTATTTGTATTTTTTTTATAAGGAGTGGATCCCTGGAGTAGGGACTAAGAGAGTTAGAGAGGATGATCTACAAGATCCCAATATGTCATATGATCAGGAACTAAAGGGCCTCCCATTAGTTGATGAAGTTTGTAGTGGTTGATAGATAGAGGCATGCTGAGCTAGCTGTGGGTGCATCCTCTAGTAGTTCACCACCACCACCAGCACCTTCGACAATCGAAATACCCCTTGAGGGGGATGAGCATGATACGGGCACCTAGTTCATTCAAGGTATGTCCTCATTCCCTTGCTTTACATTATTTACATACACATAGGATAGTGTAACATCTTTTAGTTGGGGTGGGGTATACTATAGATGCCGCAGGTTCTTATTATTATGCTTCTTTTCATGTCAGCCACATTATGGTTTTAGAACCAGCATGTCTAGTGTAATTGTGTGTTGTGTTGTGTTTTATTTCCTATTTGGTTGTGTTTTTTGTGAAATTAGGAAAATTTTCACTATCTAGAGCAATTAATACACTTTGTTTTTGATTTTGACAAAAAATTATACCGCTCCAAAAATTTGTTTTGAACTGTGTGATATGTATATATGTGTGACCATTGTGAATTTTGTTATGGCATTAGGATTAGGGACAAGATAATCATAGATAACAATTGCATGATCCAGATAGGTAGTATCTTGTGATGTGATATTATGTTATGTGTGTATGAGATACTATTTTGTTCCCTTGTGTGTTGAATCCAAAACTTGCCCAGTTAGTATTGCCTAGGTTGTTTGATAGTCAATTAAGAAAGGATCATAGGCCGTTCTTGAAATAAGTCTACTTTTAGCCTAAACGACCTTTCAAATGTGAATAAGTATACCCTAATCCCTATTTTGAGCCTCTATATCCTATTTTTCTTGTTTTACCTTCCCATTTGTGTTACAATGAACCTATTTTGGGCTTGATCCTCCTTGGAGATTGTGTACCTCAACTCAAGAAAATTACCTAAGTTGAGGGTGTCTATATAGAGGAGCGCAGTATGAATTCGGTATGAAGAAGGGTAAATAAAAAAGGTAGGGTTGGGTGTGGAAGAAAAACAAAAAGAAATATAAAAGAAAAAAAGAGGTTTGAAAAAGAAAAAAAGAAAAGGAATGAATAAGACAAGCAACACCCAACCTGAATGTGCAATAAAAGAATAAGAAGGGAGAAATAAGGGTGGAATAAAAGAAATTAGTTTATAAGTTTACCCTAACATAACTGTAGTACGAAGGAGAATTTGTCACTAAAAATGTCCATATGTACCGTACCAGCCCCCTAGCCTACATTACAAGTCGAGTAAATTCCTATAGTGATCCTAATTCGTCTCCCTGAAATCTAAGGTAAAGAAAATAAAAGCAAGCCGATGGTATTTGATGCACATTGTTTGGAATTTCCTTGTGAGTGTGAGTTTGTCTTGATCATCCTTTCATTGACTTGTATGATTTCATATGACTGATTGGGACTTCCTTGGTGTGAGGACGCATGGATTGTGTTGCTAGCTGCTTACTTGTTTGGGTAGTGTAACTTGTACATATTCATGGTTGATTATTGCTAATGTAATGTCATGTCTTGATTCCCTTGTGACACATTGTTGTGCTTCATTAATACACACAGTTTGTTTTGAAGTGTTAAAATAGGAGGGGCGGGGGAATGCTCTTGAGCTTAAAGATAATGATTGACTGTCGTAGATACCTTAGGTTTCTCCTAGTTAAGCATCATTTTTTTCTTTGTTAAGTTATATTGCCTAAGGATATGGAAATGTTCTAAGTTGAGGGTGTTGATGTGCTATCATAGCACTTTCAACGCTTAAAATAATGAAAATATCCAAGTTACATAGGTCTTTTTGTCAGATATGATGTGCTTTGTGTTGTGTTTTGCAGGAAACTAGGTTTGGAGATGAAAAGGAGAAAAGATGTGAAAATTGAAGATTTTGGAACACCTATGTGGGTACCTACACCCTATAGGTACTACCTATATGGAGTACGTGTCAGAATAAGTACCATAAAGTTGAAGTTCTGAGATTTCAAAAGTTGAAGAAATTTGACTGTCATGTATGCTAGGTTTCCTACGGGCTGTAGGTAGTACCTACGCCCCATAAGTGATAGAAACCAGGAGATTCAGAGTGTTTAGAGGAGTTTTGGGTTCTGGGCACCTAAGGTGTGACCAACTACGCCCCGTAGGTTGTCCGGTAGGTGGCCACCGACTTTGATTTTCCTCCTTTAGTTAGGATTGGTTTCCTAGGGTCTCCTTGTATTCTATAAATACCCTCTTTACGATTTTAGCTTGTTTATGCACTCTTACTACTTACAAACATATATTTGATTCTGAGATTCAATTTTGATCTTGGGATTGCTTTGTTCTTTACTTTGGTTTATTATTCAATTCGAGATATTGGATTTTATTCATTAATTATAGTGAGATTGATTTAATGCTTTCAAATATGAATTCCATTAATTGTTTCACAACGAGGAGCTGCTTATTTCCTTAGATAGGGTTGTGGGAACCTTAGCAGATTAACGAAATAGGGGAAGAGTTCAATCATTATAGACTATATTTATTGCATGTATTGTGGTTTTCTTCGCATTTATTGTTTTCTTAACGATTTCAAATGTTAGGATCCCGTATGTATTCACTATATACTTGAGAGGGAGGTAGAGATTGGGAAAAGGAGATAATAACAGTGATTTGAAGTTAATTGTCGAAATAAGCTAATCATTACTATCTACTTAAGATACTTATCTTTATCTAATTAACTTGAGATCGGGAGGAGATGTTGAAACTGGGGTCCAAGGAAAGGGTTAGTAAGGTTAGGCTCTGAGATCGAGAGGAGATAAGTGAAATTCACCAAGGTGTGTCGAGAGGCTGTTGCTGATACATAACTTGCTAGATTCTACATGCACTACAGTTTGATAGTTGGATTGAGCATGATAAACCTACAGATTTAGAATCAAGTATGAGCACAAGCCTAGAGTTTGTTTCTGACTAATTACAACCAAAGAATTCCACATCTTGTTACTTTTCACAGATTACAACTATAACCCCCCTTCCCTCAATTTACTTTCTTGTACTGTCCGTTGATTTCAGCAAGCTTGAGAGATAGTTCACCTATTCCCTATAGGCTCGAACCAAGCTTGAGTGGTGTAACTATATTTTTCACTGACCACTTTATCGTTAATTTGAGGTGTAGTTTGGGCGATATTAGTGCCTCCGCAGAACCTTAACTACTAGAATCTCTCTAGAGAACAACCACCTAACACCACTAGCCAATATGAGTGCAGGCTCCTCCAGGAAGATCAACTTCTCATCAAACTAAATTGAGTCCCATCTAAGAACATGAGATGGATCAGGAATGTATCACCACAACATAGAAACATCGAAAACCGGATGCATAACAAAAAAGTTTGGTGGTAAGGCTAACTCATAAGCCACTTTACCAATTGTGGGATGAATCTCAAAGAGTCTAATATTTTTTAGGTTGATCTTGCATTTCCTCCCGAACCTCATGATACCCTTCATAGGCAGTAAACGGAGGAATACCTAGTCACCAACTCCAAATCTCAAGGAACAAAGTCTACGATCTGCATATGATTTCTGCCTACGCTGAGTTTCACTCAACCCATCCTAAATCACCCTGACTCTATCCAACAACTCCAGAAGTAAGTCAGCTCTGTTTCATAAGTTGGCTGGACATGCCATATCTATCCTGACTGTCAATTATGAAAGGGTTTGTCCCTTTATTTGGAGATCAAGACTCCCTCTTCGTATGGCTATGTAGAGTTTCGTTGTTGCTAGTAGATCTTTTGCTGAGGTTTTGGACCATGCTCAGGTTATAAAGAAGATGCATCACTAGGCCTAAGGAGGCAGTGATAAGATACCGCAATATCAGGGAAGTTTTAGTGGGGTCAAGTGGCTCAAGATTCAGAGATAGTTGTTCTCAAGGTTGGTACCCTCTATGCTAGCCCAATATCAGGGTCATTCTAGTAGGTTTTTTAATGTCTCTCTTCAGATTATCAATGGAAGCCAGTCTAGTTTTACTGATCATCCTGGCCAGAGTAGTGGTCAGCCTCTAAGGAGTTCATCTTCTGGTTATTTTGGCTTTGGTGGTTAATCTAGGTCAGCCGAATCTTTTGGTTTAGAAAAGCATTAGAGGAATGTTAT
This sequence comes from Capsicum pubescens, assembly GCA_030864215.1. Taxonomy (NCBI): domain Eukaryota; kingdom Viridiplantae; phylum Streptophyta; class Magnoliopsida; order Solanales; family Solanaceae; genus Capsicum; species Capsicum pubescens. The sequence continues at coordinate 185,614,717 of CM061546.1, forward strand.
GGTTGTGTGAACTTTAGTTATTTCTTAAGAAAGTTCCCCAGTCGTGGAGGTTCCTTTAGCATAGAGTGTTCCACCACTTAGGAAAGTTCATCCCCTAACTAGAGGTGGATTTCATGGTCATAGGATTAGTCCTTAGGGTGCTTATTAAAGTCCTCATTTATCTAGGACAAGAGATCGGTCAAGAGACCAGCCAAGTAGTGGGCGTGGTCAGTTGTATGCCGTACTTACTAGACCCAGGTTTGAGACTTCAGATGGTGTTATGAGAGGTATGATTTTGGTGTACCGCCATCCATCTTTTTCTTTATTTGATCCATGATCCACTTATTCTTATGTGTTTTCTTATTATGCCCCTCGGTTAGAGTTATTGATGTCACCAAAAACTACACCTCAATCAGAAGTATAATGCAGTCAATGCAAATATAATCACCCAACTAGGTTGGGTCGATCCTATAGGGAAAACATGAGCAGTTGCTTGTTTTAATTTAATTCTTGAGTAGTGCAGGAAAGTAAATGGGGGGGCCTTGTTATCAATATCAAAGAGTAACCAATTTTTGAGTGCTTTTGAGTTGTAATCAGTCATAGACGAATGCTAGGTCTGTGTTCCCCCTGACATCTCAACTCTGCAGTTTTCTCATGACTAACCCATTATACTATTTCTATGCATGCAAAGACTACAAGCTATGTATTATCAGCCACATTTTGAGTGTGAAGAAAAATCTCACCCTTTTACTTGGTTATCATCGTCAGATATCGCCTAGATGCCCCTCACTACAACCCCAGTTCACTTTATCCTTGGTTATCGAACCAAATGATCAGATGGAAGGTGGAGACTATAAGATGGAGGTAGAAATCCCAAATTACTGTCCTGATCTTCTTTTCCCAATGACAAGCTTTCTTGGTTATCGAAAGAATATGAATACAGGCTTTTATCTCAAGATACTACATGTACTTGAATTCAATTGTAATGAAAAAGAATTAGAATATATGCATAACCCTAGAACAAATGTGTCTCACACTTCTGCTATGTTGCTAATTATCCACTCATGTTTGTGCAAGAAACCGTGATTATCAATGAAGAACACATAAAATCAATCGCACAACAATAAGATGAATAAACTCCAAAGTCTTGAATTGAATAAAAGCCTAAAATCTCAAGAACAATTGCAAAGTATGTCAAAGTATGTTGTAGAATGCAATAGAAGCTAACCTAAGAAAAGATAAACCCTAGGATTTTTATAGTATCTCAAAATAACAGTAAATTCCTATTATAAATAGGAAAGTTAAAGTTAAGTCGGCAGTTGGTACGACACATTCATCACTCGTATCCTCAGCTTATAAGTCGCACCCTTCCTTGTCATAAGTAGTCCATCATCTAGTCTTCCCATGGTTTCAAGTCTCTTCTCGGCTTACGATTCCAGCTCACGAGTCATAACCATGTGTACGACTCGGATTCTTCATCTGTATCCACCTGGGACTTTAGTCTTTTAAGATCTTGATCACTGGTTTGCATACGATATCTCAATATGAGTCGTACTCAAACTTCCGACTCGTATACTTCCGACACTTCAATTCCTGGATAGTAGCTTGGATTCTGTTATGCTTATGGCTTCAGTATACGACTTGTATCCTGCCTTATGGATGAGATACTTGAGTCATATCTTCCTTAGTTTTGGTTCTTCAATTTCTTTTTTGTTCTATTGTACATATGATTCAGCATACGAGTCATATTAGTTTTTTACGACTTAGGTGCTAACTTGTATCCTAATCAAAGTTGGTCTTTTTCAGGTGTTTTTCTTCTCTTTTCAATCAAGTACTGTTGTTGACCTATTTTACCTGCAATTCACACCAATGTGGATCATATCTAACAAAACACCCTAAGTTAACGCATAAATTCTCAGTTTTAAGCATTGAAACTATTGTGTTTCATGCCACATCAACACCCTCAACTTAAACTTTTACATATCCTCAGGCAAACAAAACAAAATACTATTTTCTAACCTCGATGATACGGGTGAAAGTGGCATCTTAGCACTCGAGGACATAATGGAAGCCAAGGTGTGTAGACTCGAGCTTGTGGGGGCTGCCCAACCAAGAGGACAATCATTGAAGTGTAGAGAACAAATTCCAACCACTCCGAAGCCATCCATTTACCACTCCAAGGCCGCCCCATTATAAGGGCTCATTAAGGGCCTTTTGGTCATTTTGTAATAAGTGTTGCCCTAGCTTATAAATAGAACCTTTAGGTCATTTTGTCCATTAGACTTTGATGATATATTTTATAAACTCTTTGAGAGTGTATTTCAAGGTGGAATTCTTATGTCAAGTGTGAACATCACTTGTGTTGATAACAACCTTAGAAATGGTGGTTGGTTGGGAATCCAATTCACTTGAAGTCCCGTAAAATTGTAGGTGTTTAATATACACCTTAGTTCTTAGAACGTGTAGTATTTTATGTCACACTATCTATCCTTTCGTTATTGTAATCTTGTTTCCATATTCATCTTGTTTGGTAGAACCCGTGATTTGTTGTGTTGTTATTTCTCATGTTCTTGTTATTCTTGTTGATAACTTAGTTTGTCTGGCTGTTTGGTGTCAAGAACACCTTGATATTGTCTCTTTTTTACTCTCGACTTCGAATCCGAGTGTGGTCGCCAAAGGAGTTCTCGGTTCTCTTGAACTAGGGGACTATTTTGGTGTGTTATTTGTTGTGTTCTTGGGGTTTTTGGTATCAGATACATCTTTGGTTTTGTTCTTACAATACTAATCTTGGGCTCCCTTGGTCGAAAATCAAAAAAGGGGTGTGTTCTACGTTTTGGTGTTTGGTCGAATTATTGTGGTGTTTTGGCCGAGTTTGTGCCTAGCATTAGGTGTATTTTGCTGGTCTTAGTGGTTTCTGGTGTTGGTCTTTCATTATCTCTAACACTACTAGAGTCTTTACCCAAGTTCTTGAGCTAAAATTGCAAGTTGTTGTTGGAGGTGTTGGACAGTTTTGTTGTGTTGTTGTTGGTGTTCATCTTGTGTTCTTGAAATTGTGTTGAAAATGTTGTTATTGATCTTGAAAACTATGTAAAGAAGAGAAGACTTTTGTTTGTCTTGAAAAAATTTTCAAGACCACACCAAATTAGTAAGGAGACCAAAAGACTTCCAAAAGTATAGTTACCAAAAAGCAGAAAGACCACTTTTCAAAAATAGCCCAAAGAGGAAAAAAGACAACACTAACAAAAAGGTTGTCTTGCCAAATTGGTGAAAGTAGGTGAAAGACCTTTGAATCTTGAAAGTGGAGTCTAAGGCCTTGTTTGTCTCTACTTTGGCCTAAATCTTGTCTTCCAAATACAAAATTGGACAACTAACTTCTTGAAAAAAAAATTCTCAACTTCAATGACATTTCAACGACCAATACTAACTTGCCACATCATCAAGAGCTCAACAACGTTGGAACTCCTAGTTTCACTCTTTTGATTCTATTGGTTTTTATTTTGTTGGTTCTCATACTAATTAGCAAGCTAGTAAATACCTACTAGATTGTAGATTAGTTTTTGAATACGTTCTTCATGTTAGCATTGTTTTTTGTGCTTTTCTCATTTTTGAATCATTGTATCTTTTTTGCTCAAGTTCGTACATTACTTTTTTGTGTCATATCAAACAAGAATCTACTCTTACCTCGTGCCACAATTGGAACTAAGTGACCCCATTGGAGTATAAGCGGGTTATCAATACTTGTGAGGCCAATAGAGTGAAAAATTCAAAGTGTGAGTGTGAGGGAGTTTGTGAACTATTTTGAGACGTTTTGTGGATTGATTTTTGCTAACCTTTAATGTGTTTCATATTTTTATGTTTCTTGTTTAGTAGTTCTTGATAGGTATAATGGCGGATGAAGGTGAGATACCTAGTTGGGTTAAATCCATCATGGCAAGGCTTGATGCTATAGATAGTCAATTTGAATCACATGAAGGTGCAATGGCAAGAATGGAAAGAATACTGGACAAAATGGAAGGAAGATTGGAAGGGATGGAAGGCTCTCTTTGCAAGAATTTGGATAACTTGATAGAGCATCCAAGCTTTGTTAATCGAATTCCCATGATTGGTCATGCTCCAATTGAGCTACAATGTAATCGAACTAACTCTTTCACTCAAGTGAATGAGGCTAATAACCAACTACGTGTGAATGACAGTTTGTCTTTAGGTGAGCCAAACAAGCCTTTATTTTTTGGATATAATGTACAACTTGAAATTGTGGATACACTAATTGATCCACCTAGTGTTGAAGCCATTGTGCCAAATGATAGTACGTTATCTTATGGAAGTCATAAAGACCAACTTCTGTGTGAAAATGGTGATGTTGAACATGTTGGCGGATTCACTAAGGATGAACCTCTAGTTGTTTTTGTTGTAAATCATGCTAGTGTAGAGGGAAAATTTAATCGTAATTGTAGTATTATTGGGGTAAGAAAGTGTGTTCCCAACCCGTGCCCATGGACACTCCACCTAGTTGATCCCAGTGATCATTTAAAATATGGTGATGATTTCTTTTGGAATGACTTGAATGTGCATGGAATGTATGGCTTTCCTATCTAAGCTTTCAAGTCTATTTGTTGTTCTAAGAAGAGTCTATGTTTTCCACTTGATAAGCAACTCTTGTTTCTTGTTTCTTGTCATCCTTATATGGATAGACTAGTTGATTTTTTCTTGGGAGGGTATTCAGGTAAGAGGGATACTTGGTTATATGTGAAGTTTGAGCCACCTTGGCAAGATGCTATGATTGATTATACTAACCCTAACCCTCATACCTTGAGGAACTTGTGTTTGTTTGTCCTTCTTATTGATTTTCAAGGTTCGTATTCGAGGACGAATCCTTTCCAAGGAGGGGAGGATGATACGGGACAAAGAGGTATCTTAGCACTCGAGGACATAATGAAAGCCAAGAAGTGAAGACCTGATCTTGTGGGAGAAACCCAACCTAGAGGACAAGCTTTGAAGTATAGAGAGCAAGTTCCAAACACTCCAAAGTCATCCATATGCCATTGCAAGGCCGCCGCTTTGTAAGGGCTCATTAAGGGGCTTTTGGTCATTTCATAATAAGTGTTTCCAAATCTTATAAATAGATCCTTTAGGTCATTTTGTCCATTAGACTTTGATGATATACTTTGTAAACTCTTTGAGAGTGTATTGCTAGGTGGAATCCTTGTGGCAAGTGTGGACAGCACTTGTGTTGATAACAACCTTAGAAACGCTGGTTGCATGGGAATCTAATTCTCTTGAGGTCCTGTAAAAGTGTAGGTATTTAATATTACTTGTTGTTTGTGATTTGGTGTTTAATATACACCTTAGGTCTTAGAACGTGTAGTATTTTATGTCACACTATCTATCCTTTCATTATTGTAATCTTGTTTATGTATTCATTTTGTTTGGTAGAACCCGTGAGTTACTGTGTTGCTATTGTTCATGTTCTTCTTATTCTTGTTGACAACTTAGTTTTGCTGTCTTTATGGTGTCAAGAACACCTTGATATCATTTCCTTCTTACTCTCGTCTTCGAATTCGAGTATGGTTGCCAAAGGAGTTCTCGGTTCTCTTGAACTAGGGGACTATTTTGGTATTTGATTTGTTGTGTTCTTAGGGTGTTTGGTATCACTCAAGGCGATGCTCAAAACAGGAAAATTTCAAAGAACCGCCCATGGCAGTGATTTTGAATTGAATTTCAATTTTTTTGTTCCCCCTTTATTTTCAACTTCTTCAACTCACACTTGCGTTTAACAATTTCAACACATGTAGAAACACGAAGGGATCCAATGATAGTATTACATTAGCAATAGACAATTGGGCATTGATATATTTTATAGCTTTCAAACACTCTAGCAACCTAGCAACTATACCCATGTGCACTCACCATCAAAAAAATCCCATTCTCTCCTCATATATTGACTTCTTTCGGGATCTAATAAACAACTCTCTGTCACACAAAGAAGTATCACCGGTGTGCATAGAATACCATAGGCTTTCCCTTAGGTTCTTTTCCTAATTTTTCAGAAAGTCATGGTAAAATCACTATAGAACTTTCTTTGGCTTGTAACGTAGACTTGGGGCTGGTAGGATATCTTTTGGGATTATTTTAGTGACTACGCCTCCTGGACACTACGCTTTTGTTGGGGTACTTTCCACTTTTTCATTTATTTTCACCCATATATCTTCTTTTTTTAGCATGTTCTAATCGAGTCAGGTTTGGCATTTTCTAGTGTTTATCTTTCTTTTTCCTTTGCAATACTTGGCACTTTTCTTTCTTTTCATACCTGCCCATATTTCAACTATTTTCTTTTACCCTTTTTTTTTCATACGCATTTGCTCTTACGCACCCCAATAATAACCACCCTCAACTTAAGCTATTTGCCTGAGTTAAGGTGCATAGTATCCATAAAAGGATCAAGTTCAAAAACATATTTGATTCAGTTAAATGAGAATGTGATAGGTTTAAGAAGAAAAATTGGTCTATCAAGGCTCAAACATTTGGATCAAGGGGATTTACTAATTTGGTAGACATTTTAGGATGAAGAGGACTCGTACAAAAAGGGACTATGATCACTTCCTAACTAACTATCCTAGCCCTCGGTATAATCAACCAGGAAAGTTCTAGATTCTAACACAATCAGGAACTCAGTAAACCTTATGCACACTTGCACAAGGCTATATTACTAAGTACAAGATATCCAACTCTGAACTTATTTTGTACCTACCTGTACTATCCCTGATCCTGATGCCATTATCAAATACCCAAAAATTCAACAAAAACATACAGATAATGTGATTATTTAAACTAGAAAATTTTGAGGGGGTTCAACATTTTCAACTCTTCAGCACAGTTAACACTACTTTTAATAGAATCAGCTCAAAAATTCACAACAATCAGCAATGTCAATCTTGATCGCAAAAATCAAAATCAAAATCAAAATCTTTACATACAATCCGCATTTTCAAAATCCATAAAAATCAAAGTTAAAATTTAAAATATCTACTACCATAGGTGTGCTAATCTACTCTCTATCTCAGCTGCCTGCGTCACACCTACAAGTCATAACAGACTTTTAATTTTAGCTATATCTGAAACTTTTTCAAACTGCTCCCAAAATTTTTGGTACCCCACCCCCAACTTAAGAACATTGCATTGTCCTCAGTGCCTTAAAAATAAGATAGATTAGGAAAAAAGGGGGCATACCTAGGTTCTCTAGGCACCGTATCATCAACATCCGCATGCGAGTCCTCAGATCGGGTCCCACTCTCATTAGCAACTATCCCAAGCAAGACTGGATCAACAACAGGTGGGTGCATAGCATTGACCCATTTATAATTAGGAGCTAGATATCTCAATCCGCTAGATCCACTATCTATCTCTTGGTCCTACCCGTCCTGGATGCTATTACGTCTAGCTTTATTACAAATCTTGCCTCTTTCTTCTTTTCTTTTTCTTCTTTTTTCTTTCTCTTTTTTCTGTTCTTTCTTCCTTGGTCTGCACAATCTGCTCATCCACTAGGATTGCCCAAATATTTAGCACCTCGACTGTGGGGATCATAGTCTCTACAATGCGCTCAGCAATCACCGGCCTCTCAGACAAATCATCAACCATACCCTTTATATCAGCAATATCTTCTTGGATAGAAGCAACATCGAGTGTCTGTCTACTACCTAACTGTCGAGTGATCCTCGACTCAAATAAATCAAAGCAGTCTTACATGTACCTATCCTGTACGTCCAACTGTCGTTTCATCTAACTCTATATACCACCTTTCATGTTGTTTACTTTTGCAGCAAGTGTAGCCAACTGAGTCACTACCTCTATCCACGCAGACTGTGAAATCATCATAACACCAGGGGGCATTCTTCTAGTCCTAGGTGGCATGGAATGAAATAGCGGTGTACTACTAGAAGTACTCGCTATATCTGTGGGTGAAGTCTCTGTCTGAGCACTTGTCTCAGTTTCCTCAGCAGTAGCAGCAGGATCTGTCTGATCATCTTTCTTGAAAGCTCCCGCCATTGCCTCTTCTGCCTGTATCATAGGTTAGTGATAACGCCCAAATTACAACTCTCGTTAGAAAATGTAAGCGGTCGCTGTCAAATATAGAACCCAACTGGGTTAGGTGTTGAATCCCACAGGGAATACTTGGTCACTAAGTGTTGCAATTGTTAGTAGACTGTTGGTCGAAAATTCCACGGAAAAGGGGGGTTTTGATTTAGGCGTGAATTAATAATATCAAAGTAACGAATGAATGATTTGTTTAGTAAAGGTTAATCACAGAGAATAATAAGTTAGGGTTATGTCCACCTTGTAGTTTCTACTTCTCTATTAACTATGAGTAACGTGGAATTTTGACATGCATGCACTTATAGAGAATCGTATTCTAATTCTAAATCCAAGAGTTTCCCAACCATCAAAGATTTATTTCACTTTAGCTCTCCCGAGCCTAAAGTGTATAACGAATGGTACAAATTCTCCAAGAAGTTAATCCGGTTAAGGCATTAACGTGTAAATAGAGGTTAGAAGCCCTATTTCCTTGTCACACTCTCTTTTCCAAACATGTAACTTTTCTCCCAAACAAGTTAATGCTATAATGGCATGTTCTCTATGTTTGCAACCATGAGAATTTAATTAAAACGAAGAGAGTAATGATATAAGTAGCATACACATCAAAAATTCACAAACTCATAGCAACAAATAGTATCTTACAAGGTTTCCATAACCCTAACAGAGAATTTTAGCTACTCATGAGTACAACGGAAATCACCATAGACATAATCATCATACCACAACTTAGAATAATCTTAGCGATGGGAATGATTCTTGGCGTCAAAAGGGGAAGAATGTCGTTCTCCTATCCGATGCTCTAGCCTTAGCATTTTTCTCTGTCTAAACTTACAGAATCTATAAACTGAATAATGAAATGTGATCGAATGAATAATGATCCCAAGAATACTGAAAAATTCAGCAAATAGGGTTTTTATAACATCCTTGTCCTACTAAGTTACTACTGCATCCCTAAGTATTTAGAAATACTGATTTTGCCCGGGACAAGTTCTTCATGCATCACATTCAGTCCACAAGCTTCCAAAAGCTGCCTTCCCTCTTATGTGAAGTTTACCTTTGCTGCCCAAAGGTCCACAAAGTGCTGAAATCTTCATCATTAATACCTGAAAAACATGCTAATCACATAGGTTAGCTCACTTAAAGGAAAATGGACTAAAAGTGCAGGAATTATATATTTTATCCTCCAAACTTAGCTAAAATATGGGTAAATTATGGTTCTTAGGGGTATAAATACGCCCCACATCACCACCCCACACTTAAAGCTTTGTTCGTCCTCGAACAAAATATTACGTCCATGCAAACACCTAACTAGAATTTCACAATAGCAACACAAAATGTTCAACAAGACATGCACGACAATTATTAACAGAGAGTAGGTTTCTTGATCACTACTAGAAACAATTCAACCTCCAACATAGACTCGTGAGGATGGTTAATTCGTATCCACAAGTTAAGCCACAAAGAATCATATAACACTACCCAAAAATCATCAACCATGTGTGTCTCACACAAGATATTACCCATGATCACTCACAGTTTTGCAATTTTCAAAACATGGGTATAAGACTCTCCTTGCTCTCACTTCTCACAAAGAATTCTTATGTTGCAACTGATGACCATAGGCTTGCCCTTAGTGTAATGCTCTACTAATATCGGAATGCTAAGCTTAGGATCAAATAGGTCTTTACAGGTTGTAATGTAGGCTAAGGGACAGGTAGGACTATTTTGGCCAGTAATAGTGACTATGTTCCCTAAGCGCTTTAATACACTACGTTATGTCATTAACACTCTCTTTTAAACAACCCCTCTACTTTCCTTTCATCTACCACCCCTTCTCACCTATTTTGTTATTCAATTATAAACACAACTATCTTTTTATTTTTCTATTTATTTTTCTTTTTTTCTTTTCTTTTCTCCTTTTTTTTTATAAAATACCTCTATGATAGCCACTCCTTTTCACAATAATTTCAAGTACCAATACACTCTGAGGCATCACTCTCACCCAATTTCCTTTTATTTTGTCACATGACTCTATAATTTAAAGCGCTTAGGAATTTGGATCAAATTATGGTCTTGAAAAAAAAATGGATTAGGCTACATATGAGGCTATCAAAGAAAATAGCTCAAGTCTCAAAGGGGGTTAACTAGGATAATGTACAAAGGTAGGTAAAAAGAAGGTAAATAATTACAGGTTGCCAAAGAAATGCCTAAATCATCTCCTAAACTCACACTCTTGATTTTGCTTTACACACACACCAGGCAAGTTCTAGCATCAATCACAACACAGAATATACTATATCCTCACACACACAAGGCACTTGGTCAACTTTATTGGGAGCAGTATAGACTCTTGACCCAACAGATGAATGAATTAAACCACACAATTATCACACAGTGAGTCACACGTAGAGCCTAAATGTCTCAATAGTAATGATTTAGCACAAACTCTTGTTATACTACCATACCGTCTATCAGAACAATTTCACGCAAAATCTAAAAAAAAATTCAAAAAATTCAACTAACTAATTATGACTAATTAGCAAAAACAAGAATAAATGTAGGCAAAGAAGTACCATACAGCATACAAATACCAGCACCCCACACTTAGACTGGACACACTGCCCTTAGTGGAAAATAAATAAGGAGAACCTGATTAGTCGGACTCTTCCTCTATGTCTGGGGTCATACCCCTGCGTCTGAATCATCATCAGAGTTTTCCTCCACGTCTGAGTCTGGCAGTCGGCGATTGTCATCAGTCAGCACGTCATCATCGAGAGGTTCCTCAAAATGTACCCCTACTCCACACATAGCCCGTGCATGCTCATTCATCGAGTAGTCATAATCCAACTGCTGAAGCTCTGCATCAGTCGGAACCCGACCCTTACTCATCATGGTAAACCAAGTCATGCCATATAGATGGCGAAAGAAACTTTCATCCCGAGCATGTCTTTCTGCAGTGGTAAGGTTGATGCCATGACCAGTTTCAGGCTCTTTAACTTTCGTAAGATCAACCTTCTTCGGGTTGTGTGGAAGCTTATGATCTGCAGGTTCCTCTTCAATATGCTCCTTCCTTAAGATCGCAGTCAACAAATTGCCAACGCTGAAATGGGACCTTTTGTGCAGCCTAGCCTTACGCATTGACGATCGTATAATCGCACCAATGTTGATGGGAATATTAGTCATCAGAGCCTACACCAAACATACTCTATCACATGTGATCTTTGTGTATTGTTTCCCAGGAATCAGGCAAGAGTTGACTATCCTCAACCATATACGAGCTTCTCTGTTCAAGGAAGCATACGGGAAGGTATTATGCTGACCTTTATCCTTGTGACAACTCCACCGGGCCATGGACCTTGTTCCGCACAGTGTGTGTCTGATTGTCCTGTAGGGAGGTCTGTGATAAAGCTCCTTGAGCGGTGATGGATCCACAGATGGAAGACCCAGAAAAGAGTTGAAAAACTCCGTATTCAGTTACAAGACTTGGCCCCGAATCTTCACTTCACTTCTGGTAGTCTTTGGGGACCAATTGGCATAGAACTTTCGCGTTAGATGAAGATTGTATTCCCCCATATCTCGGAAAATGAAATCAAGATTTAGTGCCATGATTTTTGCCAAAATGCGGGGCTCTCTCTTTGCTAGATTCTCCTTCTGCATCAAATCCACGTGAACATATTTTTTCACTTTGTTGTTCTTGTACCACTCCTTTCCTTCCTCCTCTAGGACCCATTTTATCCCGAAAGTGCGTCGAGGTATTTGTAGAGAGGAGGACTCAGCTTGATCTTTTCTTCCCCTTTTCTAACCTTTCTGCGAGGTGGACACTTTTTCTTTTCCTTGTCGTCCTTTTGGGGCCATTCTACCTGAGATTAAAATAAAGTCATGTTAGCTTCATCTCGAAAGATTCAATCGATAAAAAAACAGTAATGGCACCACCCCACACTTAATTTGTTAGCACAGACTAATTAAGTGAGTAATGTTGATTACTCAGACTTCATCGACATACATTTAGGCGATATGTTCCAACAACATGTTTAGCACAGTCATACTTTCATGTAATCTTTGAATATCCTTTCCAACTTTGTTTTATGTAATCTTAACTATACTTTCATGTTTGGATTAATGCACTTCTTGAATAAGACTATCACATAAAGATCGTATCAAGTTATTGCAGAGAAATAATCACAACATCATATGCTCGTGGTCAATCATGATTGTTATCTCGATGAACGAGTCATTCAAATATTCAAGCTTTCAACTTTCACGACTACGCATTAACTTCACAATTTCGACTCCATAAAAATATGATAGTGTATAACAATCAAGTACAAGTCGGAACAAAGTCAAGAACACCCACACGTATTCTTTTACTCAATCTAGATGTATCATAACAAACCAATCATATTCTTATCACCAAACACCACTTCAAAATCTAAAATACCATTATAAACGTAGTATTGCAACAACTACGGAATATAAAAGAATAACTTACTTGGTGATGGTTCGGGAAGATGATCTTGCAAGATTAGATGAGCAAAAAGAAAAATTTTTAGAGATTTGGGAAGCTTAGGAGGCGCCTAGGTTGAGAAAACAAGTGCATTTTGTTCTAAGGTTGAAGATCTATTTATAGACTAAGCCATGGGTCGGGTTTGATCCATGTAAAATCGGGTTAGGAGACAAAAATGCATAAGTAGGCGGAGCCTAATGCTTTGCCTATGCTTAGCATAGGCGGTGCCTTTGTCAATGCCTAGTTGGGCATAGGCGGCGCCTTTGCCAATGCCTTGTTGAAACAGTGAGCATAGGCAATGGCATAGGCGGCGCCTATGGTATTGCCTAGATTTACATAGGCGGCACCTATGGTATTGCCTAGATTTGCATAGGCAATGCCTTGTCCGTTGCCTATGTGAGGCAGTGAGCATAGGCAATGGTATAGGCCTTCCCTTGTCCATTGCCTAGATTAGCATAGGCCTTGCCTTGCCCATTGCCTAGATTAGCATAGGCCTTGCCTTGTCCATTGCCTAGATTAGCATAAGCAATGCCTAACCAATAGCATTTGCTCCATCATTCCTAGCTTACCACCCTTAGCATGGCTCACTTTCAAATCAAAATTTTAGGACCAATCTCCTCCTTTATACATCTTTCACCTACACTTAATCAAAAACAACAAGAAAATGATTAGACGGATGGGTTGCCTCCCACCAAGCGCCTTAGTTTTGGTCGTGGCTCGACTCTTCTTTTTGGATTTTTATTTAACAAAAACAAACTCCTAGTAAAACAAAACTATTAAAAACCATGGGTTGCCTCCCATGTAACGCTTGATTTATTATCGCGGCACGACATAGTTATCTCGATTACTTTAGACTTCATCGAGATAGACGGTGGCTATACATTTTATCGAGTCAAGTGGACCGATATATGGCTTCACTCGTTGGCCATTCACCTTAAAGACACCACCATCATTGTTTTCTAACTCTACTACTCCAGACGAGTAGACTTGGCTAATTTTAAATGGACCAGACCATCTAGACTTCAACTTACCTGGAAATAGCTTCAGTCTGGAGTTGAAAAGAAGTACCAAATCACCCTTCTGTAAGTTTCGTTGGATAATCCTCCGATCATGGTACTTTTTCATCCGTTCCTTGTAGAGGTCTGCTCTTTCATACGCGTGTAGACGGAATTCATCCATCTCATTCAGTTGTTCCAATCTCAGATTAATAGCATCATCCCAATTCAGGTTAAGCCGCTTCAACGCCCACAGCGCTTTATGTTCGAGCTCGATTGGCAAGTGACAAGCCTTTCCATAAACTAGTTGGTAAGGTGAGATACCAATTGGTTTCTTGAACACAGTCCTATAAGCCCATAAGGCATCATCCAGCTTTCGGGACCAATCCTTCCTACTAGCATTTACAGTCTTAGCAAGGATCAACTTGATCTCCCGATTAGAAACCTCTACCTGTCCACTAGTTTGCGGGTGGTAAGGTGTAGCTACCTTATGTTGCTTAACCCCATATTTCACCAACACGGCTCTGAACAGCTTGTTGCAAAAGTGTGATCCTCCATCGCTTATGATGGTACGTGGTACCCCAAAACGAGAGAAGATATTTCTCTTTAAGAATGCTACAACACGCTTACCTGCATTATCAGCCAGCGCTACCGCTTCGACCCATTTGGATACATTATCCACAGCAACTAGGATATATTTCATCCCAAACGAATTCACAAATGGGCCCATGAAATCAATACCCCATACATCAAATAGCTCAACTTCAAGAATTTTAGACATAGGCATCTCATGGTGCTTTGAAATCATGCCTTGCCTCTGACACTGATCACATCTTCTCACAAAATCATAGGCATCCTTGAATAATAAAGGCCAATAATAGCCGCTTTACAATACCTTCCTGGCTGTCCGATCACCTGCATGGTGACCCCCAACTTGGGAAGCATGACTTGCTTCCAAGATGCTAGGCACCTCCACATCAGAGATGCATCGCCTAATAACACCATCAGCACATCATCGAAAAAGATACGGTTCATCCCAGAAGTAGTGTTTCACATCATGCATGAACTTTCTCTTTTGATGAAAGGAGAGATTCTCAGGCATCACTTTACTTACCACGTAGTTCGCAAAGTCTGCATACCACGGTAAGTCTTCCACCATAGTGGCTAGGATCTCTTCATCGGGAAATGCATCATCAATCTTAAGGTCGGGTTGCGCTATGTGCTCACTCTCAAGTCTAGATAGATGATCAGCTACTTGGTTTTCGCAACCTTTTCTATCCCTTACCTCGAAATCAAATTTTTAAAGCAATAACACCCACCGAATTAGCCTTGGCTTAGCATCCTTCTTTGCCATTAAATATCTCAGAGCCACATGATCTATATGAACCACCACTTTGGTTCCCAACAAGTAAGCACGGAACTTTTCAAAAGCATAAACAACTACTAGAAGCTCTTATTCTGTGATGGTATAGTTCTTCTGGGCTCCATTCAAGGCCTTGCTCGCATAGTATATTGGATGAAATAGCCTTTCTCTTTTCTGACCAAGTACAGCACCCAAAGCTACCCCACTTGCATCACACATCACTTCAAACGGTAGAGACCAATCGGGTGCTACAATAATAGGAGCTTCAACTAGCTTCCCTTTGAGGCATTCAAATGCCTTCAAGCAATCTTCACCGAAGTCGAACTTTGCATCCTTCTCCAAAATTTTGCATAATGGACTAGCAATCTTGTAGAAGTCTTTAATAAACCTCTGATAAAAACCTGCATGACCGAGGAAACTACGAACTCCCTTTACAGAAATTGGAGGTGGTAGTTTCTCGATAACTTCAATCTTGGATTGATCCACCTCAATTCCTCTTTCAGAGACTTTATGCCCAAGAATAATGCCTTCCTTCACCATAAAATGGCACTTCTCCCAGTTTAGCACCAAGTTGAATTCAACACATCTCTGCAACGCCATACTCAAATTTGCCAAGCATGATTCAAACGACTCACCTACTACTGAAAAATTGTCCATGAACACCTCCAAGGTGTCTTCAACCATATCAGAAAAAATGGACATCATACAACGCTGAAAAGTGGCAGGTGCGTTACATAACCCAAATGGCATACGTTTGAAAGAAAACATACCATATGGGCATGTAAAAGTTGTCTTCTCTTGATCTTCAGGAGCAACGCAGATCTGATTATAGCCGGAATAACCATCTAAGAAACAAAACCATCCCTTCCCTGCCAATCGATCAAGCATTTGGTCCATGAATGGCATTGGGAAGTGATCCTTTAGCGTCCACGAATTCATCTTCCGGTAGTCCATGCACACTCTCCACCCTGTGACAGGTCTGAGTGGAATTAGCTCATTCTTTTCGTTTGTGACTACCTTCATGCCCCCTTTCTTGGGCACACATTGTACCGGACTCACCCATTTACTGTCGGAGATTGGATACACCACCCCAGTATCTAACCACTTAATAATTTCTTTCTTCACCACCTCTTGCATAGGTGGATTCAAACGACATTGATGCTCAATTGTGGGCACGCAATCTTCTTCGAGCTGAATCTTGTGCATACATATCCCAGGAGGGATACCAATGATATCAGCAATAGTCCAACCAATGGCTCTCTTGTATTTTTTTTAGAACAGAGATGAGAGCCGCTACTTGATGTTCACCTAAATCAGCCGCAACAATAACCGGAAGTGTATCACCACTTCCCAAAAATGCATACTTCAGGTGGCTGGGCAGCTCTTTCAATTCTAGCACTGGTGGTTCTTCAATGGATGGCTTTGCTGGTGGTGAAGGTCGATTCTTAAGATCAAGGTCCAGCTTCTTAGGAGCATGAGAATATGACCCTATTCCTATTAGAGCACAAATAGTTTCTTCATATTCTTCAACATCCTCACACTCAAAATTTATAAGCACAGCAGCCAATGGATCAACAATAAGTTGCTTCTCTACAGATAATTCTTTCTCATCTTCATAATAAACATCAGCTACAGAGAACACATTCATATCTTTGGGCTGCTTCATTGATTTGCATACATCAAAATGGACCACTTCGTCATTCATCCGAAATAAAAGCTCATTAGCTCTTAAATCAATAAGCACACTTCCTGTTGCAAGGAAAGGACGCCCCAAGATTATGGGAACTTCAGAATCCACCTCACAATCCAAAATAACAAAGTCTGCAGGAAAAATGAAGGTGGAAACCTTCACCAATACATCATATAAGATACCAACAAGTCATTTTACCAACCTATCTGCCATCACGAGCCGCATATTGGTTGGTGTAGGATCACCCAACCCCAACTTTCTGTAAATCGATAGCGGCATCAAATTGATGCTAGCTCCCAAATCGCACAATGCCTTAGCAAAATCCAAAGATCCAACCGTGCAAAGAATAGTGAAAGCACTCGGATCTGCCTTCTTCTGAACTAACGATCTTGTAGCAATTGCACTGCAATGATGAACATTATCTGCCAGCTCATAGCTTGCTGCCCGCTTCTTTGTCAAAAGGTCCTTCATGAATTTAGCGTACCCAGGCATCTGTTTCAGTGCCTCCACCAAAGGAACATTAATAGTCAGCTGCTTCAACATAGTCATGAATTTACTGAACCTAGTGTCATCAGCTTTCTTCTTCAGTCTTTGAGGAAAAGGTGGTGGTGGAAAGGGAATAGTTTTCTCCACCACTTCCTTTTTATCTTGCTTCAGATTATTAATCTTTTCAGGCTGGTGACGTCTAAGTGTAGTGTCATGAATGTTCTGACTTTCAGCTTCTATAGAATTATCACAATCTGTTTCAATCATATTCTCTTCTGTATTATCAACCACCTGCTTGCCTTTGGATGGATTTTCCAACACCTTTCCACTCCAGGTAGTAATAGCCATACATGATCCATCATTCCTTGGATTTTGCATGGTGTCACTAGGTAGGGTACCAGCTTTTCTTTGATTGAGTGCCGCTGATAGTTAACTCAATTATTGTTCCAACTGTTTTATTGAAGTGGAATGTGAATCAACCAATTGATTTATTAAGGACAAATCATTTTTACCTCCGTTACTCCCATGTTGGTTGCCTACACTCCTTTTAACAGTTTAGCAATCATTACTTCCATGGACATCTTCCCAGAGCCAGATGCCGCGGCCTCACGATTTCCAGGAGGAACATACAAACCACTCTTGTCAGTCTTATTCTTGTATCTGTATTTATCATTATAGTTCCGACCTTGGTTTCCTTGGGCATTGCCTCGGAAACCTCCCTGATTATTCAAATAATTTGCTTTCTCCTGAGAATCGAATTCATCTCTTTCCTGTGATACAACGGCCTTAACCTTTTCGGTCTTCCCTGATAATAAATGCTTGGTAAGAAGATCCATATGTTTTTTCATGTAAGCCATATCCTGGTCACGTTCCTCTTCTCTTCGCCTTTGTTCTGCCATCAAGCCAATAGATACAGTAGAGCTTGCTACCTCAGAATCCCTGGTATGCCAAGCTCTACTCTGCTTTGTCATACAATCTAACATATCACTTGCCTCAATAAAATTAAGGTCCGTGAATGACCCACCTGCAGCATTATCAACCACTGGCTTAGTCACTGAATTCAAACACCTGTATAATATCTCCATCAAGTGGATATTGGTCATCTGATGGTTTGGGCACCACATAAGCTTCTTCTTGAACCTCTCCCATGTTTCGTGGAGAGCTTCAGTTGGAAGCTGTAGAAAATTGTTGATCTCATCTCTTAATTGTGCTCTTTTGGATGGCGGAAAGAATCTTTCTAGGAAAGCGTCTTTCAGTTGCCTCCAATTAGTAATAGAATCAGGAGTTAGCCCGTTCAACCATAGAGTTGCCTCTCTAGATAGAGACAATGGAAATAAGCACAGTCGAATTGTATTCTGTCCAACTCCTAGATTGTCAAACGACTTGTATGTTGAGATAAAGTTGATCAGATGCATATTCGGATCATCGCCTGCAAGTCCACCAAATAACCCCTTAAGTTGCAATAGCTGAATCATGGTGCTAGTGATATTGAACTTGGCTCCGGGTTCCAAGGGCAGAGGAATAATAGCCCCTGTGGCACCAGCCCCATCCAGATCGTCATCATCATCATCAAAAGGAGCCTGTACAGCTCGGCGTTCAGGTCTCATTCTAGCTTGATGATCTCTCCTGTTCACAGGTGCTGCCACCTCATCTGCACGTCGTGGATTAAGTAACTTATCATCACCCAGGTCCTCATCATCAGGATTTGTTGCTCGACCTGGGTTATCAATATTCTGTTGATGCACTTAAGCAGCTGCCAACGCAGCTAACCTAGCCTACTCCTATTGAGCAGCCCTTCTTTCAAAGTCACGTTGTGCATCCATTCTGCCAATAAGTTGTGGTTCAGGATTTATTGGTAATAATGGCTGACCAGATATTCGTGTATTTGGCATGCACTCTACCAAACCTGAACAAAACAAAAACAACAAACAAAAAGTAAAATTCATGAATCTTTGACCAAAGGGTCTAGTAACTATCACAAACTTACTTGACAATCGTATTCCCCGGCAACGGCGCCAAAATTTGATAATGCCCAAATTACAACTCTCGTTAGAAAGTGTAAGCGGTTGCTATCAAATATAGAACCCAACTGGGTTGGGTGTCGAATCCCACAGGGAATACTTGGTCACTAAGTGTTGCAATTGTTAGTAGACTGTTGGTCAAAAATTCCACGGAAAAGGGGGGTTTTGATTTAGGCGTGAATTAATAATATCAAAGTAACGAATGAATGATTTGTTTAGTAAAGGTTAATCACAGAGAATAATAAGTTAGGGTTATGTCCACCTTGTAGTTTCTACTTCTCTATTAACTATGAGTAACGCGGAATTTAGACATGCATGCACTTATAGAGAATCGTATTCTAATTCTAAATCCAAGAGTTTCCCAACCATCAAGGATTTATTTCACTTTAGCTCTCCCGAGCCTAAAGTGTATAATGAATGGTACAAATTCTCCAAGAAGTTAATCCGGTTAAGGCATTAACGTGTAAATAGAGGTTAGAAGCCCTATTTCCTTGTCACACTCTCTTTTCCAAACATGTAACTTTTCTCCCAAACAAGTTAATGCTATAATGGCATGTTCTCTATGTTTGCAACCATGAGAATTTAATTAAAACGAAGAGAGTAATGATATAAGTATTATACACATCAAAAATCCACAAACTCATAGCAACAAATAGTATCTTACAAGGTTTCCATAACCCTAACAGAGAAGTTTAGCTACTCATGAGTACAACGGAAATCACCATAGACATAATCATCATACCACAACTTAGAATAATCTTAGCGATGGGAATGATTCTTGGCGTCAAAAGGGGAAGAACGTCGTTCTCCTATCCGATGCTCTAGCCTTAGCATTTTTCTCTGTCTAAACTTACAGAATCTATAAACTGAATAATGAAAAGTGATCGAATGAATAATGATCCCAAGAATGCTGAAAAATTCAGCAAATAGGGTTTTTATAACATCCTTGTCCTACTAAGTTACTGTTGCATCCCTAAGTATTTAGAAATACTAATTTTGCCCGGGACAATTTCTTCATGCATCACATTCAGTCCACAAGCTTCCAAAAGTTGCCTTCCCTCTTATGTGAAGTTTCCCTTTGCTGCCCAAAGGTCCACAAAGTGCTGAAATCTTCATCATTAATACCTAAAAAACATGCTAATCACATAGGCTAGCTCACTTAAAGGAAAATGGACTAAAAGTGCAGGAATTATATATTTTATCCTCTAAACTTAGCTAAAATATAGGTAAATTATGGTTCTTAGGGGTATAAATACGCCCAACATCAGTCAGGCCAGTGGGTTGGATGTTTCACGAATAAGCCAAAAATCAAAAGTCAGATGGGCTTCTATCATCTCATCACTGCCCAAAATCTCCAATAACCCCACAACTAAACATATCTACCTGATCATACTGGGTGAGCTAGCAGCGCTTTCTTCTCTGCAACAGCTTTGTCTTTCAACTCTCGGGCCATGAACTGACCAATACCAAATGCAAATCATCTTGTAAATCCAACTATTATCGCAACCATAATGAGATCAGTATATCATCACCTGTAGTGGGACATAGACTGTGATGGGCTATAATCCACCATGCTTACCCTCAAAAGTGAGAGAACTCTTCTTGATTTGTTTTGACTCTCCAATATCACCTACAACCTAAGTGGCATACTCACTTTGTGTAGAAATCTTCTCAGCTATTCATCGGAACATCACCATCTTTTCATATGTACCTAAAGTTTGGTTGGTGATTTTCTTCATCTCCACCATTCTGTAGTCCATTTCGGTTGTGTTAGCCAGAACCTGATATGCTAGCCCATACAGAAATCTCTCGATAGTTAGAGGAGAAATGTCGACATGAACATCTCTAATAACTAAGGAGGTAATAGGTTTTCCTCTCTTCCACAGCATGCCTTATGGATATAACCTTATCAGCTCACCCTTGTGGGCTGTGTAAAATTACCGAATAAGAACCTCACTATATCTACCAAGTTCTCTCATTATCCAGTCAAAATTATATTGTCTGAAATATTTATCAAACTCAGGCACTTCATCCATCCCTGTATTTGTCATTCTCCGCTCCTCATATGATATTCTCTTAATCTTTTTATTTGGTAGTTGAGACAAGATCATGGTAAATATTGCTTGCATGTTGGGGTACCCTCATCGTTCAGCAACGGGCACTGAAGCAGGGGAAAATTCTAATTGGGGGTCCTGTCTGGCTCTCAGTGGTACATAAACCTTCGGACCATGTCTTTCCTCTACAATCTGCTTGGTTGAACTAAACTCAGCCTCGTTATCATTATCGTCACTTTTTACTGGTGTATGTGGAGGGGATATAGCCACATTTATTATTCTTGGCTTGTTCATTGGTGGAGTATTAGAATCTTGGGGACCGGATTTCTTCCCCTTAGATTTAGCTGCTGCCTTTGCTTTTTGTGCAGCTTTCTAGGAAGATGTCTAGTATACTCCTCTCCGCTACTTTCAATCCAGCTTATGGATGCACTGGTTTCTTCACTTTCTACTGGCTTTTGTTTATTTCCTTTCTCTACCACAGTTTTGGAAGAAGACGCATTCTTTGGAGGCATTTTTCCAGCAAATATACTAAAGTTAGTAACTAAGAAAAGAAAAGAAAATTCAAACTGAAAGTTCAATGTGCCTTGAATTAAGTTGGTTACGAGTGGTGGGTATCATTCGTATCTACTGGGTATGACTCGTATACACAAGTCGTAAACTAAACAGTGTACAGTCCTTATTATTGGCCAACTTAAGACTCCTCCTCACCAGTCATACCGACTGGTTAAGACTCGTTATCAACAGTCGTAAGCTGGTTAGAAACTTTTAATAGATTTATTTTTTCCCAAGTAGGTCCGACATATATGTACGAGTCATAAATTCTGGATACGACTCATAAGTTTGAGTCATATCTATTCTAGAACTATGAATTTATCATATTTCCGTGTTGTTAGTGGGTACGAGTCTCATTACAACTCCTGTACTGGTGGGTACAAGTCGCAAGGAGTCCCGTATCCACTGTAACATAGAAGTCTAACTTTCAAAGTTTGACTCTGGTGAAATCCCAATCTACCCATTACTTTATTCAACTATATCTAGTATTTCAAAATACATAAATAGACGAAATTCCAAGTACAAACGCTAGTTCATCCCTATTCTCCATTTTAAAAATCAAAATCCAAATAAAGGGCACCAACAATCGACATTTAAAGAAATTTCACTTAAACCAAGTTATCATTACCTCATACAACACTTTTCAATTTACAATATAGTAAAAATAGAATTGAGAACTTACTTGGTATGTGTATAGCAGAGGATTCCAATTTTGGATCTAAAGAGCCTTAAATTTAAGTTAAAAATTGCACCAATTCGAGAAATTAAAGTTGTTGGTAGTTAGATTCAGTTGAAAATAAGTTAATCTTTAGGATTTGATTTGAAAAATTTGAAGAAAATGGTACGGGTACGAGTGAGAAGCCTCGAGTGTCCTATCCGATCAACACTTTTCATTTTATTTAAATTTTGGATCGGGTTAACCCGAGGATTGACCTAGTAAGCCAGGGTACAAATTGTCGATATGATTCGTACCCAAGCTTATGAGTCATTTCCAGGACTCGTACGGCCTAGGATTCTTACCTAGGTTTTGGAGTGGGTACGACTCCTAGTCACAATCCATAACTAGAGACTACGACTCTTACCAAGAGTCGTAAGCATTCAAGAACTTAATTTCTAATTCTGATTCATCTCTCGGGTCATTACGACTCATACCCAAGAGTCGTACCGAATATATATGATTCAAGAAGAGTCCATAGGAAACCTTTCTAACTCCTTAGGATTTTTTTCTGCACTTTTTTAGTCCTGCACATTGAACCAACATATTGCCCTATAATAGAAATAAATACAGAAACATGGGATGTTTCCCACGCAGCGCTTGATTTAAAATCGCGGCACGGCGTGGCTAAGTTGGATACTCAACTTTCACCAACTAGCCTCATGGGTTGCCTCCCATGTAGCGCTTGATTTAACGTCGTGGCACGATGAAGTTTCCTTAACTACTTAGACTTTATCAAGGTCAATATCAACTATTTCATTCACTTCTTCTGTATTTCCCACATAGTGTTTTACTCTACGACCATTTTCCTTGAATGGTTGTGTACCATCCTTATATAGTTTTAAAGCACCATAGGGATAAACTTTTGAAATTGTGAATAGACCATGCCATCTAAACCTAAACTTTTTAGGAAATAAGTGAAGCGTGGAGTTATATAGTAGCACTTGGTGACCTTTCTCAAATACCCTCTTCTCGATTTTTTTTTCGTGATACAGCCTCATCTTCTCCTTGTAAATTACTGAACTTTCATATTCCCGGAGTTGGAATTCATCCAGCTCATTGATGTTATTCAACTTTGACTTAGATGCATCCTTCCCCTCTAAATTGAGCTTCTTCAATGCCCATAGTGCCTTACATTAAAGCTCAATTGGTAAATGGAAAGCCTTTCCATACAAAAGCAGATAAGGTGAAGTGATAATGCTCAACTCACTCCCATGATTGAGGGGTGAGGCGGTCATTGTCAATAACCTAACTTGAGTTGGGGTCAAATCCACAAGGAGTGAATTATAAATTTCAAGTCTTATGAGTGCTCTAATTACTAAAAGGTTACCCAAATTCTAATAAACAAGACATGTAAAATAAAATAGGGGTAAATAGTTTGGAATTAGTTTGTAACGCTTTTTGATTAACAATACACAAATATGACACTTTTGATTTAAAATCAAGATTTGAGGAGATCTTGGGATTATGTCTACCTAAAAGAAAAAAACATGTGGGTTGATGATAGTTTAACATGAAACTTAGTCATTAACTAAAGGATAGGCTAGGTCGAAGATCATTGTGGATAATCTTTCAATAAAACCATCTTCTGAGTACCTAACAAATGTGCAATTTGTAATCACCCAAAACCTCAATCAAGCATCCCTATTTCAAAGATGATGCTTTTGACATGATTTACACTCTAATTACATTTATTTCTAAGATTGCAAAAGGTAGTAAACCACAATCTTAATTGTCTACCATTGCTTTATCCCCCTATAACCTTCTGTCAAGGATGTTATGGGTTACCTTATGTTCACTTTTATCCCTCTTTCAAGGATGATAAAGGGTTTTTAGAGTTTGGGGTTTTCACCCATCAAACCCATTTGGAGATTTCGGGTTTTCACCCATAAAATCCAACTCAGAAATTCAAGCAGTAGTGGAATCCATACTCAACAACTAAAACTCATGTAAACACAAAAACACCCACACATAATTACACTTTAGATCAACATAATACCAAGACTAAATTACTTAGCTACTCATGAATAAATTAAAGAGAGATATACCATAAGGATTATCCAAAGCATTCATTCTTAATAAAATTACTAAGAAATCAAGCCTCCCTAATTAGTTACATACTTTCCCAATTAGGATTTCATTCTTCCAATTCAAAAATGTCTATGAGGTAAACAATTACCAAAGAAGAAAAGGGTTTTTACCTATATGAGGTTTAGGATTCGTCTATGCAATTTTACAAAATTGCTCTGGGTCATATTCCCTCTACACCATGATAGCGTAGGTTTGACCGCGTCCGCGGCTATGTGACTACTATTGAGCTCCTCGATTGCATTATTCTAACTATCTTGACTGACCGCGATCATGTCCTGAGGACCGTGGTCATGGTAACTGAGGCTGAACTACTCCAGGTCTTCAGTTCATTCCTTTTGCTTCTATTTGATCCCTTTTTAGCTCCAATTCATATCTTTTCTCCTTCTCAACTATATACCTGCAAACTATGGTTATTAGTGTATTTAAATCATGATGATGTCTTATTTTCTTATACCAAACATGGTAGTGTACATAAATTTTTGGCATAAATGAGTGGTAAAATCATAACTCATCATCACCCCAACTTAAAACCTTATTTTTTCTTAAGCAACACCACTTTTTTCTATGAGAAAACTTCACATGTACGCCCACACTCTATTACCCAATGATCATGATGGCTCCAACTTGATTATTACCATAAAAAATTCTTCATACATGGGAAAAATTATTTCAACTGCACCCCTCAACATAAAATGAAATATTTGAAAGATGCATTAGACTTTAGAAAGTAGCCATGTAACAACTACTAACACTCTATAAATGACTTACTTGCTGACCACAACCATGTTATACTTCATTTTATCTCATTACGCAGAAGATGACAAAATCACCCAACTCAACCTATTCACATGCCTCCTCACAGGAAAAAAAATTTCACACACCTAGTTACCAATCATTCAACAAGGAATTTTAAGTTCAAACACTCTCTCTATTAAGAAATTCTCCATGTAAACAAGTACCATGCCATAGGCTTGTCTCTATTTTCAATCGCCACTATAATGACCATACTTGGTTGGGAATCAAAAAGAAAGTTTTGAGCTTGAAATGTAGGTTTAGGGTAAGGTAGGATATCAACTTAGGACAATAAGGCTAAACCCTCCTTGAACTTCTACAACGTACCCTCATCACTTTTTGCTATTGGGCTACTTCTTTTTCTTTACTATTTTGTCTACTTTCCCTTTTCTTGGTTTTTCCACTTTCCTATTTCTCTTCTTTTTTTGGTGTATAGATAATTCTTTTTTTTTCTTTGTGGTGTCGTTTCTTCCTTCTAATCAATCTTCTTTCATTTCTTAAGCTTGTAGTCACTTTCTTATGATTTGATGGCCCAACTACACCTTTTTTAATTTCCACCACCCCCAACTCAAGCTTTTACACTCAATTTGTATTCTTAAGTTCAAGGAGGGTAGGTTTCAAAAGAGGAAAAATAGGAAGGTCACGGCTTGTAATGTGTTTGCCAAAGACAAGTCCAAAGGGTGAAAGAGGGTGACTAGGGGTAACTCCTATGTATTGGTAGAATTTTTAGGCTAAATTGGGCTTCCAATGTCACAAGGTGGCCTATGATCATTTTACCAACCAAGCACAATCAAAATTTATCTTAGAAATACTAAAGGGGCAAGTTTTAAATGGTACAGGTATGCATGAGATGTAGACAAATAATATCACAAATATCACATGCAAATTTTTTCAAAGGGGTTCAATTATTCCTCCAACTCGAGACAAAGATGGAGTATTCACTATACTTTCAAAGTCACTTTTTGGAATCATAAAAAGAGGCAAAGTTTTGTTACAAGGTTGCTCACGTCCATGCCCATGAATTTTGCAAAATTTTCAGATGGAGGTGGTTATTTTTTTTTTGCATATACATCATGCATAATTTGATAATCATGGCAACAACCCAAGTTATTGTCTCACATTGTGGATCTAATATGGGCAAACCACCTACATTGATACTCAGACTTCACCAGTGGGTACAAATGCGATCCTAATTCATCAATTCCACAAGTACTCAAACTTCCCTTATATTTATGACCCTGATGCCATGGGTTCTCATACTTCCCCTACATCCATGGCTAAATACCCAACCACGACCTTTCCCTTTAAGAATGTCATCACTCAATCTATCATTGTTAAAAGCTTGTTGATTAAAACTAAACTAAAGTATCAAACTAAGAACAAAGTAACTAATCCATGAAAATATTCACACCAACATTGTTCCCAAATATTACAACCTAAATAAATAAAGAATCATACAAAAGAGCAGAAAAGTATGTAGAAATATCAATAATACGGGCCCAAATTGAATGAATAAGGAGACACCCCCAACTAAAAAGATAGTTGTGTCTCCATTGTATAAATAATCAAGGGTAAAAGAGATAACGGTGATCCCTGAAACTGCATCAAGGGCTTCTATCACTCTCCGATTCTGCATCATCATTATTCTCCTCAAGGTCGGACCATTTCTTCATGCAAAAACTTGAATGGGAGTGTGAGGAAAATTGGAGGGATGGGTGATTTAAATGGCTGAAGTAACCGCTACCATGGTGAAGTGACCACAATCTCAAACACACGGATGATAGAACTCACGCCTAGGGATCGAGACCACGGTAACTGAGGGAATTTCTACTCCCCTATTTTTCCCTGTTCAACACTTTTCTTAATTTACACAGATTTCACCCCTGTTCAGTTTTCAATGCAAATTTTTGCATACTTACCCCTTTTCAATCTCATCCCATGCACTCCTTAGTGTCACAAATGCATGAGTTATTCATATGCAAAAACTAATATTTATGCTGCAAACAAATAACAAAAAGGACATGAGCCACTTTCATGGTATTTGTGGGTTTCCACCCACATAGCTCCTTAGTTATCATCGTGGTACGACGTATTTCTCCTTCAATTCTCAAGGGGGTCCGCAAGTCTCCTCCCATTAACCTTTTCAGCTGCAATTAGTTTTGTGGCAACTTCTTTCATTTTTTTCTTAGACTCTTCTTCTTAACTTTGAGGTAACTCCTCCTTTGGTTGAGTTTTAGGCATCTTTCCATTGAAGTCCTCTTTCAAGTTCTCTTCCATTGTCTTTCCACTCCTAGTAACTATTGCTGAGACTTTAGCGGTATTATTAGGGTAGGTAGTTTTATCACTAGGGAGATCGCATCTAGGTTTAGCATTTAATCGTGTAAAGATTTGCTAAATTTGGGTCTCTTATTTCTTGAAAGAGGCGAAGTGAGAAACCACAGTTAGAGAGAGTTGGGAGAAGTCACCTTTCAACTCACAGACTATTTTGTTCATACCTTCCACTCTTTTCAAGATTCTTGCAAGGACGTCCTCTGTATTAAATTTGTTGGAGTCAATGGATCTTGACTCTTTTTTAGAAGCCCAATCATGGTGAGACACAAAGTGACAATAATCATGTTCCCAATCTCTCCAAACTTGATAACCATCCTAATTTATCCAACCTTGACTTTAACCTTGCCTTCGATAGGTCGGGTGAGAACCCCCCGAATAGTTTGGCAAATATCGAATCTCATCATCAAATTTTTTAATTTCCTCATATTTATTATAGGCTTTTGGTGCAACGATATTTACCATTTTCGTAGGTGAAACCATCACATACTTGGTTAGGAGGTCAAGTTAGGTCAAAACCTTTGTCATAGTCTCCTCTTGTCCCTTATCCTACTTTTGTTGTTCCTTACTAACCGTGGATTTGGCGGGAAAGATATTGGGGACTTTGATATCATAGGTATGCCATTCCTGATTGTGTTTACACACCACTCTCAATGATTTTGTAGCCTCTTGGAAGTGCTAGTTCAAGAAATAACTTTCTGCCATATTTTTTACCACGGTTTGGTTTAAAGGATCTAGTGCTCGGTAGAATACTTGGAGAAGTATCTTCCCTGAAATCAATTAGTTTGGTCATTTGGCTAACTTTCTGGTAAATCTCTCTCATACTTCATGAAGTGGCTACCAATTTCTTTGTTTAAAGTTTATGATCACATCTCTTATGTGACTTGGGGAGAGGGAAGTATTGATCAAGAAACACTGTTGTAAGCTCATTCCATGAAGTGATTGAAACCGTGGGAAGTTAATGGAGTCACAACAAGCCTAGAACATTAGTGAGAATGGAAAAACTCGAAACCAAAAGGCTTCTTGAGTAATGTGTGCAATGTTGAATGATGCACACACCTCCAAAAAATTCTTTAAGTGAAAATACGGGTCCTTGTAAGCTTGACCCTATGTAGCCCTTTAATTTGCAATAAGTGTAGTATGAAGCTAGTCACATGGAAGGTATTGTTCCCATGAGTTGGTGGGATACGTATTGCACCCATTTGATCTTATTATTTTGTTGTCCTTCTCCAGCAAGGGAAACATCAAATGAATCCATATGATTAGCGTATTCACTCATAGTTCCGTTTATGCTATGATCACCTAAAAGAAATTAAAAACAATAGTGAAAGTGAACTACACCACCTTGAATATACCCAAGTAAAAAGCACATTGTACAAGCAAAATCTATATTTCACTCCCCAACAACGGCACCATTTTGATAACGCTCAACTCACACTCATGTTTGAGGGTTCAAGCAGTCATTTTCAATAACCCAACTTGAGTTGGGTCGAATCCACAAGGAGCGAATTATAAATTTCAAGTCCTATGGTTTCTCTAATTACTAAAAGGTTACCCAAATTTCTAATAGACATGACATGTAAAATAAAATGTGGGGAAATAGTTTGGAATTGGTTTGTAATGATTTTTTATTAACAATACACGAATATGACACTTTTGATTTAAAATCAAGATTTGATGATGGTTTAACATGAAACTTAGTTGTTAACTAAAGTATAGGCTAGATCGAAGATCATTGTGGTTAATCTTTCAATAAAATCATAATGATTTCACCCATTGGCTCTTTCGAGCACCTTACAGATGTACAATTCTTAATCACCCAAAACCTCAATCAAGCATCCATATTTCTAGGATGATGCTCTTGACATGATTTACACTCCAATTATACTTATTTCTAAGATTGCAAAAGTTAGTAAACCATAGGCTTAATTATCTACCATTACCTTGTCCCCCTATAACCCTCTTTCAAGGATGTTATGGGTTACCTCATGTTTACCTTCATCCCTCTTTCAAGAATGATGAAGGGTTTCTAGAGTTTGGGGTTTTCACCCATCAAAACCATTTGGATATTTGGGGTTTTAACCACAAATTCCAACTCATAAATTCAAGAAATGGTGGAATCCATACTAAACAACTAAAACTCATACAAACACAACAACACTCAAACACAATTACATTTTAGTTCAACATAATCCCAACACTAATTTACTTAGCTACTCATGAAGAAAGTAAAGATAAATATTCCATAAGTATTATCCAAAGCATTCATTCTTCACAAAATTACTAAGAAATCAAGCCTCAAAAATTAGTTACACAGTTTACCAATTAGGGTCTCTTATTTCCAATTCAAATATGTCTGAGGTAACAAACACCCAAAGAAGAAAGGGTATTTTCCTATAAGATGTTTGGGATTTTTCTATGCATTTTTACAAAACTGCCTTGGGTAATATTGCCTCTACACTGTGATCATATAGGTTGGACTACGACCATGGCTATGCAACCATGGTTGCACTCCAAAATCACATTATGCTGACCATCTTAACTGACTGTGATTGTGGCCTGAGGATAGCGGTCATGGTAACTGAGGCTGAACTGCTCCAGGTCTCCAGCTGCACTTCTTTTGCTTCCATTTGATCCTTTTTTTGCTCCATTCCACATATTTTCACCTTTTCAACTATATACCTACAAAATATGGATATTAGTGTATTTAAATCATGATGATGTCTCATTTTCTTATACCAAAGATGGTAGTGTGTACTAATGTTTGGTGCAAATTAATGGTAAAATCACCACTTATTATGAAGCACCTACAGGGGTTTTGTACGTTGTACAGTAAGCCCATAATGCATCATCTAACTTCTTGGACCAATCATTCTTATTGGTATTAACAGTCTTTGCCAGTATGGACTTGACTTCTCTGTTGGATACTTTGACTCGTCCACTAGTCTTCAGATGATAAGGTGTTGCCACCTTGTGATTCACTCCATATTTGTCAAGCTGACTCTTGAATAGATAATTGCAAAAATGTGACCCTCCATCACTAATAATAGCACGTGGCTTACCAAATCTTCAAAATATATTCTTTCTCAAAAATATTGTGAAACTCATTGCTTCATTATTAGGAAGTACAATTGTTTCCACCCACTTCAAAACATTGCCAACAGCCACAAGTATGTATTGCAGGCTGCTCAAACTCACAAAAGGTCCCATAAAATCAGTACCCCATACATCAAAAACTTCTAATTCAAGAATGGGGGTCATAGGTAATTCATGTCCTCTAGAAATAGTACCTTGTCATTGGCATTAATTACAAGCAGTTGCATAGTCATGAGTATCTTTTTATATTTTCGACCAATAGTAGTCGCATTACAGGATATTATAAGCTGTGTGGACCCCTCTGTGATAACTTCCAACTGGCGATGAATGACAAGCCTCAAGTAGGATCATCATTTTCTCCTCAGGTATGCACCTATGAATGATTCCATCTATATAAATTTTGAAAAGATAAGGTTCATCCCAGTATCAATTTCTCACCTCATGCATGAATTTTGTCTTTGCTGATATAAAAGATCTTCTGGAACTATATCGCTAGTTAGGTAGTTTGAAAATTATGCAAACCATGAAAGAAAATCTTGGGAGACTCCTAATATATGCTCGTCCAAGAAACTATCATAAATCTCCACTCCAGTAGCAACCTTCTACATAGCTTCCTTCTCTAGTCTAGACAAGTGATCTGCAACTTGTGTATCTCTGCCCTTTCTATCATTATCTTCAAAGTCAAATTCTTAAAACAACAGCACCCATCAAATCAACCTAGGCTTTGTATCCTTCTTATCCGTTAGGTACTACAATACTATATGAAAAGTGTGTACTATCGCCTTGGTTCCAATCAAGTAAGATCTCAACTTTTCTAAGGCAAAAATCGCAGCCAATAACTCCTGCTCCATGATAGTATAATTCATTTGAGCCGGATTTAGTACCTTACTAGCATAGTAGATGGGATGAAGGATCTTTTCTTTTTGTTGGCCTAGTACAGCCCCTAAGTCCAATCCGCTAGCATCACACATAATTTCAAAGGGTTCAAACAAATCAGGAGACACAATGATTGGAGAAATCACCAACTTCTCTTTAAGGATTTCAAAATCTATCATACATGTATCATCAAAATTAAATTTTACCTCCTTCTCGAGAAACTTGCAAAGAGGACTTGCTATCTTTAAGAAATCCTTGATAAATCTTCTATAAAATCCTGCATGACCAAGAAAACTTCTAATCCCCTTCACAAAAATTGGATAAGGTAATTTCTCAATCACTTCAATCTTTTCTCAATCAACCTCTATGCCTCTCTTCAAAGTTTTGTGCCCAAGTAAAATTCCTTCTTTAACACTAAAATGGTACTTCTCCCAATTTACTACCAAGTTGCATTCTTCACCTCTTTGTAGAGCCTTTTCCAAGTGAATGAGACAGTTATCAAAGGAGTCACCCACCATCAAAAAATCATCCATAAAAAGGTCAATGGTGTCTTCGACTATATTAGAGAAAATAGACATAATACATCTCTAAAATGTGTTTGGGGTGTAGCATAGCCCAAATGGTATTCGTTAGAATACAAAGGTCCTATAAGGACATGTAAAATTGGTCTTCTCTTGATCCTATGGTGCAATATTAATCTGATTATAAGTTGAGTGCCCCTCAAGAAAATAATATCATCCTCTACCTGCTAACCTGTCTAACATCTGATCCAGGAACGGTATGGGAAAATGGTCCTTTTGAGTCCATGTATTCATCTTCCTATAGTCAATGCAAACTCTTCATCCTGTGACTGGTCTTATAGGCACCATTTCATTCTTCTGATTAGGCACAACATTTATTCCACCCTTCTTTGGAATGCATTGAACCGGGCTAACACATTTGCTGTCAGCAATGGGAAAAACCACACCAGCATCCAACCACTTGATTATCTCCTTCTTAACCACCTCTAATATAGAAGGATTAAGGCGGTGCTGGTGCTCAATAGATGAAGCACAATCTAGCTCAAGCTAAATTTTATGAGTATGTAAACCAGGTGGAATGCCCATAATATTTGCAATGGACCATCCTATGGCCCTCTTGAAATTTAATAAAACTAATAACAATTTTTCCAATTTTGACTATTTCAGGTCCGCTGCAATACTGACCGTCAAAGTATTATTGGCCCCCAAGAATGCATATTGCAAGTGAGATGGGAGAGCTTTCAACTCTAACACCAGTGGTTCCTCAATAGATGGGTGAGCGGGTGGAGTTGTTCTATTCTTTAAATCTAGATCAAGCTTCTTTGGTGCAAAATTGTAACTAGTACCATTCAATGCACCAATAATCTCCTCATATTCTTTTACGCCTGCAGAGTCAAAATTCATAATCACAGTTGCGAATACTTCAACACCTAGTATTTCTTCAATAGGAACAACTACATTAGAACCATCATCCCATAAAGTCACCGCATCAACATCATGGAATGAATCTGTTTCTTCATCATCCATATCAATCATAGATATCACCCTTAACTCATCAGGTTATTTCATAGATTTGTATATGTTTAATATCACCTATTTTTCATTGAATCTTAACATTAAATTTCCAAGCTCCATATTAATCAACATTCTACCTATAGCAAGAAAAGGTCTGCCAAGAATAATTGGGACTTGAAAGTTCACTTCACAATTTAAAAACAACAATGTTAGTAGGTAAAATAAAAGAAGCTACTTTTACTAGAACATCATAAAGGATACCGACTGGATTCTTCACACTTATGTTTGCCATGACTAGCCTTATGGTGGTGGGTTTTGGAGCATCCAACCCTAACTTATTGAACACTACAAATAGCATGAGGTTGGTACTAACACCTAAATCATACAAAGCACGCGTAAAGTGGAAAGTCCCAATGGTTCAAGGTATAGTGACTACACTAGGATCCTTTTTGTTCTCCACCAATGACCTAGTAGCTACAGCACTACAATGATAGACATTATCAACCGGCTCATAACTGACTGCTCTTTTCTTCATGATCAGGTCCTTTATAAACTATGCATATCCAGGCATCTGCTCTAATGCTTTAACCAAAAGTATGTTGACTGACATCTCTTTTAACATAGATAGAAATTTCTGATACTTACCCTCTTCTTATCTCTTTTGCAATCTCTGAGGATAAGGAGGAAGCATCCTTGGAATAGATTTTAACACAGGATCTGCATCCCTCTTATCTTCTATCTTCTTCTTGTTAATGCTTTCTACCTTAGCTGGATCATCATCATTCTGTTTCTGCTCATCAACAGTAGGTACATGTGGACTTGCAGTAACCTTACCGCTCCGAGTAGTAATGGAATGACATTGGCTGTCATTTTTGGTATTTACTACTATATTACATGGAAGAGTGTCAGGTTGTCTCTGATTTACTATAGCCGATATCTGCCCAAACTGTTAGTCCAATAGGATAATTATTGTGGTATGTGATTTAACTTTTTGATTGAGTCCAAACAGATCTTCTATGAGATCATTCAGAGAATTTTCTTAACTTTTTTGCCCTTTCACTAGCTTAGACAAGAGAGACTCAAATCTAGACTCTGTATCTCAGCTACATGGTGGAATGTATTTGTACTCTTCTCCTTATAATCATCCTTGCATTACCAATCACCATCTCTATCTCTTTCTCTATTGTTATAATAGTTTCGACCATGATTCCCTTGCCCTTGGGCTCAAAAATCAACCAATCTATGATCAGGATAGTTTGTCTTTTCTTAAGATGCAATCTTGAATGGTTTGGGTAAGGATCCTTGTGCTGCTATTGGATTAACTTTCTCATCATTTAATAAAGTGAACTATTTTGTGAGAAAACCAATATCAGTCCAAAGTTATGCTACCTCTTGTGAGACTATATCATTACCTGTTCCATATATGTTTGTCACTCCAATAGCATATGTACTACTACCCTAGTTAGAATCTCTAGTATGACATCCTCTATTGGAGACTGCAATACCATTAAGAAATTCTTATGGATCATCCCAATAAAGTCTCATAAATAAAACTCTAGAGATAGTATCTATCATGGATCTCAAATAATCACTTAATGATTTATAGAAGACTTTTGACAAATTAGATTCTATGATTCTGTGGTTTGGCACTAAGCTCAACTTCTTCTTAAATCAAAACCATGCCTCATACATCAATTCTGCAGGTAACTGTCTGAAATTATAAATTTCATCCTTCAGTTGTAACAACCGTGCAAGAGGGAAGAATCTGCTCAAAAACTATTTCTTTAACTAATTCCATGTTGTGATAGATCCTCTTGGTAGTTACCCTAACCATAGAAATGCTTTTCCAGATAGAGAAAGGGGAAACAACCTCAATCTCATTGCTTCATGGTCAACCCCTGGGAGGTTATAATTTGTGCAGATCCCAAGAATGTATATTCAGGACATCCTTAGCTGCTCCCAAAAATACACCTTTTATATTCAACATTTGGATCATAGCACTAGTAATATCAAACTTTACATTATGCGCTAATGCAAGAAGAATAATAGCTCCTATCTCAGCAGAGTCAACATAGCATGTGTCTTCATCGTCCTCATCATATGGATCTAAATATTGATATACTGGAATATATGGAACTCTTTCCCTCTTAACTTGATGATCAACAACCTGTCTCGGTCTAGCTAGTCTACCTCATTGTGATGTTTTGTCTTCAGCAGTCAATCTATCTTCTTTCGATTCTCTCTGTTCTTTCTTTAATAGTTGTTGTGTTTGAATGTCTGCAATATTTTGTGTGTCTAATAGATCATACGATATTGCCACATTTGGGTCCATAGAAGGGGGATCTCGCACCCCTTCATGAACTTGTCTTGACATACTTTTTAGTGTTTGAAGGATCCTTTTTGTCTCAAGATCAAAAGTGAGTAAGGGAATGACTCTACTCCTAGTGCTTGAAATACACCATTGTATGCCAAATCAAAAATAGAAAAGTAACAACTCAAGAACTTCACCAAGTCCAATTACTCCTCAAACCATATTCCTCAACAACGGCACCAAAATTTGATATTTCCCAAAACTACACCTCAATCAGAAGTATAATGCAGTCGATGAAAATATAATAACCCAACTAGGTTGGGGTCGATCCCACAGGGAAAACATGAGTATTTTCTTATTTTGATTTAATCCTTCAGCAGTGCAGGAAAGTAAATAGGGGGTTTTGTTATCAATATCAAAGAGTAACCAATTCCTGAGTGCTTTTAAGTTGTAATCAATCAGAGATGGATGCTAGGTTTGTGTTCCACCTGATGTCTAAACTCTGTAATTTTCTTGTGATCAACCCACTATTTTGTTGCTCAATATGCAAGGCCTACAAGCTATATATTATGAGCCACTTTTTGAGTGCAAAGATAAATATCACCCTTTGGTTTGCTTATCATCATCGAATGTCGCCTTGTTTCCCCTTTCTACAGCCCCAGTTCACTTGATCCTTCCTTATTGGACCAAGTGATAAGATGGAATGCAGGGACTATAAGTTGGAGGTAGATATCCCAAATTACTGTCATAATCTTTTTTTCCTAATCACAAGCTTTCTTGGTTATTGAAAGAATACGAATATAGGATTTTATCTCGAGATACTGTAGGTACTTGAAATCAGTTGTAATGAAGAAGAATTAGAATACATGCATAACCCTAGAACAGATGTGTCTCATACCTTTGCTATGTTGCTAATCTGTCAGGGCTCCCAAAACCCTATCTAAGGAGATTAACCACTCATGTTTGTTCTAGAAACCATGATTATCAATGAAGAACACATGAAATCAATCGCACAACAATAAGATGAATAAACTCTAAAGTCTTGAATTGAATAAAACCCTAAAATCTTAAGAACAATTGTAAAATATGTCAAAGTATATTGTAGAATGTAATAGAAGCTAACCTAATAAAAGTAGACCCTAGGGTTCTTATAGTATCTCAAAATAATAGTTAATTCCTATTGAAAATGGGAAAGGTAAAGTTAAGTCGGCAGTCGGTACGACTCGATCGTCACACGTATCCTCAACTTATGAGTCGTACCCTACCTTGTCGTAACCAGTCCAGCATCTAGTTTCCACACGGTTTCAAATCTCTTCTTAGTTTCAACTTCCAACTCTTTATACTTCTTACACTTTAATTCCTAGATAGTAGCTTGGAATCTATTATGCTTACGGCTTCAGTATACGACTCGTATCCTGCCTTATGGATGAGATACTTAAGTTATATCTTTATCAAATTTGGTTCTTTAATTTCTTTTTTGGTTTTATTATACTTAAAATTCAACATATGAATCATATTAGTTTGTTACGACATAAGTGTTAACTCTTATACTGATCAAAGTTGTTCTTTTTTAGGTCTTTTTATTCTCTTTTTATTCTAGTACTGTTGTTGACCTATTTTACCTACAATTCACACCAAAGAGCATCATATCTAGAAAAACACCCTAAGTTCATGCATAAATTCTTGGTTTTAAGCACTAAAAGTGTCGTGTTTCTATGCCACATCAGTTATCTTAGGATTATTTATCTATGTCATTATGTGTTTCTACTCACATGAGTGATTCTTTAAGTGTTGAATCTGGTTTATAGATCATGTGTTGTGTTTATTTGAGAGTTTGATACTCAGGCTAATTTTATTATTTTAGATATGGTGGAATTTGATATGATATTAGCCATAGACTTGTTATCCCACTATTATGTGGTCTTGGATTATTTTTCCAAGACCATTACCTTAGTCATGCTCGACATATCCACGGTTGTGTGGCAGGGAGCTATTAGTCATGGGTTGATGGGGATTATTGCTTATATTCGATCTAGGAGACTTATTTTGAGGGGTTGCGAGTCTTATCTCACTTATATTAATGATGTTAGAATGGAGATTATTTGTTTTACTCTGTTCTTATATTTCATAAGTTTTTTGATATTTTCCTTATTAATATACCTAGTCTTTATCCTGAGCAGGATATTGAGTTTTCTATTGATCTTTAGTTGGGGATCCAACCTATTTCTATGGAACTTAACCATATGGCTCCTACTAAGCTTAAGGATCTGAATTCTTACCTTTAGGATCTTCTAGGTAAGGTTTCCATTAGACTTGGTGTGTCATCTTGGGGATCTTCGATCTTTTTTGTGAATAAAAATGATGGTTCCTTATGTTTGTTTATTGACTAGAGGCAGCTTAATAAGGTGAGTAAGAAGAATTATTAACCAGTACCTTGCATTGATAATTTATTTAACCATCTCTAGGGAGCAGTAGTGTTCTCTAAGATTAACTTAAGGTCCAGTTACCATCAATTGAGAATTTGGGTTGAGGATATCCCAAAGATAGCCTTTAGGACCCATTGAATTCATAGTGATATCTTTTGGGTTGACCATTGCCCCAATTGCATTTATGGATTTGACAAACCATGTGTTTAGGCCTTATTTATATTCCTTTGTAATTGTGTTCATCAATGACATCCTTGTGTATTTGAGGATTAAAGAGGAGCATATGTAATATTTAAGTATTGTGCTCTAGACTTTGAGAGATATAGTCTTTTCCCATATTCTTTAAGTGTGAGTTTTGGCTCCATTTAATGATATGCATGGGACATGTGGTATCTAAGGATGGGATTATAGTAGACCTAGTAAGGATTTAGTCTATTCTTGATTGGGCTAGGCCTATATCTCTGTCTAAATTTCATAGCGGCATTGGTTTGGCTTGTTGTTATAGGCGATTCATTGAGGGTTTTTCTACTATTGCAGCACTATGACTAGATTGACTCAAAAAAATATTCCTTTCCGATGTATTAAGAAGTGTGAGTTGAGCTTTAGAAAGCTCAAGGGATTTCTCACTTCAGCTCCTATATTGGCTCTTCTTATTAAGGGAAAGGGACTTATCGTGTATTATGATACTTCTATTATTGGCTATGGGTTGTGCTCCGGTGCAGTAGAGTGGAGTTATTACATATGCATTGAGGCAGATAAAGGTGCACGAGCGCAACTACCCCACTCATGATTTTTAGTAGGCAATGGTAGTTTTTGTGCTTAAGATTTAGGGGCATTATCATTATTGCATACATTGTGAGAGGTTCATAGACCATCATAGTCTTTAGTATCTTATGACTTAGAGAGAGCTTAATTCTAGGATATGTAGATGGATGAAGTTGCTTAAGGATTCTGATATTTCTATTTTATATAATCGGAGCCTAAAAATATGGTGGATAACACCTTAAGCTAGAAGGCTATAAGTACGAGTAGTTTGGCTTCAATCTCAATTTCTTAGAGGTTATTAGCATGGGATATCTATTCCTTAGTGAACTTGATGATGTGAATAGATATTTTGGACCCCAAGAGGATTCTTGCTAGTGTTGAGGTAAGGTCTACGCTATTTGAGAAAATTGAGAGTTATCATTTTGAGGATATGAGACTTTGTATCCTCTATGATCAGGTGTAGAGTGATGATTCCAAGTGGGATACCATTGATTCTAAGGGTATTTTGAGAGTTGATGGCCATATTTGTGTTCCATGGATTGGAGATTTGATTTAGTCAATTTTACGTGAGGCTTACAGCTCCAGATATTCTTTTTACCCTATTACATTTTAGATGTAAAGAGATTTGAGGCAGTATTATTGGTAGAGTGGTATGCAGAGAGATATGGCAGACTTTGTAGCTCATTCCCTGTGTTGTTAGCAGGTGAAGGCTAAGCATAAGAGGCTTGGTGGATTAATTCAAAGGTTGCTTATTCCTAAGTAAAAGTAGGAGTGAATCATCATGGGTCTTATTACCAGTTTACCTCGCACTTGTCGTGGTTCCAATGGTATTTGAGTTATCATGGATCAGTTGACCAAATCAGAAAACTTCATTCCTATTTAGATTTTTTCAATGTCAAGAGGTTAGCCCTCGTCTATGTTCTGGAGATAGTCCATCTGCATGGTGTGCCTAATCTATCATTTTAGACCAGGTCTTAGTATTTATTACTAGCTTTTGGAGATATTTTTAGGTGAATTTGGGTACTCATGTGGATCTTAGCACAACCTTCTCTCCTCAGACTAACGGGCACTTAGAGCGGACTATTTAGGTTCTTGAGGATATGCTCCAAGCCTATTTTATGGATTTTAGAGGTCAGTAGGAGAAACACTTAGCTTTGGCAAAGCTTGAATATAATAATAGCTACCATTCAAACATTCAGATTGCACCATTTGAGGCTTTATTTATAGATAATATCATTCTCCAATTTGGTGGTTCAAGACCTCTGAGATTAGACTTATGGTACTTACTTACTTTAGGAGTCATTGTATAGAGTCAGGGTGATTCAGAATAGATTGATGGTAGCTCAGATAAGGCAGAAAGATTATGCATATGGTAGACTTTGCTCCTTTTGATTTTGAATTAATGATCGGCCACACATTTATGTATCTCTAATAAAAGGTTTGATAAGGTTTGGGGGAAAGAAAAGCTCAGCCCTAGATATATTTGACATTTTGATGTCCTTTCCACTATTGGTGAGGTGTCTTATGAATTAGTCTTACCCCCAAATTATGTTGTTTTTCATCCAATTTTCTATGTTTCTATCTTACGATGATACATTCAAGATACATCTCATATGCTCAAATTGGACTTAGTTCAGTTTGATGTGCAGTTGACCTTTGTGGAGGAGTCGTTGTTCATATTGGTTAGTGATGGCAATCGATTTCTCTCTAAAAAGATTCTAGTAGTTAAGGTACAGTTGAGACACTACGTAGTTGAGGAGGCTACTTAAGATATCAAGAACAAGATACGGACTCAGTATCCTCACCAGTTCGAGGCTTCAAGTACATCGAAACCCTTTACTTTCACAGATGGAAGTTCTTTTATTAATGGATATTATAATGACCATCTAGGTCATTTTCCACATTTATTTGTATTTTTACTATTAAAGCCTTCCTATAGCTTCCCTAAGTCATTTATGACTTGTTGGAGCTGACAATACTTTACCGGGCAGTTTGTTTGGTTGTTAGAGCTAATTCCCTGTTTTAAAGTCCTCATTGGATAAAATTGGCTATCGGGAAAAAACTTTAGTAAAACAACCTCATAGGAAAATTCTAAGAATTCCAATAGATCTAAAATGTCAATTTTAGTCTAGGTGCAGCCTTGGTTCAGGTCCCGAGGCTTTCGAACTCATTTCAAGCTATTGGCAAAAAGTTAAGAAAATGGCACTTGGGTATGGTTCCCACATTTTATCAAAATGACCTTGTATGGAAATTTTAACTACTCCATTAAGTCCAAAATTCCAAATTTTATAGGGTATCATAGCTCCTTTGCATATATAGGATTTTGGATAAATCCCAAGGGGTCGGCAGACGCTTATAAAAATTCTATGCCTCTAGCAAATGCATTTAGTTGGTGTGACCGCTAAAACAGCCCTTTGGACGCTTTAGTGGAGGGAGTGTTAGCGTCCTTTAGGTGATTTAAAGACCCTGCCAACTCAGTATATGTTGCTTTAGTGACAAGTTTGCCCCTAAAGTGCAAACCGCTTTAGTGCTAACTTATCAACTTTAGAACCTAATAGCAAAGTATGGGTTACACTTTAGCAGTACTTGGGATCTTTAGCACTAACTGTTAAAGTGGCACAGAGCCTGCTTCTGTTGCGCCAGGAGCATTATAGATTCCCTACTTAACCCTAAAACACGTGAAAACTTGGGAGAAATATTAATAGGAGATTTTGTGGTATTCGTAAGCTTGAATTTCTCATTTCTACTCTAAGTTCTTGGTAAGTTCTCATCAATTTCATTGTAAGTTCCTCAATTAATTATCAAAATCTCTAAAATATTGGTTTGTTGAATTTAGCAGCATTTGTGCTCGAAATTCACCTATTCTTGATAATAAATGCTACTATTGTAGCATTGATGACCAGATTGACCCAGAAAAAGGTTCCTTTCTAATGGTCTGAGGAGTGTGAGTTGAGATTTCATAAACTCAAAGAATTTCTCACTTTAGCTCCTATATTGCCTCTTCCTACATAGGGAAACGGATTCATCGTGTATTCTGATGCTTCTGATATTTATTTGTGGTGTGTTTTTATGCAACATTGTCAAGTTATTGCATAGGAATTGAGGTAGATGAAGGTGCATGAGTGCAACTACCCCACTCATGATTTGGAGTTGGTGGTAGTAGTTTTCGCACTTAAGATCTGGAGGTGTTATCTATATGGCGTGCATTGTAAGATCTACACTAATCATCATAGTCTGCAGCATCATATGACCCAAAGAGAGCTTAATTATAGGTAGTGTAGATGGATGGAGTTGCTTAAGGATTATGATATCACTATTCTATACCACTTGAACAAGGAAAATGAGATAGCGGATGCCTTGAGCCAAAAGGAGGTGAGTATGGATAGCTTGGCTTCTATCTTAGTTTCTCAGAGGTCGTTGGCATAGGACATCCAGTCCTTAGCCAACTTGATAGTGCGACTTGATATTTCTAACCCTAGGAGAAATTTTGCTAGTGTTGAGGCGAGTTCTACCTTATTTGACCAGATTTGGAGTCACCATTTAAAGGATATGACCTTTTATGTCATCCGCAATCAGGTGTTGAGTGGTGCGTCTAAGAGGGCTACCATAGATTCTGAGGGTATTCTAATATTTGATAACCTCATTTGTTTTTCTAAAGTTGGTGACTTTTTTTAGTTGATATTGTGTAAAGATCACAACTCCAGATATTCCATTCACCATGTACAGCTAAGATGTATAGGGATTTAAAGCAGCATTATTGGTGGACAGGCATGAAGAAAGAAGTACTAGACTTTGTAGATCATTTCCTATATAGTCAGTAGGTGAAGGTCGAGCATTAGAGGCCTGGTGGCTTGATTCAAAGA
The DNA here is from genome assembly GCA_030864215.1 of Capsicum pubescens. NCBI lineage: Eukaryota > Viridiplantae > Streptophyta > Magnoliopsida > Solanales > Solanaceae > Capsicum > Capsicum pubescens. Next base: position 185,657,250 of record CM061546.1, read on the forward strand.
TTTACCATTCTCAAGTTGAAGTGGGAGTGGATCACTTTGGACTTCGCTAGTGGGTTTCCTCATACCTCCCGTGGTACAGACGATATTTGGTTCATTATAGATTGGTTGAACAACTCGACACAATTCATTCCTATGATGTCCTTCATTACTAAAGAATAGTGCATATCTATGTTTGTGAGGTAGTTTTCCTGCAAGGAGTACCAATATCTATAATCTCAAATCAGGCCCCAATGTTTACTTGTATCTTTTGGAGAGCTTTTAAGGAGGATTTGGGCACTCAGGTGGATCTTAGCATAACTTTTTATCCTCGGACGGAAGGACAGCTTGAGTGAACTATTCAGGTGCTCGAAGATAAGAACCAAGCCTGTGATATGGATTTTAGAGGTCGGTGGGAGAAACACTTAGATTTGGTAGAGTTCGCATGTAATAAATAGCTACCATTCAAGTATTGAGATGGCACTATTTGAGCCATTATATGGTAGACATTGTCGATCTCCGATTGGATGGTTTGAGACCACTAAGATTAGACCATGTTGTACTAACATGCTTCAAGATAATTGTTGTTCATGTGAAATATTTATTTCTATGTAATTTGACTATTTTACCCCACCTCGGGGTTGGATTGTGGTATTTCTGGTGTGTGGGGATGATTGACTTGTTTCCTAATACATTTTGGTGTGATTTGTGTGAGATTATGGTTTTTGATGGTTTTAAAGTCTTATTAGTTGACTATGGTCAGCATCTTTTGATCCATGCATCAGACAACAAAATAGACTATGCTAGCAGATTCGAAACGCCAATTTTAGTTGGTGAAATAGTTGGTGGGGTTTTAAGGCTTTTATATCTCATTTCAACCCTCAGTTTAAAAGTTGTGAAATTAAGTTTTGAGGGTCAATTTTGTGAAAAAGACTTTCTTTCAAAAATCGTTTATCGCCATTGAGTCCAGAACATCAAATTTAGTAGGGTCGCATAGTTTGTTTGCGTACTCGAGATTCCTAATGAATCATGAGAGGTTCACAGAGACTTATAAGTCTTTAAGCCTCTAGTTTGTGCACCACTCGGCTGGTGCACTTTCTTAAGTGATGATTTGGACTCTTAAGAGGCATAACCTCATAGGAAAATTGTTGCCTAATAAACAACAGACTCACTTAAGTAATTGTCGCTTAAGCGATGGTCTAGTCTCTTAAGCGATACTCGCATGCCAGATGCCTATTACTTAAGAAACATCCTAGTTTCTTTCACGGTAAGCTGGTTTTATCTTAAGATACGTCTTGCCTCTTAAGCAATAGCTTCCTAAGCAATCCAATAGAGGCTTAGGCGAAGCCTGGGTGAATTATTTTCCCATTTTTTAGACTCCTACTCCATTTTGATACTTTGATCTTGGGATTCAAGTTTTTGAGCATTTTCTTTCATTCTTCATCTTGGGGAAGCTTCAAATCCCTATTATAATTATTTTCCTTTCATTTTTATCATTTTAATCTTGTTTAAACTCGAATTTAAAGGTGGAATTTGGGGGTTTTGGCCCAAAAGGCCAAAATTAGTATTTCTTTGATTCAAATCCCAATTTTAACCCATTTTCACTTGGGTTTTATACTATGAGTTTCTGTAATCTTAGGAAATATGTTTTTAGACTAGAATTCTAATTTTACCCTTTTTTCAAAACCCATTTTTGGGGTCCATTTTAACCCCAATTTAGAAGTGGGAAATATGGGTATTGTTGGATTTTTTTTATGCATAGATTATGTATTGGTGTGTTTTAGCTAATTTTAGGTCCATGCATGAGGTAAATAGCTGGGTGGTAAAAGCTTAATTATTCTAATTTTGACATTTGAGGTAGGGTATGGATTAACTTTCTTCAGACTGGGTTGGATAGTTACTAATAATATAAATGCATGTTATGGGTATGGGGTTGTATCTTGAAAATTGTGTTTAGGTCACTTATTTTTCCGTGAGGGTCCTATATGGATAATATTTGGTGGTTTTGACATTATTTGCTATGTGTGACTATGTTGGGTCTTGTATGATGTTGTTGGTTTCCTGTTGATATATGTATGCTTGATTGCACTCTTTTTTGTGGGAAAAGCCTAGATTTTTGGATTATTTATCATCAATGACATTGTTTTTTCATATTTCACTTAATGGTTATGAATTATATGGGATCATGGATGGTTGGTGGATTTGAGTGGATTTTTGTTAACATGGTTTGTATATTAGTTGGATATTGGATATTCTCATTTTGGTTGGTTGTGAGCATTTCATCCTCATATTATATTCATTCATGAAACATTGGTACCACCATGGAAATACTGGAAACACTGGCCTTTTTTTGACAAAAAATATGACATCTTTAAAAACCCTTTATCGATGTACCTGTTGAAAAGGATTTATGGATATTGGTATTGGCTATTGGTGTTATATAGGTTAACAATCCCCCATTGGTCCTACCTTAGGAGAACAGCTCGGTAGGTGTATATAGAGGTTGTGCGACGACCTCATCCATCATAATCTTCATTACATTCCATATATATTATGCTTATTTTGTGTTGTGTTTCTGATTTTTATGCGATATCTTTCCATTTGTATTCCTTTCCCCAACTTGTACCTAGTATATGCATATATTTGTGTTTCCTTATTGTATTTAGCATTTGTGATATGTATATATAGTAGAATTATTAGTGTAAACGGTGTGGCTACCGTTTGGGATATTTTCTGATTGCAAGTGGTTTGCTAATAGTTTGTGTTTATACGATTTATTTTCTACTTTACTCAGTCAGCCTACGATACCTACTGAGTAGATGTGGACTATACACAACCCTACTTTGCCCTTTTGGTGTCGATCCAAGTATGAGTGCGCCGCATAATAGTTTATTCAGGCGATACTTAGAGTCTATTTGAGGTATCAGTTGATCTATGCATCTGGAGTTGACCACTATAATTTTCTTATATGGACTATGTATTACTGTATTCAGAGACAAAGATTGTTCCTTTTTTGATATCCTATGTATATTTTGACTTCAAGTTGTATTCATTGGTTTTTTCACTATGACACCAGTTTTGGGATTTTGGTTTAGGATCTTGATTGTGTTTTCCCGCTATCATAATGTTTGTGTGGTTTAGCTTCTCTCTAAAAGCCTTGCCTTGGGTCTCTAATAATGATTTTCTTTTTATATTAGTTTAGGTGATAGGCTTACTTGTCAAGGCTTTCCGCGATAACTGTGATACAATCCAAATTGCCTCCAACTTTCTAGAGAGGATGCTTATGGGTCAAGAGAAACTTGATGACTTCTTGATGGATATCCAAAGGCATCCATTGGAAGATTACGATGATCAAGGAGGCTCAAGGGACGTTAGCAAAGGCAAAGGAGGGTAAAACGGGGCTAGAATATCCCCGAAAGAGGACATGCTCCCCATCCACTTTGGATGTGCATCCAACCCACCCTAGATCTGCTAGAGCAGGTCAAAACAGCCCACTATACCTTTGGGATGAGCCCCATCTGCTTAAGCATGTGCTTAATGGGCCTCTATGTTTATGTCTTTCCTAAATGGGTCACTTTTGGGGCCATATGATGTAATAACTTAGCCTAGACTATAAATAGGACTTCTTTTCATTTAGTAAGTAGTTATTGATGAATTATTAATGCAAGCTCTTATGAAAGTGTGAGGCATATATCATTTGGTAACAGAGTCGAGATGGATTTTGTTCCTACAAAGTCAATCTTGGGTTTGTTATCTTGAAAAATCCACAAAAAAAGAAGTGCCAAAATAAAAATCCCAAAAAAAGTCACTATTCATGTTTTTATCCCTAGTTCAACTTTTTGAATTTTTTATTTTGTATTTTTTTCTTGTGTTTCTAGTGTTAGATTCATGTTCTCTAACACTACAGGAGTCTAGGTTGCAAATTTGAGCCAAATCAAAGTAAAATTGAGTAAGATACCATTGTTGAGTGCTTGAACTTGAAGGAAGTGAAGAGGATCAAAAATTCTGGAAAAATTGGTTGAGAATTTGGGCAACATGATGTTGGAAATGAGTTTAGAACTTTAAAAAGTGCTTACGTTCAAAATCTCATCTCATGCCAAGCTTCGGTGAAAAAGTTAGTGTTCTTGGAGGAATTCAAATCTTCAAGCTGAAAGATTTATCAAAAGAGGGTGTTTGATCCAAAAAAAAAGGAAGAAAAGTCTGGAAAAAGTGTTTTTCCTAAATCATAAAATAAGATTCAAAAGGATATTCCACAAGAGAGTACAATGGGGGACCATTTAGCGGGCAAAAGGGCCATTTCAAGAGAGACGGGCGGGTAACCTGCCTTCCATCTGCGCCCAAGGTTCTCTTGATCTTCTCCAGTAGGTCCAACTCATACATAACAAGTAGTAAGTCCTAATTTGCATTCAACCTGCACCCCATATGCTGCAGCAACCCCCAACGCATCCCTCAAATGTAGAACACTCCAATTGAAAGCAAAGCATCCCCAAATGCATCCCAAACGGATTCCAACACTTCTCCAACATCAATTCAAGTTCTAAAACACATCTCAATACTTTAAGAACTCTGTTGCTCAAGGTTTGATTCTTATTTTCAATTTCATGATTCTTAAATCTCATCTTTTATTCTTAAACTACACATTAACTAATAACACATCCACAATTGGTACCAAGCATTCTCATTGGAGTATAAATGACTTATCAACGCTTACGAAGCCAATTGAGAGATAAACTAAAGGTGTGAACTTTGAGATCTTATGAGGTTGATTTCCTTAACTTTAACTTGTTTGTTGTTTTTGTTTTCATTTTTGTTTTATCATTTATTTTGTTAGGTACAATGGCATTGGAAGAAGATTACCCCAAGTGCTTCGGGAGGTATAAACTTGAAAGATATAATGGAGTCAATATTGAGTGTGAAACAAGATGTTAATGCTATGGATAGCCGATTAGGATCTCTTGAAGGGAGTGTGGCTAATATGGATTTAAGGATTGTAATACCCCGTATGTTCCCAAGCTAGGAAATGAATCAGTTCTCCTACATATGAAACCTCATATCCTTGATTCATATTTGAGTACATGATTTACAATGAATATCCTAGCGATAAGATAGCTTATGATGTGTTAATCATGCTCATGTGAGTCACTCAGAGTAAGGCAAGCTAATAGCTTTTCGATCTATCAAGTTTTAGTGTGTGATTCCATAAAAGTGACCTTTAAACGAGGATAACTTGATTTATATGTGACATTTTGGCAGATTTAGACCCACCAAATTGTAGATAATCGAATTATCTTTTCAACGATTCTAATTTTATAAAAATCCGACACCTGAGCAAGAAGTTATGGCCCTGCAAAGTAGGAGTATGACGCATAAACAATCACACATGGCTATTGGAACAAGTGTGCGACAGGTTGTGCGGTGCACACCCTCAAGTGTGCGATAGCATGTGTGACGCACACCTTAGCTTATGCGATAGGATATGAGGCGCATACCTTATCATGTGCGATGAGATGTGCGACGCACACTTATGATTTCAGTCACGAAAAACACTTAGTTTTTGAGTTATTTTGAGAATAATTAAGTCTTTTAACACTCCTTACACATCCCAATACTTAACCTCATGAAATTTATAGCTTCTAATCACATTAAAACCCTATTAACATCTTAAGTTAATTATCCAAGAGTACAAGAAGGAGAAAAACTACTAGGGTTGCATAATCAAGCTTGAAGGTCCAATTTTTTAACAATTTGATCGCCATTAAGGTATGCGTAGTGTTCATCCATGGACCCCTTTTGTTTGTGGAGTTCAAGAATCAATCTTTGATAACAAAATCATGAATTTTTTGTGGTGATATAATTGTATTCATGTTGTTGTTTGTGGTTTGTGTTATAGAGTGGGAATTTGATGAACTTCCAGGAAGATTGTGATCATATAGTTGGAACCCATGAATTTGGGTGGATTAAAGTGGTGTAAGTTTGTGAATACACCTATGCCTTAAAGAGTGAATGTAAGGTGTTTGATAAAATACCTAAGAGACTAAAAATCATGCATTATAGCTAAATTGTGACTAAGTGAAGGATTCATGATAGGCCTCTATGATTCAATGTCATCCATGTTGATAATGTGTCTAGTGAACACTGTTGGATTACTCATGAACAAGTCTAATGGAATTATGCTATGCTTACTTTCAAAACCCACTCATGTACAAGATGTAGAATACCCATGTACTTCATGAAATTCCCCAAGTTATGATATTATGGATTGTGGTTGTAATATGTAATGAGCATGATATTGAAAGCTATGCAAGTATATACATGTTGTATGAAATTTCCTTCCATGAAATAGATTGTTGAGAACCATGCTTAGTATGAAATCCCTTATTTGTGATATTGTGGATTATGGACTCTACTCTTATGATCAAGTCAGTCATGTGTGTTAGTTTCCTTCCATCGCATCCTGGGGGTACTTGTACTCGAAAAATATAGTTGTGTGCCTAGAGCCATGTCATGTTTTCATGATACTCTCAGTCAAGCCATGATCTATAGAAATCAGTCAGTTATGTGACTCAGGAAAACTCAGTAATCTCAGTAGTTCAGTATTCTCAGTAATCTCAGTGCTCAGTAACCTCAGTAATCACAATAAATCTCAGTAACTTCAGTACTCTTAATCAGTCCTCAGAACTCATTATATTCCATCCGTCATCGGAATCTAGTAAACTCAGTTTTAGCTCCGCTAAAAAATACCACTAGTATCAGTTCAGTTAATCAGTATCAGTTCAGCAAATTAGTTTAGTTAAGTTATTTAGTTCAGCCCAACTATTCAGTTCAGTGTCTTTCAGATGGGAGTAGGATTCAGCACCGAGCAAACCTAGGGATGGGGGCTCACCCATTAGAATAGGACTGAGATCCCTAGAAGTAATCCTTAAGTTCTAGAACTACGTTGCCAGCGTAGGTACGAGATGTCACCCATTAGATAGGACTGACATACTCAGGGGTCACCCGTTAGCACATTTATATGTATAGGACTGATCCCAAGAGTCACCCGCTAGATTAGGACTGACTCCACAGAAGATGTCTTTACTGGTGGAGTGGTACTGACACCCTTCCAGTCAGGGTAGAGATTGGACCAGTCAGCTTAGCTTGGGGAATGTCAGTTAGATGAACACATCCCACATTTTTAGTTACAGAATCAGGGCTTTCAGACACAGTCAACTCAGCTTAGTAGTACAGATTCAGTACTGTTAGATACAGTCAATGCTTATCATTGTAAATAGACTTCAAGATCACCCATTAGCTAGGACTGATCTCAACTATGATTAATTAGTATCAGAATTATTAGATTTAAAGATCACCCGCTAGATAGGACTGATCTCAGACTAAGTCAAATCATCCTTATTATCAGTATACTCATGATCACTCGCTAGATAGGACTGATCTAAGATTTAGTTACTCTAAATAGAACAGGACTCAGATAGTTTCATTAGAACTTAGACTGTCAGATGCAGTCACTCAGTATCGGTTATATCAATTAGTCCGATCATTACAGTTATATCATCTATATCAGTTGTCATAGCTCACGTTACCAGTATTCAGTTTAAGGACTGTTAGACACAGTTATTCAAACCAGTTCTTCATAATTTGAACTGTCAGAAATAGTCAATAATCTATTCAGTACCTTAATAATAGTAAAGTTATGTCGTCAGCATTCAGACTCAGTAGTCAGCATCATCACGAGTTTAGTTATAGTTGTTTATGCATGTATGTATTCTCACGTTCATATTAGTTAGCATTGTTCATGCATATAACCCTTTGCATTTAGCCTACCTCACTCGTATACTCAGTACATTCAGACGTAATAACGTATTTGCGCTATGGTGTTGTCTCTTATATTACACCATAGGTTTAGAGGAACGAGCTCCAGATCAGCAGTAGCATTCCAGTGTTCAGAGTTTGCAGTGAGTCCTTCTCATTCGAGGACGATATAATTATTGGTACATTTACTATTCAGTTTCTAGATGAAGTTAGTTGGATACATATTCCTTCAACTCGTTATTCAGTTCAGTTAGAGGCTTTCAGACTAGATGCCAGATTAGATATTCATATCTCATTATTTTCAGTATTTATGACTTGTTTTGGTATTGTTATACCTTTTTTAGACATTTTGTTATCAGACATTTATTCAGTTTGAACCTTATGGCCTTTCATGTTCATGTTTCCGCATTTTATGATATATTATGCAGTATATAGGTACAGATATCAATCATGGGTTAGCTTGTGGTCCTTCGGGGTCATGAGCACCGTGTAGCATTCTGGTTTAGAAAATTGGGGTGTTACAGGATGGACTCCATGACTCAAAAAATGAAAGCCATGGAAAGATCACTCTCAAGGGGGATGGATACTATGGAAATTCATCTAGATTTCACCCACTCAAATCCTCAAAACTATCATGCTTCCTCTAGTGGACATGATCTCAACACCTCCACTACTATAAATTTTGAAAAATTTTACGAAATACTTAATCCTCCGAGGCAAATACATGAGCCCATCATCCAAGTCACTACTTAACCAAATAACTAAAATCTCATTCGTCCACTACAACCCTAATTTAGTCAAGCCCGTCAAGGAGCTCAATAATACCAAGAACCCCACTTCCAAATACCCTAAGAACTACTTAAAGCCCCACTTAACCAAGACCAACCACCTCAAATCCCAGCTAACCACAGTCAACTAATCCAAATTAAGAATAAGGAAGGTGAGAAATAATATGGAAGAGGTGAAGAGTTAGATGAAGTATCTCTCTTTGTGGAATTTGTAAGAACTAGAAGAGAAGTTCATGAGGGAGAACACAGAGAATGAGGAGGAAGAACTGGTATGATTCCACGTGGAATAGGAAACTTGGGAAACCATCCCAGAGTTTAAAAAGATCATCAATGGGATGAAGTGGGTAACATGGGTCTAGACATAGGTCTTAACTCAATTAAGATCACTATTCTTAAATTCAAAGGAACTAGTGATCCATTAATCTAACTTGATTAGGAAATATAATGCAATAGGATCTTCCAACTCAATGAGTTAACCAAACACAAAAAAGTCGCCCATGTAATCGCACAACTTGGAGTGTATGCTTCTACTTGTTGGGAGACTAAAATGGTGCAAAGAGAAAGAAATGGTAATCCCAACCTTCCAGATTAGGATGAATTGAAGGCACTCATGGGAGAGAGGAATGTGACAAAAAGGTTTAAGCAGTAGTAATTAATAAGGCTCTACAATACAAAACAAAGAGGTAGAGGTGTGGAAGACTATTATGAGGAGTTTCAAAACATGATCCTTCATCTTGAGATTGTTGAACCCCAAAATAATTGTATGGATCAATTCAAAGGAGGATTAGATTATGAAGTTGCTTCTTAACTAGTTTTCCACAAGTATGATCGGATAGATGATCTTGTTGAAGTGGCCATTGAGGTTGAAAGGAACAATAATGCAAAAATGTCCTTCAATAAAGGTATAATTCTTCTACTTCCTCCGGATGGAACAAGAACAAAGATTTCAACAAGTCCTTAGAGAAGAAGCCCATTGGAAAGGCAAAACAAAGTTTCCCTAAGGAATAAAGGTAATCCATCTTCTAATCCCAATTCTGAAGGTATTGTTTGCTTTAATATCAAGGATTGGATCATAAGGCTAGTGAATGCCCCAATCGAAGGAACATAGTGTTGGTAGATTGTAATCCTTGCATTGTTGGAGATATGGTGACGAAAAATGATAGTGGTCAGGAAAAACCTCAAGAGGATGATGACCTTGGAAGTAAAAGAGAACTAGTTGAAATTGAAGGGGACTTTAATGTACCTTGTGGATTGATGATGATAGTTCCTAATGAAGATGTTTAGCCTAAAAATGAGAGGTCATAAATCTAAACCTCGTGATGATAAGGGATATGAATGGTGACTATGAGTAGCTTTGGGATCAACAAGGAGAGCTTAGTGACAAACCCCAAGCCCTTGTTATTCACTAGTATTTTTCCAACTTCCAAGTTGATGCATAAGAGAACAAGTCCACGTGGTGCAAGCTTAGAAGGAAAGAGAGTAAGTTCAAGGCTTAGATCCAAAGGTATGTACCTATCCCCTCTTATTTCTAGCTTTCCTTAGAATTATGACGACACTTACCCTAAGGTAGAAAATGTTATAAAGATATTTGATTTAAAACCCTACCTAGATGGTATTGATGTCTTTTGGAATGACTTGAATGTGCATAAAATATGTGGCCTCCCCAACCCGTATGGCAAATCTATTTGTTGTTCTGTGAAGAGTCTATGGTTCCCACTTGATAAATAACTCTTGTTTATTTTCATGATTACGTGGACACACAAGTGAGATCTTTCTTGGAAAGTTGTTCACGTGAAAGGAATGTGAGGTGCTTAGTTGTTTGTTATTACCTTCTGTGATCTTATTCTTGGTAGCACCTTAAGTAGTCATAGATCTTGTCATTTAATTTTCTTCATTTGTGAGCATAACCATGTTTGTACTAAGTATCTCTTATGTGTAAACATGGTTTCGTGTGAAAGAAAGAGTAATCTACACCTTAATGTCTTCTTGATTCTACCCTAAGTTGTTCCAACATGTGATGATTTTCTTGGTAACATTATTAATGGAACTAACTTAGGAGTATTTGTTAATGCTTATCATAGCCAACTCCTTTGCACACTAAATGTTGACTTCTCTTTTATTGTCTTGAAGGATATTTGGTTATATATGAAATGGGTGTCCCCTTGGCCTGGATATTTTGATTTTAACCCTTGTGCTAACCCTCGTGCCATGAGAAAATATTGGTTGTGTTTTCTTCTCTTGTGTTTAAAGGTTGTAAATTTGAGGATGAATCTTCTTCAAGAATGAGAGAATGACATAATCCAACAGGCCTCCAGATTTCTAGAGAGGATGCTTATGGGTCCAAAAACACCTGATGACTTCTTGATGGCTACCAAAAGGCATCCATTTGGATGATTATGATGATCAAGGAGGCTCAAGGGACATTATAAATGCCAGGGGAAGGTAAAATGGGGCTAGAAAGTCCTCAAAAGAGGACATGCACCCCATCCACTTTGGAGGTGCACCCAACCCACTCTAGATCCTCCTGAACTGGTCAAAACATCCAATTATACCCTTGGGATGCACCCCATATTCTCGAGCACGTGCTTAATGGGCATTTATGTTTTTTGTCTTTCCTAAATGGGTCACTTTTTGGCCCATATAATGTAATAACTTAGCCTAGACTATAAATATGAGTTATTTTCATTTAGTAAGTAGTTATTATTAAATGATAAATGTAAACACTTGTGAAATTGTGAGGCATATATCAAAGTGCCATCATTACTCTTAGTTTCTGGGTCTTGACAGAAGGCTTATGCAAATTGTAGGGTTTGTTCCTTGAGATTTGGAGATAGAGATCGGATAGTCCTTTGATTTCATGACCTGAGACCACATCCTAGTCATAACACAATTCTTAAAACCACAAGTGATCCCAAGCTTACCTATGATACTAGCGTAATGTTTGAGCTACTGATTAAAAGATATATAAAAGCTAAATTGGCTGAGCAGAAACATAATAATGAGAAAAGTTGTTTAAATACATTCATTATTGGAAAGTTTATTTACAACATTTGTATTCTTAAAAGAAAAATAATTGATTACTATAACTCTAACTGACTATTTATAAAGCCTCTACTAATACTAACTATAGGTAGTCAGGACATAACCCCAACTATCAAAAATCAATACACACTAATAACAAAATAAAGTACAAGAACTACAACTAAGTTGAGTCCTAAAAATAAAAGAACTCATCAAATGTTGGCTAAATTCTATGCTCTACCTGATTATGATTTGAGAGTAAGCACCTGAATCTACATAACATCAAAAATATAGGTAGAAGAGGTATGTGATTAGTACTTTGGAATGTATTAAGTTGTGAGATATGAACTAGTTATGAAAAAAATTAAAACATGCTTTAAAACTAAGTACATAAGCCATTTGCTGAAATATGCATTTAAAACATACATGTCCATAAAAGTTGTCAGAGTAAGTGAAATTTCTAAATCACAAGTTAAAACATTTTTGTAAACTGGGAAGCAGTAGAAGCATGACTAATATATTTAGTCTCAAGTTACGGCTGAATATGTTGTAAAACTATACTAAGGGTCATGTATGAATACTGGGTCTGAAATTGCAGGATGTGAACTGATTCAATGACCAAGTATAAACATGTACTGAATGAAACTGAATAAATGAATATCGGTTCATGCGTAATTTGAAGTTGAAACATATATTGGGAACTATGGGAGCTAAAAATAACTGCATACCCCAATCTGAGCAAATCGGGGTACAACCTATAACCCCAGTTGGAAGGGTGCTAGTACCTTGTCACGGGTACCCATACTAGCTGGTGTGGATCCACTAAATTGATTTCCCAAAGGACTAGGGTGTCAGTCCTCAACTGGTGTGTGACCCCTCATAACCTACGATGGTACCTTAGTTTTTAAACTTAGGGACTTCTACTAAAGGTCTCAGTCCTCAACTGATGGGTAAGCCATCATCCATGCATTCACTCAGTGATAAGTTCTACTCCCAATTGAATGATACTGAAAAATGTATAGCTCATCATAATTACATTCCAAAATTATCCAAAATGGATAATCTGAAGTTCTCAAGAATGTATAGTGATATATACATCAACCCCTAGGTATTGGGTATTCATATCCCATCACTCTGAATAATGTGACTAAATAGTAGAAATTCTATGATCTAAATATAATAGAAAATTTCATAGCAAGTCTACAATCATTAATCACCAACATACCAAGGGTTCATATTTTAATTATGCAAAAATGCTAAATTGTATTAGAAAACATGGTATGTCGACTAATATGGATTGAAATCCACAAAATCATGATCAAGAGTACTTAATAGTCTTAAAAGTGATAAATTTCATATAGGTTGATAATATGGGCATGAGTATTAAAGTATATCCTCATTGAATACTGACATACCTGATTACTTTCGATTCTTGAATTGAAGGTTTGAGGATTAGAACTTGGAGATGAAGAACCCTAATTTCTTGCTTTGGAGGAATGGAAAATTGCTTATTTCTTGAATTATTCATGTGTTGCATTGAGAATTAGGGATTTGGTATTATTTAGGCTTTATATTCAACCTTAAAATAGCTTAAAATATGTAGTTTTGGGGTTAAGAGAGTGGAAAGAAACCAAAGCACACCTTAAAATAGTCTGGAAAACTCTTGAAAACAGTCCCGATAACTCTGGAAATTACTCATTATGTCTGGCCATGATTCATTTCTTGAGTCATAGTTAGAGGACCCAAATTTGGTCCCTCCTTCCATGGAAACGACTCCCCCTGACGACCCGTTTTGTCTGATGAGTTGTTGTCCCTGGCAGCTTTGACAGTGCTTCAGTAATTTGGCCACAACATTTTACTCCAATATCAGATTAAGGCAAAATTTATGGAATTTGAAAGATAATACAATTATCTATATGATGGTGGGTTTTGAGCTTAAAAATTCTTAGAAATACAAAAATTATGCCTTTTTGAAGATGACTATAGTTATATTATTCCCGATAATTCAATCGCTAAGGTATGTTTTACTCGTCTTTAGGATAGGAGATATTTGTGACCTTAATATGTATCTGAATCACTAATAAAACTACCAAAACATGATTTTTGATTTTTCATATACTTGAACCATGGTTATAATATTGTCTAGGATTTTGGGGGTGTTATATATCTCTCCCTTGAGATCATTCATCCTTGAATAAAGACTGGATTGGCTGAAAGGACAGGAAAAGAACTATAATACCTGACATAGAAATCAAAGAGCTAAAAATGGACATGATGATTAAATTTCCAACTAAACCTTTGAAAAATAGGGAACTTACTAGTACTGTCTGGCTGAATTCTGAAGTTGGATAACAAACTAAATCTAAATATCTTTTATGGTTGGGATTGATTTAGACTAGGAGTAAGGACTCAAATGAATTTACAATTAGAATGAATGTAAATAAATAACCTCATGGAATAGGCATATTCATGAAACTTTGGATAGTAAGACTAGATGAAAAGATTGAAAAGTATAGGAGCTTATATGTTTGATTGTTAAATTGAATTATTGGCAATATAGATTGACTCATACTAAAAGTTTATAACTTAACTGAAGTATTCCTGGCACAAACGGATATTTAGAACTGTAAAGCGATATATAATAACATGACATTTCTAAGAGTCTCTAGGAAAGGCATATTTGTTACCTTCAACACTCCTTGTCAGAAATTCTAATAGCATTAGGGAGAAAAGAATTTTGGAAATGATCTGAGTGAGATATCTAAATAAGGATTATAACATGGTTTGAGTATCTAAGTCTTCTAGTCTAAGATCATAGAATAGGAAGGACTTAGAGTTGAACATGAGACATCTTTGTTCTAAAGCTACCTATTATGAAACAAGAGTATCTTAGGTCAAAACTAAGGATAGGAACACTATGATTTTAGAAAAAATACTGAAAAACTTCTAACTTAGCAATATTTCTCATCCATGATTCCTTCCTACGAAAATACAACCCTTAGCTAGCTGAAACTTCTAACTTTCTTATGGGTAAACTACATATGACTACTAAAAGTTATGTCTAGCCTAACTGAATGCTCTCACTCTATCTAATATTAACTCTAAGATACAAGGCTCCACCACTTAAAGGACTACACTAGTCTTAACCATGAAAATACTACATTCTATATTCACTTGGAGCTACTACCCTCAAAGATACACTTCTTCTTGCAACCTCAAAAAATTAACTTAAGCACTAGTCGAAGAGTCACTAACCACTATAAGTCATCATCTGAAGGTATATCAACAAATAATTCAATCCTATTACTCAAATGCCAACAACATCAATATCAAAGCATAAGAAGTGTCACTGAAGAACTAAAACATGAGGGTCTGGTATATGAAGGACACTGTGAAATCTTGACTTAAGGATTTTCATAAATTCATCACATAATTGAGGCCTAAGGAGTAAATATAATTGGAATAAACTCATTCAAGAGATATGATCTAAGAGCATATAGGACGTAGTGTGTTCTCACTAGTCACTAAGAATATATCATAAGTACCTGAAACTAAACATTCTATAAAACATGAGTACTTGAGTTATGAGTTGTTTAACTTAGACTGGAATTCATAAATTAATGGAATATGAGTCATACTTTGTAACGTCCCAAATCTGGTACCCAGAACGCTACACAGTGCTCATGACCCCGAAGGACCACAAGCTAACCCGTGACTAAAATTTGTACTTGAATACTGTATAACATCATGTAAAATGCGGAAATAATGAACTAAAACATGCCATAAGGTTTAAAATGGATAAAACATAATATCTAAGAGTACGATATATCAATACCAAAACATGAACTGAAATAAACTGTCTGAACATATTGTAGTTTGAAAAGCCTCTAACTAACTAAACTGTCTGAATAAGGAATTGATGGGACATGTCCCCACCAAACTGCATCTACTAAAAGCTAAACTGAATTAATAAAATAAATAATAATATTGTCCTCGAATGATGAGGACTCACTGCTAAATCTGGCTGCTAAAATTCAAAGTGCTACTGATGCTCTGAAACTCGTGCTTCTTGACCTATGATATAAAACACCATAGCGCAAATGCGTCAGTATGATTGAATAGACAGGTATGCATGTAAGGTAGGCTGAATATTGAGGGTTCAAATGCATTAACAATGCTAACTGACTATATAACATAAACATGAGAATACATGCATGAATAAATGATTGTAACTGAATTTGTGATGATACTGACTACTGAGTCTGAAAACTGATAACATGAGTTACTAATAACTGATACTGAGTGACTGTATTTGACAATCTAGGTTCTGATGGAACCATCTAAGCTCCATACTATTCTAAGTTGATTATATTTGACAGTCCTAAATTCTATAGAACTATCTGAGTTCTATTACTGAGACTGAGACTAAAACTGTAACTGTGGGAAGTAGTCATCTAACCAACATGCCCCAAATAAAGCAATATAGATAAGTTGGGGTCCAATCTGTAACCCCAATTATAAGGGTGTCAATACAGCACCACCAGTAAGGACAAGCTTTGAGTGACCCTCAACTGGAAGGTACTCAAATAATAACGATAGGAACCCTTAACTGGTAGGTAATCCACCTCATCAACCCTCAACTGGCAGGTTAGATGTCTCAATCTATGCTATCTACATAGTTCTGCAATGCAAGGATTGCTTCTAAGAATCACACCTTCTACAGGCAGGTGAGTTCCCATCCTTGGGTTCACTCGGTGCTAAATGCTACTCCCATCTGAATAGACACTGAACATGATTAACTAAGCTAAACTGGACTGAGTTAACTAAGTTCCGTTGACTTGTGAAATATTACTACTGATTACTGAATTACTGAGCTTTCCTGAGTCACATGACTGACTGAGTTCTATTGACCATGGCTTGACTGAGAGTATCATGAAAACATGACACTGGATCTAGGCACACAGCTAAGTTGTCGGGTACAAGTACACCCAAGTTTCGATATAAGGAAACTGACAAGGCATGATGTTCTTGAATACATAACCAATATCAACAATCCACAATATAATAAGTTGGTGATTTCATGAAGCACATGGTTATCATAAACTTGTACATGGTAGGAATTCATATAATAAGTATCATAATTTCATAATCTAATATCATGAGCATTCAATCAAACATCTACATTGCACATCAATACCATGGGAGTCATTTGAACATAAGGGTAAGACATGCATTTATCATATGGGTGACAATTGAGCTATATACACAATTTTTATCCTCTTAGGCAGTTTATCAAACACCTTACATGCACAACTTAGGGAATAGGTGAAATCATCAAATTACACATTATGAACAACTCCATTAATGGATTTCAACTTGCATGCTAATGTAGTTTCATGAAAAACACGTAAAGATTCCAACTTGGGAATCGTACAACAAGATAAACATGGTTACAAAACAACCCACAACATAAACATCATGATTTATAATTTGAAATAGGGTTCTTAAGCTTTATGGCTGAAAGGAATTCATAAATCAACACTATGCATACCATGGATGGAAGATTCTTGAAAATAAATGGTAAAATTCTTAAAATTAGATCCTCAATTGGAAACCCTAAGCTTGTTCTTGATGGATTTGAGAGAGAAACCACTATAATTTGGGTGAAATAGGGCTGAATTATGTATTTGTGACTTATATAGGGGTGGGAAATTGACCCTTTTTCCCTTGAGGATGCGGTCATTTAATGACTAAAAACTGGATATCGACGCTACAAGCGATGTGGTGCGTTGATGGTTGTGATGTGATACTCGACGCGTTACGCCATAATCATGTTGAGCCTCAAAAGTTTTGGCTCTGGCTACCTGCACAAATGTTGACCAATGAGATTAGTGACGCGATGCGCTAAGATCGTTGGTCCACTTTTTTGGGACTTCGAACATGATCTAAATATGTTCCAAAAAATCCAAAACTTGTCTGGGAACACCTATTGACATTCCTGATCATGAATTAATAAAAATAAGGGACATTTAAGGACATTAAGATGGCAAGATAAGATTTCCAACTTTTGAGCAAAATTAGATTGCAAATTTTTGAAGGCCAAAATAGGCTAAGTCTGGGAACTTGGTTTGAATTTTCTATGTATAGGACCCCTTGACAAGCTTAAAGGACTGAATAAATCTCAGAAGTTTTGTGGGGTCTTACAATATCTCCCCCTTGAGAACATTCATCCTCGAATAAGACTAACTGAGAGGGGAGAAGAGATAAACTAACGTACATACTGAATATGAGCAACTGAAACATGATTTCATGACTGACACTACTAATAACTGAATACACCATACTGAGCATGCATATCTGATGCATGTGTAACTGATTCATAAATGTATGACTGAGTGTTATGATGAACTGAGTTTCTCACAATGAGAATGCATATCTGATGCATAATTATAAGACTAAACTAATACATGATTGCATGACTGAATATGCAATGGTATTTAATACCAAGTTTATGATGGAATTCTGAGCATGAACTTGATATCAAGTTGTAACTGAAATCTGAACATGAAACTTAAAAGCTTAAGGAGAACTGTTACCTTGAGCTAGATTTGACTTAGCGAAGAATAGGTAAGGGTACTTGGTTCGCATATATGCTTCTGCTTCCCAAGTAGCTCCCTCAACGGACTGATTCCGCCAAAGAACTTTGACTAGAGGGACTTCTTTGTTCCTCAGTCTACGAGTCTGATAGTCAAGAATTTCGATTAGAATCTCTTCATAAGAGAGGCCATTCTGAACATCTATGATCTGAATAGGGACTACAACTGCTAGATCACCTATGTACTTCTTGAAGAAAGAGACATGGAAGACTATATAAAATGTGGCTAGATCTGAAGGCAATTTGAGTTCATAAGCTACCTTGCTGAAGCGACTGAGAATTTTGAAAGGACCGACATATTGGGGACTGAGCTTTCTCTTCTTGCCAAACCGTTTCACTCCCTTCATGGGAGAGATCTTTAAATAAACATAATCACCAATCTTGAACTTGAGATCCTTTCTACGCATATCTGCATAAGACTTCTGTTGGCTCTGGGCAGCCCAGAGTCTTTCTAACTTCAGGCCCTAGGACTGCGGCCTCACTAACTTTGAACCAACCGATTGGAGATCTACAGTTCCTACCATAGAGAGCTTCTATTGGAGCCATCCAAATACTGGAATGATAGTTGTTGTTATATGAAAACTCAATCAAAGGCAAGGGGTTATCCCAACTACCCTTGAAATCAATTGCACACACCCTTAGCATATCTTTTAAAGTCTTTATGGTCCTTTCTGCTTGACCATCAGTGTGAGGATGGAAGGTTGTACTGAGATGAAATTGGGTACCAAGACCCTTTTAGAATGCTTTCCAGAAATAAGAGGTGAACTGGGTACCTCTGTCTGAGATAATAGATAATGGAACACCGTGTAACCTGATAAACTCTCTGATGTAGAGTTTGTCCTAATCCTCGGCCGAATAAGAGGTATAGACTGGAATAAAATGAGCTGATTTGGTCATCCTGTCTACTATGACCCAAACTGAATTATACTGATGACGAGTACAAGGAAAACCTATCATGAAGTCCATGTTCACTTTTTCTCACTTCCAAGTAGGAATATTGAATTCCTACGTGGACCCACTAGGTTTCTAATGCTCTATCTTAACCTACTGACATGTAGAGCACTTAGCCACAAACTTTGCAACATCTATCATCATCCCACTCCACCAATAGATCTCCCATAAGTCGCGGTACATCTTAGTGGCCGCTGGATGAATAGAGTAGTGCGCACCATGCACTTCTGCAAGAACTCTTTGCCTCAAGTCATCTACACCTAGCACACAGAGATGACCCTGACAATGCAAAACATCATCTCCCCCTTGGGATAAAACCTCTACTTTCTGATCCTTGACTGACTCTTTCAACTTGACAAGACTGGGATCTCTATGCTAATTTTCTTTCACCTCCGAAACAAGAGATGATTTTGAACTACTCTGAACCCATATATTACCCTCTGCTGAATCAACTAGGCGGATACCTAGTCAGGAAAGCTGATGAACTTCTTGAGCTATCTTCTTCTTACTGCCATCAACATGAGCAACACTACCCATAGACAGTCTACTGAGAGCATCGGCCATTATATTGGCCTTGCTCAGATGATAAAGGACACTAATGTTGTAATCTTTCAAGAGCTCTAACAACCTTCTCTGACAAATATTGAGATCTTTCTGAGAAAAAAAACATACCGAAGGCTCTTATGATCTGTGAACATATCTACGTCTGCTAACTCAAATCATGAGTCAGATAATTCTTCTCATGGGGTTTAAGTTTTTTGGATGTGTAGGCTATGACCTAACTAAGGTGCATGAGGACACAACCCAAACCTACTCTGGAGGCATCACTGTACACCACAAAACCATCTGAACCATCGCGAAGAGCTAAGACTTGAGCTAAGATGAGTCGAGTCTTCAACTCCTGAATACTCTTCTCGCAAGGATCTGACCATTGAAACTTAACTTTCTTCTGAGTGGATCTGTACATAGGGATGCAATAGAAAAGAATCCCTTAACAAATCATTTGTAATAGCAAGCCAAACCCAAGAAACTCCTGAAAATTGATGGAGAGATAGATTTGGGCCAGTTTCTTACTACTTTGGTGTTTTGAGGATCAACCCTAATGCCATCACCAGAAATGATATGACCAAGGAATATTACTTACCTTAGCCAAAATTCGCACTTACTGAGTTTGGCGAACAACTGATGATCTTAGAGAGTCTGAAGCACAATTCTGAGATGGTTTGCAGGATCACGCTCACTGCGGGAATAGAGGATATCATCTATGAAGACTATGATGAACATGTCCAAGTACTTCTTGATCATACGGTTCATCAAGTCTATGAAAGTTGTTGGGCCATTGGTAAGACCAATGGACATAACTAGGAATTTGAATTGACCATACCGTGTATGGAAGGCTATTTTTGGAATGTCACATCTCTGACTCTGAGCTAATGAAAGCCTGATCTGAGGTCTATCTTAGAGAAATAGCTGGCAATCTGAAGTTGGTCAAACAAGTCATCGATTCTAGGAAATGGATACTTGTTCTTGATCGTAACTTTATTGATCTGATAGTAATCAATGCACATTCTGAGAGAACCGTCTTTCTTTCAAATGAATAAGACTAGTACACCCCACGGAGAAACACTGGGTCTGATGAATCCCTTATCTAAGAGGTTCTTCAACTATTCTTTTAATTCTCTAAGTTCTGCTGGTGCCATTCTATATGGCGGAATAGATATAGGCTGAGTATCTGGAAGAAGATCAATGTTGAAGTCTATTTCCCTTTCGGGAGAAATTCCTGGAAGATCTTTGGGAAAGACATCTGAATATTCAATCATGACTGGGACTGATTCAAGGTTGGGAGTTTCAGAACTAGAGTCCTTAACTTGAACAAGGTGATAGACACATCCCTAAGATATCATTTTCCATGCTTGAAGGTAGGAAACAAGCTGACCTCTGAAAGTTGAAGCATTACCCTTCCACTTTAGGACGGGTTCATTTGGAAACTGAAACAGGACAATTGCATTTCTGCAGTCAACTGTAGCATAGCAGGAATGAAGCCAATCTATGCCAAGAATGACATCAAAATCAGTCATCTCTAATTGGACTAAATCTGCTGAGGTGACTTTTTGAAATATCATAACCGGACAGTTCCTGTATACCCGTCGGGCTATGATGGATTTACCCACTTGGGTAGAGATTGAGAAGGGCTCTAATATAATCTCAGGACTTACTCCAAAATCAACTGTTGTATAAGGAGTAACGAAAGACAAGGAAGCTCCTGGATCTAGCAAAGCATAAACATGCAAGTGAAAAATTTGTAACATACTAGTAACCACATCAGGAGAATTTTCCTGATCTTTCTGGGACTGGAGAGCATAAAGTCTATTTAGGTGTTTCCCACTAGTAGCACTGAAAGTGGCACCCTGCTGATTTGGGCGACCAGACTAAGCTGAGGAATAGTTTTGCTGACTTTGGGAACCTATCTGAGAACAATCTCTGACTCTGTGTCCTGGCTTTCCATGTTTGAAATATCACTGTTGGCTCTGTAAATACCCTGATGGTGTTTGCCATAAGTCTGACAAAGAGGATTAGTTTGAGCATTGCTAACGTTGTCCTGAGAATTAGAGCTTGGCATCCTATCTTTATTACCATCCCTGAACTTAGGAGCTGGAGCACTGGCTGAAGAAGGAGATGGAACTAATGACTTAGGATGAAACTGAGAACGGTTATCTCCCTCTGACTTAGGCTGATTAAAGTTGAAACTACATGTATTTGCTCTCTTATTCTGCTTCTCCCTTATCTCAATCTTTTGCTCTTCTATCTGTTGAGCATGAGTCATAAGCCTGGCTATGTTTATGTCACTATTCAACATTGTGGACCTGCACTCATTGACCGCACTATCGTTCACCCTAGAAACAAACTTACTCATCTTGGCCCTGCTATATGCAACCACATAAGGAGCATATCTGGCTAATTAAATAAACTTAAGAGAATACTCTTTCATTTTCATGTTACCCTACCTGAGGTTGATTAATTCTAACACCTTAGCTTCTCTCATCTCTAGGGGAAAGAATCTATCTAAGAATGCAATGACAAACTCCTCTCATTCTATGGATCCTGTATCAACTGACCTCTCTGACTTCCACTGCTTGAACCAAGTGTGAGCAATATCCTGTAACTGATATACAGCTAGCTCAGCACTCTCAATAGATGAAACCCCCATGATGTCTATAACTTTCTGAACCTGGTCAAGGAATTTTTGAGGATCCTCTTCTGACTTAAACCCGAAAAAGGATGGAGAATTCATTCGGGTGAAGTCCCGAATCCTGGCTGCAGCTAAATTGGCCACTGGGTTGGGTGGAACGACAGCTGGTCATTCATTCTGAGCAGCAACTGACTGAGTAAGAGCAGTGAATGTAGCTCTGAACTCTGCATGAGAGACATGCTCACCCAAAGGATCTTCGGGATGAGGGGCTGACTAATTCCCAGTTCTCTTCTTTGAAGGCATGTTCTGTAAACAAAAGAGAAAGGGATTAAAATGAAATATTAACTTGAGATTATGCTCATGGGCACGACATGAATACTAAAAAATCGAAAATTGTTCCTAAACATCATATAGCCTCCTACACATAAGTGTGGCGCGCAATACACCCATGTACAAGACTAAACTAGATGCAGATTTTAGACTTCCTAGGACCCTATTGAACCTCAGGTTCTGATACCAAGTTTGTAACGCCTCGAATTTGGTACCCAAAATGCTTCATGGTGCTCATGGGCCCGAAGGACCACAAACTAACCCATAACTGATATTTGACTTGAATACTGTATAACATCATGTAAAATGCAGAAATAATAGACTGAAAGATGCCATAAGGTTCAAAATGGATAAAACATAATATCTGAGAGTACGGTATATCAATACCAAAACATGAACTAAAATAAATTGTCTGAACATACTGCAGTCTGAAAAGTCTCTAACTGACTGAACTATCTGAATAAGGAGTTGATGGGACATATCCCCAACTAACTCCATCTACTAAAAGATAAACCAAATTAATGAAATAAATAATAATATCGTCATCAAATTATGAGGTCTCACAACTAAATCTAGCTTGTAAAATTTAGAGTGTTACTGATGCTCTGGAACTCGTGCTTCTGGACCTATGGTATAAAACACCATAGTGCAAATGCGTCAGTACGATTGAATGTACTGGTATGCAGAGGGTTTAATACATGAACAATGCTAACTGACTATATAACATGAACGTGAGAATACATACATAAATAAATAACTGTAACTGAATTCGTGATGATTCTGACTACTGATTCTGAATACTGATAACATGAGTTACTAATAACTGATACTGAGAGACTGTATTTGACAGTCTAGGTTCTGATGGAACTAGCAGAGTTTTGTACTATTCTGAGTTGACTGTATCTAACAGTTCTAAATTCTATAGAACTATCTGAGTTCTATTACTGAGACTGAGACTGAAACTGTAAGTGTGGGAAGTAGTCATCTAACTGACATTCCCTAAATAAAGCAATATGCTGAGTTGGGGTCCAATCTGTAACCCCAATTGGAAGGGTGTCAATACCGCACCACCAGTAAGGACAAGCTGTGAGTAACCCTCAACTGGTAGGTACTCAAATGAGAATTGTGGGAACCCTCAACTGGTAGGCAAACCACCTCATCAACCCTCAACTGGCATGTTAGATGTCTCTACCTACACTGGCTACGTAGTTCTAGAATGCTAGAATTTCTTCTAAGAATCACACCCTCTACAGGTAGGTGAGTTCCCATCCTTGGGTTCACTCGGTGCTAAATCTTACTCCCTTCTGAATAGACACTAAACATAATTAACTAAGCTTTACTGGACTGAGTTAACTGAGTTCCATTAACTGACGGAATACTACTACTGATTACTGAATTACTGAGCTTTCCTGAGTCACATAACTAACTGAGTTCTATTAACCATGGCTTGACTGAGAGTATCATGAAAATATGACACTGGCTCTAGTCACACAGCTAAGTTGTCGGGTATAAGTACCCCCAGGACTCGATAGAAGGAAACTGACAAGGACACTATTCTTGAATATATTACCAACATCAACAATCCACAATATAATAAGTTGGGGATTTCATGAAGCACATGGTTATCATAAACTTGTTCATGGTAGGAATGCATATAATAAGTATCATAATTTCATTCTCTAACATCATGAACATTCCAAAAAATATCTACATTGCACATCATTAGCATGGGAGTCATTTGAACATAAGGGTAAGACATGCATTTATCATATGGGTTACAATTGAGCTATAATACATAATTTCTATCCTCTTAGGAAGTTTATCAAACACCTTACATGCACAACTTAGGGCATAGGTGAAATCATCAAATTACACATTATGAACAACTCCATTCATGGATTTTAACTTTCATGCTAATGTAGTTTCATGAAAACACTTAAAGATTCTAACTTGGGAATCGTACAACAAGATAAATATGGTTACAAAACAACCCACAACATAAACATCATGATTTATAATTTCAAATAGGGTTCTTGAGCTTTATGGATGAAAGGAATCCATAAATCAACACTATGCATACCTTGGATGGTAGATTCTTGAAAATAAATGGTGAAATTCTTGAAATTGGATCCTCAATTGGAAACTCTAAGCTTGTTCTTAATGGATTTGAGAGAGAAACCACTATAATTTGGGTGAAATAGGGCTGAATTACGTCTTTGTGACTTATATAGGGGTGGAAAATTAACCCTTTTGCCCTTGAGGATGCGGTCATTTAATGACTAAAAACTGGGTGCCGACGCTACAAGTGACGCAGCACGTTGATGGCTACGATACGATACTCATTGAGTCGTGCCATGATCGCATCGAGCCTCAGAAGTTTTGGCTCTGGCAGCCTGCACAAATGTTGACCAACGCGATTGGCGACGCGGCGTGCCAAGATCATGTTGGTCCACTATTTTTGGACTCTGAACACGATCTAAACGTGTTCCGTAAAATCCAAAACTTGTTTGGGACCACCTATTGACCATCCTGATCATGAATTAATGAAAATACTGGCCAATAAAGGACATTAAGATGGAGAGATAAGATTGCCAACTTTCAAAGGCCAAAATAAGCTAAGTCTAGAAACTTAGTTAGAATTTTCTAAGTCTAGGACCGCTTGACAAGTTTAAAGGACTGAATTAAGCTCAAAAGTTTTGCAGGGTCTTACATACTTCTAAGTGAATTGTCACTTCTTATACTAGGAACTGGGAGTGGATATCATTCTGTATAAAGTGCATAAATATGGGCTTATATTGTAGAGTGGACTTTTAAGGCATGAGTACAGCGTCGTAGTGACCGAAGTAAAAAATTTGTACTAAGATAAGAATGGGTCGGACATCTTCCTCCCATAGTGTTTTTCTAATACATGGCATCACTACTAGAATTTGATAACCTGACTTGATTGTTTGTTCTATTATCTCCCCCTTAGATTTAAATCATAGTTCTATGTCTATGGACCTATGCAATAAACTCTGAATTGAACATCAGTCACTCTACTGTAGAGCTCGAGATATAATCAGTACATAGAAATACTAAACTCCTCCTGAAAGACTATACCTGAAGGTATAAACCTATTGTTACTACTTCCTTCAGAGATAAAACTCTTGACTTTGTATATCCCTAATAGTCCTCATATATTAACTTAAATGCTAATTAACTTAGTCTTATGAAGTATTACAATACCTTTAGTGCACACCTTTTTCCTTTCATAATTCAAATATTCATTCTCTATTAGCTTGATCATCAACAATTCAATCTTAGATTCTAACAATTAGTATGGATAGCCATGCAACTTCTCATGCACTAATACAACTTACTACTACTAGATAGGAATCATGAAACAGTAATCCACACAGAATTTTATGAACATACTCAACCTTAACAAGATTCTCTATCTTTCTGATTGTTTCCTAATCTCTATCCTGACTAAAGCATTAACATACTCTAAGTCCCCCTTCCATAACTGGAAAATATCATTCAAAGTTCTATTATACAATCTACACAACACCTTTCTGGCCTCACGGACATATAATCTACTAAACTTGGATAAACACCTACCCATCTTAACTTCTTCTACATTTCTAGGCTCATGTACTTAACTCTAGGTCATGATGACATAGTATTCTAAGAAGGGATTTGAGAGTACATCTGACTTTGGAAAAATGCACGATTTGCATAAATAAGAATAAACTCTTTCCAAGTTTCAAACTTAAAGAAACTAATGGGATCCTTTCGAGCCTGAGTGAATTCTCATAACTGTTTGTGAAGACTGTTCAAGAAAACTCTAGTGGTAGGAATTTAAGCTTGACTACTTCTATTACCTCAAATTTAAGGCATGGTTGGCATGAATAGAGTAATGTAAGAATCTGAATAAGTTTATTAGAGAATATCTCTACTACATGATCTAAGATATGAAAGGAGGGAAACATTTCTTAAATGCCTTGTAGCCTCTCAAAAAAGTACAATATCTTTGTACTATTCCACTAGACTCTACTAGACATGGTTTAAAAAACACCTTAGGATACTTGAACCTTGTGCTTTGATACCAAGTTTGTCACGAACCGAGACTCTCTCCTAGTCATACACCCGTGCTTAGAACCACAAGTGATCCCAAGATATCCCATGATACTGGCATAATGTTTGAGCAACTGATTCAAACAAAAATAGAAGATATATTTACGGAGCAAAAACATAATCATGAGAAAAGTTGATTCTATACATTTACTACTAAAAATTTTATTTACAATATTTGTATTCTAAAAAGAAAGAGAAAATAATTATTATAGCCCTAGTTGTTTATTTATGAAGCCTCTACTAAAATTGACTATAGGTAATCAAGACATGACCCCAACTATCCCATATCAATACGTATGAATAAGAAAATAAAGTACAAGAACTACAACTAACTTGAGTCCTCTAAATAAAAGAACTCATTACCTGTTAGCTGAAAGCTATGCTCTACGTGATTATGATCTTGAGAGTAAGCACCTAAATCTATATCACATGAAAAATATAAACAAAAGAGGTAAGCGATTAGTACTTTAAAATGTACTGAGTATGTGAGATATGCCCTAGTCATGAAAATTCTTAGAACATGCTTTAAAATTGAGGACATAAACTATTTACTAAATATGTATTTAAAACATATATGTACGTAAAAGTTGTAAGGCAGAGTGAAATTTTTAAATCATGAGTTAAAATATTTCAATAAATTAGGAAGCGGTAGAAACATGAATATTATATTTAATCTCAAGTTAAGGCTGAATATGTTGTATAACTATACTGAGGGTCATATATAAATACTGGGTCTGAAAATGGGGGTGTGAACTGATGCAATAACCAAGTATAAACATGTACTGAATGAAACTGAATAACGGAATACAGGGTCATGCATAATCTGAATCTAAAACATAAACTGAGGACTGTGGGAGCTAAGATTAATCGACATACCCCAATTAGATAACATCGGGGTCCAACCTGTAACCCTAATTGGAATGGTTCTTGTACCTTGCCAAGGGTACCAATATTGGCTGGCGTGGAACTTCTAAACTGATATCCCAAAGGACTAGTGTGCCATTCTTCAACTGGTGGGTGACCCCTCATAACCTACGGTGACACCGTAGTTATGGAACTTAGGGGATTCTACTAAACGTCTAGTCTTCAACTGACGAGTGAGACTTTATCCCTACATTCACTCATAGCTAAGTACTACACCCAATTAAATGATACAGAAAGACGTATAGCTCATCATACTAATGTTTCAAAAATATCCAAAATGGACTATTTCAAGTTCTCAAGATATGTAAATTGATATATACATGAATTTGTGGGTACGAGTGTCTATAACCCACCAGCTCTGAATAATATGACTAAATAGTAGAATTCAACTATCTGAATATAATAAGAAATTTCATAACTTAAGTTCAAAATCAGGAATTACCTACATACCAAGAGTTCATAATTCTAAGCATGAAAAAAGCTAAATTTCATGGGAAAACATGGTTTGTCAACTAATATGGATTGAAACTTGCAAAATCATGATAAATAGTATCTAATAGTCTTGAAAGTGATAAATCTCATATACCTTGATCATATGCTTGAAATCTTAACTAATATCCTGTAAATCATGCATGGATTTTAGAATAGTTTGAATGATATAATATGGGCCTTAGAAACTATAACTAATCATTAAAATATGCTTACGAGTGACAAATATGTCATGGAGAATTGAATTTAGGCTTAGAGTAACAAGTAAAAATTGGGTAAAGCCCTTGTTTATGAAGATCATAAAATTCATGAAAAACCTAATAATTTGGGAATGAGTATGAAAGGATACCCTCATTGCATACCCACATACTAGATTACTTTTGATTCTTGAATTGAAGTTTTGAGGATTTGAACTTGGAGATGAAGAACCCTAATTTCTTGCTTTGGAGGAGTGGAAATTGTATGTTTCTTGAGTAATTCATGTGTTGTGTTGAGAAGGAGGGGTTTAAAGTTGTTTAGGATTTATATTCAGCCATATAATAGCTAAAACCACGTAGTTTTTAGGTTAAAAGAGTGTGAAAAGACCAAAAAAAACACTTAAAACTCGTCTGAAAAACTCGTGGAAGTTATCCCAATGAATCTAGCAATAACTCGTTATGTCGATCCATAAGCCATTGCTTGAGTTATTGTTAGAGGGCCCAAATTTGGACCCTACTTCCATGGCAACGACTCCATCTGGCAACCCGTTATGGCTGACAATTAGTCATTGTCAGAGTCGTTGTCATTGGCAACTTTAATAGTATATCAGTAATTTAGACATAACTTTTTACTTTGCTATTGATTAAGGAAAAATTGGTGGCATTGGAAATATAATTCAATTATCTATCTTATGGTGGGTCTTGAGTTCAAATTCTTGTAGTCCTAAAGTTATTCTCATCTGAAGCTTACTATAGTTATATTCTTCACAAGAATTCAAGCATTAAACGATGTTTTGACTTGTCTATAAGCTAGGAGTTATTTGTTACCTTAATATGTATCTAAATCACTAGTTAAATTACCAAAACATGAATTTTGATTTTTCATATACTTGAAGCATGATTTAAATATTGTCTTCCATTTTAAAGGTGTTACATTTGAGAATCACCCATGAAGGGTGTGATGAGATTTTAGAGGAAAGAAAATCTCAACCACAGGTATATTAGACCATTTTAGATACTTGGCACATTTAGAGAGGTGGTATATAAGTTAGACTTACCCCCAAATTCTGCTGTTGTTCATCAAGTTTTCCATGTTTTTATGTTATGGCGGTATATTTCTGATGAGTCTCATGTGCTTGGGTGGGACTCTATTTAGCTATATTAGAGATCGACCTTATTGGATGAGTTGATGTTCATAATATCCAGGGATATTAGGAGGTTGCTCTTTTGAGAGATTCTAGTGGTTAAGGTTACATATAGACACGTCCCAGTAGAGGAGGCTACTTGGCAGATCGAGAGCGAGATACGGTCCCGGTATCCTAACCTGTTTGAGCCTTCAGGTACATCCTATCCCATTTACTTTCATGGAAGAAATTTATACTAATAATGGATATTGTAATAATCCTCTAGTTCATTTTCTACTTTTCCATGCATTTTCACTATTTGGAGCTTTTCTATACCTTTCCTAAGTCATTTATTACTTTCTGGAGCTGACAATTCAATTATTGGGAAGTTTATTTGGTTTTTAGAGTCAATTCTCTATTTCAAAGTATTCATTGGTAAGAATTTGATTTCAAGCGTAAATTTTAGGTAAATGGCCTCATATACCAGTTTTGAGAAATCCATCAGCACCGAAATGTCTAATGAGTTTGGGTCTAAGGCTTCTGGACTAATTATAGGCTATCGGCTAGAATTTGATAAAAATGGCTCATGGGTGTGCACATTTTTCTAATACAACCCGGGATTGAAATTTTAACTGTGTCATTGAGTTTGGAATGTTGTATTTGATAGGGTAGCATAGTTCACTTGCATTTTTGGGATTTTAAATAAACCTCGAGGGGTTGTAGAAACTTGTAAAAAATTCTAAGTTTTAGTTGGTGCACTCACTTGGTGCATCCACTAAAGCAGCTCCTCGATCACTTTAGCATAGGCTGCTTTAGCAGCCAGTTGGTCACTTTAGCTTCCATGGCTTCCCCAGTCGAGCCTGTTTAGCGCTGGTATGACCACTAAAGAAAATGCAGTTTTAGTGGCATCCTGTCCGCGATAGTGGTATGTTAGGCTAAGTGGGTACCACTTTAGCGGTACTAAACAATCAAATGGCCAGTTAAGCAGCATATGGGAGGCCATTAAATTCCCTAATTGCCCTATTTTCTACCAATTTTCCTCTAGTCAAAGAGTTAAAATGACCTAGAGAGTGTGGAAAATTTGGAGAGTGGTTATTGAGAGATTTTTGGGTGTTTTGATCTTGGATTACACGTTTATTCATCAAAATCTTTGTAAGTTACCCTTGAATTCTTTGTTAGTTCTTTAATTTATTTCCAAAATCCCTAGATTCTTGTTGAGTAGATTGAGGCATCATTTGAGTTAGGAATTTACCCATTCTTGAGGGTAATTTTTCCTTGAACATAGAGGGATGCATTGACAATTTCAAATGTGTGATTCTACAAAAGGCCCACACATGGGATTTTGACTAGATCTTAGACCTAAAGTATAAAAATGGAATATTGGTACCTGTTACGCCCAAGCACACATGTAAGTGTACATGGTCTCACCAAGTAATAAGTGGCCATTTACAAACCAAGTATCCATCCCTTAAAGACTCATGTAAACAACTATTCATGACTAGTTCAACTATAAATATTAATCAAGTGCTACGTAAATAAAGATTGTTTGAAAGTTACAACTAAAGTAAAATTAATAATTCGGTAAATTAAATGTTTAAATAGTCAATGAGGACAAGCCCAAGGTTACAGAACTATGAATAATCATACTATGATATAGAATATCATTGGCTAGGTTACTTATCTTTATTGTTGGTTCACAGGGTCTATACTGTGACTACAGCCTTTTGATCCTCTAGTCAATTATCTAACATAACCCCCACACTGGCCTAACCCCTGTGGAGGATACCCATATGGAAATACGACAGATACTTTGACCTATTGTAATAAGGCACAGTTGCATTCCTTTAGTAATATAGCATAATCGTATTTCAGATTTTGGTTTCTTCTTTAAGAGAGATTATTTCCTTATATTGTTGGGCAACAAAAGGTAGGAATGGAGTTCCTAGTAGGCATTGTTCAGACCGGATAGTCCGAACTTGTCTTCAAGTGCTCTGATAGGTATGGCAGTTTAGGGAGCAGCTGAAGCTGCTTCTAGTCGGATAACATATGGTAATTTTGGAGCTTGGGTTAGGTTATCATTTACAGATTGATGTCCTGGTGGGTAAGCATTTGTGTGACCAGATTTAGAAAAGGGTGTCATCAACATCTGTGGGTTGACCTCATATTGAGTAGCCGATGCTTCCCTTTTTTATAGATTCTACAGTCACAATCAGTCTTCCATGGGTAATGTCTTGAGAAAGGTGGACGAGGGGAACGGAGGACTATCGGCGAGAGCAGCTAGGCAGCTGGCAACAGACTCCAAATTTTCCAACATAATATGTGCTTTCATGACCATGTAGGCAGCATGCCATAAGAAATCAAAGCATCCGTCGAAACCATATACATAGAGCCTAGCCTTTCCAACATGACAGTCAATTCACGACCATAAAGGAGGCAATCAATACGAAATAAAAGCTTTTAATCAACACACCATAGATTTCTTATGACTGAGCTACACATCCATATAGATGTTTTGCTTTTTAGCAACAAAGAATTCGCAACCCTCAAAGGTATGGCATGACTTTGGAACTGCAAGCTATACATCAAGGATGATTTTCATTGGCAACAAAGACTTCACAACCCAAAGATGGGATGGCTTGACTTTGCGAGTCTTAGAACACATGAAATCCTTTATCTCCTTCGAACAAGACTGTTTCGTATTTGGAATAAATGGGACTTACGGTGGCTCTCCCTGGACTGTTTCCCTCAAGCGCCCACGAAACCAATGGTGTACCAAGGTAGACCTAAGATCTGCGTATTCTTTCTAAGATAATGAATCAATTCGGAAAGTTATGGCATAGACTAAGAAAATTTCGTTTCATATACATTGAAAGGACTTAGACATCTATGTCACGTGGACAAAGCGAACTTCATTTCATATAGATAGAAATTACCTTCAGAGTTCTATGTTGCAGTCGTATGAAGTACCTCACCAAAGTATTTCCTTACCCCACTACTCCGACCTAAAGGATCAAAGTACCCATTTCTTTGGAAGAGAGAAAGAAAAAGCAAGAGAGTTTAGACAACAAATATCTTTATTGAAAATAGAGACATTATACAAGAGGCTTTTAGGTAGAGAGAATGATGCCCTCTTCCTACAAGCCTAGGCTTCCTTTTATAGGAGAAGGAAGCTTACTAGATAAGCTAGACTACGGATAAAAATAAAATAAAATATTACAATCATATCCTAACATACATCAAGCCTTTATAGTCCAGAAAATACAAAAATATGTCAGTCTCAGAGTCTTTATCGTCTATGTCTTTTATGACTAGTTTATGTAGATCCTTGGAAACATTTCTCCAACCATCAACAGAAATTTGTCATGAGAGAATCTATCCTAATGAATTAAATGTGTTAACATAAGAACAAGATTGGTGTTCCACATATATACCCATACCAAACGCATAATCTACCTTTGCCAGACAAAAGTGTAATCCAGAGTTGCAGATTAATTCATGGTACCAATGGAAGCTAGAAAGAGTTAAGAAATACTTTGATAGAACATATCTTGATCAGTAAATCCTTATGACTCCAATTGAATAGTTTATCACTCTGTAGATTCCGAAGGATTTTCCACAGTAGTTGAAGAGGTATAACTTTACCTATATCTATTTTGGAGCTATTCGAATAGCCCTGACACATCAAGGGGGAAGGGATAGTCGATAAAGGCATGCCTTTCCCTTCTTGATACTAGAGTCGGAGAATACCAACGTATAAAATTAGGCACCCTGGAAATCACCATGGACTCAGGGTCAACCGTTGGTACCATGTTCCCCAATTTTAACATGTCCCTCTCCTAGCTATATCTCACAAAGGCATTAAGGCTTCAATTCCAAATCCTTGATGCCCCACTAAACTATAGCCCTACGTAAACAACCTTACACCACCAAATAGTTTGGCAAGTCCAAAACCACAAAAAGAACTTATCCCTTCCAGGTGGCCACCACTCATTGTCCTTAACCATGATGCCACCAAAGGAACGACCCAGTGTATCCAAATCCCAAAAGATGTCTCCATGGAAGAAA
Organism: Capsicum pubescens; assembly: GCA_030864215.1. Classification (NCBI taxonomy): domain Eukaryota; kingdom Viridiplantae; phylum Streptophyta; class Magnoliopsida; order Solanales; family Solanaceae; genus Capsicum; species Capsicum pubescens. The sequence continues at coordinate 185,690,885 of CM061546.1, forward strand.
TTCTCACAATTATTCCAAAGTCATGTCCCAGAAGTTATGAGATGATGATATTTCATCCTCAACATCTCCGAACACCAAAACCTATATTCGTAATAAAACCTTACAATACATCACTCTTCGGCCATATGCATACCCTTGTCGACACCTTTCTGGATGTAGAGAATTCAGATCCAATGAATATGTTAGGTTTTCTCTCTAGTGACATGAACGGACAAGATTGGATCTAACATTTTGGTCAAGATGGAAATACTGTGCACTGGTTCAAAGACCCATTCACAAGACACTGCCTATGGGATATTGACTTTGACTGTCAGAAATGCCAAGAGGACTGGTTGAATAATTCTGATGAAGATGAGCGAGAATGGGATGAGAATTGGGGATTCCAAAAAAACCCATTACCAGAGGCCTTCAAATGTAAGAGAAAAAGAACATCCATTCGAAGTCCCCTACAGACCCCAAGAATGGCCACCACTGCCCACTCCATCCAAAAGTAGACCCTCCAAATCCAAATCAAATCCTAAACCTCTAATGTTCATGATATCAAAAACCATCTCCAATCCCAATCATACCTTTCCACCAAATTACCCATCCAGAAGAAATAATCAAAACCACGCTCCAAAGTCACCATATGTTATTCCATCTGTCAGAACAGAGGAGCCAACAATCCAGCAAGTATCAACTCAATATGACATACTTATCAGAGCATTGGAACATAGACTACAGACTATTCAATTTGAAAAATGCCCAATAGGATCCTCAATACTATATTTTCTCGACGAACAACAAAAGGAAATGGCCTCATTGGAAGAATAGATACATCTTCTAAAATACGACCGTGTTGAACTCTAAAATGCTCAAAAAGTCATCATATTTCCAAGAATGTATCCTTCACGAGAATCAGGCCACCCTTTTCCATCTCCCCACCTCATTCATCCATACCAATGCTATTCTCTCTAGCTCTAATAGATGAATAGGAAGAGTATGACATTGCAAAATTTATATGGGAAAGGAAAGATACCACGGGAGCCCAAAAGGAAGTTGATATAGCATAGGAACAAGTAAAGAAGATAAATTATTCCAGATAGGCTCCGCGTTATACTGATAAGATAGTCCCAAGACATGTTGCTCCTACACCAAAACTCATAGTCCCGAATAACGACTTTGAGGTCCAAAGTGCAGAAAATCAGAGCAACAAGCAACCAGACAAAGTATGGAAGTCTACCAAAAATTGTCTTCTCTATAGCAGGAGGTCATCCCCAGATGACTCTTCAGAGGAAAACTCCATTATCCTAAATCAGGAGACTCTTTGTCCGATATTGTAGATTCTGGGAATGCCATTACTCAATAAGTTATGACAACTAACCCAGAAAAGGAGTTTCTGATAGTCGTAGATAATTTGTATGGCTTTGTAACTGAGGAGTAGCAAGAACACTCATCCGTTACTAACTTGTGGATGTATGTTCCAATTATGGTACTTTTGATGAAAGCATACAAAAAGAAGCTTCATATGTTTATGCTCTAATGCATACCAATAATTCTGATGTTGTTAATGATGACGCTTCACCACATAGAAATGATCCTAATCCTGCTAATGTTGAATCTATAGTAGAAGAAGACTATGCACCAATATACATGAACCACTCTAACGAACCAGAGGTCTTCGAAGTTTTTGATGACCAAGATAGAATAATGAATGACCCAATCCCAGAAAGAAGGCCAAATCCAGGTACACCGGCAAGGACTGTGAGAATCAGATCTCACACCTTCACCCTTGATGACATCAAGATCTCAAACTGGACCCAACAGATCCAGGACTTCTACACTTTGATGTCTACGAAGAATTTGGCTGAGCGGAAGAAATAAATTATACTCTTAGAGTTCACATCTAGATTCTCTGGCATACTTAGAAACTGGTGGAACGCTTTTGGGATTTTTGATAAGAACACCTATCTGACGTCCCAGGTCATTGCCTTCAACATCAGGATCCTACATGAGGTATTCTACAGAGACACGAGCTAGAGATAAGAGAAGTTTTAGTGACATCTTTTAGAGGTAAAGTTCCTATCATTCGACAGAAACAGCATCGATATCCACTTCCAAAAGTTAGAGAAGATCTACTTTGATTTGGGCGAAGATCCCAGCCTGAAGCAAGCCTTCATCTCATCACTGCCAAAGATGCTAGCAGGCCACACAATGATGATTATGGAGGAGAAGTGGATATTGACTGTGACTATGTAACACCCTGATTTTCTCGAACTGAAATGCCATACGGTGCTCATGATCCCGAAGGACCACAAGTTAACCCTTTTCTAATATTTGTACCTAAGCACTACATAATATACTGAAATAAATATGGAAAATGGACGGAAACTTGCCATAAGGTTCAAATATCTAAAAATACTCAATACTAAAAACTGAATACTAATACATCTGTCCGAAAAGCCTCTAAACTTGTCTGAACTATGGAGTTGATGGGACATGTCCCCATCTAACTCCGTCTACTAAAAATAAACTGAGTCTAATACCATAATAAAATAAGGATCATTCTCAAATGAAGAGGACTCACTGCTACATTTACTGCTGCTGATTGAGTCTGGACTACTAAGGATGCTCTGGATCTCATGCTTTGGAACCTATGGTATAAGACACCATAGCGCAAGAGAAAATTATGTGTCAGTACTTTGAATGTACTAGTATGCTAGATGAGGTAAGGCTAAATGAAAGGGCTTATGCATGAACATAGCTTAACTGAATAACAAGAGAGTACTGAATGAGGACATATGCATGAATGCACAAACCAAAACTGGAATTGCAGTAATACTGAATAAAACACTAAATACTGGTTTCTGAATACTGACTTACTAATGACTGAGTCTACTAGTACTGATGTCTGAGTTTACTAACACTGAGAGATAGAATAACTGAGTCTATTTAGATTGATGTCTAATCTTACTGATACTGATACTGATTTATTATATCTGAGATCAATCCTATATAACGGATGACCACAGAGTTTACTGGTAATGATGCCTAATACTTGATAAACTGAATTTGAGATCAAGCCTATATAATGGGTGACCTCTGAGTCTACTAATAATGAATATGATTGTCTGAATCTGAGATCAAGCCTATATAATTGGGTGATATCTGAGAGGTAGTCAAGCTTAGTATAAAGGGTGACTCCTCAGCTGAATTTTATTACTGAGACTAAATCTGAAACTGAGACTGTGGGAGGTAGTCATCTAACCAATATGCCCCTTCTAGCTTCTTTGGGGTTAAACCTATAACCCCAGTTGGAAGGGTGTCAGTACCATTCCATGGGAAAAGACACTTCTTTCTAAACCCAGGATACCATGCCTAATATAATGGGTGACACCTGGTTGGAGCCAAGCCTAATATAACAGGTGACTTTGGGGAGGTAGTCAAGCCTAATATGATAGGTGACTCCTCATCCTGTGCTGGCTACATAGTTCTGGAGTGCAGGGATCATTATTAATGACTCTACCTAAAATAATGGGGAAGTCATCAACACTGCCCTTGCTCGGTGTTAAATCCTACTCCCAACTGAATAGACACTGAACTGATTCCTAGACTGTTCTTGACTGAGCTAAATTTATTACTGGTCATCTTTCTTGACTGAGCTAGTTGAATTTACTTGGTTCTATTATCTAACAGAATGCTACTGAATTCTTGTTAGCTTACTGAGTTTCACTGAATACTGGATACTACTGAATACTATTGAATCGAAATAGAATGCTGAGTTGGATTAGACTGATACTGAGACTGAATTGAACTAGTACTAAGATTACTGAATTTTCTTAAGTTCTGTACTGGCTAAATTTTACTGATCATAACATGACAAATTATCTTGAGACTGACTCGGCTCTAGACATGCAGCTAAATTTTTGGGTATAAATACCCCCAAGACTCGATAGCATAAATAAATAAGACAGGACCACACTTGAGTATCATGACAATGGACTTTCATTCACAACACAATCAATACGATATCTCATCAATCAATTGAATGTCATAAACATGTAAATGTATAGGGAATGCATACTAATACCTCATAGTTGTTCAATAAGGAATACACATGGATAAGAATGCATGCAACTTATCATAATACATTCACTAAGGCATTTCAACAAACACATGGCATGCACTAGTTATCACATAATTGAGGATTTCATGCTTAAAATACTAAAGAGGGCACTATTCTCTTTACTTAAGCATTCTATCAAACATATGGGGAGCATGCTTTGGTTATACCACAGATTCTATACTTAATTATCATGAATACATCATTATCATGCAACTTGAAGAGGGTTTATAATGAACATCATCCAATTCATCACGTACTAGAATCAACTCTTGAAATTGGTAGTCTAAATCAGGAATTAAAACTCAATAATAACATGAACTTCAATTTCAATTCACATGAATCATGAAAACTCATAAATATAAGATCTTTGAATTTAGAAAAGTATTCTTGAACTTCTTGGGTGGAAGGAACCAAGAATCAACATCTCCATACCTTGTTATATGATTCTCAAAAGATTTATGGAGGAATCTTGATGACTTGGGTCTTGAGCTATGAACCCTAATGGTTGTTCTTGAAGAAAATTGAGAGAAAACTAGTATATTTGGGTGAAATAATGAGAAATTTCGTGTTAAAGAGTATATATAAGGGTAGAAAAATGATTGTCTTGCCCTGAAATTAAAATCTAGGACTGGAAAAATCCCAATTTTACATGTTGGTGCGATGCGCCATAATCGCGCCAGCTTACTGGAAATTGGACAATTGGGAAACTGAGACTTGGCGCTATGCGGTGGAAATCGTGTTTCCACCTTGGTTGCAAACTAGAAAGCCACCGCGACATGGTGGAATCGTGAAGGCTTACTAGATTTTGACAATTGCCATTTTGGCTTGCTCCGCAACGCGCTAAAGTATCAGGTGGTACACTGTCTCACTAAAATGGCTCTAACTTTTCGCCCGAGTGTCGAATTTGGGTGAATTTGGTATCGATGGAAAGCTTATTCAATTTTCCAAGAGATAAAAATTCAAAATCTTAAAAATTTCACATGGAATAAGATATATTCATCTTTGAATCAAGATCTTTGATGGTCGAGGGATGAATTTGAACTAGGAGAAGGGTGGGGTATTACAAATCTCCCCCTTGGGAACATTTGTCCTTGAATGAGACTGATTAAGCTGAGAATGCTAGAAGGATGAACTTACTTACTGGACATGAGCATAAGAAACATGACTATATGACTGGAACTACTGATATACTGAGATTTCATACTGAACATGCATATCTAATGTATGGAATACACGACTGAAGTTACTTATAAGGCGAATTCTCAAAATGGACAGGCATATCTAATGCATGGATTCGTGACTGAGTTTCTCTCATTAATGCAGGACTGTATACACTGAAGAAGTGAACTCTTTCTACTGAACATGCATATCTAATGCATTAATATATATCTGATTCTTGAATGCATGACTGAGTATGTAATGATAATTGGTGCTAACTTCGTAAGGAGATTCTGAATATGAAAATGAATAAGTCTAAGTACATGAAAGCATCAGTATATTATGGGGTATCTCCCCCTTAGGACTCTGTCCCTCTAATAACACTTTGCTGAAATACTGGGGCTGTGCACGGGGCACCTACGAACTAGTTCATGATTGATCATCTAAGATCTAAAACTAATGCATGACTCATGAGCTGAACCTATACTTGCAACTACTAGGATACTCTATCTTGGAACAGTTAAATTCTAGAGATTTCTGATAGCATGATCAGGTGAAGAACTAAAATAACAAATTATGCGAATCTGACTATTCGACTGCTAAACTGACTTGCTGGCTCTACTAACTAACTCATGCTGAAAACTTAAGCTCAAAATGGGAGAAAAGGATTTAAGTATGCATATCATAGAGATAAAGGACTCATAATATACCTGAATCTCTATTAGGGATCCTTTTCTGATCATGGTGAGTCTGAAGCGCATAGAGTTGGTTCTGACGCTGACCACTGGTGGTACTAGGAGCGGCTTCTACTGATGCAAATCTCTAACCTTCTAATCTAGCATTCTACACTCTTTCCTAGATTACCATATCCAAAACATACCTAACTATTTGCTCTACACACACCTAGGTGATTCTTGCCACACTCTCCACAAAGAGGGTAGGTACGAACACTACTGGCACTACCCTGGGTTTTGGAGCCTGGCGCCCCATCATGACTGATATCCCTAAACTTTGGTGGGGGTACACTAGCTGAGGATGGAGCTGGAACTGAAAACTTCTGACTATACTGAGAATGGTTACCACCCTGTGACCTGCCTCAGAGAAACTATGACTACCTGTTCTGGCTTTTTTACTCACTCTTTCTCTTTCTTTCATCTTATCAGCCTCAATCTGCTGCATATACATCATCAGTCTCGCAAGTTCCATATCTCTATTGAGAATAGCAGTTCTACACTTTTTCAATACTAAATCGAATACACCAGTCACAAACTTACTCATACTCGCTCTAGGGTCAGCTATCAAATCAGGATTATACTTAGCTAACTAATTGAACTTAAGGAAATACTCCCTTAATTTCATGGAGCCTTGCCTCAGGTTCATAAACTCTTCTACCTTAGCTTCTGTCATCTCTAGTGAGGGAAACTTATCTAGAAAGGCATCCTGGAACTCCTGCCAAGTCATGGGAGTTGTATCCTCCCCTCTACTCTTCTTCCACATCACTACCCAATCATGAGAAATATCCTTCATCCTATAGGATTCTATCTCTACACTCTCTTCCTTAGAAATATGAATAATCTGGGTGATCTTCTTCACCTCCTTAAGATAAAGCTGTGGGACCTCACCTGCTACTGACCCAAAGAATTTTGGTGGGTTCATTCTTATGAAATCTCTTATTTTGGCTGCGGCTGAACCCCTATCTTGTTAAGGTAGGACTACATCCTGACGGTTACCCTGAACATTAGTCTTCACAGCTTTGGCTAGTGCCTAAAAAGCTACCCGAAACTCTGCATGTGACACATTTTCATTCTCAGGATCTACTGGCTGAGGTGGCTGGTTTCAACCCTATGGGCATTATCTCTATGAGGAGGCATACTCTGTAAATGAAAGGATGAATGGATCAGACTAAGAATCAACTGGAAATTATGCATACTTGCATGACCTGAACACTGAAACAAGGGAAACTCTTCCTAAAAACATCTTATAGCCTCCTGTATATAAATGTGGCGCGCAACACACCCATGCACAAGGCTCTACTATATGCGGCTTTTCAGACTTCCTAGGACACTATTGAACCTTAGGCTCTAATACCAAGTTTGTAACACCCCAATTTTCTGAAACCGGAATGCCACACGGTGCTCGTGATCCTGAAGGACCACAAGGTAACCCTTTTCTGATATTTGTACCTAAGCACTGTATAATATACTCAATACTGAATACTATACATCTGTTCGAAAAGCCTTTAAACTTGTTTGAACTATGGATTTGATGGGATATATCCCCAACTAACTCCATCTACTAAAAATAAATTGAGTCTAAAGCCATAATAAAACAAGGATCATTCTCGAATGAAGAGGACTTACTGCTACGTCTTCTGCTGCTGACTGATTCTGGATTGTTAAGGGTGATCTGTATCTCGCGCTTTGGAACCTATGGTATAAGACACCATAGCGTAAGATAAAAGTATGTGTCAGTACTTTGAATGTACAAGTATGCTAGATGAGTTAAGGCTAAATGCAAGGGATTATGCATGAACATAGCTTAACTGAATAACATGAGAGTACTAAATGAGGACATATGCATGAATGCACAAACCAAAACTGGAATCGCAGTAACACTGAATACGAACTCTAAATACTGATTTCTGAATACTGACTTACTGATGAATGAGTCTACTAGTACTGATGTCTGAGTTTACTAATACTGAGAGACAGAATAACTGAGTCTATTGAGATTGATGTCTAATCTTGCTGATAGTAATACTAATTTATTATTAGTAATCATGACCAGGGACTTTCATTCACCATTACAATCATTGAAGCATCTCTTCAAGCACATGGGAATCATAAACATGTGATAGTATAGGAAGACATGCTATTGGATCATATTTCATTCAACAAGGTCTTATAACAAACACTTATCATGCATTAAAGAGCACGTAATTAGGGGATTTCATGCTAACATTTCACAACTCATGCACTAAGGCTTTTCAACAAACACTTGGCATGCATAAACTTACACACAATTGGGGATTTCTAGTCAACATGCTATAATGGCTCTAATTCCTTAACATAAGCATTTTATCAAACATATGGGGAGCATGCTTTGGTTATTCAATAATTTCTACACTTAATTGACATAAACACAATGCTTAACATGCAACTTGAAAAGGTTTTACCATGAACATCACATGAATATCACATACTAGGATCAAAGCTTAAAACTTTGTAACCAAATAATGAATTAAAACTCAAAAATAACATGAACTTCAACTTCAATTCACATGAATCATGAAAACTCATAAATATAAGATCTTTGAATTTAGAAAAGGATTCTTGAACTTCTTGGGTGGAAGGAACCCAAGAATAAACATCTGCATACCCTATTATATAATTCTCAAAATATTTACGGAGGAATCTTGATGACTTGGGTCTTGAGCTATGAACCCTAATGGTTGTTCTTGAAGAAAATTGAGAGAAAACGAGTATATTTGGGTGAAATAATGAGAAATCTCGTGTTAAAGTGTAATATAGGGGTATAAAAATGACCGTCTTGCCCTTGGAATTAAAATTCAGAACTAAAAAAATCCTGATTTTACATGCTGGCACGACGCGCCATAATCGCGCCAGCTTACTGGAAATTGGACAATTGGGGAATTGAGCCTTGGCGCGATGCGGTGGAAATCGCGTTGCCACTTTGCTTGTGAAATGGAAAGACACCGAGATGCAGTGGAATTGCTGAGGCTTACTGGATTTTGAAAATTTCCATTTTGGCTTGCTCCGCGATGCGCTAAAGTACCAGGTGATACACTGTTTCACTAAAATAGCTCTAACTCTTCGCTCGAGTGTCGGATTTGGGCGAATTTGGTATCGATGGAAAGTGTATTCGATTTCCCACGAGATAAAAAGTCAAAATCTTAAAAATTTTACATGGAATAATATATATTAATATTTTATTCAAGATCTTTGATGTTCTAGAGATGAATTTGAACTAGAAGAAGGGTGGGGTATTACAGACTGTCAGAAATACCAATAGCATTCCACCAGTCTCTCAGTATGCTGGAGAATCTTGATGTGAACTCAAAGAGTATAATGTATTTCTCCCACTCACCCAGATTCTTCGTAGCCATCCAAGTGTAGAAGTCCTTGATCCGCTGAGGCCAGGCTGAGATCTTAATGTCGTTGAGGGAGAAGGTGTGAAATCCAGTTCCCACGATATTTGTCGGTGTTCCTGAATAGATCACATAGGTATATTCTTATCCTAAATTCAAATTATAACTCCATTCAGTTGGAAGATTACAATTATATTTTATCTATCCCACGTTTTATCTTCTTGTTCCATCTCTTGCGTTCACAAGATGATTATATATGTATTCTAAGGGTTTTGGATCCTTAAAATAGTAATAACAAGGATAAATAAATAAAAAATATTGATAAATAAAAAAAAAGCCAATTCATAACAATAATACTCATGTTCTTAGCCTTAATCCCGAAAAAAGGTGTTTAGCCAACTATAGACATAACCTTAATCATAATGAATGAATACATGTTAAAATTTATAAACAAACCAAATCAATGAAATGAAAACCCTAATTGAAGTGTTCTCCATCCTCCCTTATGTCCCAAGGTCGTCCAAGGTGTGAAACATAACAACTAAGTTTCCTATTTATACTTGGACACAAGTTGCCGATTTTTACATAGGGGTATGTCACATCCTTATTGTAGTTCCTAGGGTCCGTTGAACTCCATAATCATGGTGATATACTGGTATTTGTCATTTAGGATTCTCTTACGGTCTATGGTACGCCAATGACTCCAAAACGTCAGTTTTTTGTCAAATCTTATCCCATGTGTTTCTCTATCCTTTCCTAGCCTTGTGGTGGTGTTTCCACTTGATTTCCAGCTTGTAAATCAACTATATATCATATTTATCAACTCAAACATCATACTATATCATCAAACACCATATAATAGAGCTCAAAACAAAATACAATCAAAGACGATAAACTAGTAACTTAAGCAAAGAGTACTAGTTTTGTCCTTTAGATCTTTAACTTAGTGTTTTTTCTCTTGGCTTGTTTCAATTGAATCTTAAACACTATAAACAAGTTATTACACTCATACTTACACAATCATACCCTTATCATCTCATTACACATGCTAAATTCCATTGAGATCAACTAGTATAACACATTGCTCAAGCTAGTAACACTAGTTTTCTCATCTAAACTCTAAGTGACCAAATTGATTCCAAACTTGTTTGAAGCACACCTTAAACATTATAATCAAGTATTTTAACAAAAATAAGCCCAATAGTACAAATATTAACTCATTAATAACTCCAGAAGTCCTCAAAACAAGGCAAATTAAGGTCAGATAACAAGACTTAGGTGTGTGAATACATCTAAGATCATCACCCCACACTTAAAGCTTTTTTCATCCTCGAACAACTCTTTACTATAAGAATAATAATCAGAGAAGACTCCACATTTCTATTACAAGCAAGACATTCAAGCTAGTACAACAATGACTACACAGATAGCAAGTTTTTACCTTAAACATGTTATACACACAATTGAAAGCTCAAGAACACTACTCCTAAACATCCTAACCTCAAGAATTAACTCACCAAGTTGGAAAATTCATGCATATTACTCAATCAAAGAGATCTACAAATCACCAAACTATCATCAAACATGTGCCGTCACACAAAGAGAGTTACCCATATCTACTCGTATAAATCAATTAGTCATGAAATGGGCACAAGAATCAAATTACGCTCACTCTCTTAAAGAATTCACAAACTACACAAGATAACTATAGGCTTTTCCTTAGTGTAGTACTCAACTAATATCAAAATTTATGGACTTACGATCAAATAGGTCTTTAAGGGTTGTAATGTAGGCTAAGGGACGGGTAGTAACAATATGCTAAAAGTAGTGACTAACTTCTTGAGAGCTTTAATACATCACATGAATATTAAGATCTCTCTATTTTCAACCAATTCACCACTTCTCTCTACACCCATCTTTTAATTTTCCCCATCTCATTAAGCTCATTCACAAATAACATGGAGGGAGGATTATCCATAAACTCAAGATCAAATTTTTGCATAAACTAGAAAATATTTTCATTACACAACTCCCAACCACAATATGTATCAATTTCACAACACCAATAGCATCACGACCTGAACTGAGGCCTTGTCCTAATGGGCAATCTCAATTTCAACTGGGACTGGAGACTACCCCCAATACCCAACTCAATCAACCAACCTGCACCCTGAGTTGGATAAACTTTGAACATATAACAAGATAATATATTTACAATGTGGTGATTTTGGGATAAGTCTATATCTGAGGCTAACCCAACCAAGTCGATCCATCTAATAATCGAAACCAAAAAACCAATAACCAAGCCAAAATCATAAATCAAAACCAAGCTAATCACCCAATGTGTATATATATAAATCATAACCAATCCATACCATACCCAACTCCACAGTTGTCCATAGAAAGCCTCTAAACCAGAACAAAGAGTACCTACTCGGGACATGCCCCTGACATAGCCATAAACTGAGTGTATGAAAGACAAAAGTATATAAAGTAATACATGACATGAAATAGATGACTTTTAGACTATGAAAGCTCACCACTTCAATCCAACAGCTAATCACAAAGTCCAATAGTTAAGTAGGAAAAGTAGAATAGCCCATTCATATATCACGTGGGGATACAACTACTCGAAGATGGGTTAGCAGGTGAACACTAGCATGCACTCAGGATAAGGATAAAATAATTCCATTTATAAATCCAAGTAAAACCATCTATATGCACATAAACCATACATATATGTATAACCATGTCAGGAAAGGGAATCGGGTGTAGCATGCCATTTAAAACCTTAACCTAGGTTGTGTAGCTCTGCCATTCTAAACCACCCATGGGATATATGGGTTTATCTCCCCCTATAGAAAGGCCCTAGTATGTGAAGTTTCACAACCAGGGAATAAAACCTGGGATGACTAATACATCCCACAAAATATATAGTGTGACATCATGCACACGGTCACTAGGACCAAACCTCACATCAAAAAATATAATTTTCTAGTTTTGATCCCCCTAGGACCTCCACCTTCCACGATGTAATACCCAAAGTCTGTACCCCAGACTCTATATGGTGCTCATAATCCCGAAGGACCACAAGCTAACCCATGACTGGTTCCTGCTGTAATAACTGAATAATAATACTGTAATTATGCAAAAATTAGGCAGAAACTTTCCTTAAGGTTCAAAACTATAAGTAAGTACTGAGTATGGTACATCCATACCAATACTGAACATTTGTCTAGAAATACTCTAGTCTAAAAAACCTCTACTATATAAACATGGAGTTGATGGGACAAGTCCCTAACTAATTCTGACTACTGAAATAAATTGAGTACTAAAATAATGGAATAATAAATTTGTTCTCAAATAATGAGGACTCTCCACTAATCTGTTGTTGATGGATTGAGATGCTAAGTATGATCGGGAGCCCATGTGTCTGAACCTATATTTTAAGACATTATAGCATAAAAGAAAGGTATGAGTCAGTACTTTGAATGTACTAGTATGCTAAGTGGGGTAGGCTGAGATGCATGGGTTCATATGCATGAACAATAATAATTGAATAACATGAGTATAACTGAATGAGAGTACATGCATGAAATACATAAATTGTAACTGAGGTCATGATGGCACTGGATACTGAGTTTTGAATTACTAATTTACTGATATCTGAGTTTACTGATACTGTATTACTATTAACTGAGCAACTCTATCTGATAGTCCTGATTTTGTGGAACTATTCTGAGTTCCATACTAAACTAAATGATTGTGTCTGACAGTCCTGATTTTTATAGAACTAAACTGAGTTCTATTCTAAAGACTGAAATTGAGATGGTGGGAGGTAATCATCTAACCGATATGCCCCTTTCTAAATAGATTGGTGTCCAACCTGTAACCCCAGTTAGAAGGGTGTCAGTACCGTTCCACGAGTAAAGACAAATTATGAGTTAACCCTCTCTGATAGAAAGCTCTTTCATCAACCCTCGCTTGCAGAAAAACTCGTATGAGATATAACAATCCTAGTATGGCAGAAAGATATCTCAACCTACTCTGGCTACGTAGTTTTGTAATGTAGGGACTGCTACTAAGGGTCAAACCCTCTGCTGGCAGGAATGCCCCCATCCCTGAGTTCGCTCGGTGCTGAATCCTACTCCCAATGAAATAGACACTGGATTGATTTAAAACTATACTAAGCTAGAATGAACTATTACTAATCGTACTATCTAACTGAACTAAACTTAGTTCACTAAGTTTTGTTAACTGATGAAGTACTACTGACTTCTGTTAACTGATGGAATACTACAGAGTTCTATTGACTAGCTGAATTTACTGATGTCTGAACTAAATACTGAATGTAACTGTAACTGATTACTGAAGCTACTGTTCATGATAGTACTGAGACTATTCTGTAAATACCACACCTAAGGTTTCGGGTAATGGATACCCTCAAGACTCGATAGCATGAAAAATAAATCATAGCATAAACTTGAAAGGCATAACCATATGCACTTGATCATAACTCATTCATAGAGACATTCCATCAAACACTTGCAAGATAAAACTTGCACATAAGCTAACTTTACATGATTGTTTTCCCTTTTTATTTGTTTACATGAGCAATATATCAAACACTTGGAGGACATAATCCATGCACATGACATAACCACATATGGGCACCATAATTCAAATCTCTATTTACAATTTCAAGAGTTTAGCATGGATTCACATGATTCTATACATATATCAAATAACTCCACATAAAACTTGTAACAAAACATGGGTTAGAAACCCTATTAATCATTATAATATGTATATAATCAAATCCAATATGAAATTCATGTAATCAATACAGTTGAGGTTTTAAAAATAGATTCTTGAACTCCAAGGACGGAAGGGACCCTTGAATGAACACTTGGCATACCTTAACAATTAAATTTTGAAAGATTGATGGTAAGTTCTTGAGCCATGAATGATATTGGAAATCTCCTAGGGTTTGTTCTTGAGAGAAACTTGTGAAGAATGAATGGTTTTTGCTCTTAGAAGGGTTTAATTTCATATTTGGGGGCTGATAGACATGGGAAAAAGACCCAATTACCCCAGAGGACACAGATTTTTAGTGACTTAAAACTAAACTAGCAACGTGCAAACCGACGCACTGCATCATTGGCATCAACGCGATGGCCAACTGTAATACCCCAAAGTTTTCTAGTAAATTTCATCCAAAGAATGCCTAGTATTAGCTTCTAAAGTGAATGATAATTATTCCATGAGGAATTTTCAAGATTTTCACTTTTTTCATGTGGGAAATTCAATAAGCTTTCCATTGATATATGATTCGCTTAAATGTGATAACCGGATAAGAAGTTATGACTATTTCAAGTTCCCATCGTAAAACAGCGCCATATTAGTCAGTGGCGTGCCGCGCCACAAGAGGAAATGGCATTTGGAAATTTCCAGTAGGTGTCCGCAATTATGGTGCATCGCACCAGCACTCAAATTCAGAATCATCAATTTAGAGTGACACGGCGCGATAACGCCGCGTCACGCCAGGGGCCCAGATCGGGAAAATTTTACTGAAATTAAATAATGTGTCCAGGGTTAAAAGGGTCAATTTTATATACCTATTTAAACCTAATAACACATGATTTATCCATTCTTCACCCAAAATATACTATTTCTCTTAAGTCGCTCTCAAGAAGAAGCTAGGGTTTATATTGAGGATTCAAATTCAAGAAGGTTTCACCATCAATCTTCACGAAATCACAAACTAAGGTATGCATAGTGTTCATTCATGGACTCCTTTCATCCATGAAAACCAAGAATCCCTTTTCTAAATTCAAGTTATGGATTTTCTTATGAATTTCATGATTGGGCTACTTTTGTTCATGTTGATAATGAGTAATTAAATTGTATTCCATGAATGAGTGTTAAATTCTATATGGGTTGATTTGTATCAGTATAGATTCATGAAACCCAAGGAATAAACCCTTGAATGATTAAATTAGAATTGAATCACGATAGTTAATTGTTGTATGATGTTGTTTATACATTTTATGCCTACTATGTGTTTGGTTGAATGCCTAGATGAAGGGAAAGTGTCTAATTAGCATGATATCATGAAATCCCTATGTACGTACAAGCTTATGCCTATCACATGTTTGATGAAATGCTTCAGTAAATATATTATGATAATTATTATGTATTCAAGTAAGTCATGCTTTGTCAATTTCCTTCCATGAAGTCCTGGGGGTACTTGTACCAGAAACATTAGATGTGTACCTACAGCCATGTCATGTTTTCATGATACTCTCAGTCAAACTTTGAATCCTTAGACTTCAGATAGTCTTATGACTCAGGAAAACTCTCCATGATCTCATGACTTAGTCAGTTGTCAGATATCAGTAGTATCAGTCAACGGAACTTAGTAACTCATCTCATGTTTAGTTCAGAAAATCATTTTCAGTGTCCATTCAGATGGGAGTAGGAATTAGCACCGAGTGAACCCAAGGATGGGGACACATACTATCAGATGAGGGTGTGATACTTAGAAGTCATCCTTGCATTCTAGAACTATGTAGCTATCATAGGTTGAGACATCAAAACTATCCGATGAGGATTGATGAGGTGGATAGGCACTATTAGATAAGGACCCCACCATTCTCTTTTAGGGACACTATCAGATAAGGATCGCACACAGCTTGTCCTTACCAGTGGCGCGGTATTGGCACTCTTCCAATTAGGGTTACAGATTGGACCCCAACTCAGCCATAATGGCGTATCAGGGGCATGTTGGTTAAATACTACCTACCACAGTTTTAGTACCAGTCTCAGTAAAAGAACTAAGATAGTTCTTCAGATTCAAGACTGTCAGACACAATCGACTCAGATACAGTAAAGAACTCAGATAGTTCCATCAGATTTAGGACTGTCAGATACAGTCACCCATGTTATCAGTTACATTCAGATATAGCTATTTATGATATCAGTTATATTAGTTAATAGTATGTCATGTCATCAGTATTCAGATTCAGTAATCACGATATGACAGTGTCAATTACAGTTACGTATTTATGTATGCATTCTCGCATTCATGTTAGACAGTCAGTTAGCATTATTTATGCATGTTAACCCTTTCATATAGCCTACCTCACATGTATACTCAGTACATTCCATTGTACTGACGCATTTGCACTATGGTGATTTCTTTTTATGTTAGCTATAGGTTCAGAGACACAAGTTCCAGATCAGCAATAGATTCCAATCTCAGCAGTTAGAATAGAAGTGAGTCCTCATCCTTCAAGGACATGATTATTTCTCCACTATTTCATTGATTAGTTATTAGTTGGAGTTAGTTGGGGACATGTTCCATCAACTTCTTATTCAGATTATTTAGACAGTAGAGGCTTTCATACTAGATGCAGACTATTATGTTTTAGACTTCAGTGTTTATAGCATTTGTTTTGCATATTGTATTACCCCACAAATGTTATCTCATCCATGTTATGTTCAGTATTGAACCTTATGGCCTTTCAGTGTATATTTCTGCATTATTATATTATATTATGCAGTATACAGGTACGGATATCAGTCATGGGTTAGCTTGTGGTTCTACGGGGTCATGAGCACCATGTAGCATTCCGGTTCAGCAAATCGGGGTGTTACAAACTTGGTATCAGATCCTAAGGTTCATTAAAGCCCTAGGAAATCTGAAAGCCGTATCTTGTAGAGTTTTGTACATGGGTGTGTTATACGCCATATTTATGTGCAAGAGGCTATCAGATGCTTAAGAACAGTTTCCCTTCTTTCAGTATTTATGTCGTGCCAGTGAGTATAATCACAAGTCAATCTCTCATTCTAATCTGTTTCTTCTCTTTATATTAGAATATGCCTCCTAAGAGAAGAAATCAGTCAACCCTTCATCCTGAAGAACCTTTGGGCGATCATGTTTCTCATGTAGAGTTCAGGACCGTATTTACCACTCTTTCTCAGTCATTAGCTGCCCATAATGAGCGACCAGATGTCATTCCATCCAACTCGGTGGCCAACTCAGCTGCAGCTAGGATTTGGGACTTCACCTAAATGAATCCTCCATCCTTCCACGGGTCTAAAGTAGATAAAGACCCTCAGGAATTCATTGATCAAGTTTAGAAAGTTACATACATCATGGGGTGACTACTATTGAGAGTGCTGAGTTAGCTACATACCAGTTGCAGGATGTGTCTCATACTTGATTCAAATAGTGTAAGTCATAAAGGTCAGATAATACAGGTCCTATAGAGTGGGAGGAGTTTGTCACTGCATTTTTAGATAGATTCTTTCTCCAAGAGCTTAGAGAGGCTAAGGTGATAGAATTCATCAACCGTAGGTAGGGAAATATGATGGTGAAAGAGTATTCTCTAAATTTTACTCAATTATCCAGATATGCCCCTCATGTGGTTGCAGACGGCAGAGCCAAGAAGAGTAAGTTCTCTTCAGAGGTAAATAATAGCATGGTTAATGAGTGCAGATCCGCCATGCTAAATAGTGACATGACTTTAGCCAGACTTATGACCCATGCTCAGCAGATAGAGGAGTAGAAGATTAAGAAGAGGGTAAAGCAAAAAAAGAAAGCTAGGACAGGTAGCTTCAATTTTAGTCAGCCTAAATCAGAAGGAGAAAACCGTTCTTATTTCATCCTAAGTCATCAGTTCCATCTCCTTCTTCATCTAGTGCTTCATCTCTTGAGTTCATAGATAGAGTGCCAGGCTCTAAGTCTCAGGGAAGCAACATCTATTTCGGTTGTGGTAAGCTAGGCCATAGAGTCATAGACTGCCCTCAGTCAGGTTATCAGAGTCATCTCCGTTCCTCAGATCAGTCTGGTCACCCAAATCAGTAGGTTGCCACCACCAGTGCTACTAGCGGGCAATTCCCAAATAGACTATATGCTCTTCAGACCTGAAAATATCAGGAAAATTCTCCTGATGTAGTTACAGTACATTACAGATCTTTCATGTTCATGTTTATGCTTTCCTAGATCCAGAAGCTTCTTTGTCTTTTCTTACTCCTTATATAGCATTTTATTTTAGAATCAGTACCAAAATTCTAGTAGAGCCCTTCTCAGTCTCTACCCCAGTGGGCAATACTCTTTAGAAACTGCCCGATTATGATATTTCAGAAAGTCACTTCAGCAAACTTAGTCGAATTAGAGATGACTAATTTTGATATCATTCTTGGTATGGATTGGCTTCATTCCTGCTATGCCACAGTCGACTATAGAAATAGAATAGTCTAGTTTCAGTTTCCAAATAAACCCATCCTTGAGTAGAAGGGTAGTGTATCCTCTTTCAAGGGTTAGCTTATTTCCTACCTTTGGGAAAGGAAAATGATATTTAAGGGATGTGTTTACTATATTGTTCATGTTAGAGATTTTAGTTTCGAGACTCCTAGTCTTGAATCAGTTCCAGTTGTAAATGAATATTCAGATGTCTTTCCCAAAGATCTTCCAGGAATTCCTCCCGAAAGGGAAATAGACTTCGGTATTAATCTCCTTCCAAAAACTCAGCTTATATCCATTCCATCAAATAGAATGGCATCGGCAGAACTCAAAGAATTGAAAGAAAAGTTGAAGGATCTCTTAGATAATGGATTCATCAGACCCAGTGTTTCCCCGTGGGGCGCACCAGTCTTATTTGTGCACAAGAAAGACGGTTCTCTCAGAATTGCATTGATTACCATCAACTCAATAAGGTCACGATCAAGAACAAGTATCCTCTTCCCAGAATCGATGACTTGTTTGACCAACTTCAGGTTGCCAGTTATTTCTCTAAGATAGACCTCAGATCCGACTATCATCAACTCAGAGTTAGAGACTGAGAAAGGATCTGCTAGAATTTCAGGACTAACTCTGAAATCAACTGCTATATAAGGAGTAATAAAAGAAAAAGAAGCTCCTGGATCTAGCAAACCATAAACATGTACATGAAAGATCTGTAATGTACCAGTGACCACATCAGGAGAATTTTCCTGATCCTGTCGGGATTGAAGAGCGTAGAGTCTGTTTGGGCGCTTCCCACGATTGCACTGGAAGTGGCACCCTACTAATTTGAGCGATCGGACTGAGCTGAGGAATGGTTCTGCTGACCCTGAATACCCAGTTGTGGACAATATCTTACTCTGTGGCCTAGCTTACCATATCTGAAACACATATCACTGCCAGCTCTGTAAATACCCTTGTGGTTCTTACCATAAGTCTGACAAAGAGGATTGGTTTGGGCACTTTAACGCTGCGCTGAGATTTAGATCTTGGCGCCCTATCTTGGTTACCATTCCTGAACTTAGGAACTGGAGCACTGGTTGAAGAAGGAGCTGGAACAGATGACTTTGGGTGAAACTGAGAATGGTTGCCACCCTCTGACTTAGGCTGACTAAAATTAAAGTTACTTATTCTAGCTCTCTTATTCTTCTCTTCCCTCTCCTTAATATTCTGCTCCTCTATCTATTCAGTATGGATCATAAACCTGGCTATGTCCATCTCACTAATCAATATGGCGGTCCTACACTCCTTGACCATACTATCATTCACCCCTGAAACAAACTTACTCATCTTAGTCCTGCTATATGCCATCACATGAGGAACATATCCAGCTAATTGAGTAAACTTAAGAGAATACTCTTTCACCGTCATGTTGCCCAGTCTGAGGTTGATAAACTCTTACACCTTAGTTCTCTCAACTCTAGGGTAAAGAATCTATCTAAGAAGGCAGGGTCAAACTCCTCCCACTCAATAGGCCCTGTATCTATAGCCCTCTCTACTTTCCACTACTTGAACCATGTGTGAACCACATCCTCCAACTGATATGCAGCTAGCTCAGCAGTCTCACTAGCGGTAACCCCCATGATATCTGTAACCTTCTGGACTTGATAAAGGAATTCCTGAGGGTCCTCATCAGACTTAGACCTGAAAAAGGATGGAGTATTCATCCAGGTGAAGTCCCGAATCCTAGCTGTAGCAATGTTGGCCACTGGGTTGGCCGAAACAGCAGTTGGCCATTCATTCTGAGCAGCAACTGAATTAGCAAGAGTGGTGAATGCATCTCCAAACTCTGCATGAGAAATATATTCGTCCAGGTGATCTGCTTGGATGGGTTGAGGGCCTAACTGATTTCCATTTCTTCTTTTGGGAGGCATGTTCTGTAAATAAAAAAGGAGAAACAGATTTGACTTAGAGTTAAGTTTGAGATCATGCTCACTGGCACGACATGAATACTGAAAGAAGGCAAACTATTTCTAAGACATCTTATAGCCTCCTGTACATAAATATGGCATGCAACATACCTATTCATAAAACTCTACTAGATGCAGCTTTCAGACTTCCTAGGACTCTATTGAACCTTAGGCTCTGATGCCAAGTTTGTAACATCCCAAATTCTAAACCCCGGATGCTACACGGTTCTCATAATACCAAAAGACCACAAGTTAATCCATGACTAGTGCCTGCTGTAATATCTGTACATTTAAACTATAATTATATACGAAATAATAGGCTGAACTGTCATACGGTTCAAATACCTGAAGTAATACTAAAGTATGTGGTATAACAACACCAAAACAAAACTAAAATATAAATATAAACATACTGAAGTTTGAATATCTAGTATGAAAGCCTCTAAACTATCTGAATAAGGAGTTGACGAGACATGTCCCCAACTAACTCCAACTGCTGAAATAAACGAAGTACTGAAATATTGAAATAATAAAGTATTATCGCATGATGAGGACTCACTGCTAGTCTACTGCTGCTAACTGAAACCTGAAGCTGCCTATGCACGATTGGGAACTTGAGCATCTGAACCTATGGTATAAAACACCATAGCATAAAATAAAAGTATGTGTCAGTACGTGTGAATATACTGGTACGCAAAGTGAGGTAAGGCTGAATGCACGGGGTTCATATGCATGAACTATAACTGTCTAATAACATGAATATAACTGCGTGAGAATACATGCATGAATACATAACTGTAAATGAGAACGTGAGGATTCTGAAAGAAGAATATACTGATAACGTGCATATCGATAACTAATATGCTATTTACTGAGTGGTTGTATCTGAAAGTCTTGATTCTGATGGAACTAGCTAAGTTTTGTACTGAGCTGAGTGACTGTATCTCACAGTCTTGAAATCTATAAAACTATTTGAGTTCTATTCTAAAGACTGAGACTGAGACTGTGGGAGGTAGTCATCTAACTGACATGCCCATAATAAAGCAATATATAGTTAAGATTAGGTCCAATCTATAACCCCAATTGGAAGGGTGTCGATATCGTGCCACTGGTAAGGACAAACTATGAGTGACCTTTATCTGGTAGGTACACTAAGAAGAATGGTGGGACCCTCATCTAATAGGTTAATCTACCTCATCAACCCTCATTTGATAGGTTTTTGATGTATCAACCTATGCTGGCTACGTAGTTCTGGAATGCAAAGACTACTTCTAAGACTCACACCCTCTGCTGGCAGGTGAGTTCCCATCCTTGGGTTCACTCGGTGCTGAATCCTACTCCTAGATGAATAGACATTGAACTGATTAAACTAAGCTGAACCAGACTGAGTTTACTAAATTTCGTTGACTGACGGAATGCTACTGAGTTCTGTTAACTAACTGAGTTTACTGAGATTACTGAGTAGGACTGGACTGGTACTGAATTTACTGAGTTTTCTTGAGTCATGTGACTGACTGAATTCTACTGATCATGACTTGACTGGTAGCATCTTGAAAACTGACACTGACTCTAGGCACACAGCTAAATTGTCGGGTATAAGTACCCCCAGGACTCGATAGCATGAAAGGTTCAAGACATGACATTTCTTGAACACATGACCATAGTCAACAATTCATAGTACAACTATTTGGAATTTTCATAAAGTATTTGCATGTCATAAGCTTACACATGAATAGGAATAAATATAAGCATGTCATAATTTCGTAAGTTTAATCTCATGAGCATTCCTCCAAACCATTACAATACATAACAATAACATGGAGGTCATTGTGAACATAAAGGTAAAGCATGGATTCATCAATTTGGTCACAATTGAGTCATAAAGCATTATTCTTATTCTTTTAGGCATTTTAACAAACAACTTGCATGCATAACTTGAGGCTTAGGCATGAACTTTAAAATAATACATCATGGCAACATTTTTCACTTCAAATACAAGAATTCCAACCACATGCTAACATAATTTTATTATATGTATTAAATATTTCAACTTGGTAATCATACAACATAACATGGATATGATTCAATTCATAACATGGAATTCAAAATTTATATTTTTGAAAGGATTTCTTGAGCTTTATGGGTGAAAGGAACCCGTGAATAAACACTTTACATACCTTAGAACGTAAATCCTTAAGGGTTCTTGAAGAAATCCTTGAGCCTTGTTCTAAAACTTTAAAACTAGGGTTTCTTGCTTTTGAGAGAGAATGATGAACTTTGGGGAAAATTGAGTGAATAATGAAATATTTAGGTTATTTAGGGATTAATTTCATGTTTTAGGGCTGAATAAGGTGGGAGAATGACCCTTTTACCCCTAAAACCCGTAATAAATATTTTGCAAAATGGGATTGGTCTCGCGACATGACCCACAGAAATGTGAACTGGCCCTCATAATGCGACATCTAGAAATGGGACTGAACCTCGCAACACGGGGCTATCGCGAGACTTCACTATTTTGGGCATCCAAACTTGCCCTTACGCTATTCGAAAAATTCTGAAACTCACCCGAGATGTACTATTGACTTGCCCTATCATGAATCAACTTGAAAATCAACAAACGAAGGTCGGGAAGGTCATGAAATAAATCCTTGGAGTTCAAAGACTTAAAATGAGACTAAGTCCTTAACACTTGGCCAAAATTTTCTAAGTATTGGATCTTTTATAGAGCTTTAAGGAGCTTAATTTGACTTAGACTTTCACGGGGTCTTACAGTTACTCTTCCTTTATTTCTAAATTGTTTAAAGCATATGTTTTAAGGTCTTGTTCATGAGATATTTATGTTTGTTTGAAATCAAGGGTTGAGGGTTTTGAATGCTTGTTGTTGAACAATGTTTTCCCATGGTTTACATTGGATTATTCATGCTTTAATTGTGATTTTTAACTTGTGGATGCTTGGAAATGGTAAATGAACTAGGGAATTGTGATTTTTCCCAAACTTGTGACTTTTGAAGTGGTTATGACCTCAACCCCGTATTGTGAAATTTGTTTTGAATATGAAAAGTATGTATAATGATCTTTAATTGAACTTTATAGGGTTGTGTGATTCCCCAAGTTAATGTATAATTGAACAAAGAGGGTTGTGAATTCCTTAAGGTGATGAGATTGGTTTGGAATATCGTTGTTACCTTGCAAATGTAGTTGGTATGATGTTACGAACAATGTATGCCTTAATGTGTAATGTAGTTTAATGAATGGGAATGTATGATACTTATTTTAATTGGACTTCAATGAGGGTTGTGCAGCTGATTCATGAAAGTTGAGGTCCCAAGGGACCAATACTAGAAACTAAATTTCCGATATACGGGTCTATATGACCAAGAGATTCGAGTCCCGTATATTATTATAGTTTGATTGGGAGGTTTGAGTCCCCTACATTATACTACATGATTTGGTGTTTGTGTCACTCTGATATGCCGGGAGGATCGAGTCCCCCATAGTACATATGTATACCCTCTGGTTCATGCAACCACATACACTAGGGCCCTACCATCTGGGGGAGAGAAGGGCCCATATAGCATGTGGGTGCCTTCATATTTTATGATGATTGAGCTACACAATTGATGTTCCGGCTTTCGATGGAATATTTTGCTTTTTTTTCTTGGGAAAGTTGTATGTTTTCAAGCAACTAAGATTGTGTTTAATGTTGGTTTTTAATTTTTCAGGGTAAGGAACTAGCTGATGAAAAAGTGGCAGAAAAACACTTCTGACGGTCAAAATGGTGGACCGTCAGTGTTGCAACGAACCACCAAGTTAACCACCATATCTAATCAGAACTCAGAATTTTAGAAGACCCTGTAACGATCGGAATGGTGGACCGTCAGTCTTGCGATGTATCACCAACTTGACCGTCAGGCCTAGACAGAACCCAAGACTTCAGGTGTTGCTGATACGGACCAAATAGCAGACCGTCAGTCTTACGATGCTCCACCAAGTTGGCCATCAGTTTTATCAAGAACCTGGCTCCCTGAAGGACTCAGCGATTGACCAAATGGTGGACCGTCAGTCTTACAATGGACCACCAAGTTGGCTGTTAGTTTCATCCAGAACCTAGCCCCCTGAAGGACTCAGCGACAGACCAAATGGTGGACCGTCAGTCTTACGACGGACCACTAAGTTGGCCATCAGTTTTATCCAGAAAATGACCTTCCAAGATAAGCAGCGATGGGCCAAATGATTAACTATTAACTTTGCGACGGACCACCAATTTAGCCATCACTTTGGACACGGATTTTATTATTTTGAATTTTAAATCCCTTTTGGATGGGAATATAAAAATACCAAGTATTAGGGTTTAGTAGGGATCTTTTTTGTCTTGAATTTCATACTTTCTCCTCTAGAGAGAGCTTTGTACTACTTTTCATTAGGATTTGAATCTAGAGATTGAGATTTTGATTATTAGTTTTAATATTTTCCATCAAATATTGAGAAGAACAATATTGTGAATTTTGTAAGTACTCTTCTGAAGTTATTTATGAACATCAATTAAAATTTGATTTCTTATATGGAGATGAGTAGCTAAACTCCCATAACTAAGGTTATGGGAAACTTGATGTAGAGAACTATTTTAGGGTTGTGAATGGGTTTGATTTCTAACATCTATTAAAATTACATGGATCTTTCTTCATCTTCATGACATCTCTTGGTTGCAAACTTGAGAAATAAGCCCATGAACTCCACGTGTTTGACAAGAAAGTGGATGTTGGGAAATAAAGTGATTCACATGAACTCCATAGGTTTACTCTTTGGGTTAACGGGTTGATGCCTTAATAGGATCAACCCTCATGAGAGTGTTATTGAATAATTCATGAATCCTTTAAGTTTGAGAGAAGTAAAGGGTGAAATACTCGTTAGGTTGAGAAACATGTGGGTAATCCTTAGAATTCAATAATTCTTGCAATTGGATACATAAGTTAGAATATGAACACAAACTCACAACCCTAATTGTTTGAACATCTTGGTGAGCATAACTCTAGTTAATTCATTATTATTGAAATTACATCTACATTTACTCTCAGTAGCTGGACTTTTGTGTAACACAAATACGAAAGAACACTGTTAACATTTCCAAACTCTCTTTATTTCGAAACCTTAGATCAATAGTCTAATAACAGTTACAATACTTAGTGAACACGGTATTCCCGATGGGATTCGACACCCAACCCAGTTGGGTTCTATATTTGACAGCGACCGCTTACTCTCTCATAAGAGAGGTGTAATTTGGGCGTATCAAATTTTGGCGTCGTTGCCGGGGAATACGGTTGTCAGTTAAGTTTGTGTTTGTTAATTGACCTTTGGTCAAGTTTCCCAAATTTTACTTTATTTTGTTGTTTTTGTTTTGTGTAGGGGAGTTGTTGTGTATGCTAAGTACATGGAGATCGAGTCCACCATTATTACCAATACATCCGTAACCGCAACTAATTGGCAGAATGACAGAACCCCAACTAAATCAGCAAAATAATGGTCAACAGGCACATCATCCTAATCCTGATGATGATGACTTGGGGGATGATGACTTGTTAGATCCTGTTAATTAAAGGCATGCAGAGAATGTAGCTGCACCAGTGAACAGAAATATAAACAGAAACCATCATTTCAGGGCGAGACCAGATTGCCAAGTTGTTCAATTTGTTCTTAATGATGATAAAGATGGAATGGATGGAGTTGGTGCCACTAGAACTATTATTCCTCCACCTATAGCACCAGGAGAAAAGTTTAATATCACCAGTACAATGATTCAACTCCTTCATCTAAAGGGATTGTTTGGTGGACTCTTGGGAGATGATCACAATATGCATTTAGTGAACTTTGATACTATTTGCAAGTTCCTTTGATAACCCAGGAGTGGGATAGAATGCCATATGCCTGCATTTATTTATGTTTTCTCTATCTGGGGAGGCAACATTAGGGCTTAATAAGCTAACACCCGATTTTATAACCAACTAAAGGAAATTGAAAGAGGCTTTCCTAGAAAGGTTCTTTCCACCTTCCAGGAGGGTAAATTGAGGGATGAGATCAGCAACTTTAGGCAACTCCCAACCAAAGACCTTCATGAGACATTGGAGAGGTTCAAAAAGAAGCTGACGCAGTATTTGAACCATAATATGATAGATATTAATCTGATGAAGACTCTTTATCAGGATTTGAACTCTATTATAAAGCCAGTTATTGATAATGCTGCAGGGGATCATTTGTAGATCTCACTTTTTAGGAGGCCTCGGAGATGCTTGATCAGATGACCAAACAAAGTAGTGATTGGCATACCAGGGATTCTGTGGTAGCAAGCCCTACTGTGTCTATTATCAAAACTGTAGAACAATATAAGAAAGAGGAAGAATGTGATCAAGATATGGCACACTTAAAGACACAGATGGATTTATTGACCAAAAAGTGAAAGTTGTTGTAGCCAAATGTAGAGATGATTCTGATTTGGAAAAATAAGGCTAACTATTTGAATAACCAGGGGGTTTTGAGGAAATATCCAAGAAAATCAAGGTCGAAACTACTACAATAAGGTTGGTTACAAGGATAGGGATCAAGGAAACTGAAAAGGTAAGAATGATAGGAGTGGTCTATATGTACCTCCCAAAATCAAAGATAATGCTGCAACTACCTCTGGTAAGATGTCCATGAAGGACATGATGGAGAAATTATTAAAGGAAATTGAAGCTGCCAACTCTGGGGTGACTACCATGAAGAGTGATTTATCTTCTATGAGTCAAATGGTAAACTCGCACTCTACCTCTATCAAGCAGTTGGAGCAATAAATGAGCCAGCTCTCGGAAGCGTTAAATCAGAGAAAGATTGGAACATTGCCTAGTGATACCATTCAAAATCTGCAGAATAATGGTTCTTGCATGGATATCACTACTAAAAGTGGTAAGGTATTAGCAAGTCCTCCTGTGGACAAACCTATGGTTGATACTGTAGCAGATGATATTGAAAAAACAGAGATTTATCATCCGGTGGGGTCTGGGAAATCAGATGAGGTTATTGATGATGTACCATCCAACAATCAGCAGGTTGATAAGTTGGAGAAGAATAAGGGAAAGAAGGCTGAAGTGGTGGTTACCACTCTTTCAAAACCATCTCCTCCATTTCCCCATCGATTGAAGAAGAAGGCCGACAACACAAAGTTCAGCAAATTCATGGCTATGCGTAAGCATTTGACGATTAATCTACCACTGGTGGAGTCATTAGAGAAAATTCTCGGGTATGAAAATTTCATGAAAGACCTTGTCACAAAGAAGTGGTCAGTTAATTTTGAGCTGATGGACAATCTTTATCATTGTGGTGCTATTTCCACAAGGTCTCTGGTATAGAAGAAGGTAGATCTGGGAGCATTTACTATTTCATGCACTATTGGACCTCTTGACTTTGCAAAAGCTCTATGCGAATTTGGAGCTAGCATCAATCTGTTGCCACTGGCTATTCACAAAAAGTTGGGCTTGGGAGACCCCACATCCACTAACAGGCGACTGGTGATAGAAAATAGGTTGGTAAAATGACCCTTTGGTATTTTGTATGATGTACTCGTGAAGGTTTATAGTTTTATATTTCCTATGGATTTTATCATTCTGGATTGAGAGGTGGACTTTGAGGTACCCATAATCTTGGGTCAACCTTTCCTCGCAACCGAAAGTGTTCTGATTGATTTGTGAGCTAATGAGCTTTTATTTAGGCTGAATAATGAAGTGGTGCAATTTGATGTGTGCCAATCAATGAAGAAGCAGAAAGAAATGAGTGTGTTTTCCATTATGGATGTCTATTATGAGGAGGAGAAGCAAGTGTCGATTGAAGAGAAATTTGTTGTTGAAACATTAGCTATCGTATTGATGAATTTTGATCAGGATGGTATAGAAGATTATGAGGAGACTGCATGTGCCTTAACGGGCATGGGTTCTTACTCATATACACCCAAGAAGTTGGATTTGGACATGGAAAATCGTCCAAGTCCACCTGTTAAGCCCTGTATAGAAGAACCACCTATCCTGGAGCTGAAAGAGTTACCCAGTCACTTGAGGTATGTGTTCTTGGGCAGTGGGAATACACTACCTATTATTATTATGGCTGACCTAGGTGAGCAGCAGGTGGAAGCACTTATTTTGGTGCTTCAAAGATACAAACAAGCAATCGGCTGGACTATTACTGATATTATTGGCATTCCCCCTGGCATTTGCACTCATAAGATAAAACTTGAAGAAGAATGTACTTCTACCATTAAGCATCAACGCGACTTAAGACACCGATGCAAGAGGTGGTTAAGAAGGAAATTATTAAGTGGCTGGATACAGGAATGGTTTATCCTATTTCAGACAGTAAATGGGAAAGCCCAGTTCAATGTGTGATCAAAAAAGGGGGCAGGACTATTGTTGCAAATGAAAAGAATGAATTGATTCCTCTCAGACCTATGACTGGTTGGAGAGTTTGCATGGATCACCGCAAACTAAACTCATGGACTTTAAAGGACCACTTCCCAATGCCCTTCATGGATAAAATACTTGATCGGTTGGTAAGAAGGGGGTGGTATTGTTTCTTGGGTGGATATTCGGGCTACAATCAGATTTGTATTGCTCCTGAAGATCAAGAGAAGATGACATTCACATGCCAG
This sequence comes from Capsicum pubescens, assembly GCA_030864215.1. NCBI lineage: Eukaryota > Viridiplantae > Streptophyta > Magnoliopsida > Solanales > Solanaceae > Capsicum > Capsicum pubescens. The sequence continues at coordinate 185,720,123 of CM061546.1, forward strand.
TATGGAATTTTTGTATTCAAGCGAATGTCATTTGGGTTATGTAATTCACCCACTACCTTCCAAAGGTGTATGATGTCTATTTTCTCAGATATGGTTGAGCACACCTTGGAGGTGCTCATGGATGATTTTTTTGTGGTTGGAGATTCATTTGAGCTGTGTCTGGAAAACTTGAATAGGGCTTTACAAAGGTGTGTGGAAGTCAATATTGTGCTTAATTGAGAGAAATACCACTTCATGGTGAAGGAGGGCATTGTTCTTGGACACAAAATTTTAGAAAAAAAGGATAGAGGTCAATCGAGATAAGGTAGAGGTTATTGAGAAGCTACCACCTCCCATCTCAGTGAAAGGGGTGCGTAGTTTCCTTGGGCACGCTGTCTTTTATTGGAGGTTTATAAAAGACTTCTCTAAAATTGCAAATCCACTTTGCAAACTCTTGGAGAAGGAAACTAAGTTCTTCTTTGATTCCGAATGCATTAAGGCATTCGAATACCTTAAGAGGAAGCTGGTTGAGGCCTCTATTATTATTACGCCGGACTGGTCAAAACCATTTGAGATAATGTGTGATGCAAGTGGTGTTGCCCTTGGAGCTGTGCTAGGGAAAAGGAAAGAAAAATTATTCCATCCAGTTTATTATGCCAGTAAATCACTGAATGGAGCTTAGACAAACTACACCATCACAGAGCAGGAACTTCTAGCAGTGGTGTATGCTCTTGAGAAGTTTCGAGCATATTTTCTAAGTACCTAATGGCAAAGAAGGATGCTAAATCAAGGTTGATCCGGTGGGTATTTCTACTTAAGTAATTTGACTTCGAGGTTAAGGATCGCAAGGGATGTGAGAATCAGGTAGCTGACCACCTATCCAGACTCGAAGGCAAGTAGGCAGTAAAAGATGAGCTTGAAATTGATGATTCTTTTCCAGATGAGAAAGTATTGGCTGCAGTGCTCAAGAAAGTACCTTGGAATGCTGACTTCGCAAACTATGTGGTAAGTAAAGTAATGCTAGAGAATCTTTTCTTTCATCAAAGAAAAAAGTTCCTCCATGATCGAAACATTATTTCTAGGATGAACTGTACCTTTTTGGCGATGTACGATTGGTATTATTAGACGGTGCATTCTAGAAGAGGAGATGTTGAGTGTACTGGAAGCGACTCATGCTTCTCCAGTTGGTGATCGTACTGCCAGAAAATACTTCAAAGTGGCTACTATTGGCCCATTTTGTTCAAGGATGCTTACGAGTTCGTAAAGAGATGTGACCAATGTCAAAGGCAAGGGTCTATCTCAAAGTTCCATGAGATTCCAATGTCCAAGATAATGGAGGTAGAACTGTTCGATGTCTGGGGTATTGACATTATGGGCCCCTTTGTGGGATTATTTGGAATGAAGTACATATTACTTGTTGTTGAGTATGTGTCAAAATGGGTCGAGGCTGTGGCTCTAGCATATAATGAAGGAAAGCGGGTTGTTGCATTTTTAAAGAGAAATATCTTCTCTCACTTAGGGGTACCACGTATCATCATAAGCGATGGAGGATCGTACTTTTGTAACAAGATATTCAGAGCTACCTTGGCAAAATATGGAGTCAAACAGCATAAGGTGGCTACTCCATACCACCCATAGACCAGTGGGCAGGTGGAGATCTCTAATCGGGAAATCAAAGCTATCCTTGCCAAGACTGTAAATGCTAGCCAAAAAAATTGGTCTAGGAAGCTGGACGATGCATTATAGGCATATCGAACGGCCTTTAAGACTCCCATTGGCATGTCACCATACCAATTAGTTTATGGTAAGGTGTGCCATTTGTCAATTGAGCTAGAGCATAAAGCGTTGTGGGCACTAAAGCATCTTAATCTGAACTGGAATGAGGCAACAAATATAAGACTGGGGCAGCTAAACAAGATGGATGAGTTTTGTCTCGGAGCTTATGATCGGGTTGATCTATACAAGGAAAAAATGAAGAAGTACCACGATAGCAGGATTGAAAAGTGGGATTTGCAGAAAGGCGACTTGGTGCTTCTATTCAACTCCGGACTCAAACTGTTTCCAGGTAATCTCAAATCCAAATGGTTCGGCCTATTTAAAGTGAGTCAAGTCAACTCATCTGGAGAAATGGAACTTGAAAATGAAGCCGGAAGTGTTTTCAAGGTAAATGGGCAGCATGTGAAACTGTATATCATTCTAAAGGATTCGATAAAGAACATTACTACTATCTATCTCGATAAAGTCTGAGTATTCGAGATAACTGAGTCGTTCCACGACAATAAATCAGGCGCTAGTGGGAGGAACCCATAATGTATTATTGTAAAAGCATTTGTTAAATTAAGTTTGTTGTTATTAGTTGCATTTTTTATGCGTTTGTGAAGTGTGCAGGATCAAAAATACAGCAAAAAGGAGGAGTGGACAGTTGAAAATAGGGGTAAAAATCTAAGCTACTGGAACAAAAGTGACGGCCGATTCGGTGGATCACCATTCCCATGATGGTTTAATATTTCATCTGTTGCAAATAGGTAGAAAAATCCATTCACTGGATCAATTTGACGGTTAAAGTGGTAGACCGTCTAATCGACCGTCAAAATCAACCTAGATGGCTTGGGTTCTGGTAAGGTATGACGGTGACTTTGGTGGACCGTCCAAAATGTGATGGACCATCAAAAATGGGGTGGACCATCACGATGACCGTCACAATAAAATAGAGTTGCTCAGGTCTTGGTAAGATTCGACGGCCGATATGGTGGACCGTAGAAGATCTGACAGACCGTCAGGCCTGGCGTCACTATAACCCTAATTCTGGGTCGGGTCGGGTTGAATCTGAAGCCTTGTTAAATGACCTATATTTGACCTAAAAGGTTTTAAAGTGATAAAATAAGGCAGTTACATATGTTGTAACCCCTTCAAATCCTTCAATTGTTCAACTCCCTTTGGATTCAAAGAATCTGAAGGAAATTACTACCTCTAGGACTCTACATCTCCTTTCTTTTCTCCTATTTAAACACATTCATTCTTCTTGTTCTCTTCATCATAATTAAGTTGAGATCACAATTGAAGAGTTGTTTGAATTAGTCTTGTTCTCTAAAGTTACTAGCTTGTCTCTCTGCAAAATCAAGGTATGCGTATAATTCTATTCTTCTTTGTCTAAATGACACATTCAGCTGTGGGTTGTATTTGGCAAGTTGTTTTGTAAAGGAATTAGCATCTTGTTATAGTTCTGTTGCCTTAAATTGCTGAAGGTCTTAAAGTAGTATCTTGAGCATAATCTATTTAGGTGAAGTCTGAGTAACCTACATGATTAAAATATAAAAAGTTATGCTTGATTGTGTTAATGTTGTCAAATGTTGTTAACCAAACAATGTTGCTCAGCAAATGCTCAAAATTATGCCAAATTGAAAGCTAAACCTGAAGAAGGTGGTGCGACGGTTAAAGTGGTAGACCATCAGATTGGCGATGGACCACCAACTTGACCGTCGTAGGGCTATGAAAATTCCAGGCTACTGGATAAGGCTCGACGGCGAAAGTGGTGGACCGTCCCACCACTGGTGAACCACTATTTTGACCGTCAAGTCATGAAATTCACTGATTTGATAGATTTTTGTTGTGGACTAATTTCTAACCTTTTTTCAGGTGTTATGGATCCCAAACTACCAGTAAACAGAGGAGGAAGATCTCAAAGGGGTGGCAATGAGCCCGCATCCGGATACAACACCAGACAACGTAGAAGGGAAATTCCCCTACTTTTCCAATCAAAAGAGGAAAGTGAGGATAGTACTAGCAGTACCAATTTGAGCCCAGATGAGGCCACAGTTGCTGCCACTCCACCTGATCCTGATGATGTTAAAACTGAGGATGAAAATATAGAATGGCAAACTAAAGCGGATAACGTAGAAACTGAACCTGAGGATGCTAACGTTGTCAGATGTAAGGATCCTCAAGTTTGGGAGTCGATTAGATGGTATATAGAGGGAGAACGTGACAAGTTTTATGATAGGTTGACACCTACTGCAAGAGGGATCAAAAGGTTATTTGCGGAAGAGCATCAGATTGTGACCAAGGACTTATATGAATATCTTGAGTTGGAACGTCGGTTCAACGAGTATGAACTAGCATGGAGCCAGCCTCCGGGAGCCTATCAACCGAATTGGGTAAGATAATTCTTAGCAAATTATCTTGTACTGGTAGAACAGGATTTCCCAAAGGGGACATCAATTACAAATTTGCCAAACAGAGAGTCTGTACCTGTCCAGGGAGTCAAAAGTTGATATTTCAGCCCGAACAATCAATAGGATGTTGTTCGGACCAGAGTACGAGGCCCCAATTACTGTGCCTGATCTTGAGTACAGATTGAGAAATGCTTCCTCTCAAAGGCCTTGGGTGGCCTCATTCTTGACTGAGGATGGTAACACCTCTTGGTTGACCAACTCACAGGAGTGTACTACAAAATATTCCCTTAGTTTTAAGGCTAAATTCTGGTGGGTTGTTGTTCGCTTGAGGTTAATACCAACAAAAATGGATGGAAACTTGGATAAACACAGAGTCGTGTTGGTGGCAAGCTTGATCTCAAGGCTTCAAATTAACTTCGTCCAGATAATTGCAGATGAGATGTTCATGAGGGCACACAAAATCTCCAGTTCATTGCAATTTTTGTGCTTAATCACGGCTTTATGCAGACAGGCTGGTATACCCTTGATTCATGGAGTAGACAATGAAATCTAGGCTATACAAAAATAGAACCTTTAGAAGTTGAAAGATGACTCAAAGTTTGAGATGCGTGTCACCAAGCCTCTAGCTTACCATACTCAATTTGCACCAGCTCCTGATGCTACAGAGATTCCCACAGGTATGCCTTTACCTATTACCACCTATGTGCCACCTGAGTACGTACCCCAAGGCACATCTACAGGGTTAGGTTCTGCACAATCTATGGGTGGAGAAGATTTTGCTGAGTATAGGTTCGTACCAGAAAACTTTGCTAAGTTGGTGAAGATACAAAAGAGGTTTCAGAGGCAGCTAGATAAGTGGGCTGCAGACTTCAAGCCTTTTATTGATGAAATTGTGGCTGAAGCAATTCATCCATTCCAAACCATTCATACTAGGATGGACACCATGGAACTTTGTATCAACAAAAGGCTCGATTCACTGTCCCTCCATGACCTTGCCAAGCTGATGGCTGAATTTGAACAAGCAAAGGCGGATATTACAGAGCTAAAAAGTAGGCAGCCACAGCAGCCTGTGTTTTACCCAACCTTGGTGGAAAGTGATATTGATGAGGGTATTATGGACTTGATGGGAAGACTAGTGAAAGACAACGAGAAGAAATAAATAGATGAAAAAACTGCAAGAAAAAAAGCAAAAAGGAGAAAGAGAGCAGAAATGACACTAGAATAACAAAAATGGCATGTTATTAAGAGAGCTTGAAAGAAGTCACTAAAATATGAGGAAAAGAGGAGAAATAAAGAAGAAGACAAAGCAAAAGGGGTATCCACTAGTGCTGCCCCAGCTAGGGGGCAAAGTGCAGGATCAGTTCGAAAGACGATTCCTCCAATCTTGGAGGGTGGGGTTGTGAGTGCCTCTACCACCATAGGGGCCAACATTGCACCAGGTAAGGATGCAGGAGCCTCGCCACACTTCACAGATGCCTCAGATGAATAAGAGGCAAAACAAGAAAAACCATTTCCTTGTACTTTAAATCAATGCTTTGAGGACAATACATCTATTTTTCTATGGGATGGTGAACTTGTACCATGGTGGGTTGTGTTGCCGATCTGTTTTCCCTCCATGTGTTATCTAGTAGAATCGGCATGTCTAGGGTGTCTTATTTTTGTATTTCTAATTTCCTAAGCTTGTGATGTAAATATCTGTTTTTAATGTTATTTAAAAAATGTTTTTTTCTTCCCTATTTCAGTATCCCTTCGTAGATATAAATAATGAATGATATTTGCATAAGACTATGAACATGTATGTGTAATTATTTACTCCAATCATGTAGCATAGGTGCATAACCTTTAGTGAATCTGCGTTTGGCATTAACATGTAAGAGGTGCATGAATCATGTGATAGAAATCTTAAGAGTAGCAGAAGAAGTGTAACTCAGTTGCCTCTGTATGTGTGAGGATTTTTCTTGAGTTCTTGCATCGCGTAGTGCATAAAACTTGCCCAAGTCATTTATACTGTTCTCTAACTGATTCAATAGGATAGGATGGCAAGCCTCCTTGTACTTTAGTCCACTTAGTCTAAATAATTAACCTCTCTACGATTTATCCCTCACTCAAACCCATTTTGAGCTTTTAGTAGTTTTCTTCATTTTCTATAACTATAATTAACTCTCCTTAGGGAATTAGCATTCAACTCTGACCCTAGCCCAGTATTGGGCATTGTGCACCTTAACTTAGGTAAAACACCCAAGTTGAGGGTGGCTAATGTCAAAATGTAAGTACCCAGTGGAAAGTTGGTTTAGAATATATTTTAAAGGCATTTGGCCCTGATCTGTCCAAAGATATTGTGCACCTTAGCTTACTGCATCAGCATAAGTTGAGGTGGCTCATGCAATAAGCTAAGGTGCATAATATCTATGGACAGATTAGGGCCAAATGCCTTTAAACTATATTCTAAATCAACTTTCCACTGGGAACTTACATTTTGACAATAGCCACCCTCAACTTAGATGTTTTGCCTAAGTTAAGGTGCACAATGCCCAATACTGGGCTAGGGTCAGAGTTGATTGCTAATGCCCTAAGGAGAGTTAATTATCGTTATAGAAAATGAATAAAACTACTAAAAGCTCAAAACGGATTCGAGTGAGGGAGAAATATAAAGAGGTTAATTATTTAGGCTAAGTGGACTAAAATTACAAGGAGGCCTGCCATCCTATCCTATTGGATCGGTTAGAGAACAGTATCAATGACTTGGCCAAGTTCTAGGAACTACACTATGCAAGAACTCAAGACAAATCCTCTCACACACACAGGCAACTGAGTTACACTTCTTCTGCTACTCTTAGGATTTTCATCACATGATTCATGTTCCTCTTACATGTTAATGCCAAACACAGATTCAATGAAGGTTATGCACCCATGATATATGATTGGAGTAAATAATTACACATACATGTTAATAGTCTTATGCCAACATCATTCATTATTCATATCTACAAAGGGATACTGAAACAGGGAAGAAAAAAAATATTTTATAAATAACATTAAACACAGATATTTACATCACAAGCTTAGGAAATTAGAAATGCAAAAATAAGACACCCTAGACATGTCGATTCTACTAGATAGAACATGGAGGGAAAAGAGATCGGCAGCACAACCCACCATGGTACAAGTAAAAAAACAAATTATGTTATGATTTAAGTAGAATTGATTAAGGGAGATTGTAAGTAAGTGGATGAAAATAGCAACTTGGGGCTGAAAAGATGCTAGGGCAAGGAGAGTGAATCCCTAATGAGTCACTTTACCCAAAAAAGTACCCTCCCCTAGCTTGAAGCCTCATTACAAGCCTAGAAAAGATCTGTTTGATCCTAGCGAATCAGCGTTAAGGGTGTGTTAAATGGCAAGGGCAAGCCTATGGGTACCTGGACTATGCTTGTAACTTCTTTGAAGAGCGTAAGAGTTTAGATTATGTCCACGTAGTATAAAAGGTGGTGGACTTCATTGTTGTAAGGGCAACTAGAGTTTTGCTTAGTTCTGTTTTTCTCTATGGGACATGACATCCATGTTTGTGTGTGCTGAATTATAATCAATATTGGGTATAGAGCCTGCTGGTTGAAACTTATGTGAGTGAAATGATGAGTGAATAGTTGTGTCAAAGTGATTCATTAGTTGATTGCTTGTCATGGTATGGTTCATGTTTGCAATTAGATGCTGAGTTCCTTGAGGACAAGCAACATTCTTAAGTTGAGGGTGTTGATGTTCCGACTTTCGACGGAATATTTTGCATTTTTTTCTTAGGAAGGTTGTATGTTTTCAAGCAACTAAGGTTACGTTTAATGCTAGTTTTTAATGTTTTAGGGTAAGGAACTAGCTGAAGAAAAATTCTCAAAAAAATGGCAGAAAAACACTTCTGACGGTCAAAATGGTAGACTGTCAGTGTTGCGACGAACCACCAAGTTAACCGTCGGATCTAATCAGAACTCAGACTTTTAGAAAACCCTTTGACGATCAGAATGGTGAACTGTCAGTCTTGCGACGGATCACCAACTTGACCATCAAGCCTCGACAGAACCCAAGACTTCAGGTCTTGCTGCGACGGACCAAATGGCGGACCGTCAGTCTTACAACAGACCACCAAGTTGGCCGTCAGTTTCATCCAGAACCTATCTCCCTAAAGGACTCAGTGATGGACCGTCAGTCTTATGACGGACCACCAAGTTGGCCGTCAGTTTCATCCAAAACCTGACCCCCTGAAGAACTCAGCGACGGACCAAATGGTGGACCGTCAGTAATACGACGGACCACCAAGTTGGCCATCAATTTTATCCAGAAAGTGACCTTCCAAGATCAGCAGCGACGAGCTAAATGATGGACCATCAACTTTGCGACGGACCTCCAATTTGGCCGTCACTTTGGATGCAGATTTTATGATTTTGAATTTTAAATCCCTTTTAGCTGGGAACATATAAATACCAAGTATTAGGGTTTAATAGGGATATTTTTTGTCTTGAAGTTCATACTTTCTCCTCTAGAGAGATCTTTGTACTAATTTTCATTGGGATTTAAATCTAGAGATTGAGATTTTGATTATTAGTTTTAGTGTTTTCCATTACAGATTGAGAATAACAATATTGTGACTTTTGTAAGTACTCTTCTGAAGTTATTTATGAACATCAATATAACTTTTATTTCTTAGATGGAGATGAGTAGCTAAACTCTCATAACTAGGGTTGTGGGAGCCTTGATGTAGAGAACTATTTTGGGGTTGTGAATGGGTTTGATTGCTAACATCTATCGAAATTGCATGAATCTTTCTTCATCTTAATGACATCTCTTGGTTGAAAACTTGAGAAGTGAACCCATGAACTCTACTTGTCTAGAAAGAAAGGGGATGTTGGGAAACCAAGTGATTCACATGAACTCCATAGGTTTACCCTTTGGGTTAACGAGTTGATGCCTTAACAGGATCAACCCTCATGAGAGTGTTATTGAATAATGCATGAATCCTTTAAGTTTGAGAGAAGTAAAGGGTGAAATACTCATTAGGTTGAGAAACACGTGGGTACTCCTTAGAATTCAATAATTCTTGCAATTGGATACATAAGTTAGAATTCGAACACAAACTCACAACCCTAATTGTTTGAACATCTTGGTGAGCATAACTCTAGTTAATTCATTCTCATTGAAATTACATCTATATTTACTCTCAGTAGTTGGACTTTTGTATAACACAAATACAAAAGAACACTGTTAACATTTCCAAACCTCATTTTTTTTGGAACCTTAGATCAATAGTCTAATAACCGTCACAATACTTGGTGAACACGGTATTCCCTGTGGGATTCGACACCCAACCCAGTTGGGTTCTATATTTGAAAACGACCGCTTACTCTCTCGTAAGAGAGGTGTAATTTAGGCGTATCAACAATCCAGGCTAAAGTTTTAAAGAGCATGTTAAGCCTTGTTCCCTATCCCGACACATTATATATATATATATGTATGCATGTGATTATGTGCATTAGATTTGAATGATTTGAAACTGTTGATCATGGCATTATGTTATCCTTATCCCTGAGTTTCATGCTAGTGTTCACCCCACTAACCTTCTCTAGACGCTATATCCTTACGCAATGCAGGATCTGAAGGCAAGTGTAGTTTTCCTGCGCAGAGTTAAGTGGATTGACTCAGTTTGTCGGTTCGTTGTGGTGAAGTGGTTAGCTTCCATTCTCTAGAAGGTTTAGGTATTTTATCTATTTCCTCTCTTAGAATTGAGTTGACAGTTTTCTTTATCATTAACATTGTCATTGTCATCTGTAAGAGTCGGGTACTTGTCCCGACCAAGACTGGCTTTGGTTCTTTGTTTAGAAGGCTTTGTTTAGATTAATATGGATATTGGGTGATGTTGGTTGGTTATTTGGCCGATCACTGGTCATCGGTTATACACATATTTTGAATTTACTTATGTTTGTTGCATGCTTTCTTATTTGGTTGGTTACCGGTCGTCCGTTATAGACATAATTTGAATTTCCTTAAGTTTGTTGGATGATATCTTGTTATATGTTTGGAATTCATCCGACTTTAGTGGATGTTGTGTATGGTTTAGTTAGGTGCAGGGCGTGATCTCCGATCCACGTGGGACTTGATATACCCGTCACAGATAGGCCCTGGTTTGGAACGTGACATAATGACACACTAGGATCATACCTATGATAATAGTATCCAAACACTCAGCCTTGGGTCTAGCAGTTACGACATACAATTGACCACGCTCCTGATCGATCTCCTATCCTACCTACCTAAGGACCTCCACGAGTACCCTAGGGACCATCCCGATGATCATGCATACCACATCTATCTACGGGATGAACTTTCTTAATTGGTGGAACACTTTGAGCTAAAGGAACTATCGCTCCACGACTAGGGCACTCTCTCCAGAAATGGACAAAGGCCCCACAACCATAACATGCCCCAGGCGGTCCACTAAACTAGAAGATCTAGCTGACTTAGAATAACCACCACGGCTAGAATATCCAGAAGATGAACCCCTTAGAGGTTGACCACTACTTTGGCCAAAATGATCACTGAAACATGATAGGCCTCCCATTGTGATGTGAAGAGAGGCATGAACAGGCTTACTAGACTGAACCTGATTCTAATAAGGCTAATGTAGAGGGTACCTACCTTGAGAACAACTTCTTTTGAATCGTGAGGCACTATGACTCCCACTAAAACTGCCCAGATACCATGACCTCTTATTGCTACCCTCTTGGGCCCGCGATGCATCTCTTTCATACCATAAGTATGATCAAAAACCTAGAAAATGACCTACCAACAACAACCAAACTCTGCATATCCCTATGGAGAGAGAGTGTCAATCCCCAAATAAAACACCATACCTTATCATACTCGGTAGTCAAAATAGATGTGGCATGCCTAGCCAACTTATGAAATCGAGCCTCATACTCCACAATAGTCATGGAGCCCTGCTCAAAACTTGATAACTAATCCCTCAAATGATCTTTAAAGTTATGAGGCATATACTTCTCTAAGAAGACCTTAGGGAACTGATTCCATATCAGAGGAGGTGATCCAACTATCCTGGAATCAAGATGACCTCTCCACCAATGTTGAGCCACCAAATCCAACGAAAAAAAAGTGTAATCAATACCATAAGTCTCAACTAGGCCAATATTACAAAGCCTATCCTTACAAGCAATCAAGAACTCTTAAGCATCCTCGCCTGGTGCACCAAAAAGCCTAGGCGGAGCCAATCTCAAGAATCATTGCAACATTTTTTGCACCTCAACAAACATAGCTAGTCAGGAAACCACGGACTGATAAACTACTAGCTGGGCAAATATATATATATATATATATATATATATATATATATATATAAACCGATACAATAGGCATCTCAACTCTAGGAGTCATAACTAAAGGTTGCACCCCCGCTTCAGTACCACTCTAATTCGTAGACTGTGCACCATCATACGGTGCACCACCAACCAATCCCAAGAGTTGAATCAACACATCCTTGAGTAGTGAAGAAAAAATAAACCTTAGTGGAGCCTGGGCTGGTCCCTAGCCCACTACTGGCTGGGGTAGAGGAATCTCTGGCTCGGGAGTAGAAATAGGGTCTGGGGAAGGCCCCCTATCCTGGTCCCTAACTGGGGCTACATTTATAGGCTATCCTAGACCACTAGGCCACCCATGAACTGAGATAGAAGCACTAACTGTGGGCTCAAGGTCCTCGACTGAAGTAGCGGTAGCACGTGTCCTAGCCATTTGCCAAAGAGTGAAATCAAGGAAATCTTTAGAAAGCAACTTAGACTCTTAGCACGAAATAAATGAAAGAAGTGAATTACTCCTAAGAATGCCTTATAGCCTCCTAAAGATGAGAAATGGATGTCATCATTCTGATATGCGAGACTCTACTAGACACTTTCTCTTGTACAAACCATACTAGTGAACCTAGCGCTCTGAGACCAATTTGTCACGACCTAATTTATGAGTCATAATAGCACCTACTTTGTCCTACCAATAGGTAAGCCAAATCATAGCTCAGAGTTAGAAGCAATGGGATAATTTGTGGAAAACAACATAAAAGTCAAAAATTTGCAAGTAAAGACTTACAACAATAATTTAAGTAATAAGATAAAAGTAACATCCCACGACCTAGTAGTATCAGTACAAGAGCCACTAGCAAAAAGGAACATAAGTACTATAATAGCCAATATACATCAGTCTCGAATAGTAAAAGACTAGAAATAAATAGTAGAAGGAAAAAGGGCAACTATGACTCTGAGAGCTCACCCTATCACCGAACTCAAATCAGCACGATCTCAGCACTAATGGTGGCCTCTATTACTCGGATTTGCACCAAAAAGATACAAAAGTATAGTATGAGTACCAAAGTCGTGGATACTCAGTAGGCATCATCAGTCGACTGAGCTAAATCACAGTATAAGTACTATAATATGCAATATAAATAAGCTAAGGCAAGGTAAAAGGAAAAAACTGGAACTATGCTCCAAATGGTGTACATAAATAAATAAATAAATAAATAAACCCAAAATAATAATGTAAAGATCACACAATCAAAACTACTAAACTGGGCCCCATAAGCCAGTAAGTGCGGGAAAATAAACAACCCAACGTAGGCCTCCATAAGCTCAGAGGGTGAACCCACAGATAATAAGTAACCTGAATTATACTAAATAACTACATCTCAAGCCATAACTAGAAATCCTTACATGCCATAAAGCTCATATTAGAACCAATTCCATATCCATCATAACCAACCCATCAATCTCAGACTTGAACCAAAACTCATATAATCAAATACCAGACTTGAACAGATCTCATATCATAGATAGTGCCAAAATCAAACGGGTCTCAAGATCATAAACTATCGGACTTAAACTAAAACTAGTAACAACTGTAGAGTACCAAACTAGCATAATAACCATATAACTATACTTTTCATGCTACCAAATAGGGGTGTACAGACCAAACCATCAAGTCAAACCAAATCGAAGTACCAAACCAAATTGAGAAAAAAACCGACTTATGGTTTGGTTTGGTTGGTTTGGCGTTTGAAAACAAAACAACCATTCTTGGTTTGATTTGATGTTAACCAAAAAAAAGTCAAACCGAACCCAAATCAAACCGACATAATATATATATATATGCATATATATAATGTAACTTTTTATACATAAAATATTAATTATAATCTACTTTTTAAATACTTTTTCAATTAGTTTTATTAATTTTTAATATTTAGAAAGTAGGTGTGTGTGTGTGTATATATATATACTAGTTTAGGTGTACGCGTCTTGCGCGTGTACCTCACTTTATTGAGTTCAAACATTACATTAAATAAGATATTTGTTTAAATAATAAAGTTGAATATAATAATTAAATTCAATATCTTTTGATTATGTAAAGATGGAGAATTTATTTATTAAACGTAATCTTTACCAAAAATATGTTTAAAAGTCGATCGGCATTCAATCTAATCTTAACACAAAAATTTTCTCAAAGTTGTCCAACACTCATCTACCACTTGTAAACAATAACAAAATAATACGATGATAGAGATATCAAAATAATACAACTAAACCTAACCTTTACATAAAAAAATTCCTCAAAGCCGACCAACATTTATCTATCACCTGTAAACTGCAACAAAATAATACAATAAAAATGATATAAAAATAATAAAATTAAGCTTAAATTTACACAAAAAAAAAAATTAAAGCTGATCGAAATTCATCTACGAATTATAAACGACCACAAAATAACGAACTAATAGAGATATTACGATAATACAATTAAACCTAACATTTACCTAAAAAAAAATTCAAAGCCGACCCACATTCATCTAGCATCTGTAAATTAAAATAAAATAATAAGATAATAAAGATATCAAAACAATACAATTAACCTAACCTTTACACAAGAAATTCTTCAAAGCCAACCGACATTCATCTACGACCTGTAAACTATAAAAAAATATAATAGTAATCACAAAGCTTCGATTTTGATCCAACTAAGAAAATCAAGCATCCATCAATCTAGACATGCAATCGGATCAAGTTAGATGAGTATCAATCATATTCTCCTAATAGGCAAACCGGGTTGTTCTCTAGTTTAACGTACATCTCAATATTTATAGAAGTATTTACTTAATAAAGTCCTATTTTAGGAGTATTTTTCTAATTGAACAGCAGAAAGAAAAATATTAATAATTCTCCTACTATATATTTTTGAAAGTCTAGTAGAAAGGAAAATGGGAATACACTGGGTTTGTTGTTGTTGTTGTTGTTGTAGAAAGAAAAATATTAATTAATTCTCCTACCAGATATTTTACGAGTCTCATATATTTTAGGAAGTCTAGTTAATATAATAAAAATAATTAAATAATAAATTTAAAAAATAGTAAAAAGACAGTTTTGTCTAAAGAAGAATCTTTTAATGAAGGGTAAAAAGTTCAAATCACTTTTCTAAGGGTCTTCACATTTTTAATATATTATAGATTATATATATATATATATATATAAAAAAAAAACTTAAAACCTAAACTTTTCACTCTTCATCTTATTTTTTAGTTTCAAGATAGTTTTTCGCTGCTCAATTTTTCATAATTAAGTTTTTTCAATAGCACATGAGTGAAAACATACTTGATCTAGTCTTCAATCACAATATAATTGTAAAAAATAAAGATTGCAAAAAAAAACTGAAAAAACCCAAAAAAATGAAAAAAATAAAAGAACCGACTAAAACCTAAATCGAAAAAACTAATTTTATTTTGGTTTGATTTGGTTTATAGTTTTAATAAACTGACATAATTGGTTTGATTTTTATTCAATAAAAAATTAAACCAACCCGACCTATGTACACCCCTACTACCAAATATAAATTTTAAGGATACAATTCACCTATAAAGTTATAAGAAGCTAATAATAATCATGGCCTAAGGTGGATCGGAGGGCCCACCTCTAATACTCAAAATCTGTTCTAAGGCAAACTCTACCCCCAAACTAGAGTAAGGTATCTAAATTCACTTCTAGATATTAGATAAATCATATTAATCCCTAAGATAGCAATTTTATCCTAAACATGAGTAATTAAGCCAATTACGCCAAAGTAACGGTTACTAAATGGGATACAGTCCCAAATTATACAAATTATACCATCAAGACTTAATTCCCAACCCATATTTTACACATTATTGTAAATATACCACGATTAAGCTCAACCAACAAGAAGGGCAAGCCTAGCCTACCTCAACGTCGAAGAGTGCCTGGTGAAATTTGCTAAATCGATGAATATCTCTTCTGAAGAGCTTCCGCAAGAGGCCACACCATCAAAATATATTCTACTCATCAAAACAAGAGAAACAGTACCCATATTGAATTTTTGTGCTTCGAGTCCAAAATTATGTAAAATTTCCATGTGGGTCCCACTTTTGGAATCGCACTTTCGAAAATATCAATGCCTCTCTCTAACAAGTAACATTTACCCTTAAGAATGAGTAATTTCCAAGTTCAAATGGTGCTAAAATCAACCCAACAATATTTTAGAGATTTTGTAAAATGATAAAGGATTTAATCATTAAATTGATGCAAACTTACCAAAAATTCATGAAAAAAATGTGTTACTCGAGGTTACAACACCCCAAAATCACCCACTAATGATTTTTCCAAGTTTACACACCTTTTAGGGTTCTATACTCTAGAAAATGGATGGAAAATGGGAGAAAACGGGCTAAGTGGGGAATATATAATGTCTAGGCGTCTCTTAAGTGCACACTTGGTCGCTTAAGCGATCATCGCTTAAGCTACCGAGTGTCGCTTCAACGACATTTGCTACCTACACGCCTACCACTTAAGTGGTCCTCTTGCCGCATAAGCGGCCATCGCTTAAGTTGTGAGGGGTCTACTTAAGCGGTCCTTTGCTGGGATAGCTCGGTCACTTAAGCCACCCAAAAGAATGCTTATGTGGGTGCACCAACAGGAGACTTGGAATTTTTCTAAGTCTCTACCAATCCCTCGGGATTTATCCAAATTTTTGTATACGTAAATAAACTATGCTTCCTTGTCAAATTGGATGTTTCAGACTCAATGGCCCCATCAAAATTTCCATTTGAGGTCGTTTCAAAGAAAAGTGAGTCCCCCACACCCATGTGCCAGTTTTTTTTAACTTTCAACCAATGGCCCAAAATAAGTCTGAAAGCCTTGAGACCCAAACCAAGGGTCCTTTTGGCCTAAAATTGATGTTCCAAAGCTTTAGGTACTATCAAAATTGAAATACGAGGTTGTTTGGCTGAAGTTTTCTCCCGATATCTAATTTTAACTTGTGAAGACTTCATAACAGAAAATTGGTTGTATAAACCAAACTAACTGTCGGGTAACCGAACTATCAGCTCCAGCAAGTCACAAATGACTTTGGGCAACTATACGAAAACTCTAAATGGTGAAAATGAGTGAAAATACAGAAAAAAAAAGTTGGAGGGTCATTACAATATGAAAGTACAAAATATATAAAAAGAATTCCCCAAGACCAGGTAAGGCCAATACAAAAGCTACTATACCTAAATAGTAATTTATTAGAATAAAAGGAGAAGGACCAGCTTCGGAAGTTGAAAGATCACCCAAATCTCTGATCAACAACCCTTACTTGAAGTCCGTGTCATTTTGCAGGAAATTGATTTTGAATTAATTAAACTTGATACGTGAGGAATTTCTTAACTTTAATAAAAAAAAATAGAGTTGCCACTTAATTTGATAAAGTAAATAAAACCTTTGAAAAGATACTTAAAAGATTTAAAATAGAAAAAATCTCTAGGTTTTAAAACATCCGGTAAGCGATTCATATTAATACTCTTGAAAAGGTATTAAAGCAGCAAGAGTATCCGCTAACTTGAGGTTATTCAGTCTATTCAAAAATAACATGATTTGACTAACTCGATAAAAATGGGTCTGTTGATTTGTTAGAATGCGTTACAACTCAAAGTAGAGGATTTCCTAGTTTTACCATGATTATGATAAGTGCCAATTTAAGAGAAACATAATTTGGAAAAAAGGTCAGATTAAAACAAAATACTTTATAAAGAAGGTTTTAGCAAAACAAGGCAATTCCAAAGGGGAAAGTTCTACTAAATTATTTTAAAGTTAGTATCAATACAACATACAATGTATGATAAATAAATGAATAGGGGAAAAAATTGGGGCTAATTAATGCCTAAACCCCTGGCAATTGGATTTGAAAATTACATGTCATAGATCTAAATGTGGGTGGCTTTAAATTTTTTATCCCAATAAAAAAGGTTTTTGAAAACTAGTCTTTCTTCCTTTTTAAATATTGTACAAGTAGAATTTTGCCCCTCTACACCTCAAATATATTTTTAAACTTTTCATACTCATTTGTCTCTTAAATTCTATTTTTTATTATTTTCACTTATTTTATTTTATTTCATATTTTAATTCATTTATCTCGACCTTTTTTTTTCTCTCTTTTTTTTTCTCAAGCATTATCTATTACTTTATTTTTTTTATTTTTTTTATTTTTTTTAATTCATTTGTCTTTAACTTTTATTTTTTATTTTTATTATTTCTACTTTTTTCTGATTTTTCTCAAATACCCCCTCTACACCTCAAATATTTTTAAATTTTCCATACTTATTTATCTCTCATGTTCTTTTTTTTATTATTTTCACTTTTTTATTTTTTCTTTGATTTTATTTTCATATTTTAATTTATTTGTCTCAACCTTTATTTTTTCCTCTTTTTTCTTTTTTTTCTCAAGCATTATCTATTCCTTCCCTTTTTAGTATAGTACAAGTATAATTTCGTTCTCTACACCTCAAATATTTTTAAATTTTTCATACTCATTTATCTCTCAAATTCTATTTTTATTTTTATTTTTTTAACTTTTTTTAATTTTTTTAATTTTATTTTCACGTTTTAATTCATTTTTCTCAACCATTATTTTTTTCTCTTTTTTTTTCTCAAACATTATCTATTTCTTTATTATTATTTTTAATTCATTTGTCTTAACCTTTATTTTTCTTTTATTTTTGGTTTTTATCATTTCTCTTTTTTCCCCTAATTTTTCTCAAACTTTATTTTTATTTTTCCTCTCATTTTTATTTTTCTCAATTTTTTTAATTCTTCTCTTTTTTCTTAGTCTTTATTTTTTTCTTGCCTTTTTTTCTCAATCTTTTTTTTTATTTCACTATTTTGTTTGATTGTTTTTTTCTTTTTCTCAACTTTTATTTTATTTTGCTAATAAATAAAAAATTGGATAATATGCAAAGAGATCTTTTTTTTTATCTCAAAGAAAATTTGAAGGCATGAAAACATAACGTGGTAGAGTCAACTCTTGCCCGTGGGGCATAATTTGTAGTTTGAAAGTCCTTGAGTCAAGTCTTGCCTCTAAGGCAATAGTTGTAGAACATCTCATAAATGAAAACATAACGTGGTAGAGTCAGTTCTTGCCCGTGGGGCATAATTTATAGTTTGAAAATTCTTAAGTCAAGTCTTGCCTGTAAGGCAATAGTTGTAGAACATCTCATAGATGAAAACATAATGTGGTAGAGTCAACTCTTGCCCGTTGGGCATAATTTGTTGTTTGAAAGTGCTTGAGCTAAGTCTTGCCTCTAAGGAAATAGTTGTAGAACATTTCAAAAATGAAAACATAACGTGGTAGAGTCAACTCTTTCCCGTGGGGCATAATTTGTAGTTTGAAAATCCTTGAGCAAAGCCTTGCCTCTAAGGCAATAGTTGTAGAACATCTCATAAATGAAAACATAACGTGGTAAAGTCAACTCTTGCCCGTGGGGCATAATTTGTTGTTTGAAAGTCCTTGAGCTAAGTCTTGCCTCTAAGGCAATAGTTGTAGAACATTTCATAAATGAAAACATACCGTGGGACATAATTTGTAGTTTGAAAGTCCTTAAGCAAAGTCTTGCCTCTAAGGCAATAGTTGTAGAACATCTCATAAATGAAAATATAACGTGGTAGAATTAACTCTTGCCCGTAGGGCATAATTTGTAGTTTAAAAGTCCTTGAGCTAAGTCTTACCTCTAAGGCAATAGTTGTATAAATCTCATAAATGAAAACATAACGTGGTAGAGTCAACTCTTGCCCGTGGGGCATAATTTGTTGTTTGAAAGTCCTTTAGCTAAGTCTTGCCTCTAAGGCAATAGTTGTAGAACATTTCATAAATGAAAACATACCGTGGGACATAATTTGTAGTTTGAAAGTCCTTAAGCAAAGTCTTGCCTCTAAGGCAATAGTTGTAGAACATCTCATAAATGAAAACATAACGTGGTAGAATTAACTCTTGCCCGTAGGACATAATTTGTAGTTTGAAAGTCCTTGAGCTAAGTCTTACCTCTAAGGCAATAGTTGTAAAACATCTCATAAATGAAAACATAACGTGGTAGAGTCAACTCTTGCCCATGGGGTATAATTTGTTGTTTGAAAGTCTCTGAGCTAAGTCTTGCCTCTAAGGTAAAAATTATAAAACATCTCATAAATCAAAATACAATGTGGTAGTGTCAACTCTTGCCCATAAAACGTAGCTTGTTGTTCGGAATTCATAAGTCTTGCCTTTATTATGTGATAGTGTCAACTCTTACTCATGAGATGTAACTTAAATGAAAGAAATCGAAGAAAAAAACAAAAATAATAAAAATTGCGAAAAAGAAGAAAATGAAGAAAAATATTTAAAAAATAAAAATCAAAGAAAATGTAGAAGTTGAGAGAGTAGGAAAAAAATAAAGATTGATAAAAATAAAAATAAAAGATTGAAAAAAAAATAAAGATCGAGAAAAGATTTAAAAAAAAAAAAAAAAATCAAAGAAAAATTAAAAAAAAATTATAAAAGTAGACATTGAGAGGTGTAAAAGAAAAAAGTAAGGATTGAGAAAAACTAAAAGTATTAAAAAAAAAAAAAAAAAAAAAAAAATTAAAATAATATAAAGGAAAAAAGAAAAAGAAGAAGTTGAGAGGGAAAAGGAAAAAAGGGTTGAGAAAACTAAAAAGAAAAAGAAAAAAAAAACAAAAAGAAAATTAAAAAGAGAAAAAAAAAAAAATTAAAAAGAGAAAAAGAAAAAAAAAAGTAAAATTAAAAAGAGAAACAAAATAAAAGTTGAAAGATCTAAAAATGTAGTAGTTAGCTGTTATGAAAATCATTTATGTAATTTGCTTCATTGATCAGGGATAATTTCATCTAAAAAAACATTAGTTAATAGAAAAGGTTATTTTAAGTAAGCTTATAACTAAAATTTAAAAGTCATCCCAATTTGAGTCTATTTTTTAGATTCACCCAATTAAAAAAGCTCGGCACATCCACTAAATCATTGCAAGCATTAGGCAGCCCAACGACTAACAAGCATGCGAGAAACTTATTTTTTTAAAATACATTTTTCCATTTTTCCATTTTTTGAGAAACCAATTTACCATAATTGAGAAATCTTAGCAGCTCTTTGGTAGACTATCTAAACTCTAAACTTTCACCTGTTGATGAGCGTTCATTCAATCCCCTACCCCCAATTTTTACCAAAATCAACAGGTAACAGCAAGGCAGCAATACACTAACTAAATCTTTAAGTCCCTTGTATGAAAACAGAACATTACAAACCGGTAAAGGGAATGAGATACTCGGAAAATAAATTTCATGTTTATTGTACATAACTAAAACATAAAAGGAAAATTTGGACGGAGTACAACAGCGACGTTGGATAAGAAAACAGTCAAACTGGAAAAAAACTGGGAAAAAATAATACCTAGAAAAACAAAGTAAATCACTCTGAACAATTTCCCGCAACTCACAGAAAATCCACTAGCTATAAATGAGCTTTCAGTTCCTCTAATGATTTTATTTTAGAATCACAAATCCTGAGAAAATTAGATAAAGCAGTGCGCTGACTAGTAATGATTCTTCCAGTAATATCAGCAGGACTCCAAGACTGCAATGCTCGAGTGATCCGATCACCAAGGCCCTTATCAATTGTTGGGGATGAGGTTAAAGTTCCAAGAACTCGGTACACCTTCCCGGGTCCCAACTCTCCATCTTTTTGGAGTGATGAAAGTATAATTTCCGATTTGTCATTGTCCGACTTGCCTATTTGTTGATTTAGCCATTGTCTAACCAGCTCTATAACCTCACATACAGAACGGATCGAATCCTGTACTTCTTGAGACAACTCAACATTACAGTGCTCTGAAGGTCCACCTTTCTTTTTTCTCTTTCCTGAAGGCAATAACAACCTGGCACAAGACTGAATCACCATAATATGCCAAGCTAAAGGTTCAGTTACCAGTAGCACCAGATGAGGAAGATCACATCCAGGTGATGACTCTAGTGGTCCCATCGATCTGACTTTATCCAGGATATACTTCTTAAGAATTAAATTCACAAGAAGCCATGTAGTACCATGCTTATTTGAATCTCTATCTACTTCATGAGAATAAAGATTCCAAGCATTCAAAAATACAAGAAAGTTCATCCAATCAGTCAGATTGCAGCTCCATGCCTGCATGGAAGAATGTGAAATTTATAAAAATTTAGCATCACAAAACTGACAGTTTAACAGTTGACACCAGGCAGTAAATAATGTAAGTTTGGGGACAATAGTTTTGAGCAGTTCCTTTATGTCTAAGATAGTTTTGAGCTGCATCGAAGAAAAAACGGTGATCCTTCAAACACAACATGAAAATTCTCCTACAATTGATATAAGCAGTTCTTTTCTCTTGTACTTCCAACTGTACAACTGGAACAATATGCAACTGATGCATTTTTTGCAGCTTTGAATTACAAGGGCATAGTAACCTAAATCGACCAACTTTGCTTCAACAGGAAGCCTCTCCCGCCACAAACCTGAGTACTTGATATGGCCAGGCCTTATTGCATAGTTGTCTCCTTTGAAATCAGTTTCAATATGGTATATATCTAAGCTGTTAATTATCATAAGCTTTAACCTTTTCATTGTCCATTTATAAGTGATCTATATATTAGGTGAGATTTATCCCCAGAATTTAAGTTTCAATTCTCAAGTATTAGCTCCCAAGATTCTCTACTTTCATGCTCCCAAGAACATGCACCCTAGAGATACTTCAAAACAACTGAAAATTTCTGGTTTACTCCATTCCCATTCAAACATTATGAAGAAAACAAACTGAAAAAACGAAATGTTGAAAATGCTGTTATGGAACTAACCTCTAGCTTTTATACGTTAATAAACCAAGGTATTGTTACTAAAAGTTAATGTCACCAAACAAAGAACAAAGGTTATTCGATGCCCAAAGCCTCTATGAAAACTCAGTAGTTGTAACTTCAGAAATTTCAATTTGAGGAATGCAGTAATGCACCTTCCTTGTTCATTTCTTCAGTGAAATGCCAACTTTCTATTGAACATGTACAGTTAGGAATTCCAATTCTCCTTGAAGACCATCCAGCCATTACAATGACGTGAAGAGATAAGAAATAACGACAAAAAAAATTCATGATAAGGGCTCCAAAAGTATGCTTGTATTTATCAAAACTGAAGCAAGAAACAGAGAATGAAAAGTACTTTACAAGCAAAAAATGTATAACTTTGGGAGCATCTACGAACACAAAAGAATTTACCTCTGCATCCTTGAGGCCACTCGAAATATCAAAAGCCAGCCCTATAGCATCTTGGAAGGAAAATCCCAAGATATTGGCATACCGCCCAAGTAATAATCTCAGCTCCGATGATAGATTGGGGTCCAAGACAGAACCATTTGCTTCAACACTTCCCTTGACAGATGATGAAGCACATTGAATTGAGAGATAGACAATTCTTGGCAAAAGGGACCTCTTTTCAATTGTTTTAACCACTTTAACTTGAGACTCTTTGATTTGATCATCCTGCAATGGAAGCGTAAAAGCAATTACAAAGTAAGGAATTTTTTTCCACAAGCTTAACATTAAGGAGAGGTTCTGCAAGAATTTCGTACATGAAAGAAAGAATCATCAAAAACCATTAACAATGAGAGAATTTAACAGGGACATAATCTCAAAATCCTGATGTCCACCAGAATCCGGCTCAAATTAATGAGCCTACTTCAGTGATCGAACTGTTGTCATGCCGTTCCAAACCGTAACAAAGAAAAGTTCAA
This sequence comes from Capsicum pubescens, assembly GCA_030864215.1. NCBI lineage: Eukaryota > Viridiplantae > Streptophyta > Magnoliopsida > Solanales > Solanaceae > Capsicum > Capsicum pubescens. The sequence continues at coordinate 185,743,428 of CM061546.1, forward strand.
TTATACATATAGAATTACATGTATGATGTGATGCATAACCTTCAATCAGCCAACTCAACTCCAGATTCCATGGGAACTAAGAAAACTGACTCTGTTGGTTTAATTCTCTGACAAATGCTAAAAATATCTAGAATTTCAAGTTGTACCAGGTAACAGTCAAATGTTGTTTTAGTGCCCTACTACTTGCTATCTAGTATGGCCAATGACTAGTATGTTCCCCCTATCCAACAGCCATCTTAAGCTTATGTTAACATGAAAAAGTAAAGCAAGTTCATTAACTACTTTCTCCCTTTTTCTTTTTATTTAGTAATGATGGTGTCCATGCCAACTAACAGGCATCTAAATTATTCCCTTCGGTACCTGCTAAATCCCACCAATATAGGTACCAGGTAATTGTCCACCAAAACTTAGGCAAATGGGAGGAAATTACCTAGTGGTTTTTTCTCTGGATTTGAAACCTCATGAACTACTTACCTAGTATGAGCCCACAAATGGGTTCTGGGGAGGGTAAGATATACGCAGAGCCTTTGTGGAGTAGAGAGGTTGTTCCCAATAGACCCTTGGCTCAAAAGTAGTGTAATCAAAACATGATTGAAAGGAAAATATTAGCAGCAAAATAGCAAGATACAGCACAAATGAAGCAGCAGGGTAATAGTGAAAATTGGATAACATACGATGTGACTACCAACTGATACTACTAAATAGGGAGAAAATGAGGAGACGAACCCCCTCCATCTCCCACATAAAAGTTTTGACCACACTCGGCTTACTTCTACTCTTCTATCCTAATTCTCGGCCTCCATATTTTCCTATATAAGGTCATGTCCTCAGTAATCTGAATATGTGTTGAGTCTTGTCATGTCTAATTACTTCTCCCCAGTTTTTCTTCGACCTACCACTTTATTTACTAAACCAATGTCATCAAAGGTGCGCTTAAGCCCTAAAGCGACGTTCAAAATGTGTTGAGTGCTTTGCCTCATTTAATATGCACTTCAGTGTCGTCATCAATTTTTTAAGGCATACTTTTCCTTGCCAATGAGCCTCTTTTGAAGAGGCCGACACTAAACAATTGATATTTCACGTTATCGTAATTATTTTCAATTTCTTTGTTCATATATTTGTCATTCATTCGGATAATTATTAAATCTTGGACTAAACATATCTATTTGTATATTTTTCTCCCTTTGTGCTTTTTTTCATTAAAGTCCACACTTTATTCGCGTCTAGCGCTTAAAGCCCCAACGGACCTTAGAGGTTTTTTGTGCTATTTACTTTTTGATAACACTGACTAAAACCCCCAATAGTCAATCTCGCACAACTCCTTACTGGAGCATACGTGCACCTCCTCTTTCACATGCCCGAACCATATGAACTATTTTTTGGTAGAGACAGCAATCATTGTTGGAAGGCATATGTGAACTAGGTGTATAAATATTCACAAAAGTCCACCAAGAAGCATAGGGATCAAATATTTCATTTTGCTTTCTCAAATCTCTTTATTTAAGCATTATTCCTCATTATGGAAACCAACTCCTAGCGACATGTAATGTTGGATATGTTAATTCTACTACAACTCCTGCTTATCATATCGTACATTAATGTGCAATATTAACTTAAGGAAATATTTTTCATTAACAAATATAACAGACAAAGGGTATTACCTTGGAGGGAGTTACATAATATAACACACTGAAGTCTTTGTTATCCTACATTTATGTTCCCATTCATTCCATTTACCTTTTCAGCTCTTAAAATCACATGACATACATCAAATCGAAACTTGGGAGGAAAATCATGGAGATTAGGATGCAAATCTCAACAAAGACAAAAAGAAAACGTTTGAAGTAATTTCTTCATCACCTAAGCAAGGTAGGTGGAGTTACTTGGTACCTATACTGGCGGGAGGTACCATGTACCCAATAAATTAATCCAGTTCCTCACAAACTGAACCCCAGCACCACCAATAAAAAACATTAAAGAGTATTCTACATTGGTTGAAAGAACGAATTACTGTTTCCTTATAAATATATTCTTGAGCAATCAAACACGTTATGAGCTAACTTTTGGGGTTTGTCAAAGGATTTAGTACCATAGCCGCTCCCTTGACGAAGCTAATCCGAAAGGATAAGCCATTTAAGTGGGGGTGATGAGCAAGCAAAGGCCTTTGAAACCTTGAAATCAATGCTTAGCTCCGGTCCTTGGTTCCAATTGCCCGATTTTTGGAAAATGTTTGAAGTGAAATATGATGCTAGTAAAGTAAGCATTGTAGCCTTAATGCAAGACCAAAAGCTCATTGCTTACTTTAGTGAAAAGCTAAAAGGTGCAACCTTGACCTATTCTACTGATGATCTTGAATTGTATGTTTGATTAGCAGGAAAAGGGTCAAATTTACCCCTCTACTTTGGAAAATTGGCCAAATATACCCTTCATCATACTTTGGGGCCAAATTTACCCTTGATGTCATACTTCGAGGTCAAATTTACCCTCATTGTTAAAAAAAATTGTCACATGTACCCCCTCAATTTTATTGGTCAAATTTTCCCACGAGACTAAGCCACTGAATATTTATAAGTGCATAACTCATGGAAAATGAATCTGCATCAGTGCAAACACAAGCAAATATATCCTTTCCTCAGTTCATGAATCTGCATCAGTGTAGAGCTCGTGAAAAATTACACTTGGCAGTCAAATCCAACATATTAGGCCCACTAGGTATTTCACTGGATGATTGAGTTAAGAGGCCTCTGTATGTGCCAATTGTGACATTTCTTCATTCTTATGTCTTTATATACAATTTGGATTTAAACAAATTTTTCATCATGTCATTTTCTTAGAAAACTTATCCATTGATTCTAGAATCTAGATGCACATAGAATTGCATCCCAAATTTTGAAATTTGAACATAATTGGAATAGGAGTAAAGTTTCTGAAGACATTTTCTCCAATTCCATGCTTCTGCGTTATACCATTTCATTTTACTGTTGTTCATTTGTAAACAACCTACCGTCGCTGTACGTTGAAAGAGAAATATATTTGTTTGTTGGGAAAATTCGACCAATGCAGGAGGGACATATTTGTTTGTGTATTTTTTTGTGGGTTGGGTCGGGCAGGTTAGATTAGGTTGTGTTTTATTTTAAAAAAATGACCAATTTAACGTTGATTTGGGCTCTTCGGTTAAAGGAATGGTACATGTGAAAAGTTTCTTAACAACGAGGGTAATTTTTTCCCTAAAATATGATGAAGGGTACATTTAGCCAATTTTCCAAAGTAGAGGTGGTAAATTTGGCCCCAAAGTATGACAGAGGATAAATTTGACATCAAAGTATGAAGATGGGTATATTTACCCAATTTTCCACAATAGAGGGGTAAATTTGACCTTTTCCCCTTGATTACGGCATTGGGCAATTGACAACATTACTTGTGGCCCAAAAAATTTATCATTCGGATCGATCATGAGTTATTGAAGCATATTCGGGCCCGAGAAAAGTTGAGCAAAAGGCATGCCAAATGGATTGAGTCCTTGAAACTTTTCCCTATGTAAATACAAGAAGGGAAAGGAGATGTGGATGTCGATGCCTTATCAAGGAAACATGTTTTAGTTAATACTATGTCTTCTAAATTGATGGGTTTTGAATGCTTAAAGACATGGTATCCCAGGGACCCCTACTTAGCAAAAATCTTTCAAGATTGCGAAGAATGGAAAAAGTAAAGGTGGGCAAGGAAAATATCTTCTATTCCCTTTTCAAAATTTGGTGGTTTTTTGTTCAAAGACAAGAGACTTTGTGTGCCAAGAGCTCATGGAAGGAACTCCTTGTGAGGGGGGCATATTATGGGGGATTGATGGGTTATTTTGGTATTGATAAGACCTTGGAAACTCTTGAAGAGCAATTATATTGGCCAAAAATGTGATCCGATGTTGCCAAAGGCCAATGAGTTGAGTGTAGAGTGCTAAATCTAGGCTTCTTCCCTAAGGTTTATATACCCCTCTTCCCACCCCTCAAAGGCCTTGGTTAGACATTTCCATGGATTTTATATTGGGCTTATCAAGAACTAATCGAGGAAAAGAGAGTATTTTTGTGGTGGTTGACTGATTCTCTAAAATGGCTCATTTCATACATGTAATAAATATGATGAGGCCTCTCATGTCGCCTCTGTATTTATTGAGAATGTAGTTAAATAGCATGGTATACCCAAGACCATCGTAAGTGAGAGGGACTCCAAGTTTCATAACCACTTTTGGAAGGCACTATGGGGTCGTCTTGGACGAGATTGTTATCTTCTACCTCTTGTAACCCACAAATCGATGGTCAAACTGAAGTGGTAAATAGAACTTATGGTTCATTGACATCTTGGGAGGAAAATTTGCCTTTAGAAGAATTTGCACACAATAGAGTTATTCATAGTCCTATTGGCATGGCTCCTTTTTGAGATTGTTTATGGTTTTAATCCACTAACCCCTTTAGATCTCACCACTTTGCCTCAAGATATTGTTTTGAGTCTAGATGGTAACACAATGGCCAAAGCCATGAAGAAGTTACAAAAAAAAGGTGTGGATCCAAATTGAGAAGAAGAATCAAGACATGGCTAAAAAGGCAAACAAGGGAAGAAAGAAAGTTGTGTTTCAATCGGGAAATCGGGTGTGGATCCATTTTTGCAAGGAGAGATTCCCAACTAAAAGAAGTGAAAGTTACTACCCCAAGGAGATGGAACTTTTCAAGTCTTTGAAAGGCTCAATGATAATGCTTACTGTTAAGTATCCCACATCAAAAAATGGATGGGTAATTGGTCTCCTTATATGGACTTGGACAATCCTACCCTCATGAGCTAGCTTTTGAAGTTGAGTTAGGCCCAAGATCCATTCTTTACATGGTATCAGAGTCGAGCCCATCCCAACTCTTTGTTCAGCGATGTTGGGCCCCCATATTATGTTGTCCACGCTGCAGTTAACAAGGCCTGGGCGTGCGGGGGAGTGTTAAGTATCCCACATTGGACAATGGATGGGTAATTGGTCTTCTTATATGTACTTGGACAATCCTCCCCTCATGAGCTAGCTTTTGAGGTTTGAGTTAGGCCCAAGATCCATTCTTTACACTTCGAGGTTGATCTACCTCCGAAATATAAAGTCCACAACATATTCAACGTGTCAGACCTCTCTTCTTTTGATGTTCGTGATGATGATGGCTTCAATTTGAGGACAAATTCACCTCAAGCAAGGGAGAATGATGCCACCCAAGTCACATCAAGGCTATTTACGAGCTTCATACATGGCAAGGTCTATTTGAAACGAGAGATGTGATGGAGCTTACAATGGTGCCATCTCGAGGAGTCCATGGGGCTATGCTTGCGAAGAGTCTATTTTTGAAATACAAGCCCAAGCCTAAAGAAGACAAAAGAAGGTCCTCATTTCAATAAGGGTAGTATTGTAAAAATAACTTGACTATATATTTGCTTTAGTTATTTCTTTCTTAGTTTTTTATGATATTGCACTTGTCTTCTCTTTTAGAGACTGAGCTTGGTAAAGCTTTTGGTGATCCGTGTTTATAAATAGAGGTTGCAAGGTGAATCAATTCCCTTGTTGGTTTTCATCATAGTTTAGGCACTTTCTTTGGATTAATTGAAAGAAGTCTTAAATTTTAATATATTCTTCGGTTGCTTTTGATTTCCTTTTTTGTGTCTAATCTTCTATCATTTAATTTCTTGTTATTAGTCCGGGTTTCTTTAAGTTCTAGTTTCAATAATGCATCACAAGGAGTTCTATTTAGTTAAATGGTGCAAGGAGATGTATGGGAAGAAATAGGTGGGTTAGGCAGCAGGAACTTAAAATGGTAGAATAAAGAACTCAAATTGAAATGGTTGTGAAGATATTCTCAGGAGCCTCAAGCTTACTGGGTGGACGTAGTAAGAGCTAAATATGGTGAGGATAAGAAGTGGATAAAAAAGTAACCCCCCCCCCTCCTTATAGAGTGAGCTTATGGAGACCGATAAGAACACATTGGCATCTGATGAAGGCCCGCACCTCTATCAGGGTAGTTAATGGTTGCTCAACATCTTTTGGGAGGATAAATGGCGTGTCAACCCTTGTCTAAAAGATCTCTTTCCAAAGATATATTGTCTGGACCTATAGCATGAGAAGATAATAAATACCATGGTCAACACAGGGATTGAACTTCCGGTTCCAAAGAAACCTAAAAGATTGTGAAGTGAATGCATTAGTAGAGTTGTTCAGAACCCTGAAATAATTCAGAGGCACACACAGGACGGTTCAGATAGCCTTTGGTGGAAATAAACAAAAGAGGATGCTTCGGAGTTGGTTTAGTTTTGTGAGAAATATAGCAGAAAAATATTATTGAATTATTGTAACTATATTATTACACAGAGACCTTATTTATAAACACTACATTCCAAGTAGGATTTTATATACTAATCTTATTCCTACTCATATTTTAACACCACCCCTCAAGTTGTTGCATATAAGACATATGTATCAAGCTTGTTATAGATGAAATTAATACGAGGATCCGTGAGGGACTTGGTGAAAATATCTACAAGAAAAATAATAAGGACAGCAAAAGACGCTTCGAATTGAAAAGGAACAAACTGAAAAAGTAGTCAAAAAAGTAGTAAACGTCGCCGGAACGTCGATCAAAAAATTGCCAAAAACTGGCATAAAATATATGGGTCATCTTGAAATCAATCGATGAGTAGATCTTGAACAAGAAAGTTACCGAAAAACTGGTAGAAACATGCTTACGCGTTGGATTATTAGATTTGAGCGCTGAAAAGTGGTCACAATATCCGAAAAAATTACATGGGTGGGGTGGGAAAAATGGCACGGCCCTACTGAAAAATTGAAATTATATGGGTAGGGTCGGAATGACGACACGACCCTACTGATAAAGAAAAAAATGTAGGTAGGCTCGGAATGACGACACCCCCTACGAAAAAAGAGAAATTATATGGGTAGGTTGGAATGATGGCACAACCCAACTAAAAAAAAAGAAATTATATGCATAGCGTCGGAATAATGGCACGACCCTACATAAATCAGATCTAAGGAGTCGCTGGAAAGACGCAAAGAACTATGCAAATCAGATCTGAGTCATCACCGAAAAGACGCATGGTGCTATGCAACTCAGATATGAGAAAATAGCCCAAAAAGATGCACGGTGCTACGCAAATCAGTTATGAGAAAGTAGTCACCTCTAAAAGATGCACGGTGCTACGAAAAATAGATATACTGTAGTCACCGAAAAAATGCACGGTGCTACGCAAAGATGTGAGAAAGTAGTCATCGCAAAGAAGCATGGTGGCCCAATCTTTGGTAATATGATCATTGGCCAGACGGGCAGCATCTATGGGTTATAGCCGCCCGCCGGCAGCGAAAACTCTTTGATTCTCTACCAAGATTGTAGAGGCTCTGATATCATGTGAGAAATATAGGAGAAAAATATTATTAAATTGTTATAACTACATTATTACACTAAGATCCTATTTATAGACACTACATTCCAATAGGATTCTATATGTTATTCCTATTCCTACTCATATTCTAACAAGCTTATAAGTTACTCAATAGAGACGGTCACGGAAGAACATATGAAAAGTTATAATACCCTACAGGGTAGCATGTTTAAACTGTTTGTTAGCCTGGGAAGCGGTGCTGACACATGACAACCTTAGCAAGAGAAAAATCAATCTCTGCTCAAAGTGCTACACGTGGTGAATTATCTGAAAACAGTCAGTCATCTATTCCTAAACTGCAAGCAGTGTTATCAAAGGCACGCTTAAGCCCTGAATTGAGGCTCAAAACGTGTTGAGCACTTCGCCTCGCTTTATGTGCGGTTCACTGTTGTCATCAAGTTTCTAAGGCATACTTTTCCTTTGGTGACACTAAACAATTAATATTTTACTTTATTGTAATTGTTTTTCAATTTCCTTGTTCATATATATTTGTCATTCAGGCTTATAATTAATAGTCTTGGATTAAACATATATATTTTGTATTTTTCTCCTCCCTTTGAGCCTTTTTTAATTGAAGCTCGAGCTTTTATTGCACTTTAAACCTCGACAGACCTTAGAGACTTTTTGTGCTTTTCGCTTTTGATAACAGTGACTGCAAGATCACAGACATGCTATGGAAGATCTTCATTAACCTCAGAGATGCTGTTCGGAAAATGCCAAGAAAGATTATTGAGGTCTTGCTCAGCTGGGAAGAAGCAGGTACAAGACACACAGAGATAGATCGAGGATTACCCCACCCTGCATTTGGTGGACACTGGACAGACTGGAAAGAGAAATTCCAGATGCTTTGAAGACATTAGCAGTCCAGTTCAGAGGATTCAGTTGAACTGCTTTCGACTTTTTTTTCTTGAGCTAACCAGAGATGCATAGAGGATTAAGTTGAACTGCTTTGACTTTTTTTCCTTCAGTGACTACACCCAAGTTTTTGCTTAGGTTAATGGAGCAGTTTTTCTTCTTTTTTCACATGTAAATATGGTTCCAACACAACCTAGGTGTTGTATTGATAAATATATACAAATTGCAACTGTCTCAAAAAAAAAGAAAAAAAAAAAATCAACCTGGCGGGAGGTCTCTAAAATTATCCCTACAATTAAATTGATCTTGACAGAAAAGACACCCAAGGGTGTGGATAGTGGTCAATCAAGTGGGTTGAGATCCATGAGGTCTCGGGTACAAATCTCTACAAAGAATAAAATACTAGGGTGATTTTTTCCCTTCTGTCCTAGCCTTGGTGGTTAGAGTTACCTGTAGTTGTTGCTAGTGGAGGTGGCAGGCATCACGTGAAATTAGCTAAGGTGCGTGCAAGCTGGCCCAGACACCACGGTTATCAAAGAAAAAGAATCTTGACACAACTTCAAAAAATTTAATCTTGAAATGAACTATACCATGTACTCTTGTTGAATAAACATCAAAATAGTGTGTACAATCAATATCAAAGACAAAAATCATACCAAGGTTTGTCCGGTGCAATAAGATACTCCTTCAAATGGCTCTGCACATAAAGACGACCAGTCATTTTAAAGACACTACATATGCAGTAAACTCTGGAAAGAAAATGTACTACAGGAAGGCTGATGAAAATTTATCTGCACTACACAAATAACATAAAATTGTCAAAACCATACGAACAGGTGCATCATATACTAACCCAAAAGATAATTTTTATCATACGTTGGTGTCCACCAGGGCCGCAGCTGCAATTCTTCATTGAAGGTCAATGGTTTGCTTCCAATTTCATCTGACAGTTCAAGAAACTGAACTCCTTGTTTCGAACATTCTAGAATACCCTAAGCAATTCCAAGATGAAAATTTGTCACTGAAACATTAACAGTAGAATACAATTTACACACCTTTTCAGTTACAGATGCACAAGAGTGTATACCTTCCTATCTCTCTCTCTCTCTCTCTCACACACACAATACAATTTAACCACCTCACCCCACCCAGCAAGTTTTCAGTTACGGAAGCACAAGCGTGTATACCTTCCTATCTCACACACACAAAAAAAAGAAAAAAAAAATTAACATACGTTGGCGTCCACCAGGGCCGCAGCTGCAATTCGTCATTGAAGGTCAATGACTTGCTTCCAATTTTACCTGAGAGTTCAAGAAACTGAACTCCTTGTTTTAAACTTTCTACAATACCATAAGCAATCCCAAGATGAAAATTTGTCACTGAAACATTAACAGTAGAATACAATTTAAACACCTCACCCCACCCCGCAAGTTTCAGTTACAGAAGCACAAGCGTGTATACCTTCCTATCTCACAAACACACACACATAGTACATGCCAGCACATTAAAGATGAGGGTATTTTTGTCCTCAACCCAATTTCCCCAATTTTCACCTGCATCCCAGAGACGTTATCTCAAACCTCTCTCTATAACACTTCAGGCAACTGGGAGCAAAACCTCTGAGCGTGTATGATTTTCTTAATTTACTAAGCTTTTAGTGCCTCTAATTTTTGGATCAGCTTACGGCGTACATAATATTTTCTTTGCCTTCTGACCTCATGATGCCCAACAATTGTTCTAATTGAATATTTCAGAAAGAATTTAAATGTATTCGTCAATGTCGGCTTTAATATTTCTCTTCGATCATATTGAACAAATGCAGTATCAAATAGAATATCCGTATCTTTTAGGTTAATAATTTGTCATTATTATTTATTTTCACCAAACCCAGCAATACTCACTATTTATCACATCGTTGTTCGTCTGGAAATCAAGCAAGAATTCAATTTCCAGAAGAACTCATCATGTCTTTACCTTACCGTGGCATCAGAATTGTTATGTTCCTGAAACGTTTAGCAGGAATGCTCCTAAAAGAAAACTCACGAGGGATAGAGAAGAAACTGAGAACTGGGCTGCTGGAGTTTAATCAGGGAGCATAATGAGAGATAAACGCAGAGGGAGGGGAATTAGGGATTTGATGAAATCCTTGAGCTTAATGGTAGATTAAATAGCCTGAAGTCTTCAGCTAGGTCAATGGTCTGATACTATAAAAAAGGACAGCTCGGTGCACTAAAGCTACGGCTATGCGCGGTGTCCGGGGAAGGGCCCCACCACAAGGGTGTATCGTACACAGCCTTACCTTGCATTACTGCCAGAGGCTGTTTCCAAGGCTTAATGGTCTGATACTCATAATGAAAATCAATGGAAGACATAAATGCCCTCATGCTCATCTTTAAGTGTTATTTGGATAATTAAAACCTACTAAGGGTTCGAGACTCGTAACGAGACAAAGACATAAATGCCCCACCTTTGTTGTGTTATTTTGGATGTTTAAAATGAGGGTATACAATGATAACCTACTAACTTCAGGTAGTAGGTTGGCGAAACCCATATACACACGCGTGTGTTTTAACCCCTGAACCTTGCTGGGAAAAGTAAAACTATTAAGATCCATCAAAATTACCAGCTATAACACATATGGCTTTGACATTCTTTTCAAAGATTCTAATACCTATTCTGAAAACAAGTATTCTCCTAAAGCCTAGCATGGACCAACTTGATCACCATAAGCTCTTTTTACAAAAAATTAAAACAAAAACCATAAGCGTTATTTCCTACAACAACATACCCAGTATATTCCCACAAAGTAGGGTCTGGGAGGGTAAGTGTATACAGTCTATACCACTACACTACCTTGGATAAGGTCGAGAGGTTGTTTCTGATAGACCCCCGACTCAGGACACAAAACTGTAAAAAGACATAGTAAAACCAAAAACAAAAGGAATAACACACCAATAGATAATAATGGAAACAAGACACCCGCGGAATAGTTACAAGACACCACGAACAGGAAACTACCAGACACACATAGTACAAACGGCCGCTAGCACGGCTACAAACAAAGCACACCTACCCATTAGCAAGGATGCACTCCCACTTACTAACCCTCTACCCTAATACACGTCCTCTAACACACCAACAGATACTAAAGGAAACAAGACACCCATGGAGTAGTTAAAAGACACCACGAACAGGAAACTACCAGACACACATATACGACCACTAGCACGGCTACAAACAAAGCACACCTACCCATTAGCAAGGACGCACTCCCACCTACTAACCTTCTACCCTAATACACGTCCTCCACGCCTTTCTATTTAGGGTCATGTCCTCAGTAAGTTGTAACAGCTCAATGTCACGTCTAATCACCTCTCTACCATATTTCTTCAGCCTACCTCTACCTCGCTTGAAACCATCCATAGACAACCTCTTGCAACTCCGAACTGGGACTCTTGCTTTTCTATCAATTTCTAATTCTGATCTTCCTCCCCAATCTTATATTATGGTGCCGGCATAGACCGAAATTCCGTTATGGTCAAATTCTGATCGATAATAAATACCGAGGCTTTGCAAGAATATGAGCGCAATAGAAATTCCTAGGAAGTTATACATTTGTGTATTGATAAGACTGTTTACTATTTCTTGAAGCTCAATCTCTCCCTCGGATGAACCATATAGCCAAGAGAAACCATGAACCAGAATAGAAGAGCTTGCCCCACCCATGAGTAAATATTTCATAGTAGCCTTATTAGACCATACATCTTTCTTGGTATATCCAAATAATAGGTAGGAGCATAAACTGAAACATTCTGGGGCTACAAACCATCTCAACCTCACTTCTCGCATTTTGTCTTCAACCAAAGTCACTCCCACCTTGTCCTGAATAATCTCATTCTTAACCCTATCTCTCCTAGTAAGTCCAAACATCCATCACAACATCTTTATCTCCGCCACCTTTAACTTTTGGATATGGGAGCTCATGATCGGCCGCATTCCGCTCCATACAACATAGTCGATCGGCCTGCAACTATGTAGAACTTGCCATTTAGTTTAGGTGGCACCTTCTTATCACACAAGACTCCCGAAGCGAGCCTCCATTTCATCCATCCTACGCCATTACGGCGTGCGACATCCTCATCAATCTCTTTATTCCCTTGGATCATTGACCCAAGATACTTGAAACTATCTCCCTTCCGAATGGCTTGCGAACCCAACTTCACTACCACGTCCGCCTCATGCGTCAACTCACTAAACTTGCACTCCAAGTATCCCGTCTTGATTCTGCTCAACCAAAACACTTTACTTTAGGGTTTGTCTCCAAACCTCCGACTTATCATTACAGCTCCCCAAGTCTAGTTAAATAGAACTACATCTGCAAATAACATACACCAAGGCACCTACCCTTGAATATGTCGCGTCAATACATTCATTACCAAAGCGAATAAAAATGGACGAAGATTCGACACCTGGTGTAACCCTGTCAAAACAGGAAAGTGTTCCGAATCTCCCCCCACCATTCTCACATGAGTCTTCGCTCCGTCGTACATGTCCTTAATCGACCTAGCGTACGCCACAAGAACACCTCTAAGCACCTCCAAAGAACCACCTCCTTGGAAACTTTGTCGTACGCCTTCGCGACCTAGCGTACGCCACAAGAACACCTCTAAGCACCTCCAAAGAACCACTTCCTTGGGAACTTTGTCATACGCTTTCTCTAGATCGACAAATCACTATGTGAAGGTCCTTCCTCTCCCTATACTGCCACTGCTCCACTAATCTCGCACGAGATGAATGGCCTCAGTAGTCGAGCGACATAGCATAAAATCGAACTGATTCTCAAAAATATCGTGATCCTCCTCAACCTCAACTCTACCACCCTTTCCCAAACCTTCATAGTGTGACTCAACAACTTGATACCCCTATAGTTGTTGCAACTCTGATGTCACCCTTGTTCTTTTAAAGTGGAATCAACGTTATCTAAGTTATCTAGTGGAATCATCATTATCTAGTTGCGCTATTTACAAAATTATGTTATCTAATTTATCAACTGAAGCTAAATTTAAAAAATAACAAAGAAAAGAGTTGGAGGGAAAGAGAAGAATGTATGCATATTTTGACCAATAGTTTCAAGCTCGCCAAATCTATCAGTAGTTTCACTTTATTCAATCAATGGGGCGTGTGAAGATTAGGTGACACAAGTGTCCAATCCAATAACCCTAGAGCTAAAATCTATTTCGAAGCAATTGCAGACACGAACATGCAAAAAGAACTGCTCAGTAGAGAAACATAAAGTGACAAGGAAAAAGGTTACCTCCACTTCTTCAATGTTATTTGCTTTCTGCTTCAACTGCAGAATGGGTATTTCAATCTTTGCCATCAAATACTGGCTTGATTGTTGCAATCGCTCCTTGAACTGAACAAACTCAACAACCTAGAAAGTTTGCAAATGAAGATTTTGTTACCATTGTGCTAATTCATTATATGATTTAGTTATTTAGTCTTTTGTTCAACAAAGGGAACTATTTCAAATGATATACTAAAGAGAATGATTATGATAAGCAGTGTAAACTTCTAAACCAGAAACTAAATAATTGTTCCAATAAATACCCTCTTGGAACTCACATAGCAAGAAGTAATTTGTGCAGAAACAGTTAAAAAGTACTTCCTGCTAGCCTCTTTCCTCACTCATTATAACCAGAGGAAAGGTTGACAAACAGTTGAAAATGCAACTATCCAACCACATCTACACAAAATACTCTCAAAACTACTAAAAACAACTTAAACTCATTTTACTTACTTAGGAAGAGGATGACAGACTGTACAAACAATTGTAAGAAAATTCATGTAGCATTTTAGGAAAAAGGTACTTCAAAAGTTCACTGATTAGCCATCTACCTACAGCAGGTTGACCTTCAGCAAAAAGGCTACTTCCAGTATTAAAGCAGAATTCCTACATTTAAAATAAGAGGCTAGTTTCCCTCTACTAATGTTGAGAGCAACAAAAAGCAAATACGGAGTCCCAGTGAAACTTGATGCCACATGCTACACCCTCCAAATTGATTTGCTAAAGCATCTAGAATTATAAGTCTAAATCTACTCATCTAAACCTCAAGAAAAACAGTTCAAGAAATATTAAGAACTAAACTAAGAACAGTTTACCAATTAGTGGAACTAGATTTTCTCATTACGGGTATTCCTACATCATGCAGCAGAAGCCTACCATTTGTTTTCCTACCTATTAAGAGGCAATCGATATAAAGTTATTGTTAGAATATTAGTAGGAATAGGAATAGGACATAAAATCCTACTAGGAAAAGGATTGTAATGTAGCGTCTATAAATAGGGCTCAACGTAATTATGTAGATACACAATTCAATAATAATATTGTCCCCATTATTTCTCACATGATATAAGAGCATCGAGGTGAGAAATATTCGAAAAATTTAGTCAGTCCTGCGTCAATTCCGGCGACTGTACAATCTGTTGATTGTGTCATCTTCTGATTTGTGAGTGTTGTACAAAAATCAACACTACCACAAGGCTAGGAATTTTCAGGCGACAAAAAACCAACCAGAACTACCGGAAAACAGCACCTCATGCACCGGCAACAGTGCATTTTCAGCGAGATCTGTGTCACGCGAAAGGAGATTCCGATTGAGTTTCTTAGTTTTTCTTTGTTGTTGGAGTTGTCTAGGTCTTACGACGACATTCCGGCATTTCTTTCCAAATTCCGACATATTTTCTATGTTTCAATCGCGGGAATTATGGTTCCAGTGACTCAGATTTATTTTTCCAGCAAGTTTGGTTTTCCTGTTCTACTGTTTTCGCCCAGTTTCTTGCTGCTTTCAACCAAAAAATATTCACAAGATGTCTTTTGGGTGTGATTTTTTGACTCCAAAAATACAGGAATTGGAAGTTCAGGCCCTATGATCACTTTCGAGCCATTAATGGAAAGTTCAAATTATTTAGCTTGGGCTTCCTCGATTGAGTTGTAGTACAAAGGTCAAGGTGTCTAAGATCACTTATATAACAAGACTAGCGTGGTAGATGAAAAGGCAAAGTCTAGTCAGGAAGATGCGAAGCCAAAGAACAATGGGAGAAGGTTGACGCTCGATTACGTAGTCCCTTATGGCGATCTATTGATTCCAAATTGATGCCCCTGTTTCGCCCATTCAAGACATGTTATTTATTTTGGGAAAAGGCTCATTCTTTATACCTTGAATGACCAACTTAAAGAAACAAGAATCTAATATGTCTACTTACTTGGGACAGGTACAAGCAGTAATAGAGGAATTTAACAAGAGCACAGGCAGACTTTGTTTCTAGTTCTTACACTTGCGGGACTTCCTACTGACCATCATTCGGTACATGTCCTACGGATCCTACAATTGATGAGTTATTCTCTCGTCTACTTCGTCTTGTCGCGCCTCCTAGTCACAAAGTAATTTCATCACCCACTGTTGACTTCTTTATTCTAGCATCTCAAACCATAGAAACACAAACATATCAACCCATAGAGAATCAACGAGGAGGTCGTTTAGGAAAATCTCGATCCAAGTGTAGTTATTGTCATACGCTTGGGACACACAAGACATATGTCATATTTTGCATGATCCACCACCAAGTTATTATCGTATTGCTATAAAAGAAATATAATGAGCTCCTTCGAAATAGAGCAAAGAAGCAAACATCTCCACAGCCTAATCAACCATTCAATAATGCTCATATTGCTAAGACAGAATATGACGAGTTCCTTTAATATCGAACGAGTAAGCAGAAATCTCCACAAGTAGCCTCGATTGGCCAACTGATGCTTCCTTTTGCTTGTGTTTCACAGTCTAGTCTAGTACTCTTAGACTATGGGCCATGGACTCGGGCACTTTTGATCATATTATTGGTAACAAATCACTTTTGTCTGATATTGTTTAATCACAATATCTTCCTACTATTACTCTAACCAACGAGATTCCAAACAAAATGAAAAGGAGTTGGACAAGACAAACCCCAATTTTCGGTCACTCTAGATTCTGTTCTTTATGTCGCTGGTTGTCTTTTTAATCTAGTACATTGATAAAGAAATGGACCTTGGGCCTAACTCAATCTCAAAAGCTAGCTCATGATGGGAGGATTGCGCAAGACCATAAGAGGAGACCAAGGGCCCTTTAACCTACCGATGTGGGACCCAACACCCCCCGAACGCCCAGGACTGGACATCTGAAGCGTGGACAATATAAGATAGGGGGCCCAACATCGGGAACAATAAATTGAGTGGGCCCTGGCTCTGATACCATGGTAAAGAAATGGACTTTATGCCTAACTCAATCTCAAAAGCTAGCTCATAAAAGGAGGATTGCCTAAGACCATATAAGGAGACTAAGGCCCTTTAACCTATCGATCTGGAACTCCAACACCCCCACTTTTAGATGAGATGATCACACACTTCAACATGATATCAGAGCAGGCAGATGTCCTGGGATCGAATCTCACCGCCACCCATTATTAAAACGAATTTCCACGTGCTTGGACCATGAAAAAAAACAGGCCCAAACGCGAGGGGCGTTTGGGCCTGTTGAGAATATAATTAAATAATAAAAGTGTACACTCTTTAACAGCTTAAGCTTTTAGATGATATGGCCACACACTTCAACACACATGTTAGTCGTTTGACGCACGCCCTTCATTATGGTATAACATTTTTTGATGATTTTTTTTTCATGCAGGACCTCAGTACGGGACAAACGATTGGCACAGGACATAAATAATAAGGCCTATACTATCTTACCTTTTCAAATTCCTTCACAGAATGCTCCATTACAGACCCTTCAGACCTAATTCACAAATGCTTCAAATATCCAAGTCTATCCCAGCTACAAAAGATGGTGCCTAGTTTTCTAGTTTATCCACATTAGATTGTGAGTCGTGTCAACTTGGGAAACACATCTATGCTACATTTTCACATAGTATTGAGAGTCGTTCACAATCCATTTTCTCACTAGTTCATTATAATATATGGCGTCTCAATAATGTCAGCTCACCGTTAGGATTTTTATTTTGTTAGTTTCATTAATGATTTTTCAAAATGTACTTGGATTTTCTCAATGAAAGATCGTTCTGAGTTATTTTCTAGATTCACAAGTTTTTGTGCCGAAATACAAAATCAATTTGGTGTTTCTATTCGTACTTTTTGTAGTGATAATTCCTTAAAATAATTATCATCCAAGTTTCCAGAGTTCATATGACTCGTCAAGGAATTATTCACCAAACATCATGTACATATACACCTCAACAGAATGGTATTGCAGAAAGGAAAAATAGGCATCTCATTAAGAGCTCGCACTCTTCTCAATAAATCCCATCTTCCGATGCGTTTTTGGGGCGATATAGTTCTCGCATCTTGTTATCTTATTAATAGAATGTCATCATCTTCGATTCAGAATAAAGTTCCCCATTTCATACTATTTCCTCAGTTACATCTCTATTTTATCCCCTCCCCCGTCTTTGGGAGCACATGTTTTGTTCATAATGTAGCCAGGGAAAAAGATAAATTATCCCCTCGTGCTCTTACTCTCGAGTTCAAAAAGGGTATCGCTGCTATTCACCTGATCTTGGTCGCTACCGTATGTCCGTCTTTGTCACGTTCTTTGAATTTCAACTTTATTATACATCTTCTAATCATCTTGATATCTCTGAGGTCTTACCGATACCTCCAGTCTTACCCCCACCAACCTTTGAGGAATATACGGTTACTTCTACATCTCCAGCCTTATCATCGTCGTCTGCATCCAACATTAGTCCCAGATAATTCATTTCATGCGCCAAACGTTACTCCTATCGCGGACTTGCTTCCTCCTAGACAATCAGATTCACTTCGAAAAGGTAAGGATTCACTCGTAATGCAAACCCACATTATACTTTCTTGAGTTATCATCTTTTATCCTCACCTTATTATGTTTTTGTATCATCTTTATGCTTTATTTCCATCCCTAAGACTACAGGTGAAGCACATTGCAGGCTATGATTAATGAGATGTCTGCTTTACATACGAGTTGTACTTGGGAGCTTGTTTCCCTTCCTGCGGGTAAATCAGTTGTTGGTTGCCATTGGGTTTACGCGCTCAAAGTTGGTCTAGATGGCCAGGCTGATAGACTTAAGGCTCGCCTTGTTGGCAAAGGGTATACTCAGATATTTGGGCTCGATTATAGTGACACTTCTCCAATGGCTAAAATAGCATATGTCCGTCTCTTTCTATCAACGGTTGTCGTTCGTCATTAACCTCTTTATCAGTAGGACATTAAGAATGTTTTTCTGCTTGGTGATTGTTAGAATATAAGTAGGAATAGAAATATTATTTAGAATCCTACTTGAAAAAGGATTGTAATGTCAGTGTCCTAGTTGGAAAAGGGCTTTAATGTAGTATCTATAAATAGGATCTCAATGTAATAATTTAGAGACAACAATTCAATAATATTTTTCTCCTATATTTCTCACATGGTATCAGAGCATTAGTGAGAAAAGTATCGATGTACATCATCAATCATCACTGTGCAAATTTTCTGGTGACCTTGTCAGTCAGTTCTTTATTTTCTAAAAACTAGCCCACCATACGGTTCAAAATTTTCCAGCGACAACCCCAGTCAGATTCGCTAGAACAAGTATTGCATGCGTCCTTACACGCCACCAGAAGCAGGCCAAATCCACGCACCAGTGGGTGTTGTGAGTCAGTTTATAGATTCTCTTTATGATAGTCATTAGGATGTGGTTGTTCGCGTTATGCGATATATTAAGTCAGCTCCAGGAAAAGGACTACTTTTCGAGGATCAAGGTCATGAGCAAATTGTTGGATATACAAACGCTAATTAGCAAAATCACCTTGTGATAGACGTTCTACATCCGGACATTGTGTTTTAGTAGGAGGTAATTTGGTGTCTTAAAAGAGTAAGAAATAGAGTGTGGTTGCTCGATCTAGTGAAGAAGCAGAATATCGAACAATGACGGTAGCCACTTATGAGCTAGTTTGGATTAAACAGTTGAGAGAGTTAAGATTTGGAAAAATCAGTAAAATGGAACTTGTGTGATAACCAAACGGCTCCCATATCGCATCAAATCCAGTATTTCATGAGAGGACTAAGTACATTGAGATTGATTGTCACTTTGTGAAAAAAAAGATACTTCCCAAATATATTGTTACAAAATTTGTAAAATCGAGTGATCAGCTTGCAGATACTTTCACCAAGTCCCTCACTGGTCCTCATATTCATTACAGTTGTAACAAGCTCGGTACATGACTTGTATACACCAGCTTGAGAGAGAAGTGTTGGAAAATGAGTAGGAATAGAAATATTATAGAGAATCCTACTTGGAAAAGGATTGTAATGTCAGTGTCCTAGTTGAAAAAGGAATCTAATGTAGTGTGTCTATAAATAGAATCTCAATGTAACAATTTAGAGACAACAATTCAAAAATATTTTCCTCTTATATTTCTAATAGTGATCTTAAGGAAGAAGTCTATATAGAGTAACCACCTGGTTTTGTCGCTTCCGCAGTCACTCTATCGTATGAAATAGTCCCCCTGGCCTGGTTTGAAAAGTTCAGCACAGTAATTCAAGAGTTTGGCATGATTCGTAGTGGAGTTGATCACTTAGTATTTTATCGACATTTTGAACAAAATCTGTATATTTATTTGGTGGTTTATGTTGAAAATAGCGTAATCACCGACAATGATCAAGATGGTATCACTAATTTGAAGCAACATCTCTTTCAGCATTTCCAGACTAAAGACCTCCGCAGAATGAACTATTTTCTAGGTATTGAGGTTTCTCGATCCAGATTAGATATTGTTGTTTCTCAAAGGCCTTAGACATTTTTGAGCCATTTTTTTAGGAGACATGAATGATGGGATGTAAACCCATTGACGCTCATATGGATCCGAATGCTAAACTTTTACTAGGACAGGGAGCCACTCCGTGATACTGGAAGGTATAGGTAATTGATTGGAATGTTGAACTATCCCGCAGTGTCTAGACCTGACATATCTTTTCCTGTGTGTTATAAGTCGGTTTGTGACTTCCCCTTGTGATAGTCATTGGGATGTAGTTGCTCATATTCTGCAATATATAAAGTTCGCTCAAGCTAAAGGACTACTCTTCGAGGATCAAGGTCAAGATATATCATTGGATATACAGATGTTGATTAAGCACGATCACCCTGTGATACACATTCTACATCCGAATATTGTGTTTTGGTAGGAGGTAATTTGGTGTCCTGTAAGAGTAAGAAACGGAGTGTGGATGCTCGATCTAGTGCAGAAGCAGAATATCGAGCAATGATTGCAGCAACTTGTGAGCTAGTTTAGATCAAACAGTTGTTGAGAAAACTACAATTTGTAGAAATCAATAAGATGAATCTGTGTGATAATTAAGTGGGCTTCACATCGCGCCAAATCCAGTGTTTAATGAGAGGACTAAGCGCATAGAGATTGATTATCACTTTGTCAGAAAAAAAGATACTCTCTGAAAATATTGTTACAAAATTCGTGAAGCCAAGTGATCAACTTGCAGCTATGTTCACCAAGTCTCTCACCAGTTCTAGTATTAATTACATTTGTAACAAGCTAGGTACATCTGACTTATATGCACCAGATTGAGTGAGTGTGTTAGATATTAGTAGGAATAGGAATACTACATAAAATCCTATTTGGAAAAGGATTGTAATGTAGTGTCTATAAATAGGGTAACAATGTAATTATGTAGATACGCAATTCAAAAATAATATTTTTTTCATTATTTCTCACAGTAATCATTTAACAGCTCAGTCTGCCAAAATGAGGGTTTAAGAATAGAAATGGCTTAAATTACATGCTAAAAACTTCAGTTCATTTTTGGAACTTGGATTACTACAGCAATTTGCTTTCAGAATGTTTGACAATTTATTTTTTACAACTAATGTTGGATAAATCTTATAAATATTTAGTTCCACATTAAAAAAAAAAAAAAAAAAAAAAACATTTTCTTAGAGCTGAGATCTACTCTATTTGGATACAAAGAACCCACCCTAACACAGCTTGAACTGGGATGGGAAATTTAGAACTGTAAACACTGAAGGAATGATATTCTAGGTCACTAACTTACTTTAGAGTAACTTCGATGACGATATGCAAGAAAAGTAAGATCAGCAGATTCTCTAAATTGATCATCCATAAATCTTAAATAATCCCTTAAAATATCTGTTGAATCAGCCAACAATGGAGATGCTAACATCTGTGGCAAAATGTGGTGTGATACAGTTTCCAACAAAATATTCTTCACGTCCAGAGTTTTATACCTACATAGGAAGAGAACTGTTACCATATAAGATGGATAGAAGCGCAAACAATGTAAATCCCAAAGAACTGATTTCCAAAATGACAGAAATAAAATGTAATACAAACATGTAATGTGCTGATTTCTGGGGGACAAGGAGGAAACTAATTCTTACCACTCATAAGCCAACGGAAGAGAATTCCAGAAAGAGTACAAATGCAACAGCAAAATCTTGTACTGCCAGACATGTCTGTCCACCATGCACCATAGATATCATATGTCATAAAAACAATCTTTAAAGAGAAGCCACGCACTTACAAGAAAAATTATCAAACTTCACATTGGCACAGCTCTATAATATATGATAAGGAACTAAAATTATAGCATATGAGCAGTAACGCTATTTGTAGAGAAGTAATAGTAAAATTTATTCCAAATTTTACAGTGCAAGATAGGTAAATTAAAGCTTATGCTTCTTGCAGTAGCTTAAACCTGCGCCACTTGCGCAACAAGAACAAAGAATAGTATGGCATCATCCTCGGCAGCCCATCCTCTCTTAATCTGCAGTAACCTTCACTTTCTCAATTGGTTGGATTCAAATGTTCGCCTTCCTGTTTTTGTTAGCAATTGAGGGGTCCTAATAAGATAATCAGGACAGCTAAGTACTATGGATGGGTCAGAGGCTTCGGAACTCAGTTAAATGATGATGATAGTTGTGGAATCTTTCGTTTATTATATGCAGATGACTCCCCTGTTTTTAATGAAGCTGAAGTGCATCCAATAAATCATCCTACGGCAATCCTGGTTATTTTTTAAGCTACTTCTGGTTTACATGTGAACTGGAATAAAAGCTTCTTATCTCCAGTCGGCCAAGTACCAAATTTGCAACTTCTTGCAAGCAACCGAGGATGTCAAGAGGAGATTTTTCCAAAACGATATCTTGGGATGCCTTCGGAGGAAAAAAATAAGTCATTTGAGATATGGAATAAGGTTATTGAGAGATGTGATGAGTTGGCAAGGTGGAAAACTCAATATTTATCCTTAGGTGCGAGATTGTTACTTATTAATTCAATGTCGGATGCTCTCCCCGCTTATAACATGTCTGTTTTCCCAATCCCTAGAGGTGTCGGGAAAAAAATAAGCAAGACAGTTTTGAAGAATTTGTCAAGGCAAAGACCAAGGTGAGGACGGCGGGTGGTGATTTTGAACATTTCCCTGTCCTGAAAGGGTTACATCAGGGATCTACTCTTAGCCCATTTTTGTTTGCTTTTGTGATGGATGTGTTGACGCGGCGTATTCAAGGCAAGGTGCCCTTGGGTCCATGATTCAGGGGAATGGTGAGATTGATGAGGATGTCTCACACCGTATCGGGGTGGGATGGTTGAAGTGGAAGCTCGCCTCGGGGGTGTTGTCTGATAAGAAGGTGCCGCCCAAGCTTAAAGGCAAAATTTACAGGGTGGCAGTCTGCCCGGCCATGTTGTATGGAGCAGAGTGTTGGCCAGTCAAGAACTCTCACATTCAGAAATTGAAGGTGGCAGAAATGCGGATGTTGCGTTGGATATGTGGGCTTACTAGGGGTGATAGAGTTCGGAATGAGACTATCCGAGAAAAGGTTAGAGTGGCTTCGGTGGAGGACAAGATGCGGGAGGTTCCTTTGAGATGGTTCGGACACGTGATGAGGAGGGGCACGGAGGCACCGGTTCGTAGGTGTGAGAGGCTTGCTTTGGATGGTTTCAAACGGGGCAGGGGTAGGCCGAAGAAGTACTGGAGAGAGGTGATTAGGCGGGACATGGAGCAGTTACGGCTTACTGAGGACATGACCCTAGATAGGAAGATCTGGAGGACGCGTATTAGGATGGAAGGCTAGTGCCATTTTGGGTAGGTAGGGTATGGCATTACTTGGTGGGTGTAGTATTCTTATTATGATTTCTTGTTGCTTGTAGTATTACGATTGTTTACTAGTCTTTGTTTACTATTTCCCTGTATGTGGCGTCTCTATGTTTTGTCTTGTTCCAGGTTTTTTGGTATGACTTTGATTACTATTCCTTGTCTTGAGCCGGGGGTCTATCGGAAACAGCCTTGCTACTTCCCCGGGAAGAGTGGTATGGACTGCGTACATCTTACCCTCCCCAGACCTCACTATGTGGGAATACACTGGGTTTGTTGTTGTTGTTATTGTTGTTGTCAAGGCAACAACGAGAACAGAAGCAGCAACCTGGTGACATGGGATCTAGTCACTCTTAATAAGAAGCAAGGTGGTAAGGACATTAAAAATCGGAGGCTACATGAAACATCCTGGGTTTTGACCCTTAGAAAATTTCCTGGAAATCCGTTCTCCGGACCCAATACGACTCATGGGTACAAGCCGTATGCTGGGGTACGGATGGTATGGTCCTGTCGTATGCTGACCAGTGTTAGTTAGAGGGATGGTTTTGGTTACCAGAATGAATACGACTTAGGGGTACGAGTCGTATTGGTGATTAAGGGTCGTTTGGTTCCTTAACTTAAACTTAGACTTGGTTACTTAGGTTGGATCTGAGTACGAGTGGCTCACCATGAACCGTAAGCCAGGGTACGAGTCGTACCCAGGACTCGTATGGTAAACAGTGTTCAATTCCCCATGTATTCCATTATGTCAGGGATACGGGTTATGGGTTATGGGTACGGATCATATACTGTGGTTACGATTTGGTTGGATGAGTCGTATACTGGACGGTGTTTGATCCAAGAGTTGAGGCTTGGATACGAGTGGTGGAAACCAATCGTATAGGAGGATACGACTCGTATGGGTTAGTCGTATCCTTGTGACGGGATTTTTGTGCAACTTAAGTGGGGTATTCTGGATATTTCCCTACTTACCCTATTTAGGACCCACGACTTTTAATACACTTAGGAGGTTATTTACCCTATCATTTTATTCATTAACACTTAGAAACTATTCCAAAACATCTCATAATTCTCTCAAGAGCTTTTGGGGCAAGGAAGCTAGGGTTTCAACTAAGGGGTTGCTTTGGGGCTTGCTTTGGTGATTTCTTTCCATCAATTCTTCAGTATAAGGCGTGATTCTCTTCCCTCATTGTAATTTCAACTAAAGGCATGGTTTATATGATTAATTTCATGGTTTTTACTATTTCATGATTATGTTTTTTCAACTATTATTGGGGGTTTTGATATTGAATGCTTGGTTATGGTTTTCTATGGTTTTAATTATGCTTTTAGATGCATCAATGGTGGTTTTGGACAATTGGATTGCATGGTAATGGTTTAATGGTCTTTGGAATTGGTTTAGGATATATTGGAAGGTGATGATCCCGAGGGGACCAAAATCGTAAACTCATATTGGCCGATATGAGGGGTCCTTGATGACCACGTACGAGTGTCACGTTTTATATTGGAGGGATGACTAGTTATCCCATGGGATATTGCCCGGTCGTGCGGCAACACGTACTGGGACCCTTTCAGCAGGGAAGCTGAACCCATATCACCCGTGGGTGGTTAGAATGGAAAAGCTACAAAGCCCAGGTAAAGGTTTTAAGTGCATGCTAAACCCGGTCCCTTTTTCCGGCACTTATATACGTATGGTTGTATTGATTTTATGACTGGCATTATTTTATCCAGAGTTTCATGCTAGTGGTCATTCGTTAACCCCGTCTACTGGCGGTTGTATACCCACGTTATGCAGGAACCGGCCATTCTGCTACTACTGTTTAGCACGCGGATTCGGTATCAGCACTTGGACTGAAGTGGTGAGCTTTCATCCTTTCAGAAGGCATCATTTCATGTTATGGATTTTTTTAGACACTTTTCTTTTATTTTGGATATTGGTTTTGGCCATGGTTGGGGCATGTCCCAACCGGATTTGTTTACTCTTTTGGATAGAGGCTTTGTGGTACTTCTGGGGGTTGGTATGGGCGGGATCGGTATTGGTATCGGCCTTGGCATTGGAATAAGCCGGTGGGCTGACATTATTGGACGATATTGTTGGTTGTTCCATCCTATTACATTTTGGGATTGATTTTCATATTATGTTTTGGTATTCCCTTTGGGTTATGGTCTATGGTTTGGTTTGGTACGGTTGGTCAGTTGGTGAGGTACGACTGGACTCAATTGGGGACAGTCACGGTGGTGACCCTATCCCAGAGTCTTGATGAGAACAATAATGCTATCTTGTTATATGTTCGAAATTCAGCCCATCTGAGGCTGGATATAGGTGGTTGGGTTGCGTAACAAGGGACGATCCCCGGTCCTGGTTGGACTTGGGATGCCCATCACGACAAGGCTCGGGGTCGGGTCGGGTCACTACACAACAGAAGTCTCTTGCAAAAATGGCTATGAAGGTTCAACATGGAAGATATGGCACTGTGGAAAAAATTCATCAATCAGAAGTATGGATTGGTAAATCAGTGGATCACAGATGAAGTTACTTGCTGGCACTAGTGTGTGGAGATCCATAAGAAATCAGTGGCAAGATTTTTGGGGAAAAGTAGATCATAGTGGGAAATGGGAGCAAGAAAGTTCTGGGAGGATCAATGGACTGGTGTTAACAACTTGAAGTCTACCTTCCCTATTCTATATAAATTATGTCTCTAAAAACATGAACAATGTTGGGGTCAACACAGTTGAGATTTGAAATTCAGTAGGACTCTTAATGGCTGGGAAATTGAGAAGGCTTCAGTCATCGACAGGCCTCTAAACTTGTTCGGAGATTTCACTTGAACACTTCAACTCACCCTTGTACCTATTGAACACTTACATTGTTCAAAACTTGTACCTATGAAACACTTTTTATTGGCGTGGCACCATAAGTGTAATACAAGTGTAATACATATCTCAGACGCGCGTGAAGCCAAAAAAAATTATTTACAAGGCCAATTAAAAAGTGACATGTCAACAAAATAATGAAGCCAAACATGAAAATATATTTAAAATATTAAAATCTTCTCATTGTCTTCCCCAATTCCTCGCTTCCTCAACGTAAAAACTCAAAAACTAAAATCTCATGTCGTTATTTTCACCGGAAAAGTACCAATTGAACAAAGTTCATCAATAAAAAATAATAATAATTGACTGACAACGATTTCCATTAAGGTTGTCGAAGGATTCATTAAACAGATTGATCAAATTAGGTCAAAAAAATTCCAGTCAATAAGAAATTCCGATGGAACACCATTTTTTCCCGCACGATTAATACGAATTTGAAGTTATTTTCTTTAAAATTGCTAAAGAATTTGAACCTTAAAAAAGCACCTCAGAATTAGGAAACAAATATAACAACTCGATGGTTGAATTGCTGGATGCAACGGCTCTGGTAGTTCTCTACCACCATACCTTTTTCTTCCCTCCATCTCTTCTACCAAATCAAACCCGTGCATAAATCAAATTCAAAATAAATTACAAAACAAATTCAAAAAGAAGAGAAAAAATTATAAAAATAGGAGATTTAAAATGGGGAAGAAGATAAGTAAGAACGGAGAAGAAGATAAAGAAGGCCGCCGGACAGTGAGGGGATGGGGGTGGGGTTGGTTTTTCTTTTTTCTTTCTTTAATTTTTTTGAACTTATAAGTAGTAGTTTGAGGTGAAGAAGACGATGGCTGAAGAAGACCAAGGCTTAGCATTTTTTAAAATTTAAAAATAACTTTTTTTATATTGCTATGTAATACATTTTAAAATAATTTTATGGACCCACACGACATGTGTCACTATTTAATTCGTCAAATTGTCATGTCACAGCGAGTGTATCGCACCCGCTTTATATTTTTAGCTGATTGTCAAAAAAAATGTTTAAGTGGCTCAAATTCAGAGGGGGGTAGAGGTGTTTAACAGGTACAAGGGCGAGTTGAGGTGTTAAAGTGAAATCTCCGAATAAATTTAGGGTGTCTGTCGATGACTTACGCCAATTGAGAATCTTATCTCAATTCTTCAACTTCGACATACTTCTAGTGGTACTACTGAGAACTTAGATCAACTTTAATGGAGGTTGGATAGCAAAGAAAAATATTCGGTCAAGTCTATTGCAATTTGAATCGCAGAAGACACCAGAACACATTCTGGCCTTTGAAGCTCATTTGGAAAGCTAAAGATCCAGTAAAGGTATCATGTTTTGTTTGGTTGGTGGTAAGGAAAGCATGTCTAACTCAAGAAACATTACATGAAGAGGTCTTCATATTTGTTCAAGATGTCTATTATGTAGTTAAGATGGTGAAAATAATGAGCATCTTTTCCACACTACAACAGTGCAACACAACTACAGATTTGTAGCACATGTTCTTTGTATTTCAGGACGTCAAAGAGGCCGAAGCTTGGAGATGGAGTACGAACAAGGGTGACATTCAAAATTGCAACTATAGGGGTATCAAGTTGTTGAGTCACACTAAAAAGGTTTGGGAAAGGGTGGTGGAGTTGGAGTTGAGGAAGATCGTGACTATTTCTAAGAATCAGTTCGAGTTCATGCTAAGATGCTCGACTACGAAGGTCATTCAGCTCGTTAGGGGACTTGTGGAGCAGTATAGAGAGAGAGAGAAAGGACTTACAGATGGTCTTCATCGATCTAGAGAAGACGTATGACAGTCTCAGGGAGGTTCTACATAGGTGCTTGGAGGCTAGAGGTGTTCCTGTCTACACTAGTCAATGAAGGACATGTACAATGGAGTTAAGACTCGTGTAAGAATTGTGGGAGAATATTAAGAGCACTTTCCTGTATTGATGGGGCTGCACTAAGGATTGTCCCTAAGCCCGTTTTTATTTGCCTTGGTGATGAATGTTTTGACGCAGCAAGTTCAATGTGAGGTACCCTGGTGTATGTTATTTGCGGATGACGTAGTTTTGATTGACGAGACCCACAGAGGAGTTAATGCTAAGTTGGAGTTTTGGAGGCAAACTCTAGAGTCTAAAGAATTTAGGTTAAGCAGGACCAAGAAAAAATATTTGGAGTGTAAGTTCAGTAACGGGACAGGGGAAACGGATATGGTAGTGGAGCTTGATACCCAGGCCATTCTGCAGAGAAACAGCTTCAAGTGGTTTATGATGCAGGAAAATGGTGAGATTGGCCAGGATATCACTCATCGTATTGGTGCAGGGGAGATGAAATTGAGGCTCGCATCCAGAGTTATATGTGATAAGAAGGTGTCTCCTCGACTTAAAGGCAAGTTATATAGAGCAGTGGCTATACCATCTATGTTGTATGGGTCGGAGTGTTGGCCAGTTAAGAACTCTCACATTCAAAAGATGAATGCGGTGAAGATGA
The DNA here is from genome assembly GCA_030864215.1 of Capsicum pubescens. Classification (NCBI taxonomy): domain Eukaryota; kingdom Viridiplantae; phylum Streptophyta; class Magnoliopsida; order Solanales; family Solanaceae; genus Capsicum; species Capsicum pubescens. The sequence continues at coordinate 185,772,288 of CM061546.1, forward strand.
GGATGTTGTAATGAATGTGTGGCTTTACTAGGATGGATAGGATCAGAAATGGGGTTACACGTGACAAAGTGGGAGTGACTTTAATAGAAGGCAAGATGCGTGAAGCGAGGTTGAGATGGTTCGAACATGTGATGAGGAGGGGCACGGATGCCCTAGTGTGGAGGTGCGAGAGGTTGGCTATGGATGGAGGATTAAGGTGAGATAGAGATAGACTGACGAAATATTAGAAGGAGGTGCTTAGACATGACATGGTGCAGTTACAGCTTACCAAAGACATCACTCTAGATAGAAAGGTGTGGAGGAAGTGTATTAGGGTAGAAGGTTAGTACAATGGGGGCTAGTGGTTGTAGCGTTTCATGGGTAGTGTCTTCTCTCAGAGTTTTTGGGTGTTTTTTGTGGTTTCGGATAGATTTTGGTGGTATCATTTGGTGATAATCTTGTTTCTGCTACTGTCTGTTATTGTGTTCAATCTTGTTTCTGTTTCTGTCTGTTGTTGTGTTCTTGCTCGTTGTTTAGTTACTACCTTTTGCTTCTTGTTTTTATATTGTCTTTTTCTACGTTGTTTTGTCTCGAGCCGGGGGTCTATCGAAAACACCCTCTCTCCTCACCTCTGAGGTAGTGGTACGGATTGCGTACATTCTACCCTCCCCAGACCCCACTCTGTGCGAGTAAAATGCGTATGTTGTTTTTGTATGTTCTTTTGAATATAGTAGTTAAAATGGGTCATGCCTAGCTCTACGCCAGAGCTTATGAGCATTTGGAAGATTGTGGGGAGGAGAAATAGTGAAGAGGACTGGTGGCAGATAATTCCTGCTTGCATTTGGTAGGTAGTGCGGAAAGAGAAAAATTTAAGACATTTTGAAAATACAAGCAATACCATCCAGAAGATTAGGATGAATTTTCAGATTTTATTCTTCTTATGGTGTAAACAAAACTTGTGGGGAAAATAGAAAAATAGCAGATTTAATCAGCAATGTATAAGCTTGTAAGTTTTGGATACGACATCCCTTATACTTTTGAATGTCTACAAGTTTGACAACTCAATATCTTTCTGGAAGCTGAGTTTTCTTTATTAATACAAATGGTTACCTTATCCAAATAAATACATCCCCTAAAATCATCTTTTGATGAGGAATAACCTCCCCTAAGATCAACTGTTCAAGTCTTCGAGGACTTCCATATAAGTCATGTAAGAATATAAGCAGGAATAGGAATAGTATATAAATTCCTACTTGGAAAAGGATTATAATGTAGTGTCTATAAATAGGGTCTGGATGTAATTATGCAAATACACAACTTTTCAATAATATTTTTTCTCCATAAATTCTCACATGGTAGTAGAGCGTTGGTGAGAAATTTCAAAAAAGAAAACTCAGTCACCATGTGTCAATTCCGGTGACTAATTTGTGAAATTTTTTATTTTGTGGGTTGTGTGAAAAATACAACACCGCCAAAAGGATCAGAAAACTCAGGCGACAAAAACCCGACCAAAACCGATGGAAAATTACCAGCCACGCGCCCTACGTGCCTGCCAGAATTCTGCAATTCCGGTAAGATCTGTGTCACGCGTCGGCGCGTGAGCCCATCTCCGATCGAATTTTTAAGTTGCTCCTTTTTTGTTGGGGTCGCCGATCTATTTCGACTCCGACCAGTTACTCCTTTCCAGATTCCGCCAAGTCGTTTAAGATTCCGATCACCGAAACCTAAATTCGGCGACTTCATATTTTTTCCGGGGAATTTTCAAACATTCAGATTCTGTTTCTTGGTGTTTTCAAGTCAAATTCTCAAGATGACTTTTGGGCATGATATTTTTGGCTCAAAAAATACTTGAATTGGAAGGTCAAGTCCTATGATCACTTTCGAACCTTTAATGGGAAGTTCAAATTATTTAGCGTAGTTTCCTCGATTGAGTCGTGGTGTAAAGGTCAAGGTGTTCAACACCACTTAAAGAACAAGGCTAGTGTGGTAGATGAAATGACAAAATCTAGCGCGGAAGATGCGAAAGCTAAAGAACAATGGGAGAAAGTTGACACTCAATTATGTAGTCTCTTATGGCGATCTATTGATTCCAAGTTGATGCGCTTGTTTCGTCTATTCTAGACGTGTTATTTAGTTTGGAAAAAGGCTAGTGTATAACTAATGATATATGTCGTTTTTATGATGTGATATCTCAAATGACCAACTTGAAGAAACAAGAATCCGATATGTCTACTTACTTGGGACAAGTACAAGCAGTCATGGAAGAATTTGATACATTGATGTTCGTCACTGCGGATGTGAAAAACAACAAGAGCACAAACAGATGTTGTTTTTAGTTCTTACACTTGTTGGACTTTCTACTGACCATGATGTTGTACGTGATCAGATTTTAGCAAGTCCTACGGTTCCTACAATTGATGAGTTATTCCCTCGTCTGTTTCGTCTTGTCACGCCTCTCAGTCACAAAGTAATTTCATCACCCACTATTGACTCCTCTATTCTTGCATCTCAAACCATAGAAAAACGAACATATCAGCCTAAGGAAAATCGGCGAAGAGGTCGTTCTGAAAAATCTATATCAAAGAGGTACTTATTGACATAAAATTGGACACACTGAGGATATATGTCATAGTTTGCATGGTCCACCACCCAGTTATGATCCTAATGTTGTAAAGGAATATAATGAGTTCCTTCGGAATCGAGCAAGTAAGCAGATATCTCCACAGCCTAATCGACCATCCAATAATGCTCATATTGCCCAAACAGAATATGATGAGTTCCTTCAGTATCGAGCAAGTAAGCAGACATCTCCACAAGTAGCCTCGGTTGCCCAGCCTGATGCTTCCATTGCTGGTAATCCTTTTGCTTGTGTTTCACAGTCTAGTACTCTTGGATCATGGGTATTGGACTCAGGTGTTTCTGATCATATTTTTGGTAGCAAATCACTTTTGTATGATATTGTTTATTCACTATCTCTTCCTGTTATTACTTAGCCAATAGGATCCGAAAAAAAAACAAAAGTAGTTGAACAAGCCAAACCACTATCTTCTGTCTCTCTAGACTCTGTTCTTTGTCCCTAATTGTCCTTCTTGCATTAGTCGTTTGACACGTGCCCTTCATTGTAGAATAACTTTTTTGATGATTCTTTTCTGATGTAGGACCGCAGTACGGGACAAACAATTGGCACAGGACATGAATCACAAGGCCTTTACCATCTTACCTCTAAAAATTCCTTCACAGCATGCTCCGTTACAGACCCTCCATACCTAATCCACAAACTTTTGGGACATCCGAGTCTATCCAAGCTACAAAAGATAGTGCCGAGTGCCTAGCTTATCTACATTAGATTGTGAGTCCCGTCAACATAGGAAACCCACTCATGCTACTTTTTCACGTAGTATTGAGAGTCGTTCAAAGTCTATTTTCTCATTAGTTCATTCTGATGTTTGGGTCCTAGTAGAGTCAGTTCACCCTTAGGTTTTCGTTATTTTGTTAGTTTCATTGATGATTTTTCAAGATGTACTTGGATTTTCTCAATGAAAGATCATTCTAAGATATTTTCTATATTCAAAATTTTTTGTGCTTAAATACAAACTAAATTTGGTGTTTTTATTCGTACTTTTCGTAGTGACAATGCCTTAGAATACTTATCCTCTTAATTTCGAGAGTTTATGTCTCATCAAGGAATTATTCACCAGACGTCTTGTCAGTAAGAACGGTATAGCAAAAAGGAAGAATAGGCATCTTCTTGAGACTACTCGTACTCTTCTTATTGAATCCCATGTACCGCTGCATTTTTGGGGCGATGCAGTCCTTACATCTTGTTATCTAATTAATAGAATGGCATCATCTTCTATTCAGAATCAGGTTCCCCATTCCATATTGTTTCCACAGTCACCTCTCTACTCTATCCTCCCTCTCGTCTTTGGGAGCACATGCTTTGTCAATAACTTAGCCCCTGGAAAAAGATAAATTAGCCCCTCGTGCTCTCAAGTGTGTGATTCTTAGTTACTCTCGAGTTCAAAAAGGGTAACGTTGTTATTCACCGGATCTTCGTCGCTACCTTATGTCCGCCGATGCCACCTTTTTCTAATTTCAACCTTACTATACATCTTCTGAACATCTTGATATTTCTGAGGTCTTACCCGTATCTCCAGATTTACCTGTACCAACATTTGAGGAATCAATGATTACTTCTACATCTCCAGCTGCAGTGCCACCACTTCTACATCTCCAACTGCAGTGCACCACTTCTGACTATCATCGTTTTCCGCGTCCAACATTAGTCCCAGATGATTCATGTCAAGCGTGGGACACTGCTCCTACTGCAGACTTGTATCCTCTTAGCCAATCAGTTGCACTTCAAAAAGGTATGTGTTCCACTCGTAAAGCTAATCCACATAATACTTTCTTGAGTTATCATCGTTTATCATCACCCCATTATGCTTTTGTATCATCTTTGTCCTCTGTTCCATCCCTAAGACTATAGGTGAAGCACTTTCTCATTCAAGATGGAAGCAAGCTATGATAGAAGAGATGTTTGTTTTGCATACGATTAGTACTTGGGAGCTTGTTTCCCTTACTGTAGGTAAATCTACTGTTGGTTGTCGTTGGGTTTATGCCGTCAAAGTTGGTCCAGACGGTCAGGTTGATCAACTTAAGGCTCGCCTTGTTGCCAAAGGATATACATAAATATTTGGGCTTGATTATAGTGACACTTTCCCTCCCGTGGCTAAAATAGCTTATATCCGTCTTTTCTTATTTATTGTTGTTCGTCATTGGCCTCTTTATCAATTAGACATTAAGAATGTTTTTCTGCACGGTGATCTTGAGGAAGAAGTCTATATGGAGTAACCACCTGGTTTTGTTGCTCAGGGGTAGTCTAGTAGCCTTGTATGTCGATTGTGCAGGCCACTCTATGGTCTGAAACAGTTTCGTCAAGCCTAGTTTGGAAAGTTTAGCACTGTAATTCATCAGTTTGGCATGATTCGTAGCGGAGCTGATCACTTAGTGTTCTATCGGCATTCTGAACCAAATTTGTGTATTTATTTGGTGGTTTATGTTGACGATATCATTATCACCGGCAATGATCAAGATAGCATCACTAAGTTGAAGCAACATCTCTTTCAGCATTTCCAGACTAAAGACCTCTGCAGACTGAAATATTTTCTAGGTATTAAGGGTGCTCAGTCTAGATCAGGTATTGTTATTTCTCAACGCAAGTACGCCTTACACATTCTTGAGGAGACAAGAATGATGGGATGTAGACCCATTGACACTCCCATGGATCCAAATGCTACACTTCTGCCAGGACAGGAGGAGCCACTCAGTCCTGAAAGGTATAGGCGGTTGGTTGGAAAGCTAAATTATCTCGCAGTGACTAGACCCGACATACACTTTTCTGTGAGTTGTATGTCAGTTTATGACTTTCCCCGGTGATATTCATTAGGATGTGGTTTATTCTGCGATATATAAAGTCAGCTCCAGGTAAAGGACTACTCTTCAAGTATTGAGGTCATGAGCATATCAATGGATATACATATGTTGATTGGGCAGGATCACCCTCTAATAGACGCTCTACATCCGGATATTATGTTTTACTAGGAGGTAATTTGGTGTCTTGGAAAAGTAAAAAATAGTGTGTGGTTGCTCGATCTAATGCAGAAGCAGAATATCGAGCAATGGCTATCTTGTGAGCTAGTTTGGATCAAACAACTGTTGAAAGAACTAAAATTTGCAAAAACCGGTAAGATGGAACTTGTGTGATAATCAAGCAGCCTTTCATATCGCATCAAATCCAGTGTTTCATGAGAGGACTAAACACATAGAGATTGATTGTCACTTTGTCAAAGAAAAAATACTCTCAGGAGATATTGTTACAAAGTTTGTGAAGTCGAGTGATCAACTTGCATATATCTTCACCAAGTCTCTCACCGGTCCTCGTATTAATTACATTTGTAACAAGCTAGGTACATATGACTTGTATGCACCAGTTTGAGGGGAAGTGTTGGAATATGAGTAGGAATAGCAAGGATTATAATGTAGTGTCTATAAATAGGGTCTGGATGTAATTATGTAAACACACAATTTTTCAATAATATTTTTTCTCCATTAATTCTCACAAGTCTATCACACGGTAAAAATCTTTCGCAAAGTATTTCCCCTCTCTCCACTCCAATTACATGAAACTCTTTCCATTTTGGAGAGTCCCAAAGTGTTCAATACCATTCCATTTCCACACAACTACGAATACTTTCAATAATTTAGTTCATTAAACTATCCAAATTTTAAACTTCGATACAATGTTTTCTCTATCACACTAACTTTTCAACCATTGCTTTTATTATATTTTCTACTATATCTGAAGTCAAATTTAACATCTTAAAGTACCATTCAAATATCATAGTATATAGTGGGATGGAGAATTATTTTCCTTTTGAAATGTATCTATTTTCTCTATTTTTGCAGCTTTAGGCAAGAACAATGCTCGCTGAGGTTCAAACAGTTTAGTTCCTTAAATATGGAAAAACTGTTTCCGCAAAACAGGTATGCAAACATTTACTACATTCGTGATGTACATGGCACTTGTTAAATATTGCATTCCTGCAAGTTCTTGATGTAAACAGATATCTTGTCTTTTATTTGGAACCAGGAACCAAATGTAAAGGTGGCGTTTGAACTGGGAAACAGGCCTACTTTTACTTTGGTTTTAGTTGTTTGGAAAAATGTAAGTATTTTACATTGGGCTCTATAAGGATTGTGCTTTTAAACACTTAAATAGTTAAAGAAAAGGTTAATAACAGACTGAACTCGACCAAGAACCTACATTCACCACGAAACATAATACTAAGAATCTGAAATGCTGAAGAGAAAACAGATCTAGGAAAAAAAAAGTTTATGCAGAAAAAGGGCAGTTCAGTGAATGGAATACAGCCCTTTGCCGTTCTCTCTCGAGAAACAATATTCTTGTTTCCCACCAGGAAAAAAATGTTGTTTGAGTTCAAAATCAAAGTCAGTTACTTAGTCAAAAACAGGAATTTGGATTGGCAACCAAGCACACTTTAAGAACTGGCAAGGGTATCTTGACTAGACTGTAAATAGTTGTACAGAGGAATCAGTAAATTTGTACAAATTTCTGGTTCTAACAGATCCTCTCTCCCAATTCTCTACCAAAATCAAGTTAGAACCTAGTTTTGGGCCTTCAGGAACATTAGCACCTTAGCACCAAATTTCTATCTTTTCCTTCAGTAACATTTTTTTTCCTTTTTTATGATTTCTCACTCGGTATCCAGTACTCGCTTTGAGGCCTAACCGATTGGGATTTTCGTCAGGAAGTTTCATTTTGTGGCGGCTACGGGTTAAGGATGGAGAGATCCTTACCATCCCACCACAACTTTTGGTGGTGGATGATATTCACTATACCATTTGCCCTTTAATGAATTCCCCTTTCTCGAGTTCCCTAAAATTCATACTTCATGAACAACTCAGCCATCTAGCATAAGTAGCATGGAGACCGGTCTCAAGGAAACCCACTCTTTGATACTGTTCACATCACAAGAAGATACAAAACAGCCCAACCCATCCACACCCATCTCGTGAAGTTGAACAATTCTACTGTATATGTATATATTAAAGAGTGACAATCTGCTTGTTAATGGAGAATATTATAGACCAGCAAAAATGTGCATAAACTCGAAGTTCCTCACTAGATATCATGATCTACTTATAGTATCAATTGCTCGCATGTACATGCACGTGTATATATATTGCAGATTCAATACATCAACAAATTTTATGGTTCATACGCCGGCTTGCTGATCACTGCAAGCCAAATTTAGGTTAATGAAACAAATTAGCCTCTGGCTAACATTATCTAACTCACGTATTTAAGACCATTATCTCTGTGCATTTAACACCATTACCAAATCTCCCAGATCTAATAAACACAGTCTTGGCGAGGCAACAGGTGCATGTTGTGCAAGAGATGACCCTCAAAATTAGAATGAAAATCAAGAACCGGATCCATTAGTCAAGTTCACCATATTATGCAGATTTCTTGTAAGCCATCCATTAGTTAACATGTCTTTGCTCTTTTGCACATTCGTGAAAGGTATAAATCTGATGGGTTAGCAAATCATGAATGTGCTAAATTAGAAGCCATTTAAGAATTTAAAGTTTCTAACCTTCGTACTGTCAAACCAAATTCCAATATCATAACTGATTCCACCAGATACCCGATGTGCCTAGTACGCCAAAAGAGCTACAGCCAGGTAAGAAGATTGATCAGTTAGTTACACAAGAAAATAACAAGACTTCTCCTTGTTATGTCAATAGAAAGTAAGATATTACACAGGATTGGAAAATGGAAATTATGAAAATCTAAATCACCTATAATCAAGGCATACCTTGCTGAGAGCAATCACTAAATAGAATCAAAGACAGTAAAGGCACATTTTCGCCAATCTCACAAAATATGCTTACTTTGGAACACACTTCTTGGGAAAGGACTTTCAGAGTTGTTCTTGGGGAGGATAGTAATTTATGTTTGGACAATCCATTTTGGAAAGTGCTTCGATCAGTACTAGAGAGACGGTTTTGTTTAGCCAATCTTTTCAAAAAGTGATTCTGAGTGTCAATTAAGAAAAAACATCTAAATATTCGCTTTACAATTAGTATAATTTTAATAGACAACTTATTTTAGATATTTATTATGAAAGAATTAAGCTTTTCATTTACTTAATTAAAATTTAAAAATAAAATTGCAAACACATTTAAAAATTTAATCAACATCAGTTGCACTTAAATCAAAGTAACTTGCATGGTTTTGCAAGACCTTCCCTCGGACTTGAACTTTCCTCAACTAAACACCTCTATTTGGCAAAAAGAATGCATAATAAACGCCAATTACCACTAGTCATGCTTATGTTTCACAGATTTAAATAATATGACAAAAGTGTGCCAATTACACTTGTAAGGAGTGGATGTGGTGACAAGGAACTAATAGAAAACAAGATAAAATTTCACTCTTTTTTCCTTTATTTTTCCCCTTCTCCTTCCTGCAACTTCCTCCCCGTCCCTTTAACAAGAAAAGAAGGCCCTCTCTTCGTTCTTCATTTTTCACCAACAAACCACCCATCTCATACATCCACAGAAAGAACTCGTGACTAATTACCTACAGGAGCTTCACAAAACCCATTTTCCTCACAATCTTCCCATCTCTTGTTAACAACCCACAGCCGAAATATATATACATACATTTTTACACAGCTCATTCCAAATTTTACATCCTCACCTATAAACAGTTTACTCCTCACCAACTCACTCCTTCACCAACTTCTTAACCACAGAACACCCACAAACATACATCCATATCTTAGATAAAAAACCAAGCAGTAATTTAAAGCTCCAAAAACAGACGTTATTCTGTGCATATTTACAACTTCATCTTCCTTCCTAAAAGAACCCATAGCTAGATTCAATTCCTTACATTCATCATAAGAAACCACACTTCACACGTTTAAGCTTTGGTAGAGAAGGCATTAATGCATAATTCCATAGCAGAAAGTCCTTTATGGAGAAACTAAGCGAGACTAAGTGGGAATTCGGACATAAAAATTGTGAAATTTGAAAAAAGAAGTATTTGGAGAAAAGATGAAATGATATTTTGAAATTGGAGATGTGTTTGGACATGAATATAAATTGGAATTGTTTCTTGAACTTTGCAAGTGCTTTTGAGTGTTTTATTTTTTTGGAAACTGGTAACTTTGTATATATTTCATAGGAACAGATCAGTACTTAGGGAGTATTGAACCATAGGCTACACACACATACATATAGTGTGTGTGAGGAATACAAACCACAAAACAAGCAAAATATCTCACACAATACCAAGTACATATGTGGCCAACTAACCACCACTCATTTTAAATAAAAGACTTGTCTACTCCAAAATATCTACTAACTAGGAGTTTCTAGATAAATCTTAATTTTTCTAACAGAAATCACATTTAAAACAGAACCTCCAAATTCTATGATCCTATGTCTATAATAAGTTACTTAGGGAGTATTGAAATCATAGTTACAACAGAACCTCCAAAATCTATGATGCTATGTCTATAATGAGTCTAATACATCAATAATAGAAACAGGGTCATTAGAGTATATCTGATTACACCAAAAACAGCGCGGCAAGATACAATTCAACTTGATCTGCTGATACTATTCTCTATATTCTCAAAACATCTAGAATTTCTCTCCTTCCAAATTGTCCAGAAGCAAGCAGGGAGTCTCCATCTGCTTCTATTTTTGCCAGCAAACCCACTTCTTCCCAGCTTTATAGTGCCTTTGTGATCTTCCCAGGCATAGACCATGAAATGCCTTTGAGATTTAAGAAGAATCTTCATAACTGTCATTTAATCCTACGGTATATAAATAGGTGATTAACTGTCTTTGCTTTTTAACCACAAAAGAAGCATCTAAGACATAATGTTATCCATCTCCTCATCATGTTATCCTGTGTAAGAACTGCCCTCCCTAGCTAGCAACCATACAAAGCAGGCAACTTTGTGAGATATTTTAGTTTTCCAAATGTGTTTTCAATGCCACTTGTCTTGCTGATGATTGGGAAGATTCAATTGCCTTCACCTTAAATCTGCCTATATCACTGTCCTTCCACCTTATCTCATCATCAGAATGTTGAAGCCCACTAAAATGATCTATTGAACCAAAGAATTTAGCCACTCTTAGTACTTCCCAGTCATTGAGTTGAGTTGTCTTCTGAAGGTAAAGCTCCACCCTTCACCAGTCAAAAATTCTTCTATAGTTTTCCATTGGTTCAACACTAGGTTGTGAGCGTCTGGAAAGAGCATTGTTCACTTTAATCTTGGTATTGCCCTTAAAACTCTTTCCACAGAACACTGATGGATCTCCATAAGTTCACTCCATAAGGAGTAGTAACTTCCTTGGTCATCCATATATCTTCCTCCTCATATTTTGCTTCAATTATTTTCCCCACAGAAATAGCTTTCATTTGAATACTTCCACAGCCATTTCATTCTCGGTGAGTTATTGTTGTTCAAATTCTTAATTACAAGTCCCCCATACTTCTTATCTAATATCAGTTCCTCCCACTTTACCAAGTGGAAGCCTTTTATTTCTTTGTTCCCCTTCCATAAGAAGTTCCTCCTAATTCTATCCAATCTTTTAATGACTCCTTTTGGGATAGGGAACAAAGACATCATATGTGTTGGCATGACTGACTGTAGAAGATTTTCATCATTCCCAGGATATAGCTTGGGTAATGCCAACAGAGATTGCTGACACATTTTAGCTGGGAGGACCCAAGCTATACCCCTGGGATTGATGAAAATCTTCTACATTCAATATGTGATGTTGCAGTGCAAAAACAGATTATTTACTGTCTCAGCTTCCTTTCCACATAAGAAGCATCTTAAGCAAAGTGATATCTTCCTTTTAATCAAACTTCCATGAGTCAGGACAGGCTCTTTAGCTAGAATCCAAGTCGAATATGCGATTTTTTGGTTCCATCTTCAGCAACTAGTGCCCTGAGCTGACTTTATAAAGTCCTTTAGGCTGTACATTCCACACAAACAATCTACACTTTATTGTAACCCTTGAAAGCTCTCTAGCTGTTTGAATTTCCCAGTCATTCATTCTTCTTTTGAATCTGAAATCCCATCATTTTGTTGTGTCCGCATTTCAGCTACTGTGTTATGCAGAAACTGAGCCAGGTCAGATAAATCAGGGAACAAATCCTGCGAAGGCCTTTTTTTTTTCTTTTGATAAACATCTTGCGAAGGACTTTGTCCCTATCCATTTGTCCGGAAGCTGGTCTTGGCTCCATTGTGCACTGTAACCTTTTGAGTGTTTTCTAGGGAAGGACCAAAAGGCCCTAATTGATCTCCAAAGACCGACTCTATGGAGTTGTAATCTCCTTCGATATCCAGCATTCTTCTTCCCCGTATTTACTTTTTATGACACTATCACACAGACTTAGGCCCCTGTGCTTATCTCTATAGCCACTTAATCTTCAGAGCTTTGCACTGATGTTTCAAATTCCTTATGTCGAGCCCACTTTGTTTCTTACTCCTTATAATGTCCTTCCATTTGACTAGATGGAAGGCTCTTTTTTCCTTGTTCCCTAGCCATAGAAAGGACCTTCTGGTATTGTCCAGTCCCTGAATAACACCTGAAGGATAGGGAAGAGTGATAGCATGTAAGTTGGTAGAACATCTTGATGTATATCAAAGTGACGCTACTTCAAGAAGGCCTTTCACAAGAAGTCAAGCTAAGGACCTTCAAGCATATCAAGCTTTATGGATGAAGATGGAATCTTTGGAAGGCTCCGATATGGATGACTTGAAGATATTTAATATACCAAGTGTATCTACCATTTAAAATTAGCTTGTAATTTAAATGAAGGGAAATTTGGTCTTTCCTTACTTCTTTTAACCCTTAGTATAAATAGTTAGGTATTAGGGTTGAACCACTAGTTTTGGAATATCGAATATTTGTGCCTCTTTTGAGAGCTTGAAAACCCTTTGTTGATTTTCAACAATTGTCCTAGGATTTGCAAATAAGGTTACTACCCTCTTGAGGATTCTAATAGATTAGGTGCTTTTAGTTCCCAATTAAGGAGTGTTTAGGTTAGTTTCACCATTACATCTTTTGATTGTTTGAGTCTAACTATGTCTATTTTTCTTTATTTTCTATCTTGCTTCTATTTTCTTGTTTCACATCAAATTGGTATCAAGAGCTTGGATTAGATTTGTTTTTCACAAACCTAAGTCTTGGGGTTTTGATATTTTCAAAAAAAAAGAAATTAAATTTGATTGGATGTTGTTTGATATTATTCCTTGAGTTACATGTTGTTGTTTCCTAGTTGAAGAAAAAAAGAAAATAAAAAAAATACATGGCAAAAAAAAAAGTCAAAGTCATGTTGAAGAAGAAACTTGAAACCGGGTTTTGGTGTTTGGTTGAAGAAATTGTTGGTAAGAAGTTATTGGTAATTTGGTAGAATTGTGGGGAAGTTATATCTCAAATTTGAGCTCATTTGCTTGGATATTGAAGAAGCTGAATTTCAGAATTATAAAATAGTTCAAATCTTTCAAACTTGTTTCTTCTTTTCTTGTTAATTCTAGCTAGTTTGCTTTGAGTATTAATTCATACTTAATGTTAAACGAGTTTGTGTCTGTTTAATTTATTCGTGCCAAATTTTTTCGTGCTTTTTTTCTTTCATTTCATTGTATGCTTATTTGTTTACTTGTCTGTTAGTTTTAATTGTCCGTTCTTGATTACATAAACTCCACTCCATCCCGAAGAAGTAGTACTACTTGTGAATTATTTAACGGTGTAGACTCTCAACCTTGGGTTCTTCAAAAGTGGTAAACAAGCAAGAGTGAGCTGAGTTCATTTGAGGGTGGCCTTAGAGTGATACACGAGAGTGAGTGACAAAAGAGGGAAACATGAACTCTATTTTTTGAATCTAATTACGCCTATTTTTCTTTATTTTCTATCTTTAATTCCTATCTTGCTTCTATTTTCTTGTTTCACATCACATCTAAGACTGCATTTATCAGGGTTAGTCTCCCATGGAAAAATATTGAGACTTCCTCCTAGATAACTGTTTCTCAAGCTTCTTCAGAATCCCGTTGGACTTTGACTTTTCTCCCAAAGGCATATCCAAGTAGATAGTGGGAGGCTACCAACTTCATCTCCTAGTATTATGGCTAGTTGCTCCATGTGACTCTTTCTCCAATTAATGTGAAGACCAGAGATGGCTTCAAACAGGATTGGAATCACTCTCAAATACTTCAGTAGCTCTTCTTCTGCATTACAAATTAAGGTGGTCATCATGCATGCTTAAAGTGGAGATCTCCATACTTCTGTTGTTGTTTATAGCCACGTCAAAACCGTAAATTCATCCATCGTTGTTGGCCACCTTAATCATGCTATTAAGCCCTTCCATAGCCAAATGAAGAGAAAAAAGGACATGGGATCACCTTGTCTGATCCCCCCGTGAGCATCAAAGAAACTTTCAGGACCTCCATTAACAAAAAAGGGCAGCCCGGTGCACTATACCGCTATGCGTGGTGTCCGGGGAAAGGCCCCTCCATTAACAAGAATGGAGAATTTCCCAGTACATATGCACAGAACTTTACCCTGTTAATCCATTTATCACCAAAGCCCATTTGCGTTGGAAATAATATTATAAAACATCAATTGACATGACCATAGACTTTTTCAATGTCAAGTCAGCATAGTATCCCCAGCTATCCTTACTTGATTCTTGAATCTACAACCTCATTATCTATCAACACTACATCCACAAGCTGTCTACCTCTAATGAAAGCCATATGTTGAGGGTGCACTAAGGAATCCACCACTTTTTTTTTTTTTGAAATAGGTAACTTTAAGGAATCCACCACTCTTTTCAACCTTTCTGTTAGTACCTTTGAGATCAGTTTGTAGAAATTGCCTACAAGGCTTATTGGTCTGAAATCATTTAGTTCCTTAGCCCCTTTCTTCTTAACATTGAAATTTTTTTCTAACATCTCCTCAGCATGGGAATTGGGGAAATCCTCCAAAAAGTCATACTTCAAAACCTCCCAACACTTTAGATAGAATCCCATTGTGTACCCATCAGGGCCTGGAGTTTTGTCTACTGCACACAACTTGAGATAGTTTTAGACTTCCTGCTCATCAAAATTCTCCTCCAAAGCTACTTTCTCTGCTTCTGAATTAGTGGGGCAATCGTTGATATTTACTGTACCATATTTGCAATCTCATTGATGGGGTATAGGAAGTTCTTCCTCCGGCTAATGTGAAGTCTTGATATCCCTCAAAGAGAACCAGAATGACCCTCAGAAATTTGAGTTGCTCTTCCACTACATCACAAAATGAGTGTATCATTTGCATATTGGAGACGAGTCACCTCCGAATTTTCCCTTCCTTTTCTAGCCACATCAAAACCTCTTAGTCAACCATTTGTATTTGTTGTTTTCACCATACTAGAGAGACCTTCTGTAGCTAGTAAGAACAGAAAAGGTGACAGGATAACCTTGCCTAAGTCCCCTTTTGTGCTCTGAAGAAACCTGTTGGTGCCCCCACTGATAAGCACTGAGAAGCTCCCCATTGAAAAATAGTATTTGATCCAATGAATCCAATTCTGACCAAAAGCCATCCTCCCCAGAATATTCAGTAGATATTCCCTGTTGACATTATCATATGCTTTATCAATGTCTGACTTGCAAAGTATTCCTGGCTTCTTTTGTTTCATTTGTGAAAATAGCTTTTTGGAGTTTTTCAAATTCAAGAAAACTACAACAAAGCTTAATGCATGCATCATTTTTTCTGACGCATCCTACCAAACGATCCATTAGTATTCTTAAATAAATGGGATTGGGTAACAGATAGCTGAAATGGATTAAACTTCTGCATCAAAACTACCATGTTCTTAGTTCTGGTTAATGGAGAACCAGTTAATTTTTTTCCAGACACAGAGGGCTCATGATAGGGGGACCCTCTGTCACCTTTTCTCTTTATCATAACCACGGATGATTTCAATAGTAAGATAAAGAACACCGATGAGAACAGATAACCACAAAAGGAATTAGAATTAGGAACAGGGCAGATGAGGCATTGGAAATCTGCCAACTAATGTATACATGTTATACAATAGTTTTTTATGATGCTAATCCTAAGCAAATCAGCTACCGTAGGATGATGTTATTTATTTCTTGAAGCTACATCAGGTTTAAAAGTAAACCAGAGGAAACGCAACATCTTTCCTATTAATGATGTTACACTGATTCCGGTTTTGGCAAACATTTTGGGATGTAGAGTGAAAAAGTTGCCTATAATATAGCTCGAAATACCTTTACCCACATATGTGATGTCCTTATTCTCCATGTCAAGCAAGGTAATCAAAACTCTAGACAGATTGAGAAGGAATTTTCTGTGGCATGGTAATAAAGAGGCCAAAGGTATCAATCGGGCAAAATAGGAAATAGCACAACAGAGAAAAGAACTAGGAGGTATGGGGTTAGCAACTTGAAACTACAAAGTAGCAGTTTACTCATGAAATGGCTAAGAAGACATAATGAGGGGGGTCAAGCTCATTGGAAGGATATGGATCCAACAGAAGTATGGGCAGAATGGACAATGGTGCACTGACGAAGTCAAATACTTGTCGGAGTTTGGAGAACTAGCAGGTCTTTATGGACACCCTTGAGGACGAATACAAGTTACTATGTGGGCAATGGAAGAAAGATACTCTTCTGGAATGACAGCTGGAATGGAGAAGGAGCTTTGCAGAAGACCTGCCCTAGTCTTTTCTCTCCACTTACTACAACAGAAGAATTTGGTCATCATGGGGTTGGAATCCAGATTTCAGGAAATTAATTAGTGAATGATTGGGAAATGAAAAGAGTGGTTGCATTGTTAGAAAGGGTGGGAAACTTCTACTGGGATATCTGCTAATCCTGAAACCATCAGATGTAGACTCAATGAAGATGGAAAATTCTCAGTAAACAGGGTATAGAAGAGGGTCTCATCTGAACTTATAGGAAGTTCCAAGAGTCCATGGACAGCTATTTGGAAAAGCATAGCACCAACAAAGGAGAAATGCTTTCATGGTTGGTGGTGAAGAAAGCATATCTTACTCATGAGAAAGCATCTAGATTCCCTCTATGTATGGAGGCACTAGAAACTAGTGGTCATTTGTTCCTACACTGTAAGTAACATCACAAGTTTGGGATCTTTTCATCTGTTTGGCTAGGGAAGAATGGACAATAACAGAGAATACTGTAGATTTACTGAACTGTTGGATCAGAAGGGATGGAAGCAAGAGTCAAAAAAGAGTGGTGGAAAACAGTACCAGCTTGTATTTGGTGGAACATATGGCAGGAAAGAAATGATGGGATTTTGAAGGTAGATCCAATTCCATACAAGAGATCAGATTGAACTGTATTACATTTTAATGTCTGGTGTATAGAACAATGTACAGAAGAGGAAGTACAGGAGCTTTGTAATTAATTTTCCCTTGTAAATCAGTTTTTTTGGAGGTTGCCAGCATACCATAAATGCTATGCTTAAGGCTGAGGAATATAATTTATCAGTTTCAATTTTAAAAAAAAAAAAAAAAAGTGTTTTCCGTAAAAAGAAAACCTTAAATTTCCAAAAAGAAAGTTTGGTCAAATAGGCTATAAACCAAGTTTTGCATACAAAACTAAAGCAATTTAACATTGTTAGAATATGAGTTGGAATAGGAATAGCATATAAACCCCTATTTGGAAAAGGATTGTAATGTAGTGTCCTGTTTGGAAAATGATTGGAATGTAGCGTCTATAAATAGGGTCTCAGAGTAATAATGTGGACACAACAATTCAATAATATTCTATTGTTATATTTTTCACAAACATATTGGTGCACATTACATCTCCAGATATTTCTACACATGGCTCATAATTAAGTGAAAAGAAAATGAAAAAATGTCAAATATTGATGGAAGACCGTCCATCAAAACTCTTAAGAGGAAAGCAGAAGAAACAAGATGAACTCATCAAAACACAAACTTTAGACAAGCTTATTTTGGGCTTGTAATTCAGATAATATATCGAAGATATTTTGATATCTTCAAGAATAAGAAAAGAACCTGTCACACTTTTCAACTCAAAAACTATGTATCCTCTTAAAAATTGTTCTTAAATTTACTGTTGAGGACATAACAAAGAAAACAAAACATGTGCACTCTTGATCAGGTTAAACTTTTATATGAGATTGTGACCATTATCATATACAACTTCTACGTGCTTGGCTCATGAAAGGAATCAAGCCTGCACATTGAGGACAAGTTCAAGACATAATTGAGAAAATAAAAAGTTTTTTCTCGCTAACAGCTCAATCTTTTAGATGAAATAGTCACACACACTAACATGTGCAAAGCTACCAACCAAGAAAACATGTCAGGTAACAGGATTTGATCTTTAATTACTAGAACACTATTTAAGGGATCATCCTGTCAAAATAGAAAATATTAGACAGATTATGGTGCAGTTTGACCTGAAGCTTTCAAATCACATTATTCTGATTGAAATAATACATAAAGAATAGCGTACTATACCATATGAAAAAATACGAACCTGGACCAACAAGTCACATGCCATAGACAGAAGATCTTCGCCATACATACTCTCTTGAGCATCCAAATCTTTTGATAGTGGGAGATTTTCACAATACATTTGTGTCATCTTTACAGCTATTGTCTCCAGCTCTGGAAAAGAAAAATGACAAATACTCAGCATCACATCGGGGTTAATGCATGACATAGGATACAGTCATGCTTGAAAAAAAAAATGCAACTTATGCACCAAAAATAGGCTTTGCAATAGATGTCAACTTTCTAAGAAAGGACAAAGGTTCATGAATGATAAGATGATCTGAGATGTCAAAGTTTCTTGCATCATTAGTGACACATTATGCTCGGACACAACTATAAATATTCAAGATAAATGGGCCTAGAGCTCCACATCAAGTTACAAAATATACTGTCTACATAGTTTTCAATAACATGGTCATTGGTTTCGTTGAAGGAAAAAGTAAACGGATTCCCTACTAAAATGTCATTAAAATAATTCTTGAAGTACATGTATAAAGACTACACTATAGGCTAGCACAATTTGAAGTATTGATGACTTTGATTATAAATGTATAAACTCTACATTATACACTCGCACCATTTGAACTACTGATAACCATAATTGGTGCAGAGCATTTAATCTTTCCACCAAGAGAGCTGCAAATGCTGATCACTTTACGGGAAGACCAAACTGAGGCCAATTTCCTCAAAATGTAATTTATCAAACGTTGTATTTCTTCTCTGTATAGATAATTTCTATTACAGCATCATTAATTCGGAAAAGATCACAAAGCTATCACATCCATATTTTTATCACTTGACAAAAAAAAAATTAAACTTTCCTCTTAAACATCATGGTAAGTTGCTGAAGGACCATGTTACATAAGGAGTGAAGGCACATGCCTAGATGTGACAACGTAAGAAAGATTACTTTGAAGTGACCCTTCTACCTCTCATTTCTAATAAACATATATAGATGAGGCCCAAAGACTCCCTACCACTCCATACAAGCTAGTACCTGCCAACACCAACCCCCACTCCACACACTATCCTGCCCGTGAGACCACCAACAAGGAGGTGAAGTGCCAGAGCACGCGTGCATTCTAGTTCAACCTCCACCAATAACCCCGACCATCCTTCTATTCCCCTATACTTCATATCCATTTCACCTTAAACTCCTACCATCACCAAAAGCTTAGGCCTTACCACTACCAAAAAAAGACCCTATCAGCGATCCCTCGACTACTAAATTCCTCCGTCATATCTACTTTACCATTTTGTTGTAGCACACTGCCCAGAATAAACAGATAATTACAATCTGCATGCAATTTAAGACGTACGGACATCAACAGACTATATTTCTTGTTTCAATTCCAATTCACTATGATCCCTTAAGTGTGTATACAAGTCTTGCATGAAACAATTAATTCAACATGCATCTCCTCCAAAACATATCCATACTCAACAAAAGGGAAAAAAACAAGCTATAAAGTGTGTTCCTTCAGTTGATTCAACAGAGAAATACACTAGGGTGTCAGCGTAGAATTGTTTCCGTATATGCACGGATATGATGTGTGCTTCCAGTTGTGTGTATTTGAACATCTTTATATGTAAACTTGTCTCCATCTTACATCAATATGAACGTGATGCATATCTAAGAAGAAGATGTACCATTAGTGGGATGAGTGACCATGCTTCCAACAATATTTTGAATTTTGAACACAGAAATATGCTGCCCAAGAGTCTTTCTGGGATTAGTTGGAATAGACTCACAGCATTCCATCAGCTTCTCCAGAAGCTGTGTCTTCTTATCAAGATCCAAAATGTGTAAAAAAAATTCAACATCAGAAGCAAAACAAGCCAAATGTCCAAACCTGTGATCAAGGAGGAAAATCTCAAGGATAATATGGAGGTTATAAACAAGCATAACAATGAAACACCCCACAATAAAGCAGAATACATTCCTGATTTCAACAAATCAGCAAACTGGGATAAGTATGACCAAAAGAGACTGCCCACAAAGTTATCATTCATCTCAACACTTAAATATCTTTCAATAAGAACTTCAATTGTAGAGAAGCAATCCAACTTCAACTCTCTAATTCACAACTCAGATTATTCTCAGCAGACATCCATGGTATTGAATTCTAATACTAGTTACTAAAACATCCCAAGTTAATGAAGCTGCTTTGCATTACAGTCTTCACCAAAAATGCACAGATCTTATATTACCCTATCTAGAGTTTAAAGTTTAAACCAATTAGGAAAGGAAACGAAGGAATATTGGAAGAATAATAGAAGCTACCTGAAAAAATATTGTACCAAGGCCTCCAACAACTTATCCACATCACCTTTTCCATGTAGAAGCTTTCTTTTTTCGATCTCAATATTTGCCAAGTAAGGACATCTTACAGTATCATCACTTGACTCTGTTAACAACTTCTGTACAAAAGATGAAGCATTTGATAGGCGAGAACCAAACTACATTCAACAACTTGCATTAGTCAGACACAATCATAGAACCTGGAGATAGTAAATTATTTAGAGATATTAGTAATTACTGCTTCATCTGTCATGTGAGAAACTTGGGAGTGCATCAGCTTTAGAGGATAAGTAGAGTCATTGTTTGCTCCCTTACACAAGCTACTGTCATCCTCCAGTAAACAGCCAAGATAATGGTGGAAACACTCCCAATCATCGGGGCTGCCAAAGAGTTTAGTGTTACACATACTTTTGTGATAAAACAGTGGAAAACAGGGCCAAAATTGCTTCCTACTTGAGCACACAAGAACTAATATCATTTGGTTACCACCTCCATTCATTTCGAAAGTAAGTTAAGTTTTCATGCAACACCAAAGCTTTCAAACTTACTGTTCCATGTGTTACAACAGAACAAACCACCGAATGTTAGTGAGAATCTAATATATTGCACTTAACACCAAAGAAGTCTGTCTGTTTTATATATAAGGGAAATAACACGCATAAAACCAGGTTTTGGTGTGTAGTGAAGAAATAGAAAATAAAATAGTGAAGCGTCATCTGGTACTAAGTTAATGTGTTCAGATATAAAGAAAGACCCTTTTAATGATAATCTATAAAGGGCAGCCCGGTGCACAAAAGCTACAGCTATGTGCGGTGTCCGGGGAAGGGCCCCACCACAAGGGTGTATCGTACGCAGCCTTACGATAATCTATCTAAGAAAGAAATGCTAGCCCACGTCACTACTGATACGACAAGGATGAGTTCATATTGCATATAGCAGTCCTCATTTTTTCTGTGAGATTCAAGATTTAACAATACTTTTGGGGGGCTGGTGGACTGGAATCACAACTGCAGGATACCATCTTCTAAATAAGGAGAGAGAAGGAATAATTAAAGAAAGACAACACATCCTCCTCCAGCCAAATGAATCAAAATCACATAAAGGAAGCATAAATTTGGTGGTGGAGGAACTATTGGCCAATCTAATTAATCATCATTTGTGTACTTGAGTTACTCCAGTTCTTGCAATAGGCAGAAAATCTCATGTATAAAGCTGAGATGTGCTGCCTCTCAAAGTTCCACACGGTTCTATAAGTACCATAATATATTTAATAGTTCTAAAAGTTCCTCCTCACAAAATAAATGTTAAGGGAATAACGACTATATCTTTCATGATAGGGCCTGCTTGATAATTCTGTTAAGAAATTAGGCTCAATAATCAATAGAAGAATATTAGGAGACGAGAAATGATTATGAAATATTTTCCACCAGCTGGTAGAGAGACCGTGAATTAAACTTCTATTAAAAAATAAATAAAAACCAACTTTAGTTATTGTGCTTGAGTAATTAATAAGAAAGTTTATAACTTAAAGTTAAAGGCTTCACATATTCTTATTTCAATTAGTATTAGTTTAAACACTTCACATATTATTATTTCAAGTAGTATTTTCACGTAATTAGCACAATTTGTTCTTAAGTCAGACAACTTTCTTAAAGGAAAAACTAAATGGAACAACAAATGACACTTCTTACAGAACAAAGACACTAAATGAAGCACAGTTTGACTGTCTTGATTCAAAATCCCAGTTAAATCCTAAACTACCTTAAAAACTCAACTGAGAGACAAATAATGTCAGATTTACATGTATTAAGATCGTCTTAAGCTTTGTAGTTTGGCTGCTGACTGGAACATGGTATTGAAAACAGTGTTATATACACTTTTTTCCTTTCTATTAGTGTTTGGGCCAGCTTGCCCTTCTTGAATCCACCTAACAGTTTGTTATGGTCGACAAACACAAATGCGAAGTAATCATGCCCACAAAGGCTGGAGCAAATCGGCTCACATTGAGTATTGTAGATGGGATTCGTACCTGGGATCTCTAAGTTATTGCTACTATACCTCAACCATTGACCAAATTGTGCTATATACACTTGTCCTGCTATATTTCTAACCTCCCTTATTTATTTATTTTTCTTCTTTACTTATCAAAAAAGGAGGGTAGGAATTCAATTTGTTGCATTGTTAAATGTGGTTCGTCAACCAGAACTACATTTGGCCCCCTCCCAAGCCACAGCGACTAGGTTCATCGCTAGTTTTGGTAGAAGGCAGCTTTATTCAAAAAATGTCTTTAAAAATATTCACCAAATCAGATTATCTTCTAAAATATCTCTCAGAATATCTGAAATTAATGTCACACATCATTTTAAAAATTTCAATGTCGAACAGCTAGGATAGCAGCGTATACAATTCAAATGACAACAAGAAAACACACGAACGAATAATGAACATAGATCCACCAGCATCCTCAAATCACATACCTTAGTTCTAAAACTTTCTGGAATACACTGGCTGCAGCAGCATAATCACCTCCTCTAGCAAGAA
This sequence comes from Capsicum pubescens, assembly GCA_030864215.1. NCBI lineage: Eukaryota > Viridiplantae > Streptophyta > Magnoliopsida > Solanales > Solanaceae > Capsicum > Capsicum pubescens. The sequence goes on from CM061546.1 coordinate 185,795,288, forward strand.
GTCTCCCCTGTCAACTTGATGTCAAAGAATGCACATTTAAGGAACGAAAACAATGTTCCCCACAAAATAAAGGAGTATCCTGGAACTAATATGCCACTGAAATAAAATGTATATCCAATTTACAGAAGAAGAAAAATTCTATGCTTTCAAGACACTTCTCACCTAGAAGCTGACACCAAATGTAAAAGTTATCTACATTAAGGAGTAACATACCTATGAAAAATGCTATTCATACACTATTTCCATTTTTTTTTTATAAAGGTAATGTTACTTCAGCACTAAGGAAATGCTGGCTACCGTCAAAACAGATTTACAGCTGGCTCAAAGCTAAAACAAAACCTTGCTACACCAAATACCTATAAGGATTTTACAAAATCTAAAATTTGTCCAGCATCCTCTATGCCCTCCTCTTTACACCAACAAAAGAAAGTCCTCATGCAGTTCCATTTAATTTTCTGAACTGATTCAGCAGTATTCGCAAAGCATCTCTTGTTTCTTTCTTTCCAAATTGTCCACCAGATGCAGGGGGGATCATATTCCACTTCTTCTGACTTTTACTCAACCCCTCTCCTGACCCAGCCGCTTAGAAGATCAGAAGTATGTTCGGGCATTGTACATCTAGTTTGTGTCAAGTCCAAGAATAATGCCCAGAACTGGGAAGTTACTTAGCAATGTAGGAACAAATGACTATTTGGCTCATTTGTTTCATTACAGAGGGAGCACCAAGAGGCTATATGTAAGCCTCCTCTTTGGAGCTTTTCATGGGTAAGACAGGCCCTTCTAGCAACCAGACATGAAAAACATCTAACCTTAACTAGTACCTTGTTCTTCCAAATCTTCCCCGAAGGGCCACTAATTCTCCCTGGTAGAGCTTGCAAGTGGCACTTTCCTTAAAACTATTTTCTTTCCATACATAAAGATGCTATTTATAAAAACCTTACACAAATTCTTCCTTGTTCAGCATCCAACATCAGTGATCTAAGCAGCAATCATGAATCCTATATATGCAGTTGGGACTTCTATTTCAATCAGAAATGCTACTATCTATCTCATTTTATACAACAGAGAGTCAACCAAGTTTAATGACTAGTGACTACAACTTTCTCAAACTTCTTCCAAAGTTTGTTTAATATTTACAACTCTGGGTTTATAGTACTTATCAAGGGAATGGTATCCGAAACAAGCCCTCATAATAGATGCTTTGACATTTCTAGAGAAGTAGAACTGTGCAATCCTGAACCCGAGGTTGCACCCATTCCACACGAGAACCTGGTTCCAACTTTTTTATAACCAGAAAAATCCTCGAGAGTTAGTGGCGCACGGTTCAAAACTCGTTGGACAACGGTCTCCCGTTACCCTTCTCCACTTTTTTTTGGGATAAAAGTAACAGCTATCTAGATATCAACAGGTATACCACACAAATTGTGTTGTCCCCCCTCAAAAGGTAGCCAATTACAAAAAGTGTCCTGACTACTATACTAATTACAAACTGCCTAGCACATCAAAAACATCTTCAGTTTGTATTAACATTTCCTGTTTACACCAAAAGTAAAAGAGGCCTAACCAACTCATTTTGAACTTCTGAATAATGCTATATTTGTCCTCAAAACATCCCTGATTCCTTTCTGCCCATATAGACTACCAAATACATGCTGGAACAATCTTCCATCTCTTCTCCTTGTTGGCTGCATTACCATCTCTGTTCCAGCATTGTAAACTTCCTTAATGCTACCGGGCATCACCCATCTAATTTTCCTTAGGTTGATAAAAAATTTCCACAGTTGGTCAGCCTATTTACAATGTAAGAAAAGATGACTGATTGTCTCTATATGTTCACCACAAAAGTAACATCTTGAGCATAGTTGAAATCCTCTCTTAGATTTTCGCGAGTCAGAACTGCTTCTGTCACCAATAACCAGCTAAAACAGGCCACTTTGTGTGGAATTTTAACTTTCCATATCATTTTCCATGGCCAGCACTCCACCTGATTGTTGTTGGAATTTAAAACCTTGTAAGCAGATTTTACTGAGAATTTCTCCTGGCTGTCAAGTTGGCCCTCCTCCACAAAACCATTGGACTGGGCAAGAATGTTGTAGAATTCTATTATTTTCCTCAGTTCCCAATCATTCAAAAGTCTTCTAAGGTTGAGATTGCATCCTTGTCCAGTCCACTTTTTTTTTTTGGATCAAGTAAAAGTATTTTCATTCATAATCATGACTAAAAAGGCCATATACACAGGTTATACCCAAAGATCAAGACTCTACAAGATATGATTCTCTACAAACTCCATCCAATCCTCTAAGCAAGAAGGAACTTTTTGTTTAACCCAATAGAAAGTAAGGGAGCGAAGGCTACTCCTCAACTGCAAGAAACTCAACTCTACACCTTCAAAAGCTCTCTTTTTTCTCTCTCCCCAAACTAACCACATTAATGCAATTGGAACCATGTTTCAGGCCCTTAGTCTTCTCCTTCCTCTCCTACTCTTCCAAATAAGCATCAGATCTTTCACAGTTCTTAACATTACAAAAGAAGTTTGAAACCACCTACAAATATCCCACCATAATCTCATGGTAAGCCCGCAACGTGGAAGAAGGTGATCCGTGTCCTCGCCCATCTCCTTACACATGAAGCACCAACTAACGCAGACAACCTTCTGCTTTCTAAGATTTTCAGTTGTCAAAATCATCTGTCTAGTGGCTAGCCAAGTGGATTTGGGCTTATATCTAGTTGGGATGCTCCGGTCGTCCCCTCGTAACTCGATCCTTGCCCACTTGAGATAATTTCTCAGTTCTGTTTCCTCCTCTGTCATCGGCCAACCACCACAAAGTTCACTGATCTCATGGAAAATATCATCCGTCCATAAATGCATAGGCAAACCCATAGCCCTAATCCAAGTGGATTTGGGCTTATATGTAGTTGGTTCACAACCTGCACAAGGGTTCCACCATTCTAATTTTATTTTGATTCCCTTTCATATCCAATCTCCCTGGAGGATCTGTTCCGCCATGTACCTATTGGTAAACTCGAATAGAAAGCAGCCATCCATTATCTCGTATATATTGACTCCAAAGACCTTCCACACTGTTGAAGTCCAGCATCTAACATCAGATAGAGTAGGATTTTCTGCTTTGTTCTTACCAAAAGACCCAAATATGCACCTTCCAACCAATCCTTGTTCCCTGCTCTTGACAGCTTCATCTGTTTCAGTCAATTTCCCTTTCCCTTTAGATGTGGATGTGTCTGAATTGTTGCTCTGCCATTTAGTGTCTGAGACCACCTTTGCAAAAGGCACCTGTTTATGAAATGTCCTGCACTTGGTCTTCATCACCTTCAGCGGAATGCATTTAATGAAACTCTGTATCTTAAATGCCACATTCCCCCACCCAGCAATAATGTCTGTTTCAGGTACAATAATGATTGATCTGTCCTCTCCCTTTAGTGATAAAATGTTCATGTATCTCCCATGAGCATTATATTTCCTGGTTCCAAAGAATTCTGTTGCCTGGCCCTTGTATCTCCATCTTCTCACCTGATTTTTTTGATTAGATGAAGATGAGGCTTCTCTGAGAATGAAGCAAATACATGCCATCACCTTTTCGCTAAGTGTGACCCTCCTCAACATGTTCCTGCTTCTTTCCACCCAGGCGTACCAAGAGGTATTGTTGGAAATCCAATTGGTGATGTTGTAGGATTTGAAACCTTGATTGAAGTATAACCTATTGTCCCCCATGATAGAACAGTGAATAAAGGCATAAAGAAGAAAGAGAGGCTTCGTGAGCTACCACAAAAGGTGATAGCTCGTGGTTGATGAAGAAGTTGGTAGTTCCGGCGAGAGTGAAAGGGTGTTTCTCCCTCCTAAAAAGTAGGAGAGAAGATTTTCCATAACCATGCCTGGGAGAATTTTTTTCCACCCTCAAACCTCTTTTTTTCTAAATCTACAATAAATTCAGAGCATTCTTTCATTGCTTTGTTGATTTTATTGCAGTTTTTCTTTTTCGATGGATATCTGACTATGTTAAAATCCGCACATAAAACCCAAGGGCCTGTGAATAAAACCCCTGACTGCACAAAGTTCCCCCCCATGTTTCCTCCCACTCCAACCAGGCATTTGTCTATGGCAGGATTTGAACCCATGGCATTCCCTAACCCCTAAACTACACATCACTTGGTGCACTTCCCACTCGACCTAAGCCCGTGGACAAAGGAATGTCCCCGAATGTAAAGGAACTCGTCCTTCCTCTTTCAAATTGACTAGTCATTGTTACGACTAGTCAACTTAATCAATGACCTACAAAAGTAAAAGCAGGAAAACGCAGGCAGTACCTGTAAACGTAGTCTATCAACTTCAGCCATTATAAGAGACCCAAATTTTCCAGTAAGAAGTTCTAAGGCATCTCCATATTTAGATTGCTGCTCTAATAAGGAAATATATACAATAAGAGCTGCAAAAAGGCATGAAACATTTCAGTAGATAGAACGAGGTTCAAGGATAAGAGAGCACCAGGCCTAATTACTCATGAGTTATGGGAGAATAAACATAAAGCACCTTCCGGTTCATGTAAACTATGAGAAGCAATATGCTTCTTCAGAAGGCCTTCTGCTAAGAGTAATAGCTTCTCTCCTCCATTGCTGCAGAGAACCTATAAAAGGATGGAAGGAATATGAGAAATCCAAAATCATAAGGTTAAGTTAAACATCAAAAAGTTATAATAAGATAAATCATTACAAATTTTCAGGATTTATACGCTGGAATTAAAAAAAATTATGGGATCAGGAACTGTCAGATATACATCGAAAATATTTACCGTGAGCATGCATGTACTACAGTATTACACTTTTTCTGAAGACCAAATCAGGGAAAAAAAGCGCCACCAAGAGAAGCTGACATGATAGAGAGCCAAGTGTGGCAATCAACATTAATAGCCCACAGCCAAAAAGTAATAGAGGAAGGATGAGAGCAAGATGGGAGAAAGGATGTAACGAGCAAAAAGGCTGAGAGTCCTGTGAAATCATATAATTGGAATGAATGATTTTCATTCTAAAATTGTTTGACGTAACTTTGACATAGTCATCCTCCAATCAATGAAAAATATTTTACTCTAATACTGCTAGAGTTTTTTGTTCTGTTTTGTTTTAATTATGGTAATGTTGAATTCCGATATACTGGCTACCAACAAAAATAATTTACATCAGAAAACAACAAAAAACAAAGGCAAGCTTCAATAAAAGACTATAAATATTCTACAAATTCTAAAATCTGTCCAGCATCCTCTATATCCTTCTCTTTACACCAAAAATAGGAAGTCCTCATGCACATTTGATTTTCTGAACAGATTTAGCAGTATTCTCAAAACACCTCTTATTTCTTTCTCGCCAAAATCACCACCATATACAGGATGGGATCATGTTCCACTGCTTCCTCTGACTTTTACTCCACCCCACCCCTCTTCCTCCCCCATCTAATCCAGCAGCTCAGTAAATCAGCAGTGTGTTTTGGCATGGTCCATTTAGTTGTGTCAGATCATGAAATAGAGCCCATAACTGAGAAGTGATTTTACAGAGTAGGAACAGATGACTATTGGTTCCATTTGTTTCATTGCATAAAGAGCACCATGAGGCTTATCAGGAAACCTCTTCGTTGGAGCTTTTCATGAGTTAAGAAGGCCCTTCTGATCATCAGCCAGGAAAAACATCTTACCTTAACTGGAACTTTGTTCTTCCAAATCTTTCCCCAAGGTCCATATACTCTCCCCTGCACACTCTCCTACTGCATAGCCTGCTCACTGGAAGTATTCCGTCACTGTTGTGCTTCCATCTTATTGAACCTGCTTCCAAGTTTGTTCCTTTGAAATCATTGAGATCCTGTAGCACACCAACAACTCCTATTTTCCAATCTTTCAAGTGTCTTCTAAAACTCAGATTCCATCCTTAGGGAGACCAAATTTCATTCACCATTGCTTCTGGATTGGTGCTAAGGATGAACAGATCAAGGTACGAAATCATCAGAGATTCCTAACCGAGTCTAGAGATATTTCCAGAAATGGATCTGTCTTTTTTTTTTTGGAGCAAGGTAACATTTGTATTGATCCAGCACTTAGGTAGTACTGAAAACCCATATTTACAAGAAAATAATTACAAAATCTACCAAAAGAGAGTCAGACCTAAATGGTGCTCAAGACATCTAGGATTGCTTCAGTGTCACTAGAATACAATTTGGTGCACCAAAAACAGAATAGCAAAATACAGTTAAGTTTAATATTTGGGACAGAATTTCTTCTATCTTCAAAGCATCTATCATTTCTTTCCTTCCAGATGGTCCACCATATACATGACGGAATAATCCTCCATCTCTCTCTATTCCCTGCACCACTTCCTGCCTCCTCCCAGCTAAAAAGAGTGTCGGCAATCTTGCTAGGCATTGTCCATGTTATGCGCATTGTCCATGTTATGCCTCTGAGATTGATGAAAATCTTCCCCAGTTGGACTGTTATGCTGTAGTGCAGAAACAGATGGTTAACTGTCTCCAATTCCTTTTCGCAGAGGAAACATCTAGAGCACAAAGCAATATTTCTTTTGACCAGATTTTCATGTGTTAAAACTGCTTCTTTAGCAAGAAGCCAGGTGAAACAAGATACTTTGTAAGGTATCTTGATTTTCAGTTGCGTTTCCAAGGCCAGTAATTGAGTAGTAATTGAGTTGCGGCTCAATCTGATTCAAGATCTTGTAGCCATAACTAACCTTGTATATTCCACTTGTGTTTTCGCTCCACCGTAGGCGGTCAACTCCGTTTTGTGTCCCCTGAAATTTTTTCGGCTGATTAAATAGTTCCAGAAGTCTAGGTATCTCCTAGTCATTTAAACTTCGTCTGAACCTCAAGTCCCAACCATGTTGTGTCCACATCTCACCTAATGTTCTTTGTCGATCTAGAGCCAAGACAAACAAATCTAGGAACAGGTCTATGAGGCATCTTGTTCCAATCCATTTGTCTTTCCAAAACTTGGTCATGTTTCCGTTAAACACTCTAATGTGAGAATGATCTTTGAGAAAGGGCCAAAAACATCTTATGGGCCTCCAGAGACCGATTCCATATGAAGTGGTGATCTCCTTAGAAACCCAACTGTCTTCTTCCCCATATTTGCTCTTAATGACTCTGCTCCATAAAGTCTGAGGTTCATGTGAATATCTCCAAAGCTATTTAAGCTTCAAAGCTTTGCTTTGATGCTTCAAATTTCTGATGCCAAGTCCTCTTTATCTCTTGCTTCTGGCGATATCTTTCCATTTGACTAGGTGAGAAGCTCTTTTTTCTTTGTTCCCTTGCCAGAGGAAAGTTCTCCTGATTTTGTCTCGCCTCTGAGTGATTCTAGATAGGATTGGGAAAAGGGAAAGCATGTAGGTAGGCAAAGCATCCAGGACAGCATTAATTAAAGTGAGCCTACCCCCAGGGACAAGTATTGTGATTTCCACCTTGACAATTTCTTCTCACACTTCTCCAAAATAGAATCCCAAATTCCTTTGGACTTTGATTTGGCTCCCAGAGGCATGCCCAAGTAAATAGTAGGTAAATTGCCCACTTCACCTCCTACAATTGTAGCCAAAAGCTCTATGTCAAGTACCTGATTTATGGGATAGATGTGGCTCTTCCTCCAATTGATGTGAAGACTTGAAATAGCCTCAAACAAAATTCGGATCACTCTCAAAAACTTTAACTGCTCCTCTTCTGCTCCACAAAATATTAGAGTATCATCAGCATACTGGAGGTGAGTAATTTCCATTCTTTGATTATTGTTCCTAGCCACTTCAAAACCTTGGACCCATCCATTAGTACTCGCCACCTGTATCATGCTATTAAGCCCTTCCATGGCTAAAATGAACGGGAATGGGGACATGGGATCCCCCTGTCTGATCCCTTTCTGAGAGTTGAAGAAACCTTCAGGGCTACCATTGACTAAAATTGAGAACTTCACTGTGGTTATACAAAACTTTATCCAGTTAACCCATTTGTTACCAAAGCCCATCTGTCTAAGGATTTCCGGGATAAAATCCCAGTTTACATGATCATATGCTTTCTCAATGTCGAGTTTGCATAGAATGCCAGGTTTTTCTTGGGAGATTCTAGAGTCTACTGCCTCATTAGCTATCAACACAGCATCCATAATTTGTCTGCCTTTTATAAAGGCCATTTGTTGAGAGTTTACCAGGTTCTCAACAACTTTTTTCAACCTTTCTGTCAAGACTTTAGAGATTAGTTTGTAGAAACTCCCTACCAAACTAATTGGTCTAAAATCTTTCAGCTCATTTGCCCCATTCTTCTTTGGAATCAAAGCTATGTAAGTAGCATTGAAGTTTTTTTCAAACACTTCCTGTGAGTGGAAGTTGTGCAAAGCTTCCATGATGTCATGCTTCAGAATCTCCCAACACTTGATGTAGAACCCCATCGTGTAACCATCTGATCCTGGAGCTTTATCTTCTTGAGGCAATTATATACTTCCTGCTCTTCAAAGTCACCCTGCAAAAATTCTTTTTCAGCTTCGGTAATGGTTGGACAATTTCTGATATTCACGGTTGGTCTCCATTCTTCCTGCTCTGTGTATAGATTACTGTAAAATTTAACTCTCTTTTATTTTTGTTGGTTCCATTATATTTTCCCCATGCACCACTAGTTTATCAATGTGATTGTACCTCTTGTGGGCATTTGCTACTTAATGAAAAAACTTAGTGTTTTTATCCCCTTCCTTAAGCCATAGTGCTCTAGATTTTTGTCTCCATGCACTCTCCTCATTCTTGAGGACTTCTTCAAGATCCAAAAATAAGCCAGCTTTTTCAGCCACTTCTTCCTCCTAGTTTCCAAGATCACTGAGCAGCCTTGACTTTTGTAGATTCAGATTCCCTGTATCACTCCTACTCCATTCCTTGAGCTTCCCTTTAAGGGCTTTGAGCTTGGAGGCTAAGATGTAATCAGGTTTTCCAGAGAATTCAAAAGAGTTCCACCAATTTCTAACTTTATCCACAAAACCCTCTTTCGACAACCACCAGTTCTGAAATTTGAAATACGATTTTGGAGCCTCCTAAGTGCCACAATGAAGAGCAATAGGCACATGATCAGAAACCAATCTCTGCAGAGACACCTGCTTTATGTTGTTGAAGCTTCTATCCCATTCAGAAGAAAAAAGAAATATGTCTATCCTTGAAGCAGCTTCTTGACAATCTCCCTTGAACCATGTGAAAGAGCTATCTCCCAACTGTGTATCAACAAGTTCCATGTCCTTAATGAAGTCTGAAAATTCAACCATTACAGATGTCCTCCTGTTACAGTTCTCCCTTATTCAGAATGGAACTTGCAGACATTGAAGTGTCCACAGATTGCCCAAGGTCCTTCTACCAGACCTCTCACGGCTCCCAACTCATCCCAAACTAATCTTCTTTCTTTCTTACCATTTGGAGCATAGATACTAGAAATATGACAGGAGAAATCGTGCAGAATTGAGTCAAATCTACAAGTTAGGGAGTAAGCACCTATTTGTAACACTTCTCCCTTCCAAACTCTAGAATCCCACAACATGATAATTCCACCTCTAGCACCACTAGCTTCTAGACAAGCAAACCTTGTCCATTTTCCTCCCCCAATATGTTTTATGTGATCCCGACAGTCTCCCTCTAATTTAGTCTCCTGTAAACATACAATATCTGCCTTCCAGCCTAAAAATGGTTTTTGATCACTCTTTTCTTCCCCTGATCGTTTAATCCCCTCACATTCCATGTAATTAGTTTTAGCTTCATTGATCATTCCAAGTATTTCCCTTCCCCTTGACTCTGCCTCCACCACTTTTAAATTTCACATCAAATGTAATCAAATTTTTCAGCTCAAGAGAACCTTTGCTTCTGGTTTTCTTGATTTCTGTAGCATGTTCCATTCTCCTCGCTTGCCTACTTCCATCAATTTGCATAAGTAATTCAAGGGTCTCCTTCTCGTGGCCTTTGTAATCAATTCCAAACATCTTGCTGAGTTTTAGCAAGTTTTGTTTAACCCACACAGTAGTTTCTAGCTCCTTCTCCATTAGTGTATAATTTTGTTCTGTTTGCAGCGGTGTCACATCTTCCATTTCCCAGAATTCTCCATTAATTGTTGAGTTGTTAGAGACTTCTTGTTGTTCCCGATTCGGAACCTCCCTGAGAATTTCCTTCCCCGTCGTCATAATTCTCGCCTCCTTCTTTTTCCCTTGGTACGATTTGCCTGCCGCCAACCGCCATCTGGTGTTGACAGGTGTTGACAACTGCAGTACTTCAGAAGAATTGAGGACTGTTGTGATGTCGACGTGTTTGTCATTGACTGCTCTAAGAGTAGCAGATCCCTTTTATCACAATTGGGCTTTTCCATTATATTGTTATAAATTATTTGGGCTGGATCAGGCCCAATTTTCTTGTTGCTGTCAAAATGGCCCAAAGGATGAGACATATCTACCAGAGCAAAACCCTTTTCTTTACATGACCCCACATGAGTTTTGAAATTTGAAATTGTTGGCCCACGTATCCCTGCATTCTCCAGTCTACAGTTGTCAAACATCCCGCAGAGTCTATAACATCGTAGAGCTCTATGGACTGTTGGACAAAACTATTGTTTGTACCTCTGGGTTCTCCGTCACCAGTCGTCGGAAGGTCGTTGGAAATTCTTTCAAAAGTCGGTTTTCTCTCCACCCATATCGGAATAAGGAATTTCAGACCCTCTTTCACGAGCGTAACTTTGCTTGGGATATTCCGACCATCCCCCAAAACTTCCATCCGCGCCCACTTCAGATGATTCTTCAATTCAGTTTCTTCCTCAGTTGCTTTCCAGCCACCACAAGGCTCTCCGATCTATTGGAAAATTTCTCACGATCACAAGTGAAGAGGAAGCCCAATCGCTCTAATCCAAGTCGTTTTGCGCTTCTGTACTGCCGGAGTACACCCAACAGTAAGGTTCCACCATTCCAACCTAACCCTTGATTTCTTCCAGGTCCACACACCTTGGAGAGTTTGTTCAGCCATATTCCTGTTGGGGGAATTCAAAAAGGAATGAGCTTCCCGCCATCTCATAGATATCTCTCCCAAATACTTTATTCCAAGTTGCAGAGGCCCATTTTCTGACCTCAGAAAGAGTAGGCAACTCATGGTTAACCTCGCTTAAACTTCCAATGACGCATCTTCCGAGTAAACCTTTGCTATAATCAGATGAAGCAGAGGTGGAGCCTTCTTGTCTTTTGCTCTCAAGGATATTTGGTTGCCATTTACTATCTCCAACTACCTTAGCATAGGGATACTTAGTATCAACCGTTCTGTGGGGAATTTTGTAGGCTTTTAGTTGGTTGTAGTTAATGAAGTTACTTATCTTGAAAGCAGTGTCTCTCCAACCAGCATTAAAGGCTTCTGGCAGAATAATTACTGCTCTTTCTACATCTTTAAAGGACAAAATGCTCATAAATCTTCCGTGAGCATTAAACTTTCTCGTACCAAAATATTCTGCCAATTGATCCTTCATGCTCTATCTCCTCGCAACATTCTTATTATCGTTTGAGGCTTCTTTCAAGACGAAACAAATCCACTCCATCACCTTTTTGCTGAGAGTTATTCTTCTCAACATGTTTCTGCATCATTCCACCCAGTCAAGTCAAACCACACCTGCTCATCAGCTGATCATCTGGTAATGTCGAAAGACTTGAAACTAGCATTGAAAAAAATCCTGCTATCCCCATGTCTGTATAGAAATGGAAAGAGGGTTCTATCTGTTGTCCTCTGGAAATGAAATAAAGGGTCTGATTCTGGTGGGAGTAGCCGGCGCGTGACGTCGGTGATTGGGAAATTTATATGGCGCGTACTGGCGCGTGGGGGAGTTTCCGTAGGTGGGTTTTCTGGGATTAGGTCGGAAGTGGGTGTTAGTGGCTGTGGTGGGGAAGGATTGAGAGAAGGACGTAAAGGAGGGATTTCGGTGATCGGAAAGACCACCAGTGTGGTTTTGGGTTGAAAAAAGGGTTTTTTTTTAAAAAAAAGTTACATTAGGATTAGTGCCTGAGAGAGAAAAGTCCCTTTAGAGCTGCATTCCAGAAATGGATCCGTCTCCAATACCCACTTTGAAAAATATCTCTCGAGCCAACTGGTTCCATAAGTTCCTTATTGTTCTCCAAACAGAGACACCAACCATACTGTGTTGGAGCACAAATGCTCATTCTGCCCATACTTGTTGACAATCACTTCCCTCCACAGTGTTTGATCCTCCTTACCAGGTCTTCAAAACTCATTTGGTCAATAGACATTTGCAACCCAAGAATTTTGATACCAAGGACCCAGAACTTTTACTCAATTGAGCAGTTCTCCATTTAACTAGATGAAATCCTTTACCCTCTTTGTTGCCTATGGAAATCCCCCGTTGCTTGTCTAGTCTAGTCTTTCTTCCACCTTGATAGGCATAGGAAATAAAGACGTGACATAAGTTGGCAAAGAGTCTAAGACTGAATTAATGAACATGGTTCTTCCTCCTAAAGACAAGTACATAGGCATCCAATGGGCTAGTTTCTTTTCTATTTTCTCTATGATACTATCCCATATCACCACTTCTTTGTGTTTATTTCCCAATGACATACCAAGGTACACTGTTGGAAGTTTCTCCATCCTACACCCCAGAATGTATGCTAATCTTTTTACCTGAGCCACATCTTTGGTAGGAAGGTTAGAATTTTTCTTTCAATTTACTGCTAGCCCTGAAACTACCTCAAAAAACTATCAGAAGAACACTGACAACCTTGATATGTTCTTCCTTTGCTTCACAGAAAATAACTGTGTCATCACTCATCAGCACACAGTAAATGGCATATCTACATATCAACTCCTAAAAGACTGCCTATTTTGAAGCCCTTAAACAAGGAGTTCTGAATGACCACTCTTGTCATGCAAGGTTGAGGAGGTCAAGGGGGTTATTCGCAGGATGTGTCGGGGTAGGGCGATGGGGCCAGACGAGATTCCAGTGGATTTTTGGAAGAGCACCGGCGGGGCAAGTTTGGAGTAGTTGACAAGGTTGTTTAACATCATTTTTAGGGCGGCAAAGATGCCTGAAGCGTGGAGGTGGAGTACGATGATTCCATTATATAAGAACAAAGGAGACGTCCAGAGTTGCAACAACTATAGAGGTATTAAGTTGTTGAGTCATACTATGAAGGTTTGGGAAAGGGTGGTAGAGTTGAGGCTGAGAAGGACCATGACTACTCTGAGAATCAATTCAGTTTCATGCAGGTTGCTCGACTACTAAGGCCATTCACCTTGTGAGGAGATTAGTGGAGCAGTTTCGGGAGAGGAAGAAGGACTTGCACATGATGTTTATTGATCTTGAGAAGGCTTATGACAGAGTTCCCAGGGAGATTCTGTGGAGGTGCTTGGAGGCTAGAGAGGTGCCCGTGGCGTACACTAGGTCGATTCAAGACATGTATGATGGCGCGAAGACTCGTGTGAGGATGGTAGGTGGAGATTCGGAGCACTTTTCGATTTTGATAGGGTTACACCAGGGATCGACTCTTCGCCCTTTTTTATTTGCCTTGGTGATGGATGTTTTAACGCATCATATTCAAGGGGAGGTGCCTTGGTGAATGTTATTTGCTGATGATGTGGTACTGATTAACGAAACTCGAGGAGGAGTTAATGATAAGTTGGAGTTTTGGAGACGACCCTTGAGTCTAAAGGATTTCGGTTGAGCAGGACCAAGATAGAGTACTTGGAGTGAAGTTTAGTGATGTGTTGCAGGAGGTTGATGTAGTTTTGAAGCTGGACTCTCAGGCCATTCAGAAGAGGGAGAGTTTCAAGTATCTGGGGTCTATGATTCAGGGCAATGGTGAGATTGACGAAACACATCGTATTGGGGCAGGGTGGTTGAAATGGAGACTCGCTTCAGGAGTTCTATGTAATAAGAAGGAGCCCCCGAAGCTTAAAGGCAAATTCTACAGAGTGGAAGTCTGACCGGCTATGTTGTATGGAGCGGAGTGTTGGCCAGTTAAGAACTCCCACAACCAAAGTTAAAGGTGGCGGAGATGAGGATGTTGCAATAGATGTGTGGCCATACGAGGAAAGATAGGGTGAGGAATGAGATTATTCGAGAGAAGGTGGGAGTGGCTTCGGTGGAGGACAAGATGCGAGAAGTGAGGTTACGTTGGTTCGGGCACATAATGAGGAGGGGCTCTGATGCTCCAGTGTGGAGATGTGAGGTACTAGCTATGGATGGCTTTAGGCGAGGTAGAGGTACGCCGAAGAAATATTGGAGGGAGGTGACTAGGCATCATAGGGAGCAGTTACATCTTACGGAGGACATAACACTTGATAGGAAGGTGTGAAGAACAAAATTAGGGTAGAGGGTTGAGGGGTGGGAGTTCGTCGATAACTGTAGGGGAGCGTTCTTTATTTGTGTCTGAAGTTTCTTGTTCGTGGTATTAAGTGATGTCTATGTTTCGAATAGATAGTTTTTAGTATTATCTTGTGGTTGTAGTATTATCTTGCAGCTAGCGGTGTTAGTTTATTTTGCATACTGTACTAGTTTATATGCATTTATGTTTTGTGTTTGGTATACTACTATCGGTCCTAAGCTAGGGGTCTATCGGAAACAGCCTCTCTACTTCACCTGAGGTAGTGGTATGGTCTGTGTACACTCTACCCTCTCCAGACCCAACTATGCGGGAATACACGGGGGTATGTTGTTGTTGTTGTGTTATTTCTCACACAAATCTTGTGAATTAATACCTTTAACATCGCATCCCTATTCACCGTATCCTCTATTTATGTGTTTAGATTAATTTTCTCCAATTTATGCATTAGCTCCAAATGTTCTTCTATGTCCCATTCTTGACAATTAATAGTACTCCACATGCAACCACTTTATTACTAATGAGGTTGTCAATTGAAAAATATTAGTCAGGAGCAAAGTGTAACTTAGATTTTGGATTTAGGTAGCAATAGCGGACTTAGGCAATGACGCCCATTGTCTCTACAATGCTTTTTCTGCTCATGAAAGGAGCTCCAGTTGTTGGAGTTTCCTATCCCAAGTGGATATTGAGTGGGGTTGAAGTTAAAGGTTAGATTGATGAAGAAATTTCAGCACCACACCTCTAACTTGTGGATAATAATTTGACTTTTTGTGAACCTCAATAACATAGATGCTTAAGACCTTTATTTGGTTTGAGACACTGTTTGGGAACTAAAGCTAATTAGAGAAGTACAAAATATATGTTGGTTAGCATGGGGATCTAAGTTAGTGACCAAATTCACATTCTTTTATATACTTGGACAGAATTTAATTCCAAGTCCGATTTTGGTTTCTTATCTCGATTTTGGGAGCATTTGGTGTCAGTTTTTGGTGATTTTGGTGGTTATTAACTCATTTTCGAAAAAGGGTAACAATCTAACCTAGCATTTACTAATTCCCCACTATTACATCATTTATTTTGCTTTCAAAGTGAAAAATAATGTTTAAAAACTGGAGTTGTGTTTGGCCATGAATACAAATTGGAGTATTTTTTGAATTTTTGTGAGTGATTTGGAGTGAAAATAGCTTTTACCTTGTTTTCCAAATTCATGAAAATGAAGTTGAATTCAAAAAGTTCCTAAATTTTATAGTCAAACATGTTTTTCCAGAGCTCAACTCCGGAAAAAAGTAAAAACTTTTCATGGACAAACGCTCCCCCTCCCCGTGGTAATTATCACGATATAGTATTGTATATAAGGAGAATAATGGAAAATGAACTTCACACTTAAGTGACTGAATTAGTTTTCTTCTCTTATCAAAAAAATCATTTTCGAGAAGATAATTTCAACTATTCAAGGGATTC
This sequence comes from Capsicum pubescens, assembly GCA_030864215.1. NCBI lineage: Eukaryota > Viridiplantae > Streptophyta > Magnoliopsida > Solanales > Solanaceae > Capsicum > Capsicum pubescens. The sequence goes on from CM061546.1 coordinate 185,811,121, forward strand.
GAATTGTGAACATGTTACCAGAGATGATATTTTGGTTGATGAAATTATTTCAATATTTGAATATCTTGAATTTGAAAAAAAAAAATCTCCAAGGACACCATTCAAAATATTCGCAAATGACTTCATCAACCAAAATATTCTCTTTGAAAACATTTTCAGCCATACCATGTATACCATGATTCATCATTTCCCCAATTAACGCAACCTAGTTTTTGGATTTTTAAAGCCGATGTAGCCATTATTACTCTACTAGGTGTTACATGCTCGAAAGGCAGTGGAGATTCTTCAAAGTTCATGGTGAATTGCTCTTTTTCACCAGCACCGGATTCTAGCTCTTTTATCATTTATTATCTTTCTTCTTCCTAAACAGCTTGCGAAACTTTTCAGACACGTGGCTTCCCTCATGGCTTTGGGATTTTTGGGTCGTGACAGAGTGTTGACAAAAAGGTTAATAGTTTTTGAAAAATATTATTGGGGTAGAAGAATCAATATTTACTCAAAAAGGGTAAAGTCAAAGTGATAAATTAAGCTTATTTAAACTTGTCAAACATTCTTAAATGCTTCTTATCATTGCTCTTAATATCAGCTATGAAATTCACCCATTTGGAAACTTGACCTTGATACATAACATTACGAAACCTGAATGAGTGAACGTGTTACTTTTTCCACGTTTTCACAAGTCATTCAACAAGGCATATGTGAGCTTTGCAAAGCATAGCTGATCACAAACCCGAGTGGAGGAAGAGAAATGTGGTAGATCAACCACCAATGTAAGAAAAATCTAACTACAATGAATCCTCTTAACACCAATCCTTGCATAGAGCAGAATGACTATGAAGGATTCATATAATATACCATAGCTAATTGGGTATCGAAGCATAGTCGATTACTTGATAGACTTGCTGAAGCCACTCCAACTTGTGAGAAATAAGAAAATAGATGCCAATGAGTTTCATCTAATGCATAAGATTAGAATTAGTTTTTCACCTAAAAGGAACTTAAGAAAGAAGGCTAGAAAACAAATGGAACAAGACCTGAATTATCTTTCTGGTGGTGGAACAAAACTATTGAAAAAGATAAGAGTAGGAACTAAGGATAGAACCTGCAATTGAATGCTGCATACTGCCCAAAGCAGGAACCTTTCTTCACCAACAATCTTGTACATTTTAATAGCTATCTAGAAATTGTTAAAAAAATGAAATGTAAGCTTCAGTTTGCAAAAATCAAACTTGTACTTAAGAATAGATGGTGCGAACCTGTTGTTGCTTGACGAAAGAATATTCACGCACATAGCAGTTGAAGAGACCCATCATTAGATCGAGGTTATTTGGAAATTTGCCGCAAGCATACTCGTAGCAACTTGTTGCGATATCCACTGTCAAAATATTACAAAAAAAAAAAAATGAATCCAAAACATTATTGAGTCGAAGAATGACCATTTGAGTCCAAGACCACAAAACACCAAGTACTGACAGTGGTCAAGTCGCTGGAAAACAATCTGTAGAGTGCTGAGAGTAAGATCATCAATCAAGACAGAGTCATTAGTGTACAAAAGCTCTTTGGCACTTAAGCAAACCGAAAATGCTTCTTCAGCTTTTCCCATCCTTTCCAAAACCAAAGCTTTAAGTGCCTGCACAAGGCAAGATCGTTAGCAGGTGAAACATCCTATACGAATGTCATGGCTAATAATAATAATCTACTTTGGAATATTTGAAATAAGTATTGTAAGGAGAGAATAGCAATTAATTGAAATAACTTGCCAGAGCATATGGAGAATTGGGGTATTTGGAGAGAAGAGTGGTGCAGTGCTTGAGAGCATTCTTGAGCTGGCGAGAATCAATGGCATCCCAAATGGGTCGAATTCGACGCTCCGGTATGCCACCGGCTAACCCCACCTTAGACGCCATGAATACTTTCCCCTCTGATGGATGTAGGTAGGTTGTGTTTTCTGAACCAATTTCAGTGTCGGCCAGCCTCAGAGAAAACCTAGTTCGTGCTATGCTTATTTTATTTATTTTATATTTATTATTATTATTACGTAAGTCAGAGAGTATTCTAGTGTATCCGAGCAACCTCAAGCGTTGTCCTACTTTTAGGGGGGGGAGGGGGCATTAGAATTTTTATTTATTTTTTTTGAAAAATTAATTTACTTTAGTAGCCTTCATCTAAAGTAATATTTCAAACCCTCGCGCGGTTTAAAAAAATGATGGTTGACCGATCATTTAGTAGCCTTCATTTTATTCTTCGAGATAAATAACAAAAGAAATATAATAAGCATTGAAAATGTAACATGGAACCTAAAAAACTAATGTAACTATTTGTACAAAGATTTACTATGTTTATTTATAAAACTGTAATATGAAAATACTAAATATATATCATGAATATGATTATTAATTATTTAATAGGTTATGATAATAAAAAAATATGGGAATAATGGTCATTTCACATTAGAGAAATTTTAAAAAAAGAATTCAAACTTCTTAATATTACATATTTAATATAATTTAGAGAGTTAAAAGAGTTTTTTTTTTTTGAACTTTTGTTTAATGTTTAATATAGAACATAAATGAAAACAAATAGAGAAGAATTCAAAAAAAAAATGTATTTAGTAGCCAATGAAAGATGTCACATCAAATTTTTCTATTTTTGCTATATAATACTTATTGACACTCCTTGTCTTCTTCATGTATTTTTTTTATTTATTTTGACATTCCTGAATAAAAAAATTGACTCGGTCATTATCTCACATACATTTACTCAATGAACAAATAAAAAATTGGTGAAATACATCCTTTCAGCATAAGATGAAACTAAAAAACTAAAACTAATAAGAAAGAATAGCCCAAAAGCAAAAACTTATTTTTGAATATCACAATTGCAAAAAATCAAACATGAAGTAGAACATGCATATCACATAGAATTATAATTGCTCAAAGTGATAAAAAGTAAATGAAAATTGTCATAAAGTAAATGAAAATTTGTGTCAAAGAAATAAACACAAATTATCTTATTTTTAGTTTTATGCTTAGATTGTCTTCTTCAAAACCTTCATAATGTCTCTTGAACAATTCAAATCAAGATACATGCTCAAGAAGAACAATTATTTCTTTTGATTTTTAGATCCAATAGACTAAACAGAAGTAAAATTGTGGGAGAGTTAAAACTTGAGCTCAAAATATATACTCAACATTATTACTATATGTTGAACCTTGAAACTGAAAAGGCTATGATGCAATTGAAAAGGCACGTATGCAGCTTAATGATTTATTATTTCAATTCAATTCTTGCAACTTTAATGACCCACTATAATGTAAATATTCTTTCAACTTTAGTGACCCACTATAATTAGTTTTTGGTGGTTTTAGTTATTAAAAAAAAAAAACTTAAAAAGATCACAGTATGGATGGTGACTTTAGAAGCATGTCACATCATTATTTTCACGTTCTTCTTTTATATATAAATATAGATTTTAACAATAACAATGAATAAGTAATTAGTTTACACATTTTTTTGGCAAAATGATCTTCTGGACCCCTGTACTATGTCGGTTTTGTAAGTTGGACACAAAAACTTACATGTTTGTCATCTGGACTTTGAACCCACTAAAAAGTAATATTTCAAACCCTTTGACCGTTGACTTTGCCTATGTGGCATTAAAATGCTGACTGAGACTTAGAGAGTGTAGTAACTCGCCTGGAGTGCGAGTGAGGGTCAATTTTTGGCTAATTTTATATTAAAATAATTTTAAAAAATTAAAATAATATTAAAATTATTTTTTTTTAAAACTCTATTTTTCCTCCATCTTTTTTAATTTAAAAATATTTTTAAAAATAATAAATTAAAAAAAAACTCCCCCCCTCGTTCAGCCTCTCTCCACCCCACCCCAGCCCCTCCTCACCCACACACCCCCGTCCAGGCCCCCTACCCCATCCCAGCTCCCTTCCAACACCCCCACATTCCCCCAAACCCCCGTCTTCTCCCCCGTTGCCCCCTACCATTTCCCCAACCTTCTTCCCAAGCCCCTCTCCCCCATTTCAGCCCCCAACCCCTCTCCCCTGCTGCCCTACTAGTTCCCCAACAACAAAGAAACTTTCATTCAACCAATTCACAAGAAATTCAAGAATTTCCAACATTGAATTTTAACCAATTCACAAAAATATTCACATTAAATTTCAAGAATTCCAATATTCTTGAATTACCCAAATCACAAGAAATCCCAAGAAAAATAAAAATTGAATCTTTACTTTGAATTTCAAGAATGTTCAACTTTCTTGAATTACCCAAATCACAAAAAATCCATAAAAATTGAGTTTTTACATTGAATTTCAAGAATTTCAAACTTTTTTGAATTACCCAAATCACAAAGAGTCTAAAGAAAGCATAAAAATTCAAGTTTCTTGAATCACTAAGGCTGTGCAAAAATCGAACCAATCGATAAACCGAACCGATAAAAATGTTATTGGGTTATTGGTATTGGGTTATTGGTTTGTTATTGGTTTTAAAAAAAAATTATTGGGTTATCGGTTCGGTATTGGTTTAGGCCTATTGGGTTATCGATTTAACCGACAACCCAAACCGATAACCCAATAAGAATACACTAAAATTACTATTTTACCCCTATTTATATATTTTTATATAAATATTTATATTATTTATATATATTAATATTATATATATATATATTTGGTTTAATACGTAATTTTATTAACCAAGGGTCAACTGACCCGACCCAACTTGACTCATCATATCCAAATATATCAACTAAATATCTAGTAGGGTTTCTGAAATGAGAAACTAAGAAAATCCCTTTCATCTCCTTCCCTTTCCGCCGTATCTCCATGGCTTTCTTTGTCAATGAACAACTTGAGTTGCTGCTTCTTCGGATCATCAATACTATCCCACTGGTGTTGTTGATAACCTCGTCTAGTAAGCTTCCTTATTATTTTTTCTTTCTCCTTCATGTCTCTGTGTACCTGTTAACCATTTCTTTGTTCCAGCTGAAATCTCCAGTATGTAGGTGAAATCTATCATTTTGATGCTACAAAAGACGGATTCAGTCCATTGAGAAAAAATACATCCACCTGGTAAGAATCTCTTTTTGAAATTGTTGAATCCACCTCCTAATCTTGCATATAACTTGCTCCTCCATTGATAGTTGACGAAGGGAGGGAGATTATACAGTGCTCAGACCCCTGACAACTGGTAGATGTTAATTTCCTCAGCTGCAAATCTTGAGAATCAGACCTCTGAACCCCCTGATCTACTGAGAGACTAAGATTGATGGTTGTACTCACTAAGATTGAGAAAGATATAGATGTCCTCGAAAATCTTGAACAAGGTAAAAATATTCTACTTGTATTAGTTTTATATTATTATTGTAAACAATCGTTAACAGTTTCGTGACTGATTAATATAATTTCTCTGTAGAATTGGCTAATACTAGCATTCTTGATGATTGACGTGGAGTTGAAGTTCTTATTTTTTTGCACTTGAATCTGGGCATCTGGTAAGCCACATATCCTAGCTATAATTTGTTATAAGTCATATATTTTTTTAAAATTAGTCACTGAATACAGTGAATAGTCTAACACCTATGTAAGTGCAATATTTCTTAAACGAGAAAACATTCTTGAAGCAAGGGAGTCCCTGGCTATATTGACCAAGTAAATCATTTGTTCTATACAATTTCTGAAGCATTCATATCTTAAAAGAGTTAGGTTGAAAGATTATACAGAGATGGAGTTCTTGAACTATGAATTCCCACTGAAGCCTTTACTTCCACTGAATCCTCTGCTGTCTTTTTTTATCCGACCCATTTTCGTTTCCATTTCCCTCGTCTGATCGTCTTCGCTACTTGATCCAGATGGGTTCTATTTTATAAGTATTTTTCCTATTGGCTAAACCGAAAACCGAACCGTTAAGAATCAATAATCGATAAACTGAAAACCGATAAAAGATATCTTATTGGTTGGTTATTGATTTTTCATATTTAAAAATAGAAAACTGATAAACCGAACCGATAACACACAAAACCGAACCGACCCGACCGATGCCCACCCCTATGAATCACCCAAATCACAAAAATTCCTTCTTTTCATACTTCTTAAATTTTTCTCCCCTCACTTTTTAATTTTTCCGTAGAGCAAGAAGAATAAAAAGATAAAGATGATAAGGGAAAAGAAGAATGAGAAGAGGAAGAAGAAAAATAAGAAAAATAAGAAGAAAAAAAAATTGAGAAAGAAAAAAGGCAGCCAAGAAAAAATGAAAAAGAAAGAAAAAAGGAAAAGAGAGAAAGAGAGAGGGTTGTTTATTTATTTATTTCATTATTTATTTTAATATTTAATATTTTTTTATATAAAAAATGACGTTGAAGATGACGTAGCAGATGTGACAGTTGACGTGGCAGATGACGTGACGAGTGTATTACACTCACCAAAAAAGTGTTTAAAATATTACTTTTTAGTGGGTTCAAGGGTCCAGATGACAAACATGTAAGTAAAAGTATCCAACTTACAAAACCGACATAGTACAGGGGTCCAGAAGGTCATTTTGCCCATTTTCATAATCTTTTCACTCTTTGTATAATTGAATAGTTTGTTGTTTTCTATTTTTCTTTTTTAGAAAAAAAATATTTTGAGACTGATTTGCATAAAATTATTTGTAAAAGTTAGGGTCTTAAGATTGCCCATTCTACAAAAATTCTCATCCTTGAAATTGATTTGCATAAATTTCTTGTTGTAAGTATTCTAATAGATGATTTATAAATAAATAATAATGTTATTTAAATAAGATAATAACCGATTTAAATAAACTATTGTCACGTATTTTTATAATCTCAATGTGGGACCTTCCGACGTGAATTCGAATTTAGATAGGCTTCAATACGAATATTAAATACGAAAAAAGATACCTTTATAACCAAATAATCCTTGACAAAGCTATGTGAAGAGTCAGATCATATGATGTAGTAGCAACAACATAAAAGTTTAGTTGTTGTGTGATCGCCTATATTATCATTAAACTTGGAGAAATTTAGGATAGAGAGATGAACTAAAAAGTAAAGGCCAAAAACGAAATCAAATTATAACATACTTAAAATCTTACCTAATTTCAAAATGATAAAGGATATGGAGAGATTGTGTTGAGATTGGACTCAATAGTTGATTTCACTTAGATACAATATAGACGTATAGACTTATGTTGTTTCATTACATAATAAATTATCCTTAAATTCTTAAATTAATAACATTGACTTAATTTTGGAACGGAAAAAGAGTTAAATGCATAATCAAGAGAATTTAATTAAAAAATAATTTTAAAGTTTTTAAATGTATTTTTTAAATTAAAAAAATTAGGATAAATATAAAAAAATTGAGAATAATTATATAGATTGGAGGGAAGATCAAAAGTATGGAGTTAAAACTTATTAATGATAGTCCTGATAAAAAGAAGAGTTACAATCATTCATTATTATAGTAGTAAATGCTAATTATCTTAAAATTAAATGAAATAGCTAATTGATAAATAAATTTAAAAAATAGAAAAAATCCAAAATTTTGTAAAAAAAAATAATAGGAACACTTGCTTGTGAGACATGGTCTCTATCTTTTCATACGGTTTTTCTATCAATATACCTTATAATGACTATGTATGGTACTCTACTTCTCCGGAGGTAGTGGTATGGACTGGTACATCTTACCCTTCCCTGACCCTACTGTGTGAGAATACACAGGATTTGTTGTTGTTGTTGACTATGTATGGTACAGGGAAATGTAAAATAAGAATAGTGATAATATTTTAATATCTTATGGGTTAAAGAAGTGTCATAGAGAGTTGTTTCTTGTTTAAAATTGTGATAGAAGTATTTCGTTGAGGTATAGATGCAATTTGTTGGATTCGAGAACCCTTTACCATATTTGAAAAATTGAAGGTGATTATGCAATTTATTATTTTGATTTATTATGATCATTGATAATTCAACTTAAATGGATTATTTGTATAAATTAAAAGATTCACTAATTGATATGTGATCCCTATTATGGGTAGATTAAATTAGGACTATGGAAATATGTTTCTGAAAATGAAACCTAATTTACAACATGGGCAATGCGAAGAGTTGATTCCTAGCCAGGAGATCGGACGACTACTTTATAACTTCAAGCGGTAAGTGTTGTTTTTTTATATTTGATTGAAATCTATTTTATATATTGTCTATATTATATGCAAGTGTGATACCGATTGCTTCCAGTTATACGTGTCCCAATCATGACAATATGTTTAACACCAAAATAACGCAAAAAAAAGTTGCTTCATGATACTAAAGTCGATCCTATTTCAAACAACATGTATATAGTGATAACAGTGATGTGAAGCATGTATTTATTGAATTAGTGTAATATTGAAACTAAGTAATTGTAACACCCCGTACTTAATTACGTGCATGAGCCATGGTTATATGTGTTGGAGTATATGTATTGATCATAAGTTAGGTATATATGAGTTTAAGTATGAGTATTGATTATTTTGAGATGGTTTCAAGTGTATAGTTTGATTATATGTGTATAGGAATCGACTTTATTTATACTGGAATTTGCTCGTCGAAGTTTCTATGCGAAGTTTATCGAGTTAGCTTTCCAACGATATAAAGATTTCTGAAAACAGATGAGTATCGGATATAAGTGAGCATGTTCGAAACTTGAAAACGGTGGACACAATGAACAGTAAATGTGCAGAAATTTTCTTCACACAAAAGTACTGCAGCCAAACAGATTTTTGGGTCGACTTTAAATGATCATAACTCCTTGTACAAAATGAACTGTGTGAGCTTCTATATATCGATGAGAAGCCCCGAGAGTCTTCTTTCTAATGCAATTGGTTTCACCCAAATCCATTATCGGAGCAAAGAGTTATGGTCGATTTACTTTAGCCTACCAAAACAGTCCACCATGGACAGATTCGGATTTACTTAAATTTTAAGGGCAATATGGTCATTTTCCATCACCTCATGGACGAAAATTGGTCATTTTATACATATACTTAGCCTCATATCCATCATTTATCATCCCAATTATTGAAGAATAAGAAACCCTAGCCTAATTTCAACTCCAATTATCTTGTGATTCAACCGTAGAAAATTCAAATTGATTCCGTAGTTGTGTTCACCGTCTCGAGGGCTTCGAGAAGCACCCCTTATTTGTGCCAACAGGACTTCGAAATCAAAAGGGACATTTTATGGTAAAGATGTAAATTATGTTGGTGTTATTTATATGGATATGTATATATATGCATGTGAGCATAAGAAGTATGTTATTTGATTGTTGTTGAAAGATGATTGGAAATGATGTTGGATTATTCTTGTGCATGGTTGGATTATGTTGAATTGTGAAGGGATTTGGTGTGATGATGTGGTATTGAAATGATGATTATATATATATATATACACATAAACCTACAGTTCAAGTTGGTTTTTGGAATGCTTTGCAAATATTGGTTGTATGGAATTATGGAAGAGAATTGTGGTGTTGGGTTGCTAATACTAGATGCCAAACATTTCATTGTCGATAAGTGATTTGTAAAGGCGGGAAGTTGTGTTGAATTGGTATCCGAATCTACAATGAGGTATGTAAAGCATACTCTAACGATGTTCTTTGGCATGAAAACACCAATGTTCCATCAAGTAAGATTCTGAGGTTGTCCAAAAAACATGTATTGTTCTACGTTACCAACGAAGTTGTTTCCATTCTATAAAGTGTCAAAATGTTTCATTGATATACCAAAAGGCTCCTATTTCATTGTTGTGATATTGATGATTCTGAAACACATTGTTGATATACCAATGAGTCTTTATTACATCGTTATTGTATAGAAGGTCTATTACTTGGTTCCTATTGATGTATCATTGTTCCAAAGGTACTATATTGGCATGAACACTAATGTAATAATCTCAAAGGTTTTTGAACTAAGTTATTGGAAAGATCTCTTATGTGTGTTACTTGATATACGTGTGGGTGGTAGCTCAGGGGCTTAAGTCTAGCATGGGCCGATCCCGATACTTGATATGATTATAGTTGATATGTACTGGGGGCAGCCTAATGGTCACAGTACGGTACAGTATTGATTATTGTTAGGTGGTTGGAGGTTCGGTAGGAGGAGGTAATGGCGAATGATAATTGTAAAAAATGAAATGAACGAATGTATACCGCTCCACAAATATGTTTGAATTCAAGAACCCAATTCAGATTAATGATAATGTACATGATCCTAAAAGTGTTTATGAAGTGTGGTTCACTTCTATTATGATTTATTCACTTGTGTCTGGTTTTCTTGATCCCCCATATCACATATGATTATTTACAGCTTTACATACTCAGTACATATTTTGTACTGACGTCCCTCACGGGGGACCTGCATTTCATGCTGCAGGCACAGATGCTTCAGCTCATACACAACATAGATAGGAGCCAGGTCATACAACTATTGTTGGTGAGCTCCAGTTTGCTTCGGAGCTTTCCGAGTCGGTTCCTTATGTTTTGTTATTGTACAGGAGTCATGTGTGGGCGGGAGGTTTGTCCCGACCCTAGTTATGTCATGTATATCCTAGAGGCTTTGTAGACATAAGGAAGGGTAAAGTCATGGAAGTTTATATAGTGATGTTATATTTGTATATATGGTGGCCCCGACGGCCAAGTATTATATATATATATATATATTTGTGCGTGTTGTGCTGATACAGGTAATTAGACCCTTCTATATGCAACGGAGTGTTGTCCAAATTTTTGGTGACATGTAAGTGAAAGTACAGGTATTTGAACGGGTTCTCCCGGGCCTTCTCGGCTTCGGGTGCCAGTCCGGCCCGATGGGATTTTGGGGCGTGATAGTAATAGTCTCCGCAAGGTCCAAAATCAAGGAATATTCATAACAAAAAATTTAAGAAGAATTAATTGTAGGCAGTCCAAGATTGGAAAATCTGAAACTATAGAGCCATATATGTAACTTCAGGAAATTAAGAAGTTTAATTTGGAGATATATAAGGAAACAAATCAGCCACAATGTTCAAATCCCAAGATTAGAGAATACAATCAACTATCAACATTTTAAAATCAAGAATAAAAAGAGAGTTACTGTGTGAAAAATATATATACACACCTTTACCTTGAGTCCTTGGCAAAACTTGCTCCTATTATTTTCAAGCATAGTAAAAAAAACTAGTGTTATAGTGAAAACCAACAAATACTCGAAGACCAATGGCGGTCATCAAATGCCAGGAGCATTCCCTTCAGGTAGAAGACTCGAGGCCACTATACTTTGACGAAAAACATTATCGCCATTGGAAGGCTAGAATGAAAACATATGTGCAATCAGTTTACTATCAATCGTGGCTAATCTTACAGGATGGGCCATTTCCAATTCCCGGTGATCGGGAGGGAATGAAATACGTAGATGATGCATCTACTGAATATACCAGAGAACAAGAGGATGCCATCCAAGCCAATGCTAGAGCTCACCACATACTTAGTTGTGCTTTGCGCATGGAAGAGTTTGAAAATATCTCAAGTTGTGAGACTGCAAAGGAAAGTTGGGACAAGTTGGAGATAATCCATGAAGGTACACAGAAATTAAAGGATGTCAAGATGGATCTTCTGGTTCAGAAGTTCGTATTATTCGAGATGAAGGAAGATGAAAATATTAAAGACATGTTTCGGAGATTTAATAAAATTCTTGGAGATCTCAAGGCTTTGGGAAAATCCAATTCTAATGGTCATAACATTAATAATATCTATTCAATATAGTAGGGAAAACTCAACAATGGCACCGCATTGAGCACACTTACTTCTCCAAATATAAATATAGATGGGAAGGGAGATCAAAAGTATGGAGTTAAAACTTATTAATGATGATATGAGTTACGATCATTCATTATTATATTATATTAGTAAATACTAATTATCTTGAAATTAAATAAAATAGTTAATTGATAAATAAATTTTAAAAATAGAAAAAATTCAAAAATTTGTAAAAAAGATAAATAGGGATACTTGCTTGTGAGATATGCCACATAAATAAGGCCTTATTCCTCCTTTATATATATAATAGAGAAATAGATCGCGCTTCGCGCTATTTTATCATTTTAATAATTTTAAATTATTCAGAAATAGAATAAATGAAAATTTTGAGGTACATTCATATGATAACTATTTTTATATATAATTTATTAAATCATTAGACATAGATATTAAATGAACATTATTTTTTCTTGACATATATTAAAAAGAGACAAAAGAACGAGAGTATATGTAAGTGAAAAGTCAATTTCACTTTATCCTCGTGACATTAAAGAGTTTGAAAATAATGTTCCCTTCACATAGAATATGTTCTTGATGTGACTTTGACATTTGAAAAACATTTATAATTAATCTCAGTTGAGATATATTTTTGAAGATGTAATAATAAGTTAAGCTTTAGACTTTATATTTGTGCACAAATCTAATGTATTTATATTCTTTCAATTCAATTCTTAGAAGGTTACTAAACGAATGGCGGAAATTTATTTATCTTTTAACAAAAGATGATGATGATACTCAAGTTTAGCTAATTTTCTTATTTTATTTTTTTTTAAAAATGATTCATATATATATATATATATATATATATATATATATATATATATATATATATATATATATATAATGTGTTGGATAAAGGGTTATCGTTTACTTTCATTATGTAGAGAAAAATCGTTTGCATTTACTTGTGCGTGAATAACTAAAAATATTAATTAAAATTGCCGTAAATAGTTTCATTAAATCTTAGCTAATGAAATAGTTACGATACTAAGCACTCATATATTGTTTGCATTGTGAACTTCAAAAGACAATTTTTTTTTTCATTGTATTCAAAGTTATAACATATTATTATCAATTTTCTCATAATTTTGAGCTTTTTCCTCATTTAATATTCTAAAATCTTTTTAAAAAATATCTTTCTTTATTCTTCGCCTTTATTACATTTATTTATTTATTTATTTCAAAAGCGACTGTGAAATGGCTAAGTACATAATGTTGCAATTAATCATTCTTAATTTTTTCAATTAATCATTCTTCGCCTCACGTACAATCAATTTTTTTATGATACTTGATCGCGCATAATTAATTGGCCAATCCTTTCCTCAACTTCATAATATTTTATTTTATATATATGTCTTTTATTTTTTCTTTGTGAATTCTCATGTAAGTTTTTTTTTCTTAAATGTTAAATAATGGGTAAAGCATTGAAAATTTAAGCACGCGCACACACACATATATATATGAGACATGTTAAACATTTTGCTTGGCTTTTGTCCTTGGCTAGCACTTCGAAGTGTTGCATAGGCAGTATGACTCAATTTTTTTTCCCACTTAAATAGGAATAATATTTATGTGAGTTTAAGATGTCATAAAATTATTTGTTAAATAAATAAAGTTACATGTCATTTCAATGTAAGAAATTGATTAATGTTTCCTGAAAGTTTTAGATGTGAAAAAAAAAAAACTAGAAATAATGATCCATGCATGGTTTAGATCTACCAATGAACGAGCTTAGTTAAAAAAAAGCATCAACAATATCTACATATATTCATTGTAAAACTCGAATTCTTAGACAAAGTAGTCTCATGGATTGAGATATATCATGAAATTAATTATCACATCATATATGTGGAATAACTTAAAAAATTAAAAAATCAATAAAATTACAAAATAACAAAATAATCAACTAATTGAATCCAAAATAAGATTAAGATTATAATATTAAGAATGCAAAGAAAGGACAATGAAAATTCGGAGAGGAGGAAATCATAGAATTTTTTCTTTTTGGGAGTTTCTGAATACAATAGAATATCATGCTTTGAATGTATGTAGGTAAACTTTAGTATGTAGAAATTCATGTGTCTTTTCCTTTTTCATGTTTGGGAGTGACTTTTAGGAGCCCGAAGCTCACAAATGAGAGTGTATAAGAAAAAAGAAGTTCTAGTGTATATATGTGCAAGGAAGAATGCAAAGGGGTTAGAAACATTTTGTAACATTCATTGAATTTAATTTGATGTAATTGTAGAGTTATTAGCTTATAGTTTAATATCATTAATAGATAGTATTTTATAAATTTCTAAAGGAGGAAAAAATAAAAATAAAAAAAACTCAAAAAATCCACAAAGAAGATAATTAGTATTCCTTGATTCTTAAGCATGCCACATAGCATGAGCTAATGATCTCTTATATATATATATATATATATATATATATATATATATATATATATATATATATATATATTTGTAATTTTATTTGAAAAAATGAAAACAAGTTTTTTCACTTTCACTTTTCTCACAAAAAGTAAAATACAATTTTAATTTATATTTATGATCAAATACAACTCCAACTTCAACTTCAAAAATAATTAATTTTTATGGAAAAACACCACATAACTACAAGCTAAGCTTCTGTTTAGAGTGTGTTTTGGTTTTCTTTTTTTACAAGATTAGTGTATGTCCGTTGCACAAATATTTTACGTCAATATAAATGGTTGTGTATCGAGAACAACAATACAAAGGACAATTTTTAATTATCCATTAAAAATAGATGAATAATATGTTTTTTTGGTGTAGTTTAAACCAACAGCAAAATAATATAACTCCAAAAGACATACATGAATGTTGATTCAGAAGTTATTCTACACGAGAAATCAACCCACCGTAAAAAATGTAGAGTGATAGAAACATTTGGCTTGATCACACAACATTTCAAGAGAAGTCTTACGATGTGCTCCTAATTAAACCTTGATGAGTTGGTATATGGAGCTATATATGTGATTTCTTAGTAGCAGTACTTCGAAGTTGCTTTTGTTGCATAATTTGTATAAGCTAACGAAATTTAAGAGCACTCTAAGTCGACCTAGCTCACATATATAGGCCTTATAAAGTTTTCTTGGCTATAAATTTGATGGATATATCTGTTTTCAAATTCATGAACGTCTTAGCACTTTTTCTTCTTCCATTTATCATAAATTCACAAAATCAAGCGTAAGAAAATCTTTTCAATGATCTGGATACACATGTACGGGGGCAAAATTACAGTTGAAAGCATAGAGTTTTAGACAAAATCGAATCAAAGATCAGCAACCCAAATTTATGAATTGGTAGTTATCTTTTGGAGACTTTTAGAACCATAAATTCCTTCAAGACCCACTGTTAATAGATATTTCGTGTCAATTGATTTTAGAATGCTGACTTCTCTTATATTCAAATAGCGAAAAGTTAATCGTGACAATTTTTAATTTCAACTATTAAAGAGTAGATTTTCTATTCTTTATCACACATAGTAAAAAAATAGACATTAGACACGGATAGATATGAAAATATTGACGACAACAGTACAAAAAAGGATCTTTATTTGTACTTCTCATTCACAAATAAAATATATACAATCAATGAAACATGATACACTACTACATAACCAAAACACAAAATAGATGTGTATGGTTAAATTAAAATTCAATCAATCATTAAAACTATTGGTCGGAAAAGTAGTGGTAGAAGAAGAAGAAGTTGTGGATTTCTAGTAAAGCTTGATTAAATTATTACTTAAATAGAATTATAATTTTTTATATAAGATAAACTTCTAATTGATTTAGAAGTGTTAAACATTGTGATTCTTACCTAAATTATACAACCAAATCTATAAATTAAATTAAGTGTAAAATTATTTCACCCAAAATTAAAAGGACAATTTTTTTCTTTTTAACACATTTTTTTAACAATTGATAATGTATTATTATTACTTTACTACTATATATAAGGGAGAATTCTTTCTTTTTTTTTGATAGTTCTCACAGATTTTGTTTGGTTTCTTTTACCTTTAATTAAAGTTTTTATGACCTCATGAGTTAATATATTTTAGTAAATTTTAAAAACTTTAAGGACTTTTACATGCCACTAAAAATAAAAAGGTGATAGTAGGCTTCACAAAGCATACTCATACATATTTGAATCTTAATGTTATGTGAAAACTTTATTGATTTTATTTAAATTATATTTGTCTTAAGAATTTATTATAGGCACACAAATAATTATCCCGTCATTTAATTTCTATCTTAGTATAAACTTAATTATTAAATTAAAATACTATTCTTATAATGTTATTTATTGATGTAATTTATAATTTGTCATTTGCTATTTAATTTTTAGTCTTTCATTAAATGTAAAGTCTATTTTATTTTATTTTATTTTATTCTTACATGTAATTTTATGTCGTACGACAAACACTAATAATTAACAAGATTTCACTTAAGATAGAATTAAATTTTAAATCAAAAGAATAAGCGCAATTAATATATCAATATTAAATACTTCTAAAAGGTGTCAGATATATAAATTATAGTCTTTTCATCCAAACCGAAAAATAAATTTAAAAACATGGTATATAGTTAGTTAATATTCTCCTATATTAGAAGTCATAGTGAGCAGGCAGGAGATCGTCGACATGCCTGGTTGCTGACTTGTGCATAATTTTACTATATATTAGAAGTCACAGTGAGCATGCAGGAGATCGTCGACATGCCTACTTGCTGACTTCTCTGTAATTTTACTATATCACCCCTAATTAATTATCATTATATGTCATTTACGTATTAAAATAGTTAATAATATTTAATAAAAATAATAAAATAGACTTTTACGACATGTCTGCTTCAACTGCTTCAATCGTAATTTTACTATATCACTCCTAATTAATTATTATAAGTGATCTAAGTACTAATGAATTAATAATATTTAGTATTAAATTAACTTGATGGCTTATACGAGGCACACTTAAATCTTTTTAACAAGTATTTTTATAGTTTTTTTCTATATCACTTCTAATTAATTATCATAAGTTATTTAAGACATGTAGGTTTCGCTGCTTCAATCAAAAATTTATTATATCATCCGTAATTAATTATTATGACCATCTAAGCATTGTGCCACTTAAATTGAAATACAGAAAAAAAAACTATAAATCACAATAATTAAAAAATTAAATTATTTTAAAAATATAATTGACTTATCAATGCCACAAAAGTTTGGTTAATGAGAGTAACATATATTATTTGAAAATATATCAAAACTATATAAATTATAATAGTTAACAGCTTAAAATATCTAAAAAAAATAATTAATTTGTTATATATTTCAAAAAAATACATAAAAAATATATTAATCACAATAATTAACAACATAAAAAATTTAAAAGATATAAAATATTTAGTTGACTCTCAAAATTATATCAGTGGCACTTAAATTGAAATAGCAAAAAATTGAAATTATAAATCTCAATAATTAAAAACTCAAACTATTTTACAAATATAATTGACTATCAATGACACAAAAGTTTGGACAAGGAAAGTAACATGTATTATTTGAAAATTACATAAAATATATTGTAAATTACAACAGTTAACTAACTCAAAATGTTTATTATATATGTGATGATTACTATGTGAAAAGTAATATAAATCACAATAATTAACAACTGTAAATATTTAAAAAAAATATAAAAAAAATTGATTGTCTCTCGAAATTATATGGGTGTCATATTAACAACTTAAAATATTCTTATACAAATTTTATTAATCTAAATATAATAATATATGCCTAACTAAGAATTTATCAACCAAACAAATGAAAGTTTTAATTAAATAATAAAACTATACATAACATAATTTTTTCAAGGATCAACATTGGGCCCGTGCATAGCACGGTATAGCCACCTAATCATTTTATGTGCGCACACTTTAACATAAAATTTACCTAATAATTTTAAAAGGGGAATAATAAAATATTATTTTTATATATATGCATGAAATACTTGAAAAGAATTATTATTAAAGAAATCAACTGAGTATATGATAAAGCGCAACTTGAATCAATTGAGATTATAATCTCAAAAGATTTTAAAAAATAGAAATTACAAAAAATTTCATACATGTATTTGTTTGATTTTTCTTAAAGTCTAATACTTAAACTAAGAAAAATATTACCTTTTGACTCCTAATGTCATTTCGTGCTTTACTATTTTAAAACTTCTTTGAAACTGCCTAATTGATGTCACAAAAAATAAAAAAATAAGAACAATAAAAATATAAAAATAACTTTATTTTTTAACGTTAGTTTGGACTCGAGCTTAGCACAGGTTAAATGACACTAGTCCTAATACAGAGGAATAAAAAGACTCCTACATGTAAAAGAATAAACCCCAAACTAAAAGAACACATTTTTATTTATTTAACAATTTGAAAGGTCTTTTTCCTAATATCTCTCTCTCTATATAAAAATTCACGTGGCAGCACAAGAATACGTCTAAGAGATAATTTTAAGAAAAAATTAAAAAGTCTGTAAGAAAAATTTTGAATTGAAAGATTAATTATTTGAATCTGAAATATATTATCTTTTTTTTTTTCAAAAAAAAAAAATCATTATCTTAATAATTAGAAATCCATAATTGAAGAGTCCTTATAGACTCTTATATATACTAGTGTTATTTGGCCCGTGCTGAGCCCGGGCCCAAGACACCATTAAAATTTATAGATATTTTTTAAAATCAGGTTCAACACTTGCTTCTTTGTTTGTGTGATAACAATTTGATATTTTGTAAGGAGTTCTAAAATATTTAAATATTATCCGATGATTAATGGATAATATTTTTATTTATTTATATATTATCTCTCTCTATATATAAAAGCAAAACTAAAATCAAGACAAAAAGTCACGTGGCAGCACAAGAATAAGTCTAAGTGATAATTTTAAGACAAAATTAAAAAGTATGTAAGAAAAAATTTGAATTGAAAGATTAATTATTTGAATCTGAATATATTCTCTCTTTTTTTCAAAAAAAATAAAAAATCATTATTTTAATAATTAGAAATCCATAATTGAAGAGTCCTTATAGACTCTTACTATTTCAAAGCTCTCTCTCTCTAATATATATACCAGTGTTATTTGGCCCGTGCTGAGCCCGGGTCCAAGACACCATTAAAATTTATAGATATTTTTTAACATCAGGTTCAACACTTGCTTCTTTGTTTGTGTGATAGCAATTTGATATTTTGTAAGGAGTTCTAAAATATTTAAATATTATCCGATGATTAATGGATAATATTTTCATTTATTTATACATTATATTTAAAAAAAATAAAAAAATTAAAGAAATACATACAAGATATTTTACTGATTTTTTAGATTATAATCACTAATGATTCAAATTGATCTTTATCATAAATTGTTTGAAGATCTTTGCTGGTTAACCTAGGATTCCCACAAAAGTTTGTACATTGGATAATGGAATGTGTGACTACTGTGTCATACTCACTTGTGTTCAATGGAGGTTTAACAAAGCCCTTCAAAGGTAAAAGGGGGATTAGGCAAGGGGACCCTCCCCTTACCTATTTGTGTTGGCAATGGAGTACCTGCAAAGAGAAATGAACCAGCTTGCACAGAATCAAAATTTCAATTTTCATCCAAGATGCAGGAAATTTGGAGTGATACACATGTGCTTTGCTGATGATTTACTCATGTTTTGCAGGGCAGATATGGAATCTGTCAAGCTACTTAAGCATATATTTCAAAGGTTTTCAGATGCTTCTGGGTTACAGGCAAATCTGGATAAAAGTTACTGGTGTATCACAAGAAGTGAAGATGGAGATTATGCAGGAACTTGGTTATGTAGAAGGAACCCTCCCTTTTAAATACTTGGGAGTTCCATTGTCTACTAAGAAGCTGAATACCAACCAATGCTTACCTTTTGTGGAAAACATTACTGCCAGGATCACATGTTGGTCAGCAAGACTACTTTCTTATGCTGGTCGAATGCAGCTCATCAAAGCTGTGTTGTTTGGGATGCAGACTTACTGGGCTCAGATATTCATACTACCCAAGAAAGTAATGAAAATGATAGAGGCCATATGTAGATCATTTCTCTGGACGAGAACAGGGAAACTATCAAAGAAAACCTTAGTGTCATGGGAGAAAACATGCTACCCAAGGGCCACAGGAGGATTGAATGCGATTAATATCAAGATATGGAATAAAGCAGCAGTCGTGAAGCAATTATGGGCAATATCAATCAAGAAGAACTCACTATGGATAAAATGGGTACACAGCTACTACATAAAGCACAAGAATCTGGAAGATATGAACTTACCCAAGAATGCAGCTTGGGTAATCAGGAAAATTGTGGGTTGTCGGGACACTTTGATGCAGATGAACTCAATACAAGGCTCATTTGTGCAAATAATAGCTGAACTACAGATGGGAGGGTCCTACCAGATAAACAAAGCTTATGCAAGATTACTAAATGAAATCTCTTTGAATTATCTATCCAACGATACCAATTTCACCCAAATCCGATATTGGAGCAAAGAGTTATGGCCGATTTACTTTAGCCTATCAAAACAGTCCATCATGGACAGATTCGGATTTACTTAAATTTTTAAGGGCAATATGGTCATTTTCCATCACCTCATGGACGAAAATTGGTCATTATATACATATAATTAGCCTAGTATCCATCATTCATCATCCAATTATTGAAGAATAAGGAACCCTAGCCTAATTTCAACTCCAATTATCTTGTGATTCAACCGTAGAAAGTCCAAATTGATTCCGTAGTTGTGTTCACCGTCTCGAGGGCTTCGAGAAGCACCCCTTATTTGTGCCAACAGGACTTCGAAACCAAAAGGGCCATTTTATGGTAAGGATGTAAATTATGTTGGTGTTATTTATATGGATATGTATATATATATATGCATGTGAGCATAAGAAGTATGTTATTTGATTGTTGTTGAAAGATGATTGGGAAATGATGTTGGATTATTCTTGTGCATGGTTGGATTATGTTGAATTGTGAAGGGATTTGGTATTGATGATGTGGTATTGAAATGATGATTATATATATATATATATATATATATATATACACACATAAACCTATTGTTCAAGTTGGTTTTTGGAATGTTTTGCAAATATTGGTTGTATGGAATTATGGAAGAGAATTGTGGTGTTGGGTTGCTAATACTAGATGCCAAACATTTCATTGTAGATAAGTGATTTGTAAAGGCGGGAAGTTGTGTTGAATTGGTATCCGAATCTACGACGAGGTATGTAAAGCGTACTCTAACAATGTTCTTTGGCATGAAAACACCAATGTTCCATCAAGTAAGATTTCGAAGTCGTCCAAAAACATGTATTGTTCTACGTTACCAACGAAGTTGTTTCCATCCTATAAAGTGTCAAAATGTTTCATTGATATACCAAAAGGCTCCTATTTTATTGTTGTGATATTGATGATTCTGAAACACATTGTTGATATACCAATAAGTTCCTACTTTATTGTTATGGCATTGATGACTCCAAAACACTTCATTGATGTGCCAATGAGTTCTTACTTCATTGTTATTGCATTGATGGTCTATTTATATGTCTCCTATTGATGTATCATTGTTTCAAAGTATCAAAAATGTGGTGGCGACCGAAATAACAATCTCAAAGATTAATTGAACTAAGTGATGAAAGTTCTCTCTTATCGGGTGGTATCCCAGGGGCATAAGCCTAGCATGGGTCGATCCCTATTTATGTGTTTATGGGTGGTATCCCAGGGGCATAAGCCTAGCATGGGTCGATCCCAGTTGATATGTACTGGAGGCAGCCTAATGGTCACAGTACAGTACAGTAATGATTACAAAGACGATAAGAACGAAGGTAAAGTGATTGAATAAATGCAATGTACAGGTTGTCACAAGTTCTAGTAAATGTGGTCCACTCCTATTACGCTTTATTCACTTGTTTCTGATTTCTATTGAGCTCATATATCATATGTGATTATCTATAGCTTTACATACTCAGTACATATTTCGTACTAACGTCCCCCACGGGGGACCTGCATTTCATGTTGCAGGCACAGGTACCTCAGCTTATACACCGCACAAGTAGGAGCCAGGTCATACAACTATTGTTGGTGAGCTCCAGTTTGCTTCGGAGCTTTTCGAGTCGGCTCTTTATGTTTTGTTATTGTACAGGAGTCATGTGTGGGCGGGGGTTTGTCCCGACCCTAGTTATGTCATGTATATCCTAGAGGCTTTGTAGACATAAGGAAGGGTAAAGTCATGGAAGTTTATATAGTCATGTTATATTTGTATATGTGGTGGCCCCGACGGCCAAGTGTTATATATATATATTTGTGCGTGTTGTGCTGATACAGGTAATTAGATTCTTCTATATGCAACGAAGTGCTGTCCAAATTTTTGGTGACATGTAAGTGAAAGTACAGGTATTTGAACGGGTTCTCCCGGGCCTTCTCGGCTTCGGGTGCCAGTCCGGCCCGATGGGATTTTGGGGCGTGACAAAAGTGGTATCAGAGAGGTTCGTCCTAGTGAGTCTACAAAGTCGTGTCTACGTAGAGTCTTGTTTATCGGTGTGTTGTGCACCACATCTATAAACAGGAGGCTATGGACATTTAGGAATTGTTTCTTTTCTTCATGTCTTAGATCGTGCGATAGAGCTTATATTGTATATGAAGTCATAGTTGACCACTGAATCAGTTTGTTTCTCTTATTATAGTAATGATGTCGGTTACCAGAAGCAAGAATACCGGTAAGCAAGTAGATGTGGCTGCCGAAGAGGGGACTAGTAAGTCACCCACTATACCAGCTAATCAAAGTGAGGCTCCAGCTGAGCATGCATCAGAAACTTCCCCCAGTCCGGAAAAAATAATGGGGAGGAGAACTATATCCCCAGAGCCACCTATTAATGTTGTTGATCAAGATCTTAGAAATGCAGTGCAACTTTTGACTCGTATAGTTGCTGGGCAAGCTATTCCTACTGCAGGTCCTAGTGGTATAGATAGGGCGGCTAGTCTTCGAACACAGGATTTTCTTAAGATGGATCCGCCTACTTTTACCGGATCCGATCTTAACGAAGATCCGCAGGACTTTATTGATCAGATCCAAAGGGCCCTAGAGGTGATGCATGTAGCGGGCAGAGAGACAGTGGAGTTAGCCGCGTATAGATTCAAAGGTGAGGCTATATATTGGTATGAAGACTGGAAACGGTCAAGGGGCATTGATGCACCCCCAGCTACTTGGAAAGAGTTCAAAGAGGCATTTATTGATCACTATCTTCCATATGAGACTCGTCAGGCCCGTGCGGATCAGTTCTTAAATCTTCGACAGGGTAATACAAGTGTGAGGGAGTATAGTCTTCGATTTAATTCCTTGTCCAGATATGCTCCTAATGTTATAGCTACTATGGATGACAGAGTTCATCGGTATGTGAATGGATTGGATCCGTATTTGGTTAGGGATTGTACTATTGCTGCACTGAATAAAGACATGGATATAGCTAGGATCCAAGCATTTGCACAGAAAATGGAAGATCAGAGGCAAAGAAGAAGAACACAGGAATTTGAAAGCGGATCTTCTAAGAGGGCCAGATCTACAGGGCAGTTTATGGCGCCACAGGGAGGTTTTAGACCTCAATTTTCTGCTAGACCACCTAGGCCATTATTTTCTTATTCTGCAGCTAGTGCTCCACCACAGCATCAGGGGTTCAGAGGTAGTCAATTTGGGCAAAGAAGTGAGGGTCATAGTTCGCGATCAGTGGGTTACCAAGGGCAATGGAATATGAGCCAATCGAGACCTCCTCGAGAGCCATGCAATAAATGTGGAAGGTATCATTTGGGCGCATGTTGGCTGGGGACCAATGTTTGCTTTTGGTGCAGTATGTCGGGGCATATGATGAGGGAATGCCCACGAAGGGACATAGGGGGTATGTCACGACCTACAGGGTCATTTGTTGCATCATCATCATCGATGCCTTATTCATTAAGGGGTGCACAACCAATGGGTCGTGTTAGAGGTGATAGAGGAGCCACGAGTTCTAGCGGGGCTCAAAATCGTACGTATGCTCTAGCGGATCGACAGAATTTAGAGGCTTCCCCAGATGTGGTTACGAGTACGTTGTCTATATTTTCATTCGATTTATATGCCTTAATTGATCCCGGTTCTACATTATCTTATGTTACTCCATTGGTTGCTGGAAAGTTCGAAAGAATACCCGAACTGTTAGTTAAGCCATTTGAAGTGTCCACACCGGTCGGGGAATCTATTATAGCTAGAAGGGTTTATCGAAACTGCATAGTAACTGTTTGTGGTCGTAATACGATGGCTGATCTTGTGGAGTTAGAAATGGTAGATTTTGATGTTATAATGGGTATGGACTGGTTGGCGTCTTGTTATGCCACAATTGATTGCTGCACGAAAAAGGTATATTTCCATTTTCCAAATGAATCAGTCCTTGAATGGAAAGGTGAAATTAGCGTGCCAAGAGGTAGATTTATTTCTTATTTTAAGGCAAGAAGAATGATTTCCAAGGGATACATATATCATTTAGTTAGAGTAAGGGATACAGAAGCGGAGCCACCAACTCTTCACGCTGTTTCGGTGGTAAATGAATTTCCTGATGTATTTCCTAAAGATCTTCTAGGTTTGCCTCCTGAACGAGAAGTAGAGTTTGGTATTGATGTAATACCAGGCACCCAACCAATCTCCATTCCTCCGTATAGAATGGCCCCAGCAGAATTACGAGAATTGAAAGAACAATTGAAAGATTTGCTAGAAAAGGGGTTCATTAGGCCTAGTATTTCCCCTTGGGGAGCACCAGTGTTATTTGTGCGCAAAAAGGATGGCTCGCTGAGGATGTGTATTGATTATCGGCAATTGAATAAGGTGACTATTAAGAATAAATATCCTCTCCCAAGAATTGATGATTTATTTGATCAGTTACAGGGCGCCAAGTGTTTTTCTAAGATTGATTTGAGGTCAGGTTACCACCAAGTGAGGGTCAAAGAGAAGGATATACCCAAGACAGCTTTCCGAACATGGTATGGTCATTATGAGTTTCTAGTTATGTCATTTGGGCTAACTAATGCACCTGCAGCTTTTATGGATTTGATGAATAGGGTGTTTAAGACATCCCTGGATGTATTTGTGATAGTTTTTATAGATGATATTCTAGTTTATTCTAGATCAGAAGAGGACCATGTCAATCACTTACGACAGGCATTGCAGACTCTTCGTGATTGTAAGCTTTATGCAAAGTTCTCTAAATGTGAGTTTTGGTTAAAGTCGGTGGCATTTTTGGGTCATATTGTATCTAGTGAAGGGATAAAGGTTGATGCTCAAAAGATAGAAGCTGTGAAGAACTGGCCAAGGCCCACAACGCCTACGGAGATTCGTAGTTTTCTCGGCTTGGCCGGTTATTATAGAAGGTTTGTAAAAGACTTTTCTTCCATTTTAGCACCCTTAACCAAGCTAACGCATAAAACATCCAAGTTCCAGTGGAATGATGCGTGTGAGGAGAGTTTCCAAGAATTGAAGAATAAGTTGACTTCTACACCTGTGTTGGTACTTCCAGAAGGTACAGAAGGGTATACAGTGTATTGCGATGCTTCGAGAATTGGTTTAGGATGTGTATTAATGCAGCATGGTAAGGTGATAGCATATGCCTCAAGGCAATTGAGGCCACATGAGAAAAATTACCCCACACATGATCTTGAGCTGGCAGCGGTTATCTTTGCTTTAAAGATATGGCGCCACTACTTATATGGGGTTCATGTTGATATATATACTGACCATAAGAGCTTGCAATATATTTTTAATCAGAAGGATCTAAATTTAAGGCAGCGAAGATGGCTTGAACTATTAAAGGACTACGATGTTGATATCTTGTACCATCCAGGGAAAGCAAATGTGGTAGCTGATGCGTTAAGTCGTAAGGCTATGATGGCGCCTATAGAAAGTCAAGGGATGGTTAATGATCTTCACCAGTTAGCTAGTTTGGGAGTTCGCCTTCTTGAAACTCCGAATAAAGAGCTTATCGTACATAATGCTGCGGAATCTTCATTAGTAGCTGAAGTGAAAGAGAAGCAATATGCAGATCCTATTTTATTACAGCTTAAGGAGAACGTTCAGAGTGGTGCGACCAAGGCATTTGAGCTTACGCGAGAAGGAGTACTTCAGTGCCAAAACCGATTGTGTGTGTCGGATGTAGACGGGCTAAGAAAGAAGATTATGACAGAGGCACATTTTTCAAGGTATTCCATTCATCCAGGATCAACCAAAATGTATCAAGATTTGAAAGATATGTATTGGTGGAATGACATAAAAAGGAACATCGCAGAATTTGTAGCTGAATGTCCAAATTGCCAACGAGTTAAAGTGGAACATCAAAAGCCCGGAGGCTATATGCAATGCATAGATCTTCCAATTTGGAAGTGGGACATGATCAACATGGATTTTGTTACAGGTTTGCCTCGTACAGCTCGGAAATTTGATTCTATATGGGTGATTGTGGATAGGCTTACTAAATCCGCACATTTCTTACCCGTTAAGACCACTTACACAGTTGAAGAATATTCGAAGCTGTATGTTAAGGAAATAGTTCGATTACATGGAGTGCCAACTTCTATTATATCGGATCGGGGAACTCAATTTACCGCAAACTTTTGGAAGTCTTTCCAACGGAGTTTGGGAACACAAGTGAATCTGAGTACAGCTTTTCACCCTCAGACGGATGGACAAGCAGAGCGCACCATTCAAACACTTGAAGATATGCTACGAGCATGTGTTATAGATTTTAAAGGCAGCTGGGATGATCATTTACCTCTTATTGAGTTTGCCTACAATAATAGCTATCACTCAAGTATCAAAATGGCACCATATGAAGCTTTATATGGGAGGAAGTGTAGATCACCAATAGGATGGTTCGAAGCGGGTGAAACTCTTATGTTCGGACCGGATCTTGTGTATCAAGCCATAGAAAAAGTCAAGGTGATTCAGCAACGGTTGAAAACAGCCCAAAGTCGACACAAGTCATATGCGGATAGTAGAAGAAGAGGGCTAGAATTTTCGTTAGACGATTGGGTATTTTTGAAGGTATCGCCAATGAAAGGGGTGATGAGATTTGGCAAGAAAGGAAAGTTGAGTCCACGATATATAGGCCCGTATAAGATTATTCGAAGATGTGGGCAAGTTGCTTATGAATTAGAGCTACCCCAGGAACTCTCATCAGTGCATCCAGTATTTCATGTATCGATGCTTCGAAAGTGCATCGGAGATCCATCCCTTATTACTTTTACTGAAGATGTGCAAGTAACAGAAGATCTTACCTATGAGGAGATGCCTATTGCTATATTAGATCGTCAAGTTAAGAAGATGAGAAATAAAGAAGTAGCATCGGTGAAAGTACTTTAGAGAAATCAACAAAGGGAAGAGATTACATGGGAAGCTGAGGAAGCAATGAAATCTAAGTACCCTCATTTGTTCAAAGATGAAGAGGAAGTTCAAGAAACGGAGTTAGAACATTAACAAGTAAGTTTTTGTTTATATATGCATAGTATTTATGTGATGATGTGAATGTTAATGGTGGACTTGAACTTGTTTTGGTTGAATAACTACGCTAACATTCGAGGACGAATGTCCTAAAGGGGGGAAGGATGTAACACCCCGTATTTAAGTACATGTATTGGCGTATTCAAGTACGTGATTGGTCTTATTTATATGGAATTAATTTTTTATTTTATTTATACCGGAATTTGCCCGTCGATGGTTCCATACGAAGGTTATTGAATAAGCTTTCCAACGATATAAAGATTTCCAAAAATGGATAAGTTTCGGATATAATCGAGCACGTTCGAAACTATAAAACGGTGGCCGGGATATGGTGAATAGTAAATGTGCAGGAAAATTTCCTGCACACAAACTACTGAGGCCTGCCAGTTTTTTGGGTTGACTTTGAACGATCATAACTCCCTTAATATAATGAACTGGGAGAGATACCACATATCAAAAGAAAGATCTTTGAGTCTTCTTTCCAATGCAATTAGTTTCATCCAAATCCAACATCTGAGTAAGGAGTTATACTCGTTTTACTTCAGCCTATCAAAACAGTTTTTGAGGGTTAACTTCAAACGATCATAACTCCTTGTACAGGACGAACTGGGTGGCCTACTTTATATTAAATGAAATCTCTTTGAATTATCTATCCAACGATACCAATTTCACCCAAATCCGATATTGGAGCAAAGAGTTATGGTCGATTTACTTTAGCCTATCAAAACAGTCCATCATGGACAGATTCGGATTTACTTAAATTTTTAAGGGCAATATGGTCATTTTCCATCACCTCATGGACGAAAATTGGTCATTATATACATATAATTAGCCTAGTATCCATCATTCATCATCCAATTATTGAAGAATAAGGAACCCTAGCCTAATTTCAACTCCAATTATCTTGTGATTCAACCGTAGAAAGTCCAAATTGATTCCGTAGTTGTGTTCACCGTCTCGAGGGCTTCGAGAAGCACCCCTTATTTGTGCCAACAGGACTTCGAAACCAAAAGGGCCATTTTATGGTAAGGATGTAAATTATGTTGGTGTTATTTATATGGATATGTATATATATATATATGCATGTGAGCATAAGAAGTATGTTATTTGATTGTTGTTGAAAGATGATTGGGAAATGATGTTGGATTATTCTTGTGCATGGTTGGATTATGTTGAATTGTGAAGGGATTTGGTATTGATGATGTGGTATTGAAATGATTATATATATATATATATATATATATATATATATATACACATAAACCTATTGTTCAAGTTGGTTTTTGGAATGTTTTGCAAATATTGGTTGTATGGAATTATGGAAGAGAATTGTGGTGTTGGGTTGCTAATACTAGATGCCAAACATTTCATTGTAGATAAGTGATTTGTAAAGGCGGGAAGTTGTGTTGAATTGGTATCCGAATCTACGACGAGGTATGTAAAGCATACTCTAACAATGTTCTTTGACATGAAAACACCAATGTTCCATCAAGTAAGATTCCGAGGTCGTCCAAAAACATGTATTGTTCTACGTTACCAACGTTGTTGTTTCCATCCTATAAAGTGTCAAAATATTTCATTGATATACCAAAAGGCTCCTATTTTATTGTTGTGATATTGATGATTCTGAAACACATTGTTAATATACCAATAAGTTCCTACTTTATTGTTATGGCATTGATGACTCCAAAACACTTCATTGATGTGCCAATGAGTTCTTACTTCATTGTTATTGCATTGATGGTCTATTTATATGTCTCCTATTGATGTATCATTGTTTCAAAGTATCAAAAATGTGGTGGCGACCGAAATAACAATCTCAAAGATTAATTGAACTAAGTGATGAAAGTTCTCTCTTATCGGGTGGTATCCCAGGGGCATAAGCCTAGCATGGGTCGATCCCTATTTATGTGTTTATGGGTGGTATCCCAGGGGCATAAGCCTAGCATGGGTCGATCCCAGTTGATATGTACTGGAGGCAGCCTAATGGTCACAGTACAGTACAGTAATGATTACAAAGACGATAAGAACGAAGGTAAAGTGATTGAATAAATGCAATGTACAGGTTGTCACAAGTTCTAGTAAATGTGGTCCACTCCTATTACGCTTTATTCACTTGTTTCTGATTTCTATTGAGCTCATATATCATATGTGATTATCTATAGCTTTACATACTCAGTACATATTTCGTACTAACGTCCCCCACGGGGGACCTGCATTTCATGTTGCAGGCACAGGTACCTCAGCTTATACACCGCACAAGTAGGAGCCAGGTCATACAACTATTGTTGGTGAGCTCCAGTTTGCTTCGGAGCTTTTCGAGTCGGCTCTTTATGTTTTGTTATTGTACAGGAGTCATGTGTGGGCGGGGGTTTGTCCCGACCCTAGTTATGTCATGTATATCCTAGAGGCTTTGTAGACATAAGGAAGGGTAAAGTCATGGAAGTTTATATAGTCATGTTATATTTGTATATGTGGTGGCCCCGACGGCCAAGTGTTATATATATATATTTGTGCGTGTTGTGCTGATACAGGTAATTAGATTCTTCTATATGCAACGAAGTGCTGTCCAAATTTTTGGTGACATGTAAGTGAAAGTACAGGTATTTGAACGGGTTCTCCCGGGCCTTCTCGGCTTCGGGTGCCAGTCCGGCCCGATGGGATTTTGGGGCGTGACAAAAGTGGTATCAGAGAGGTTCGTCCTAGTGAGTCTACAAAGTCGTGTCTACGTAGAGTCTTGTTTATCGGTGTGTTGTGCACCACATCTATAAACAGGAGGCTATGGACATTTAGGAATTGTTTCTTTTCTTCATGTCTTAGATCGTGCGATAGAGCTTATATTGTATATGAAGTCATAGTTGACCACTGAATCAGTTTGTTTCTCTTATTATAGTAATGATGTCGGTTACCAGAAGCAAGAATACCGGTAAGCAAGTAGATGTGGCTGCCGGAGAGGGGACTAGTAAGTCACCCACTATACCAGCTAATCAAAGTGAGGCTCCAGCTGAGCATGCATCAGAAACTTCCCCCAGTCCGGAAAAAATAATGGGGAGGAGAACTATATCCCCAGAGCCACCTATTAATGTTGTTGATCAAGATCTTAGAAATGCAGTGCAACTTTTGACTCGTATAGTTGCTGGGCAAGCTATTCCTACTGCAGGTCCTAGTGGTATAGATAGGGCGGCTAGTCTTCGAACACAGGATTTTCTTAAGATGGATCCGCCTACTTTTACCGGATCCGATCTTAACGAAGATCCGCAGGACTTTATTGATCAGATCCAAAGGGCCCTAGAGGTGATGCATGTAGCGGGCAGAGAGACAGTGGAGTTAGCCGCGTATAGATTCAAAGGTGAGGCTATATATTGGTATGAAGACTGGAAACGGTCAAGGGGCATTGATGCACCCCCAGCTACTTGGAAAGAGTTCAAAGAGGCATTTATTGATCACTATCTTCCATATGAGACTCGTCAGGCCCGTGCGGATCAGTTCTTAAATCTTCGACAGGGTAATACAAGTGTGAGGGAGTATAGTCTTCGATTTAATTCCTTGTCCAGATATGCTCCTAATGTTATAGCTACTATGGATGACAGAGTTCATCGGTATGTGAATGGATTGGATCCGTATTTGGTTAGGGATTGTACTATTGCTGCACTGAATAAAGACATGGATATAGCTAGGATCCAAGCATTTGCACAGAAAATGGAAGATCAGAGGCAAAGAAGAAGAACACAGGAATTTGAAAGCGGATCTTCTAAGAGGGCCAGATCTACAGGGCAGTTTATGGCGCCACAGGGAGGTTTTAGACCTCAATTTTCTGCTAGACCACCTAGGCCATTATTTTCTTATTCTGCAGCTAGTGCTCCACCACAGCATCAGGGGTTCAGAGGTAGTCAATTTGGGCAAAGAAGTGAGGGTCATAGTTCGCGATCAGTGGGTTACCAAGGGCAACGGAATATGAGCCAATCGAGACCTCCTCGAGAGCCATGCAATAAATGTGGAAGGTATCATTTGGGCGCATGTTGGCTGGGGACCAATGTTTGCTTTTGGTGCAGTATGTCGGGGCATATGATGAGGGAATGCCCACGAAGGGACATAGGGGGTATGTCACGACCTACAGGGTCATTTGTTGCATCATCATCATCGATGCCTTATTCATTAAGGGGTGCACAACCAATGGGTCGTGTTAGAGGTGATAGAGGAGCCACGAGTTCTAGCGGGGCTCAAAATCGTACGTATGCTCTAGCGGATCGACAGAATTTAGAGGCTTCCCCAGATGTGGTTACGAGTACGTTGTCTATATTTTCATTCGATTTATATGCCTTAATTGATCCCGGTTCTACATTATCTTATGTTACTCCATTGGTTGCTGGAAAGTTCGAAAGAATACCCGAACTGTTAGTTAAGCCATTTGAAGTGTCCACACCGGTCGGGGAATCTATTATAGCTAGAAGGGTTTATCGAAACTGCATAGTAACTGTTTGTGGTCGTAATACGATGGCTGATCTTGTGGAGTTAGAAATGGTAGATTTTGATGTTATAATGGGTATGGACTGGTTGGCGTCTTGTTATGCCACAATTGATTGCTGCACGAAAAAGGTATATTTCCATTTTCCAAATGAATCAGTCCTTGAATGGAAAGGTGAAATTAGCGCGCCAAGAGGTAGATTTATTTCTTATTTTAAGGCAAGAAGAATGATTTCCAAGGGATACATATATCATTTAGTTAGAGTAAGGGATACAGAAGCGGAGCCACCAACTCTTCACGCTGTTCCGGTGGTAAATGAATTTCCTGATGTATTTCCTAAAGATCTTCCAGGTTTGCCTCCTGAACGAGAAGTAGAGTTTGGTATTGATGTAATACCAGGCACCCAACCAATCTCCATTCCTCCGTATAGAATGGCCCCAGCAGAATTACGAGAATTGAAAGAACAATTGAAAGATTTGCTAGAAAAGGGGTTCATTAGGCCTAGTATTTCCCCTTGGGGAGCACCAGTGTTATTTGTGCGCAAAAAGGATGGCTCGCTGAGGATGTGTATTGATTATCGGCAATTGAATAAGGTGACTATTAAGAATAAATATCCTCTCCCAAGAATTGATGATTTATTTGATCAGTTACAGGGCGCCAAGTGTTTTTCTAAGATTGATTTGAGGTCAGGTTACCACCAAGTGAGGGTCAAAGAGAAGGATATACCCAAGACAGCTTTCCGAACATGGTATGGTCATTATGAGTTTCTAGTTATGTCATTTGGGCTAACTAATGCACCTGCAGCTTTTATGGATTTGATGAATAGGGTGTTTAAGACATCCCTGGATGTATTTGTGATAGTTTTTATAGATGATATTCTAGTTTATTCTAGATCAGAAGAGGACCATGTCAATCACTTACGACAGGCATTGCAGACTCTTCGTGATTGTAAGCTTTATGCAAAGTTCTCTAAATGTGAGTTTTGGTTAAAGTCGGTGGCATTTTTGGGTCATATTGTATCTAGTGAAGGGATAAAGGTTGATGCTCAAAAGATAGAAGCTGTGAAGAACTGGCCAAGGCCCACAACGCCTACGGAGATTCATAGTTTTCTCGGCTTGGCCGGTTATTATAGAAGGTTTGTAAAAGACTTTTCTTCCATTTTAGCACCCTTAACCAAGCTAACGCATAAAACATCCAAGTTCCAGTGGAATGATGCGTGTGAGGAGAGTTTCCAAGAATTGAAGAATAAGTTGACTTCTACACCTGTGTTGGTACTTCCAGAAGGTACAGAAGGGTATACAGTGTATTGCGATGCTTCGAGAATTGGTTTAGGATGTGTATTAATGCAGCATGGTAAGGTGATAGCATATGCCTCAAGGCAATTGAGGCCACATGAGAAAAATTACCCCACACATGATCTTGAGCTGGCAGCGGTTATCTTTGCTTTAAAGATATGGCGCCACTACTTATATGGGGTTCATGTTGATATATATACTGACCATAAGAGCTTGCAATATATTTTTAATCAGAAGGATCTAAATTTAAGGCAGCGAAGATGGCTTGAACTATTAAAGGACTACGATGTTGATATCTTGTACCATCCAGGGAAAGCAAATGTGGTAGCTGATGCGTTAAGTCGTAAGGCTATGATGGCGCCTATAGAAAGTCAAGGGATGGTTAATGATCTTCACCAGTTAGCTAGTTTGGGAGTTCGCCTTCTTGAAACTCCGAATAAAGAGCTTATCGTACATAATGCTGCGGAATCTTCATTAGTAGCTGAAGTGAAAGAGAAGCAATATGCAGATCCTATTTTATTACAGCTTAAGGAGAACGTTCAGAGTGGTGCGACCAAGGCATTTGAGCTTACGCGAGAAGGAGTACTTCAGTGCCAAAACCGATTGTGTGTGTCGGATGTAGACGGGCTAAGAAAGAAGATTATGACAGAGGCACATTTTTCAAGGTATTCCATTCATCCAGGATCAACCAAAATGTATCAAGATTTGAAAGATATGTATTGGTGGAATGACATGAAAAGGAACATCGCAGAATTTGTAGCTGAATGTCCAAATTGCCAACGAGTTAAAGTGGAACATCAAAAGCCCGGAGGCTATATGCAATGCATAGATCTTCCAATTTGGAAGTGGGACATGATCAACATGGATTTTGTTACAGGTTTGCCTCGTACAGCTCGGAAATTTGATTCTATATGGGTGATTGTGGATAGGCTTACTAAATCCGCACATTTCTTACCCGTTAAGACCACTTACACAGTTGAAGAATATTCGAAGCTGTATGTTAAGGAAATAGTTCGATTACATGGAGTGCCAACTTCTATTATATCGGATCGGGGAACTCAATTTACCGCAAACTTTTGGAAGTCTTTCCAACGGAGTTTGGGAACACAAGTGAATCTGAGTACAGCTTTTCACCCTCAGACGGATGGACAAGCAGAGCGCACCATTCAAACACTTGAAGATATGCTACGAGCATGTGTTATAGATTTTAAAGGCAGCTGGGATGATCATTTACCTCTTATTGAGTTTGCCTACAATAATAGCTATCACTCAAGTATCAAAATGGCACCATATGAAGCTTTATATGGGAGGAAGTGTAGATCACCAATAGGATGGTTCGAAGCGGGTGAAACTCTTATGTTCGGACCGGATCTTGTGTATCAAGCCATAGAAAAAGTCAAGGTGATTCAGCAACGGTTGAAAACAGCCCAAAGTCGACACAAGTCATATGCGGATAGTAGAAGAAGAGGGCTAGAATTTTCGTTAGGCGATTGGGTATTTTTGAAGGTATCGCCAATGAAAGGGGTGATGAGATTTGGAAAGAAAGGAAAGTTGAGTCCACGATATATAGGCCCGTATAAGATTATTCGAAGATGTGGGCAAGTTGCTTATGAATTAGAGCTACCCCAGGAACTCTCATCAGTGCATCCAGTATTTCATGTATCGATGCTTCGAAAGTGCATCGGAGATCCATCCCTTATTACTTTTACTGAAGATGTGCAAGTAACAGAAGATCTTACCTATGAGGAGATGCCTATTGCTATATTAGATCGTCAAGTTAAGAAGATGAGAAATAAAGAAGTAGCATCGGTGAAAGTACTTTAGAGAAATCAACAAAGGGAAGAGATTACATGGGAAGCTGAGGAAGCAATGAAATCTAAGTACCCTCATTTGTTCAAAGATGAAGAGGAAGTTCAAGAAACGGAGTTAGAACATTAACAAGTAAGTTTTTGTTTATATATGCATAGTATTTATGTGATGATGTGAATGTTAATGGTGGACTTGAACTTGTTTTGGTTGAATAACTACGCTAACATTCGAGGACGAATGTCCTAAAGGGGGGAAGGATGTAACACCCCGTATTTAAGTACATGTATTGGCGTATTCAAGTACGTGATTGGTCTTATTTATATGGAATTAATTTTTTATTTTATTTATACCGGAATTTGCCCGTCGATGGTTCCATACGAAGGTTATTGAATAAGCTTTCCAACGATATAAAGATTTCCAAAAATGGATAAGTTTCGGATATAATCGAGCACGTTCGAAACTATAAAACGGTGGCCGGGATATGGTGAATAGTAAATGTGCAGGAAAATTTCCTGCACACAAACTACTGAGGCCTGCCAGTTTTTTGGGTTGACTTTGAACGATCATAACTCCCTTAATATAATGAACTGGGAGAGATACCACATATCAAAAGAAAGATCTTTGAGTCTTCTTTCCAATGCAATTAGTTTCATCCAAATCCAACATCTGAGTAAGGAGTTATACTCGTTTTACTTCAGCCTATCAAAACAGTTTTTGAGGGTTAACTTCAAACGATCATAACTCCTTGTACAGGACGAACTGGGTGGCCTACTTTATATTAAATGAAATCTCTTTGAATTATCTATCCAACGATACCAATTTCACCCAAATCCGATATTGGAGCAAAGAGTTATGGTCGATTTACTTTAGCCTATCAAAACAGTCCATCATGGACAGATTCGGATTTACTTAAATTTTTAAGGGCAATATGGTCATTTTCCATCACCTCATGGACGAAAATTGGTCATTATATACATATAATTAGCCTAGTATCCATCATTCATCATCCAATTATTGAAGAATAAGGAACCCTAGCCTAATTTCAACTCCAATTATCTTGTGATTCAACCGTAGAAAGTCCAAATTGATTCCGTAGTTGTGTTCACCGTCTCGAGGGCTTCGAGAAGCACCCCTTATTTGTGCCAACAGGACTTCGAAACCAAAAGGGCCATTTTATGGTAAGGATGTAAATTATGTTGGTGTTATTTATATGGATATGTATATATATATATATGCATGTGAGCATAAGAAGTATGTTATTTGATTGTTGTTGAAAGATGATTGGGAAATGATGTTGGATTATTCTTGTGCATGGTTGGATTATGTTGAATTGTGAAGGGATTTGGTATTGATGATGTGGTATTGAAATGATTATATATATATATATATATATATATATATATATATATACACATAAACCTATTGTTCAAGTTGGTTTTTGGAATGTTTTGCAAATATTGGTTGTATGGAATTATGGAAGAGAATTGTGGTGTTGGGTTGCTAATACTAGATGCCAAACATTTCATTGTAGATAAGTGATTTGTAAAGGCGGGAAGTTGTGTTGAATTGGTATCCGAATCTACGACGAGGTATGTAAAGCATACTCTAACAATGTTCTTTGACATGAAAACACCAATGTTCCATCAAGTAAGATTCCGAGGTCGTCCAAAAACATGTATTGTTCTACGTTACCAACGTTGTTGTTTCCATCCTATAAAGTGTCAAAATGTTTCATTGATATACCAAAAGGCTCCTATTTTATTGTTGTGATATTGATGATTCTGAAACACATTGTTGATATACCAATAAGTTCCTACTTTATTGTTATGGCATTGATGACTCCAAAATACTTCATTGATGTGCCAATGAGTTCTTACTTCATTGTTATTGCATTGATGGTCTATTTATATGTCTCCTATTGATGTATCATTGTTTCAAAGTATCAAAAATGTGGTGGCGACCGAAATAACAATCTCAAAGATTAATTGAACTAAGTGATGGAAGTTCTCTCTTATCGGATGGTATCCCAGGGGCATAAGCCTAGCATGGGTCGATCCCTATTTATGTGTTTATGGGTGGTATCCCAGGGGCATAAGCCTAGCATGGGTCGATCCCAGTTGATATGTACTGGAGGCAGCCTAATGGTCACAGTACAGTACAGTAATGATTACAAAGACGATAAGAACGAAGGTAAAGTGATTGAATAAATGCAATGTACAGGTTGTCACAAGTTCTAGTAAATGTGGTCCACTCCTATTACGCTTTATTCACTTGTTTCTGATTTCTATTGAGCTCATATATCATATGTGATTATCTATAGCTTTACATACTCAGTACATATTTCGTACTGACGTCCCCCACGGGGGACCTGCATTTCATACTGCAGGCACCGGTACCTCAGCTTATACACCGCACAAGTAGGAGCCAGGTCATACAACTATTGTTGGTGAGCTCCAGTTTGCTTTGGAGCTTTCCGAGTCGGCTCTTTATGTTTTGTTATTGTTCAGGAGTCATGTGTGGGCTGGGGTTTGTCCCGACCCTAGTTATGTCATGTATATCCTAGAGGCTTTGTAGACATAAGGAAGGGTAAAGTCATGGAAGTTTATATAGTCATGTTATATTTGTATATGTGGTGGCCCCGACGGCCAAGTGTTATATATATATATTTGTGCGTGTTGTGCTGATACAGGTAATTAGATTCTTCTATATGCAACGAAGTGCTATCCAAATTTTTGGTGACATGTAAGTGAAAGTACAGGTATTTGAACGGGTTCTCCCGGGCCTTCTCGGCTTCGGGTGCCAGTCCGGCCCGATGGGATTTTGGGGCGTGACACCTCAGCTACCAAGAGCCCCAAGGAAAGCAATAGTGTTGCAGCCTATAGTTCACCCTAGACATCACTTTAACTTATGGCTGGCCCTGCAACAAAGACTTGCCACAGTGACTCGATTCCAAAAAATTGGTATACAGGTATCTATGGATTGTATATTCTGTGCAGGAACTACTGAGAGCTTTTCCCACCTGTACTTTGAATGCAAATATACTAAAAGCCTATGGAGTAGACTAGTGCAGTGGTTGGGTTTTGATCACGTTATAGGGAATTGGGAATCAGAAATACAGTGGATCAACCAAATGGCAAAACAAAAATCTGCAGCAGCAAGCATCACCTGTTGTGTATTCGTAATGGTAGTATTTTGTATTTGGCGGGAAAGAAACTCTGCTAGGTTCCAAGGAAGATGTATTAGAGTGGATGCAATTTGCAGATAGGTGACCATGCACGTTCACATAAGAGGGAGTAGAATCATCAAATGGCAGCCACATCTTTAAAGGCTAAATTGTTTCCCTTAATAGTGTTGTTAGAAGAATGTTGAACATTGCCTAGACTTAGAGATATTAGTGAGAGGCAAGGGTCTGCCTGAGCCTGGTATTGTAATGCAAACTTTTTTTGATTAATAAAAGCTCGCTTTTAATAAAAAAAAAATGCAAACACATAAAATTAAATTCATTAATTATATTCTACAATTTATTTTCGATTAAGGTGGAATTACTATAATTTACTTTGGCACCTTTGAAAAGTATTTAAAAATGAGAATGTTAGTTGTGTTTACTCTTCAAAAACACTTAATCCTACCTTAAATAAAATCTTTGTTAATGACTTATATTTGTCTGCATATATGCCATAAATTACAGGAGGAAAAAGTGTAAATCTAATCGACAAATAGAAATTTAAAATATAAAATTTTAAATAACATAAATAACCTATAAATAATATTATAAGAATAATATTTTTTTGATAATTAAATATATACTAAGAAATAAATTGAATAACAG
This sequence comes from Capsicum pubescens, assembly GCA_030864215.1. Taxonomy (NCBI): domain Eukaryota; kingdom Viridiplantae; phylum Streptophyta; class Magnoliopsida; order Solanales; family Solanaceae; genus Capsicum; species Capsicum pubescens. Next base: position 185,849,972 of record CM061546.1, read on the forward strand.
AATAATTATTTTCATGTTTATAATAAATTCTCAAGAAAATTATTTTTAATTAATTGAGTATTTTAAAATTAGAAATTAGATATTCAAAATTATATGAAAATTTGAAGTTAGTGTGTCTTTTTTTAAAATATTGATTAAAGTTCATAATTTTTTCATGAAAATTAAAATGTGACAAATAACTTACGATGAAGAAAAAATAATAACATAACAAAATGAAAAAGTGTTATTGACCAATTACAAAGATCCATATGTGAATTGTTAAAAAAATAAAATAATGACAAACTAATAGCCACTTGTAAAATTTTGCACCATTAATTAGTGATGTGAGGACTACCAAAATTTAAAGATCCTCTCTTATATATAGTTATAAAATGCAAAACATAAGCAAGACAAGATGTCACGTGTCAAGCTACTAAAATAACTACGTAGCAATTTTTAAGACAATATTAAAAAATATTTTAAGACAAAGTTAAAAATATTGTGATAAAAGTTTTGAATTGAAAAATTAAGTATTTGAATTTAAATAAATTATCCTTTTATAAAAAAGATTGTCATTATCTTAAAAATAGAAACTAATAATTAAAGAGTTCTAATAGATATATACTATTTCAAACTTATCACTTATAAAATTTAAATGTTATAAAATATATTTAAATATAATTTATTTAGATATTAGGGAAAGATAAAAAAACTATTAAAATAATAATAATAATTATAATTATAATAATAATAATAATAAGTTATAAAAAAAATAGTAACCGTAGTAGTAGTAATAATACTTCATTTCTAAATAAATAATTTTAGCCTTTTCATTTTGCCTCTTTATATATATGGTGTTTTAAATTTATATGAAGATAAATGATAGAGATTTTGTTGGAGATACTATTTTGAATTATAACTCAAATAGTGAATTGATAAATAAAGGTTTGAATTTAAAATGAAATATTCAAATTTTTGAATTGAAGAAAAGATAAAAGATCATATTCAAAATTGAATTTGAAAATACCTTTTCAGTATGCAAATTTTATTTAGTTATTTAGTAACTTTTTGAATTTTTTAATTTAAATTAAAAAGAAATAAAAGATACTATTGAAAAAAATAAGCTTTGAAATATAAAAAGATAACTTTATTAATTTATTCGAACTAGATAATAACTCTGTAATAAAAAAATAGAAATATATGGTATAGTTTATTTAGAACTCTTTTACAGTTTTCTTAAGCCTATCATATCAGATATTGTAACCTCAGACAGTCTCTTATTTTAAAAATTTGAAATTACAACCGTTTTTTTTATTCAAATGAATATGTCAACTAGCAATATAAATGGGATATATATATATTTCATTTTGTCCCCCTCTCTCTACTATTAATAATAGCTTCTTCTCCTCTTTTTTTCCTTTGTTTTTATTTTATAGTTCAGTGTATTTATTTTTTTAATGCCCACAATTTCTTTATGTAAATTTTAAGGTTCAAAAATATCGTATTGATTAGTTTAATGAAATCTAATATTTGTCTTCTTAGTTGTTATTATGTTGTTCAGGAAAACAACATGTTCAATTGGTCAAATTGCAGAATTTGGAGATCTTAAATGAAGGTACGACATTAATTCAAAAATATTCATGAAGGCAATATGTTTAATGTAATGTTGCAATTGAAATTACCTAATATGATTTGTTGTGTGGAATCTGGTGAAATTTAGTGAATTCGAAAAAGTGAGAAACACGCCATATATTTGGAACATATCTTGAAAATTTGTGTTAAAAGTTCAATATTTTTGTTGTTTCTATTATGTTATTGTTGTTTACAATTAGCATTATATTTATCCTTTGTTATAAATGTAATTAATTTTTTTTTAAGTTTCTATACATGTTGTATACAAATATCTCATAAATATTAAATAAATAGTTGAACTTTTTCTTTTAAGGTAAAATGATTTAACATGTTTGAGGTATTATTAAGAAACAACACAAATGAGGAACGATATAGATGAGTATTGTGATGTGGAGGGTAAGGATAGATAATTGCAGTGGTAGGGATGAAGCGGGTTGGGTTGGGTTGGGTTAGGTGGCGTTTGGGGGTGGAGATAGAATTCTTTTTTTTTTTTTCTAAAAACAAGTAAAAATATTACATTTTTTTGAGATTAGGTAGGAGGTAGCGGTAAGAAAAAAAATTCAAAAAAATAATTCAAAATTCTTAAAAGCGGGGGTAGGGACGTGTTAGGTAGAGAACCGGGGTGGATGATGGAGATTAGGTATGGGTAGTGTAAAGAAAAAAGTTATTATAGAATAAAATAAAATCTATTTATTTATTTGGAGGAGGGGGGCGGTTGGGGATTAGGGGTGAGTGGGGTTAGAAGAAAATTCAACAAAAATTTTAAAAGTTAAAAATCAAATAAAATTTTGGAGTGGGGTGATTGGGTAGAGATAAGGGATGGGTGATTTTGAGAGTAGCATAAAAGCTTTTAATTGAATTAATATAGAAGATATAATAATATATATAAATAAAATACTTAAAGATATTAATGATGAAATCAAACAATGAAAAAATTATAACAATAGAATAAAGTCTGAAATTTAAATGAAAATAATAAATTATTTGTGCTTCATTTGTTTTTGAAATGAAGTTGTAAATCTAAAGCTTAGAATTAGAAGTTTTGTAATTATAAAGTTAAGTACTTTTAGTTTGAAATGAAATTAAAAGACAATATTTTTTTTTAAAAAAGTGCAGTTAGCAGCTCAAGTTGAATTAATAGATTAAAAAATGAAATAAAAGGTAAGAAATTTAATTAAAATTTTTAGTTGATTAAACATATAAAGTTAAAAGTCCAAAAACAAAATTAATAATTATTTAATATTTTATATTTATTTATTTTAAAAATAGTCAATGGAATATTAAAATAAATTATTGATACTGTTCTTCTTATATCAAAACATGTAAAGTGATGAGAATTGTGATGTATTATTAAGTATCAATTGTAGTTTTACTATTAACGATTATTTTTAATATTTCATTGATTTTGAAATATGTTAGTTTTATACAATAAAAATTAATTAATTTTATGTGAATAAGTTGTATTTTTTAATGAATAATCATAAAAAAATAGCCCGCGCATCGCGCGAGTATCTATACTAGTAAAATTATAAAGACTCCTACATGTAAAAGAATATAAAAGTTAGCAAAATACTATTATTCTTGAATATTAAAAAAAAAGAAGTAAAAAACGATTTGGTCTATTGCGGAGTTTTTTAATTAAGGAAAAAACTTTAAGTCACTTTTCTAAGAATCAAAAGACGATTTTGTCTATTTCGGAGAATTTTAATGAAGGGCAAAATTTCAAATCACTTTTTCAAGGTCCTTCACACTTTTAACATAACTAGTTTATATGTATGTGCATTGCACGAATGTCTTTGCAACACCAACAATAATTACATACCCAGTGTATTTCCACATGGGGAGGTGTGGGGAGGGTAAAGTTGCATGAATATCCTTGAGGACATTTAATTTTAGATAACAATAACATGTAGGTGAACACAATAAACTTTTACAATTATGCGCAGGACATACAACAATAAATAATGTAAATACAAACTAAGTAAACACGAATGAATGCAAGAAGATCGCTTGAATCAAAACTAAAATAAGAAGAAAAAGAGAAGCCGAGAGTCAAACTCACAATTGATAACTTGATACGTTGTAATTGTATGTAAAGTTTAGTCGTAAGTTATGTTCATTTTTAAGTGTTTTCATAGATGTGTTTTTCTAACTTAAATAGATTTAAGTAATACTAACCAATTAACTAAAGGAGTTAGAATAAGTGCAGGGGTTTTGTATAATAGTTTGTATAATAGTAATGCTACTAATGATGCTAGCGCATGTACAGTGGCTATGCCACAAACTACATCCCTGTAAGCTTTGTCTTATTTTATGACTATATCGCCTTTTACCCAAAAAAAAAAAAAGGTTTAAACAAAATAAACATAGATTTAAAGCTAAAAGTAACAAACATAGGTTTAAACAAATTAAAAAACAGACCTTTTGATTTATAAAGGGACATTTTCCAAAATTTAAAAAACTACCAAAGGAAAAAGAATGGTGTTTTTTAAAATTACTTCAGGGCAGCTTTATTTATTTATTTATTTTTGAAATTTTAGGGATTGGGATTTTCTTTTACGTGTTTTATTTTTTGAAATTTTTTAGAATATATAATAATATTATTAGTTCTTACACATAATATTAAAGAATAAACATAATACATTTATTAGTTCTTACACTTAATTTCTATTCAAATCAAAATTACATAAATGAATTACACATGAATTCCGCACTTAAAAGACTTCTACTCTTAAAAGAAAAAATAGTTTCTACATTTAAACCCTTAAAAGAAAATTAATTAGTATCCTAATATTTAAAATATGCATCTTCCTATATATTAATAATAATTGGAAGGAAAAAGTGAAAAGATAATTTTTTCTATTGCGGAAACTTTTAATAAAAGACAAAAAGTTCAAACAGTATTTTTAATACTACAGACGTAGAAATTTTGTGGACTCTAAAAAATTCAATTTATGTTAGAGTTCTTGAAGACTACTTTACCCTAAATCTAGCTTGGAGACTACTCTACCCAAACCTTAAATTCTGCCTATATAAAGGGGTAAATACTCTACTCAAACCCTAAATTCTGCCTATATAAAGGGGTAAATATTCTCTTGAATAGGCATCTTGAAAGTCCCAATAAATTCATGGGATAAACCCTCTCCTGATAATCAAATACATCAAGGGGATTCACAAAATATGTCACTAACGACGCTCGAATTATGGAGGAATCCATATCAAATCCAAATATATCTACGTTCGAGAAATACGCTACTAATGACGCTCGAATTATAGAGAAATTCATATTCAAATCTTCCTACATTCGAGAAATACTTTACTAACGGCCCTCGAATTAAGAAGAAAATCAAGAGAGAAGAATCAAGGGAGGAACAGATTTGTACCCACATCGTTTATCAATAAAAATTATTGTTTCTTCATATTTTTATTTTTGGTTGAAGTTTATTTTCCATGAATTAAATTATGTTGAAAACAAATACCCTTCTTACTTTTAATGTAGAATAGATACAAATATAGATTTACTAGTCAAGTGTACGTACTTTATACGTATGTGTCACGTTAATTAATGATAAAGTATATAAAAAGAATAAATTATTGTGTGTACGCTATATTATTAGATGCACGACTTTAATTTTTTTTTGTGTATACGCTATATTATTAAGTACCAGTCCTATAATACGCGCCCCACACATGTATCTTGCTTCAATGAGTTCAATTTTATAAAATCACTTCAAATAAAAGAAACTATGCTTGGATAATTTTTTTTATAATTTTATCAAAAAACAAAAAAAAAAAACTTAAAAAGAAAACTGATATATTCATACAAAATCATATAAAAACATTAAAAGCAACTTTGAGCTAAATTAAGAAAATAAAAAAGGGATAAATATACAATCGAACTATAATAAATGGTACGTATATACCCTTAAACTATGATAAATAATACATATATAGTCTCCATCATACTTTAGGTACACATATTCCCCTACTGTCAATGAAATGGTTCTTATATGCCACTCACACTAACGGTAGGGGCATATGTGTACCCCAAAGTATGACAAAGGGTATATACGTATCATTTATCACAGTTCGAGAGTATATTTGTCCCTTTTTTATTGTAATTTTTTATCCCAACTCCACTATCCGACCAGTAAATCCACCGAACCCGATTTCAAACCAACTCGATCCGACCTTTATTTTTTGTTTCAAATCCGATACTCCTTCTGTTTTTCTCTTAAACGTGAATTACATCACATTTCAATGATTGGTCTATGCTACTAGTTGTTGTTTACTGGTTGGAGGGAGTGGAGATTAGGCCGGACCTAGGGGAGCGAGGATGGTTTGCCAGTAGGGTGTTTTCAATTCGACAGAGAAGGTGACTATGTGGTGTTGACCAATGATGGGTAGTGTTTTTCCAATGAAATTTCGCTGTAAATTAAAATGTGAAGGGTTCAATTTATTTGGTGTAATTTTTGGGTGTTATGAATTAATGATTATTTTTTTAAAAAAATATAATAGTAGCAAACGTTACTGTATTGTGTGTGTATATCGTTATAGGAATGAGAAAAACACGTTTGTTAGATAGGCATCTCTTAGACTTTAATTGAGACTAAATCGGGTAGTGGGTTTATTGGGTGAGGTAAAGGGTTTGAGTTAATAATTTGAAATAAAAAATTAAAATAAAAAAGGGACAAATATACCCCTGAACTATGATAAATGGTACGTATATATCCTTTGTCATACTTTGGATATACATATGCCCCTACCGTTAGTGTGAGGAGTATATACGTACCATTTATCATAGTTCTGGAGTATATTTGTCTCTTTTCCGTTAAGAAAAACTACCAAGGTTATAGAATGGGAAAAAAAGAACTTACAACTTTTAGACGATTTAATTCATCAAAATCTAGTTTTTGACTCTCGAACACTTGCAAGACTTTTTCGTTGGTTTACATAATGTGGAATACTATAATTAGAAAACCACAGAGTTTAACGATTCAGATCTAATTTAAATTTTTGAAGTGTTACAATTTTATATAGTTAAAAAAAGAGTAAAATAACAAATCATGTATTAATTGGTCCTCCTTGATAAAAAAAATATTTTCCTCTTCGGAATTGATAATTTTGTGGATGAAAATCTATCTCATTCTAATACCGAAGATAAGAAGAAAAGATGTAAAGTAAATGTGAATTCGATTTAAATATTATAATACCATAAACAACTAAAATAAATATCTATGTGCATATCTATACCTATATCTATATCTATATCTATATCTATATCTATATCTATATCTATATCTATATCTATATCTATATCTATATCTATATCTATATCTATATCTATATCTATATCTATATCTATATCTATATCTATATCTATATCTATATCTATATCTATATCTATATCTATATCTATATCTATATCTATATCTATATCTATATCTATATCTATTAAAAGTGTGAAGGTCTTATAAATGTGTTTGAACTTTTTACCCTCCATTAAAAGTATCTGCAATAGACAAAATTGTATTCTCACTTATTTTTTAAATAATTATTTAAAAATTAATATTTAATTATTCTCCTAATATTGAGGACTTCAAATTCAACTAAATTTAGAATTTGAAATCAACAAAACTTTTAATTTTTAATGCCTTTCATTACGTAAATTATATCAGAGCCCTAAATTAATATTTAAATTTAAAAAATATTTACGAATGAAAAGTCTTAGAATCCAAGTAAACAAGGAATGCTATATTTATTATTTCTCCCCAGCAATAGAAAATTGCTATACTAATTTTACTAACCTTAAATATCTACAGTTGCAATTTTCTTGCAATTTTTACATTGTAACAACAATATAATACCTTTCATATATGTTTATAGGATAATTGTAAAAAAACAAAATCTTATCTTTTTTTTTAAATACATATTTTTGCATGCTTACATTTTTCGAGCTTCTCTTGATCTATTCTCATGTTTCACTGTCTGAAAATTTTGCCGCGGCAAAGAAAAAATTTAAATTTACTGATTAGCTTCATCTTTTTCGCAAGTTTAGGGCGAAAAAAAATAACATATCAAAATTCAGATTTATATATGTTAATTTCTCTAATTCTTTCATGGACTCTTGATACGACTATGTACATCAACATGTTAAAAATCTTAATATTTAAGTCTTTAAAATTAATTATAATAATATAATAGCACGGTTTTTTCTATTTCTACGTTTTTTTTCTTCTTATTTAGTTTTCATTCAAGTCATTTTTGTTACATTAATTCATGTTTTCTTACTTTGTATATATATATATATTATTTATTATTTGTATATCCTACACATATTTATAAAAGTTTATTGTGCTACATATTATCTTCATATCTTAATTTAAACGTGAACAGGGACATTCGTGCAACACACACACGTATAAACTAGTTCATCAAACGAAAGCATCATTCTTTAATAATAACCGTGCACCCTATATTATTTAACAAAAAAATCATCTTCATTGAAAAACTAAGAAAGAAAAGTAAACAATTAATAAATATCAAAATAAAGTAAACGAATTAAGGGTTCATTTGGTAGAGTGTATAATACTGAATAAAATATATTAGTAATGTTGAAATTAGTAGTGCAGGGATTAGTAACAATGTGACTATTTTTTTATGTAGTGTTTGGTTTGATATATTAAAAATAATATGTATTGTTATATTTTTAAGATGATATTGTTTGTTTACAAAAATATCTTCGACATACTATAACTTTGTGTATTTTTTTGCAAGGATTTATTATTCCTTTTTCTTTTTAAAAAATCAACAATATAACTAATAACTTATTTTGAAATTGTAAGATTTAATCATTCACCTGCAGGAATTGTTTTTTTTTTTGTTATCTTTTCTTTATTTATTCACCATTTATTTGTTGTTCCCACTTTGTGGTGTTCTTAAGTTGGAGGGAGGTACGTGTAACTTTTGAATGAGACAATAGAATTGTTATTAACATAAAATTGTGTTCCGTAGAGTGTTAAAGCTAAGAAGAAAAAATATTTTTATTTGTGATATATCCTATACACAAAATTAAAGCTTGTATGCAATCATACAATTTATTTTCGAATTTTGATCAATACGTATTTTTTAAGTTAACGGAGTAGTTTTTTTTATGACTAAAATTATTTGGAGGAAAGTTATCATCTTGATAAATTGAAAAAAATAAATAACTCACATTGAATAAATTGAAAAAGATTTAAAGAAATTTGAGGACATTTTTGTCTTTACTCATATTTATCCATGTATTACAATCTATGGATTACTAATACTATCAAATGAGATGTATTAGTTATACACCCCATAATACCATGTAGGGTGTATAACTAATATGCATGTATTAGTTATACATTGATCCAAATTTACTAGTAAACAGTGGATTACTAATACCATTAAATGGGATGTATTATTTATACATCCCATAATATCATGTAGGGTGTATAACTAAGAGTAAATACATAATTACACCCCTGATATTGTCCGAGATTTGCAAAAAGACACCTAAACTTTCACTTCGACCTATTACCCCACGATTCTTCTTTATTTCGTTGCAAACACACCATTTTGACCCTCTGCGTGTATACATAAAAAAGTCATTTTGACCCTCGAATTTGACTTTTTTGACCAATTAAAAGCTGTCGTCACGTGTAAAATAATTGATATATAATTTATATTCTTTTTTTAAAATAAATAATATTTATTTATTTTTTAAAATTATCCCTACCCTCTCTCTACCCCCCTCCCCCAATCCACCCACCCTTTCTTCTTCAACTCAATTCACCATTAAAGCTCATCCATTTAAGTTTTTTTTTTAAATCATTTATTAAAGCTCCATTTTACAATTAAATCATATCATTTACCTACCCACCATTTCTTCTTCAACATAATGTCTTCTTCAACACCATTAAAACTCTTCAATACAATATCACCATTAAAGCTCCTCCATTGAAGCTTTCTTTTTGGAAAAAAAAATCATATCACTAAAGCTCCATTTTCAGTTAAATCATATCATTTAACTATCTTTAAAACTCAATTCAATCATAAAACTCTTAATTCAATCATAAAACTATTTTTTGAATTGATTTGAAAAAAATGAACGGGAATGTTGACGGAGTGGGGGTTTAGGGGGAGATGCTGATGGGGTGAGAGTGTTGTACAGGGGGTGGGGGTGCAAATGAGGGTGGGGGTAGAGGGGAGCTGCTGGCCGCGGGAGGGGAAGGGGGAGGGCAGCTGCTGAATGGGTGTGGGGTGGGGGAAGAGGGGGTGGGGTGGGGTGTTAAATTAAATAAAAGGAATTTTTTATTAAAAAAAAATGAAATTAAACGTATTTAACACGTGACAGCACTTGATTGGTGCGTGTGTTCACTCTCTTTGTTGTGACTGAGATTCAGCGAAAAATGGTGTGTTTGCAATGAAATAAACAAGAATCGTGAGGTAATAGGTCGAATTCAAAGTTTAGGTGTCTTTTTGAAAATATCGACCAACATCAGGGAGTAATTATGTATTTACTCTATAACTAATACATGTATTTGTTATACATTGCTCCAAATTTACTAGTAAACAATGAAAAAAATTTATTTGGTATGAGATATGCCAATTCATACTTCTACGAGACATTCCCCTATTGACAAATGGACTCTAGTGGGTCCTACTTACTAGAAAAAAAAATCATGTCCTTTTCTACTGTCATTTACCTCTTTTTTTTTTTGTATTCTTTTGTTTTTCAATCCTCTTCCAAAACATTTTATTTTTCCTTTTTACTGTATGCCTTTTAAAGAGATTTTACAGAATGTGTTTATGTAACATTTTTGTGACATAATTTAGAATATTTTTGGATTCAAAAGGTTAAATTTATAGAATGCTTTTGGAATTATTGTTAGAGGACCTAATTATTTGGAGTTTTTATTTTTTCGTTCAGTTGGTTTTAATCAATTTTTTTTTTTGTGATCTGTATATGAGTTTTAAGTGGAATTATTCTTTTTTTTTAAAAAAAAAGTTAAGTAGAATTATTCATACTTTAGTTTGGGTTATTTTGGTTAAAATCAAAAAGTAAAATCAAATGAATTTAGGCAATTTTAATTATTTAAATCAAATTAAAAAAATATTTATACATTATCTGATTGATTGTTGTTCTAATTTGTTTTTACTTTTTTTTTAGTAAGGATATTGACTCCTTTTTTTCCGCCATTAGAAACGAAATTTCATTAGTTGCTAACTTGTAATCATGAACTGTCTTTTTATATTATGATGGCTATAATTTTTGTCAATTATGATTAATGTCTTAAGATCTATAAACTTTAATTAGGTGAATAGAGTTTATAAAAAAATATAAAGATATCTAAGCAAAAACTCATATATATATATATATATATGTATAGTTTAGGTATACGCGCCTCGCGCGTGTATATCACTTTATTGAATTCAAACGTTACACCAAATAAGATATTTTTTTAAATAATAAAGATGAATACAATAATTAAATTCAACATTTTTGGAGAATTTATTTAATTAAACCTAACCTTTACAAAAAAAAATATTTCAAAGCCGATCGACATTGATCTACCACTTGTAAACTGTAACAAAATCATACGATGATAGAGACATCAAAATAATATAATTAAATCTAACCTTTACAGAAAAAATTTCTCAAAGTCGTTCGACACTCATCTACTATCTGTAAACTATAACAAAATAATACGACAATAGAGATATGAAAATAATATAACTAAACTTTACCTTTACACAAAAAAAATTCTCAAACACAAAGATATAAAAACAATACAATTAAACCTAACCTTTACCTAAAAAAATTCCTCAAAGCCGTCCGACATTCATCTACCACCTGTAAATTCATCCATGACCTCTAAACTACAACAAAATAATAATCACAAAGCTTCAATTTTAATGAAAATAATTCTTGTTTGAACGAAAAATTTGACAGTAAAGAATGATTTAAATGAAAACAAAGAAGATATATATATATATATATATATATATATATATATATATATATATATATATATATACATACATATATACGCACACATTGAATTCTATTATGTTGGGTTAGAAAATTAAGCGTCAACCAATCTAGACATGTAACCGAATCAAATTATATTAACATCAATCATATTTATAGAAGTATTATCTTAATAGAGTCCTATTTTATGAGTATTATTCAATCCTATTTTGGGAGTATTTTTCTAATTGATCAGTACAAAGAAAAATATTAATTTATTCTTCTTACATATATTTTAGGAATTTCATATATTCTAGGAGTCTAGTTAATATAATTAAAATAATTAAGTAAAAAATTTAAAAAATAGTGAAAAACAATTTTGTTTAGAGGAGAGTCTTTTCATGAAGGACAAAAAGTTTAAATCACTTTTCTAAGGGTTTTCACACTTTTAGTATTATATATATATATATATATATATATATTGAGAGAGAGAGAGAGAGAATTGTGATTCATGTATTTCTTTTTAAAATGTATTAAGCATGAACTTATTAATCCGTGAGAATAAAATTCTGATGAAACATTATGTAAAATGTTTTAAAATAATTTATAACCATTGATACATTTCCCATTTCATACAAATAATTACAAAATGAGTGAACTCAAATATTATTATTTTATAAAATATTAATATTAAATCAATTAAAACTAAAAATATCTCTACTTGTATGATCTGCGTACAATTTATCCTCTTCAGACCTCACTATGTAGGAATACATTGATTTGTTGTTGTTGTTGTTGAAAACTAAAAGTACAACATTTTATTTCATTAATTTACGTTTTGTTCAGTTTAATTTTTGATCAAATTGCGAAGGAATTAAATACTGAAACGTGAAACTATAAAACAAATTATAGAATTATAGTCTACATATACTAAAGTTATGAAAGAAGAAAATGAGAAAAATATTGGAAGGGGGCAGCAAGGAGAGAAGAAGAAAAGTGAATCGGAGAATTGATATTAGATGATGGGTCCCACAATTCATCTTAAATTTTGAAATTTTTTATTTTGAGTGACATACAACCAACAAAAGTTGTTTGAGGGCATTATTGTCTATATTTGACAAGTGTTTCGTGGGGTCCATTTTCTATTCCCTCTAATCCCTTTCTTCTACTTATTGCATTTTTCTTAGGATTGGGCTCTTTTTTTTTGGTAGTATGTATTTGTCACCAACACTTTTTCTATTTTATCTCAACACTACCTCTCCATCTTCCTACATCATTTAAAAAAAATAATTACGGAATAAAAATAAATATTCCCACTACTACAAATGAATTATTTTATTTTAATTTTTTTTTCCGGATATAAGAATTGATTGTTAATAGTTGAAGGGTATAAGTATATTTATAATTTGATTTATATCGAATTATCATATAAAAAAATGCAAATTTTGACCTCACAATTTTAATATTATGTATTTTTTTTTTAAATTTAGAGGTCGTTTGGACATGAATATTTTTAAATTTATTTCAAAAAATTAATTTGCTTTATTCAAAAATCTTTATCTGAATTTTATGAAATATGATATAAATACCACACGTCTAAACACAATTACTAATTTACCCTTATAAATATCTTGAAAAATATGTAACTCTTTAGTAGTTTAATAGTTACACAAATCACTCTATATTTTTTTTTAAAAATGGATAAACTGATACAAACCAACTATGAAAACATGAAAACAAGATGAAAACACCATTAAGGCAGCAAGCACAAGCCGAGAATGAGAAGACAATATTCAAACACAACAAATACAATTAGATAAAGATAAATAGTGAGACATAGATTATTACAAGAAATACGAACTAAAGTGTGTTCAAATACTAAAACCCCTAGATACTCACAATAATAACACCACACTCTTACGAAGACCTCAAGGGAACCGGAATACCCAATCAACCCTCGTTTCTAAATGGGTAACCAACACCAAACGAATCCACGTTCGGCCATAAGTGGATCCACACTTGTCACAAGTAAATCCACACTTGTAAACACCTTCTAAGGGATGTCTTTCAAAATATTATCAAAGTTGAAGACAAATGACCTAATAGAAACTACTAATAGTCTTGGCTAAACTTATTATAGTAAATGACCAAAAGGCCCTTAATGAGACCAACAAAAGGGACGGCCTTAGAGTGTAGCCTTGGGGCGGCTTTGGAGTGTTTGAAGGCCTTCTTTACACTTCAAAGCTTGTTCTCTTGGTTGGGCAACCCCCAAGCTCGAGTCTTTACGTATTGGCTTCCAATCATGTCCTCGAAAGTTAAGATGCCCCTTAGACTCGTATCATCGTCCCCTTCTTGAAAATGATTCGACCTCAAATCTGAACCTTGCGAACAGTAGGAGACACAAGCAAACACACTTTCCTCAAGACTTGAGGGTTAGGGTTAGCACAATTAATTATACCATAGTCATTCCAATCACCCAAACCCGAATACCCTTCCAAAGAAGAATCAACTTGTCTATCCACATAAGTATGACAAGAAATAAGAGACAAAAGTTATTTATCAAATGGAATCCATAAACTCTTCTTGGAACAATGAATAGGATTGCAAATCGAAATAGAAAGTGTAACGACCTAAAAATTTAATAAAATATGTGAAATTTGTGATTTTATATGATTTGACTATTTTACCCCTCCTCATAGTTGCATTATGGTATTTCTGGGGTATGGGAGTGATTGACATAATTTCTGATGCATTTTGGTATCATTTATGCGATATTGTGGTTTTGATAGCTTCAAGAGTAGGGGTGTGCATCAGTCGGTTCAGTTCGGTTTTATGTGTTATTGGTTTGGTTTATCGGCTTTCGGTTTTTAAATTTGTAAAACCAATAACCAACCAATAATATATTTTCTTATCGGTTTCGACTTATCGGTTTTTGGTCCTCAACGGTTCGGTTTTCGATTTAACTAATAAGAAAATACTTATAAAATAGAAATAGTAACAACTAACTTAAAAATATAAAATCTCAGTTACCGCCAAAATCCTAGGCAATGCATTTTAGTTTACAAGAATCTTCAAACTTGAACTGAATGTTAGTTAGAAAAAGAATTAAATTCTAATTGTTGGAAGCTATAAATGCTTCAAGCTTTTCAATACGATAATAACCGAGCTTTATATTATGCCTTTGTTGCCCTGAATAGGTTAATACTTTGTGAATCACTGAATTATGAATAAGTAGTGCATAGAGATAGATAGATAGAGATTTATATATATAACATAAATAGGGATAAAACAATGACTTAGTGTATCCTTATTGGATTATCGGTTAAAACCGATAACCCAATAAGCTAAAACCAAACTGTTTACCCAATTATTTTTTTTATAAAACTAATAAAAATCGTTAACCCAATAACCCAATACCAATAACCCAATAACATTTTTATCGATTTGGTTTATCGATCGGTTCGATTTTTGCACACCCCTATTCAAGAGCCTTATTTTGGACTTATGTGGATATCTTTTGATTCGTGCAACGGATGGCTGAACGGACTGTGTCAGAAGCTCCAGAATATCAATTTTAGGCTAGGTCGATGTTTGGTTCGGGTTCCTGTACACCCGAACTCATTTCGACCTATTGGTCGGAAAGTTAAAAAATTAGAAATATGAGTGTGGGACCCACATTTGATCGAAACGATCTCGGATGGAAAATCCGACCTCGGATGTAGACCTGAAATGTCGATTTTAGGGTGTTAGCATATTTGGTATGATTTTACGGCTTTTAAATCTCATTTCGATCCTCAGTTTGAAAAGTTGTGATTTCGAGTTTCTGGGGTCAACATTTTGAAAATTATATTTTTTCGAAAATACGACTTTGCCAACACGTTTGGAACGTTGAATTTAGTATGGTAACATAGTTCGTTTGCATATATCGAACTCCAAACGAATTCTGGACACCCCATCAAAGTCCGAATTAGACTTAAAATAAGAAAAACAACAACTGTTTTCCTTACTAGTGCAGATTTTCTCACTATTAAAATAGTTTTTGGGTCCATTTTGCTAATTTTTCATCTTGCCTTTTAAGAGTTAAATCCTAAAATAGTATGAGAGCTTAAAAGTGAAGCTTATGGGAGCTTGAAAATCTAGATTAACATCTATTTCTTGATTTTACTACGGATTTAAGGTCAGAATTCACCCCTTTCTTAGTAATTTCTTGAAATCCCAAAAAATTTAGTGCTTGGTTTTAAATCTCATTTTCACTCCTTTTCACTTTAGTAATATTTTTATCTTATAATTACTATTTTTTCATCAATTTAACCTTTAAAACAACTCTGATTCTTGATTTTAACCCGAATTTCAAAGATTTTGCCCGACCAAGCTCAAAAATAATTTTCTTCAATTTGAACCTCGTTTTTGACTTGATTTGACTTGAGTTTTCAGCTGTAGATTTCTAAAAATATCGGGAACATATTTTTGAAGTAAAGTTCTGATTTTGCCCTTCTTTTTTGAGAATCCATTTCGGGGGTCAGTTTTGACCAGAATCAAAGTAGTCAATATGGGTGTCGTTGATTTTGTTTTGACGCATAGATTTTATATTTGATATTTTTAGTGGAGTTCGAGATTGTTCGTTGAAATTAAGATCGTGGGTTCAAAGTGTAGCGGATCGATTTCGACTTTTGAGGTAGCTTATGGCTTAACTCTTTCAGACTGGAATGGGTAGTAAATGATGATAGAAAATGCATGTTGAAGGTGGGAACTAATCATGAAAAATGTCTATCTATGTGTTGTGCCCGTGTGTGGGCCTATATGTGATGTAATTATCGAAATTGAGATATTATGTGATATGTGTGACCGTGTGAGGTCCTAGGTGATTTGATAGTCTTGAATATATGTGAATAATTCTATTGTATTGTTAAAATGCTTAATATAGTACAATTGGTGTATTTTTATCATATTCATACTTTATTGGCATATGAGACATGTGAAAATTAATGGATGAAACAAAAATAATTAATGGATATTAGCTCACGTGGTTCTGGAAATATATCATTGTGGTTGGTTGCTAAAATATATTATGTAGTTAATTGTGGAATCACTCATTGTGATTGGTTGTGAGCATTACATCTTCATATCATACTCATTCATGAAATATTGGTACCACCGTGGAAACATTTGAGAAACACTAGCAACACCTTTTTAAAATCCTCCCCGAAGGATGTGCCGGAAGGAGATATTGTAACACCTTATAAAACCCTTTTCGAGGGATGTGCCAGAAAGGAGATATGAGATATGTGGATTGTATACGAGTTGACGAACCCCTCATGGGTCCTGCGTTGGGAGGCTTGCCTCCGTAGGTGTATATGGGGATTGTACAAGGATCCCAGAGGTTGTGCGACGACCTCATGCATCATCATAATCATCATCATCTTCATCATCATATACATTGCACTTACTTTATTGTGTTATGTTGTGTTATATTGCCATATTGACTTGTCATCTATTTATTTATCGTATCTTCTTTTACTTGTATTTGATGATCTGGTATATGCATGTTCCCTCCTGTTCTTCTTATATATGATATAATACGTACTTTTATTCTATCTTGGTGTGATGTTACAATATATGTGAGATATATTAGAACTGTTAGTGCAAGCGGCGTGGGCTACCATTGTGGGATATTTTCTGATTGCAGGTGACGTGCACTTATTATATATTTTGTATGCTTTATTTACTACTTTGCTTGATCAACCTATGATACCTACTGAGTACAAGTGAACCATACTCATGCCTACTGTGCCCTTTCGGTGCAAGTCCTAGCTCGAGTGCACCTCAACTTGCTTGATTGGGTGATTTTTGGATCTTCCAAGGTATCGGTTGGATGTTTATGCATCCGAAATTCACCTCTATCTTTCTATAGTAGTTATTTATTTATTAGTATTTGGAGACAAATATTATTCCTTTGTGGGGATTTTTCTGATGTATTTGACTCTTGGATTATATTAGTAGTTCTTACACTATTAACACTGGATTTTGGGCATGATCGGTATTTTGGATAGTCTTTTACGCATTGTTATGATTACTTTATGGTTCGACTTCATTTTAGAAGCCTTACCTTGGGATATTTCTATCCTTTTCTCTTTTTGTATCAGTTTGGGTGATTGGCTTACTTGTCAAGGTACGCCTCAACAAGTGCCATTATGACCCTTGTTTTTGGGTCGTGACAGAAGAACATGCATTCCATGCACATTCAATCCATTACAAAAGACATCAATACCATCTAAGTAGAACTTTAAATCAAATATCTTTATAGCATTGTCTACTCTAGGGTAAATGTCATCATGATTCCGAGGAAAGCTAGAAATAGGAGGGAATAGGTACATACCTTTGGAGCAAAGACTTGAGCTTGCTCTCTTGGCTTCTAAACTTGCACTATGGGAATTCATCTCCTTAGGCCTCAACTTGGAAGTTGGCACATTGCTAGTGCTATGTGTGGTGAATAACAAATGCTTGGTTTTTCACCAAGTTCTTCTTCTTGAACTCAAAACGTCTCACCTTCACCATTCGGGTCCTTCTTCATCATGAGGTTAAAGTTCAAGACTTCTCATCCTTCGGGCCAAATATCTTCATTAAGAGCTTTCATTATCAACCCATAAAGTACAAAGATATTTTGTTCTTTCTCTACCAATTTGGCTTCACCATCATTGTCATCATTCTCTTGAGGGATTTCCTCACTACCATCATTTAGGGTTACCTTACCCCCAACAAAGTAAGGATCACCCTCCACCAATATAATGTTCCTTCAGTTGGGGTATTCACTAGCCTTATAACCCCAACCTTGACATTTAAAGCAATCAATACCTTTAGGATTGAGAGTAGAAGAGAGATTACCTTCAAGCCGTGGTGGATACCTTTGGTTTGTTATATCAATGAGCTTCTTCTCTAAGGAATTTAGGAGTCCTTGTTCTTATCCATCCGAAGGTCCTCTTGTCATGATTGTTCCTTTCAACCTCAATATCGGCTTCAACAAGATCCTCTATTCGATCAAACTTGTGGACAACGAGTTGAGAAACAACTTCATAATCTAAACCTTCTTTGAACCGAGCTATGAAATGGTTTGTAGGTTCAACAATATCAAGATGAAGCATCAAGTTTTGAAACTCCTCATAGTATTATTCCACACTTTTTTATCCTTCCCTCAAATTGTAGAGCCTTTTTAGTTGCTCTTACTTGAACCTTTCCACGACATATCTCTCTCTGATTAATGCTTTTAATTCATCCCAATCCAAAAGGTCAAGATTTTCATTTCTTGATATTTGTAATTTTTTGTCTCCTACCAAGTAGATGTATATCCTTCAAGTTGAGCAATAACATGTGCAACTTTATTGTGGGGACTTAACTCATTGAGTTGGAAAATTTGATTGCATTGTAGTTCCCATTCAAGGTAGATGGATGGATCACTAGTTCCTTTGAAGGTAGGAAGAGTGATCTTGATTGAGTTGAGACCCGTGTATCTACCCAAATTTCCTACTTGGTACGCTTGATAACCTTCTTGAACATGAGGACGTTGTCCCAAGTTGCCTCCATCAAGAGAAATCGGACCAAACCTTCCCCCTCGGCCCCTATGCCCTCCCCCATGAGACCCTCTTCTATTTCTCACAAATTCCTCAAAGAGAGCCACTTCATCTAACCCCTCACCTCTATAAGGACCCTCACTGTCCACATCATCAATTTGGATCGGTTGGTGTCGGTTAAGTGGGGCTCTCGACATTTCTTGGTTTTGTGGAGCTTCTTGGTGGATTTGATTTCGGTTATTTGGATAAGTAGGGGATTGGTTGATGGGTTCATGTACTTTTCTATGCGGATTGAACATTTAGTGAAGTGTATTCAGAGTTATAGTAAGGGAGGTGTGGGGAGCATGTCCACTAGATGAGTCATGGTAGTTTTTAGGAGATAAGTGGGTGGAGTCTAGACGAACTTCTAAGGTATCCATTCTCGTTGAGAATGAACCTTCCATCCCTTCCATTCTCTCTATTTTCCCTTCTATTCTCTCCATTTGGCCACTAACACTCATTATGCCCGCTAACAAAGTATCCATATTTACCTCTCCCGAAGTTCTTGGTCTGCCTTCACCCGATGCCATGGTACCTAACAAGAAATGCTAAACAAAATACAAACAACAACAAGTTAAGGTTAGCAAAAATTAGCCTCACAAACTCTCAAGCCCACACCTTTGAAATGTCACTCAATTGGAGTTGTAAGTATTGGTATCCCATTTATACTCCAATAACGTTACTTGGTTCCAATTATGGCTTAAGGTCGGAATAAATTCTTGTTTTGAAATGACTCAAAGAAAATATGTACGGACTTGAATCAAGAAACTACAACGAATTACAAAACATAAAAGTAGACAAAGTAAGGTAACACAAAAGAAAGGACTCAAACAACTAAGTCACACCCTAGTAGATGATTACTAGTTTATAATTAGTATTAGAATCAAGCAATGCAACCAAAGAAACAAAGAAACGAAACTAAGAATCTAAATTTTTTGAGCCTAAGATGTGAGTTGTACGGATTTAGTGATGTTGCAGCCTTTGGTTGGTTGAAATTTTTTCAAAAAATTTCTTATTTCAATTTGTATTGATTAATTTTCAAGTTGGATGAGTGAAAAATCATCTTTGGATGGAATAACAACAAGTTTTGGAGCCTTTTTCACATTCAAAAAGGTTTGACTTTTCTTAGCACCTTTTTGGTAACACACTTTTTTGAAGGGTTGTTGGTTCTTTCCTCTTTTGTTAGTCTTAGAAAGTCCCCTTTCTCCTTTTTGGTAACATGTATTTTTGAAAGTCTTTTTGTCCGCTTACTTCTTTGGTATATTTTTGAAGAATGTTTTGAAGACAAACACAAGACTACACTCTTTTCCTCCTTGTTTTAAGATCAAACCACCACATTTTCTTCAACAAGTTATGAAAATGGTGATGAACACCAAGAAAACAACTCTTGAGACTTGGAGTTCTAAGGTTCACGTTGGGATCTCCAATACCAAAAACACATGTTCAACCATAAATCTTCAACAACAAACAACTTCAACACATTTTTCCAACCACCAATCCTCAACAACAAACACCAACAACACATTTTTCTACCTCAAGATTTAGATCTAGACTCAAATAGTGTTAGTGAAGAAGAACCTAACACTAGAAACAATCAAAACACAAAAATAACTCCTATATCTAAGTTCAACTTTCGGCCAAGACACAACAACAGGAACAAATATAGTTTTGGCAAAGACACAATAATAAGAACAACTATTTTTTGTGAAATTTTTCGATATTCTAGGCAACAATCCCAAGAGTGATTTTGTTGGAACAAAATCAAGCCTTTATATTGATACCAAATGATACAAACCAACTATGGAAACACGAAGACAAGATGAAAACACCACTAAGGCAGCAATCACAAGCCGAGAATGAGAAGACAAGATTCAAACAGAACAAATACAACAAGATAAAGGCAGATAGTGAGACATAAATTATTACAAAAAATAGGAACTAAAGTATTTATCAAACACTAAAACCCCTAAATACTCACAATAATAACACTACACTCTTACGAAGACCTCAAGTGAACCGGAATGCCTAAGCAACCCTCGTTTCTAAACGGGTAACCAACACCAAACGAATCCACGTCCGTCCACAAGTGAATCCACACTTGTCACAAGTGAATCCACACTTGCATAAACACTCTCTAAGAGATGTATTTCATAATATCATCACAGTTGAAGACAAATGACCTAATAGAAGCTACTTATAGTCTTGGCTAAACTTATTACATAGTAAATGACCAAATGGCTCTTAATGATACCAACAAAAGGATCGGCCTTGGAGTGTAGCCTAGGGGCAGCTTTGGAGTGTTTGAAGGCCTTCTTCACACTTCAAAGCTTGTTCTCTTGGTTGGGTAGCCCCCAAGCTCGAGTCTTTACGTATTGGCTTCCAATCATGTCCTCGAAAGCTAAGATGCCCCTTAGACTCGTATCATAAACTTAGAACTCAGAAGAATATAAGTAATGTATTTTCAATTATCTAAACACCGTTACTTTTGAAACAAATGAAAAGTCTAAAACACCTCTATTTAGGAAGGTAGAAAATAACAGCTAAAAACCAACATTTTCTTTTATTCCTTTTTTCTTCATTAATAAATATAATTAATTAATTATGAAACTACTAATACATGACATTATTAATTTTTTCATTGTATTTTATTGTGTTACTTTCTCCGTCAATCTTTACTTGTTCACTATACTAAAAATAAATATTTAATAATAATTATCTTGCTTGGACAATTAATGGATAATTTACGCATCTATGTTTATTTTATCTTTAGTATTAAATGTTATTCATAGTGTAATTCATTTTTCAAAATATTAAATTTGTTCTATTCAAGAGATAATATTAAACAATTATTCTATTATTTATTATTTTTAAGTTGTGTGTCAAGTTAATAATAAGCAAGTATTGTTGAATGAAAAAAATTATATTTAAACTGTATAGTCAAATATTTCGCTTAAACAAATCAAAAATAAATGTAATTTCATGAAGATTAACCAAATTGAGATTACATGAAAGGAGCGAAGAGAGAAAGTGGTGGCGGTGCGCGGGGTGGTGCTGGTGGTGGTGAGGGGGGACATGGGGAGCTCTTCGATTTTTTTAGGTAGGAGGGATGTGAGAATGCACTTAGGGGTAGTGCGGGAGGGGTTGTGGGGAAGAAATACTATGTGGGACCCTAACATATACTTGTTAATTAATGGAACCCTTATACAAGTATTATGTGACAAGTCTCACTCAAAATATTTTTTTTTTCTAAAAAATGTATTAAATAATATCACACTTTAATACATGAATTAAAAAAATAATACATCCTACCAAACGGCTCCTAAATGCTTTGACATACCAGTTCATTAGGATTCTTTTTCCTACCTCTATCGGTATAATTCTAACAAAATTGTCACGCCAACCTGCTGGCCTGTAAAGCATTGGAAAACTATCTCTGTACATATATACATAAATACCTTAAACTACAACTAGATAGTTACTCATAATAATCTTTGTCAACAATTTTGTGGCCTACAAAGAACATACTAAAGTCGAAAATAAAGAATGTCACCCGAAATACTTAATAAGTATATACATGAGCCAAGAATTCATGTTATTTTATATAATCTTAAAGTTCTAAATATAAGGTAGAATTGTGTGTTTCTCCTAATATTATTTACCATATATAAAAAAGAAAAAAAGGAAAAGAAGATACTTAGATTATCTTCACTCTATTGTTCTTATAATCTGGAAAATATACGAATATTAATGTCTTTTCTTGTTATTCATATGATGTCCACTAATTATATTGGGTTTTGACTAAATTTGAATTCGTGTTGGAAATTGTTGGAAATTCTATATTTAGAGGCTAAAGCTCTCTGACAAAAAAAGGCTTTGTACCCAAGAGGACTCAAATGCAAAATTGTTGATCAAAGATGAAAAAATACTTGTCGCCCTGCCACGACCCTTATTGGCAGGTCTAATATATCATAACATATAGATAATTAACCATCAAATTGATTCTATTATCAATATGTCTTGACATATCAACACTTTATAGTCTTAAATGTTCTATATGAAAGGTACATAAGAGTTTCACGTAGACAAAGAAAAATAAAAGACACAAAATAAAGATAAAACAAATCTATATCTATAATCTATAATCTATATCTATAATCTATATCTATAATATATTAAAAGTGTGAAGACCCTTAGAAAAGTGATTTAAACTTTTTACGTTTCATTAAAAGTCTTTGCTTTAGTGAAAATCGTCTTTTCACTATTTTTCTTAATTTATTATATAATTATTTTTATAATATTGAATCATTAAATATATGGGATGAGGATTTTAATATATGGTTAGACTTTTTGCTAAATTAGGATTATTGAAATATATGGTAAGAGGTGTTTTCATGATATTTTAATACTTCTAAATCAACTAAATTTTACCTTATTTAAAAAAGAATTTCTACAAATAAATATACTACCTTTAATATTATTTGTTTGTACATGTTATTTGAGTTGCAAATAAAGTTGGATTTGCATTAGATTCTCGTGCCAAAACACATCAATGTTAATTAGATATGGCACAATTAAACCCTATTATTTTCACTATGATGGGGCTCAGTGCAACAACATGTTGTTGTTGGCTTTGCAAAACTCTGAGAATCATGAGCATTTTATAGTGATAAAGAGTTCTTTATACACATGAGCATCATGGTTCTTCATTTATCAACATTATTCCTAAATTCAGGTACATGCTAAACTAAATATGTTTTTATCATGCTAAAAGAATTGTGATTTTGATGAATATGAATTCCCAGTTCCTCATAATATGTCAATCACTTGCAATCAATTTATTGAATAAACATAAAAAGTAATTTCTGACTATGTTAATGTTTACGACATTATTTTGGATATTTGTTTTCCTTTTATTGTTCAACAAGAATTACATTTACACAAACAAGGAATGAAATATCTTTAAACTATATAAAAAAGTCCAGTAACTGTACTTGAAATTAACCCTTATGGGTATGTTTAGATGCTTGTCTAAGAGGTTGTTTATTTTTGTAACTTGTGTTTTTGCATCGAAATATTGAATTAGAACGATGATGAATGGATACATAAATTTCATATAATTACTCTAACTAATTTGAAATTGAGTTTTGATTAATTGATTGATATTATGAATTTTTATGATGTGAAACAACCAACAAAGCCCACAATAAAAATTAATTTTAATCTTTATTTTTTAAAAATTTAATTTTCTATGAAGTGTTAAATCATATATTATTACGGTAGGACGCTAACCGTATATTATACATTTAATATAACTGGCTACGAATATAAAATATTTCTGCTAGATAGATTAATTTTTTTAATCGATGGGCTAAAAATATTGATTTTAGGAGTCACCCATAGTCAAACTTGGATGTTTAATTCATATCATGCTATTGTTGACAAGCATTGTGGCGGAGGATATAACATTTCCATCTTCCCTCAAATTACAAATACTTATCAAGTAAGGAATACTTTACATAAAAGTTGTTTAGATTTTTAAGATGAATTTTGATATATTAAATTTGTCATTTCTCCAACTATTTAAATAAGAAAATCATTACACGATTTACTACAATACTTTTATATATATTGTGATCATGATAAATAAAATCATAGTATTTTAATGAATTAATTAAATCAAGTTATTAAATAAAGGAAACAAAAATTTTGGTTGAATTTCTTATTGGAGTTCCTTGTCGAGATGGTAGCGGGCAGCTAAGTGCAATTTAAATTTTTCAGAGATGCATAACTATCCTAATTCAGATGCCTTCATTAAGGAGAATTATTTTGTTCGTTTGAAATTTCTTTACTTATCTACAATACTCGAATATTAGGAGATCAATTACCCATTTCATATATATCTAATGTGATACGTTTAACAAATATAGTCTAAGGGGTCCTTTGGTTGGAAATAATTTATCCTAACATTAATAATCTCGAAATTAGCTGTAATGATCACGGAATTAAAGCTATCCTGAAATTTGTTATTCCACCCTCAAGGTGGAGTTAAGATAATACTGGAATTTCGAATGAATTAGTTATCCCATTTATTCCGTCCCGGCCAAACATGAAATAAACACATCCTACAACTAATCTCAGAATTATTCATTATCTCTCATACCAAATAAGCTCTAAGTATGCAAGAATTTCAAAGTATAATACTAAGTATGCAAGAATATTGATTATATATTATACATGCCTATTGAATAATAACTACTTCTGGTACATCCACGTGGTTCAAATTGTATGGAAAGTATATTACCTTAAAACATTTGTATTATGAATGTATCTCTTTATCCTCTTTGTTCCTTGATATAAAATTTTATTGGATCGAGTTGTTTATTCTAATTATTATGTAAATATATTTTCTTAGATAGATTTAAATTTTAATAGAGTATATGATTTTACAATTATTCATATATTAACTCGAAATCATTATAGAAATTCAATATTAATGTACCTCATAAAATAGTAACATTTTCTCAAATCCATTTCAAGTGTCTGTTATCATACTTAATATGATTTATTTGTTATTATCACATTCAATTATTCATTATACACATGTTTTAAAATTTTTATCGCCCTAACATGCTCTAAGCATTCATATGGGACACACGTGCAACACACGTGCTTGTAGACTAGTTAAACTAAAAAGTTGAATTCACGAACCTAATATGATGGAGTGGGGGAATTAAAAACATACATATCTCTAATCAAACACTATAAAGAACTATTAAAGTTGAATATTTAAACTTGAAAGGAAGAAAGGAGCAACAAACACAGGAGTAAGAGAGATCCGAGAAGAGGAAAACCCCATATACATCACGTTTCACCATATTAAAAATTTGTATTCAATTAACTGAAGGTAAATGAGTACTAAAATAACTTGGATACCTATTGTCTAAGATTATTTGATTTCAATATTGTCTCACTTTAAGAGTCTAGATCAATTCTACTAATACTTCTTACCTTATATAAAAAAATGTTTCCCTTTTGAACTTTTAGTAGTCACGTTCAATTACAAAGTAGTCACCAGTTATGAACTTTCCTTATAATTAGGAGTCCCATATATTATCACAACTCAAAATCTCAGGTTACGATGGCATCTACTGAGCCCACCAGTAGATAAGCCAAACCCCATAACTCAAAATAACAAATAATGGACCAATAGAATAAAGGTACACACCATAGAAAAAGACGAGCCAAAAGTAAATCCAAAAATAATCGACCCCATAAGATATATATAATACAGAGTAAAGAAGAAAAATATAAGAAATACACCCCAAGACTCGGTATCGGTCGGTATAGAAGCTACTAAATATAACAGGAGTAATAAGCAAAATACCACATATACACAACCATCTTCAGAACATTAAATAAAGACCAGTCCAGTAAAATAGAGGGAGAAGGAACAATCCTAAACATTATCAGCTCGCCCCAAGTCTCCGATCCAAGATAGCTCTGCATGAAGAATACGCTAGCGATGATAACTCGTACTAGGATCTGCATCAGGGAAAAAGATGCAGAAGTGTAGTATGAGTATCATAACACATGGTACCTAATAGGATTAGACTGACCGAACTCTAAAGATAATACAAGTATAAATAACATGAAAAAATATAATGAATAATGTACGTAATATGGGAGAAAATGATATACAAACTAGGTATCCAAAATAAAAGAATCCTAACAGTCTAACACAATAAGAATCATGTTAAGGAAGAAAATTAATAGTATTATATTAAGAATGGCTACCCAAAAGCCAGTGAAAAAATAAGCTAATCTAACACTAGAGCTAGAAATGCTAAAATAAGGGTTCACAAGACATACCTAAGCTATGAGTACACGCCAGAAATAACCTATCACAAACTAAGCAACAATAATAAAATAATAACTTTACCGGGTCCCCATAAATCCAGAAAATACACCAATAGACAAAACCGAATCGGCTCCTATAAGCACGAAAGGTGCAAACAGCAAGCAGAACTCAACCGACCTTCATAATCACAATAAGTACCAAACAACAATCACATCTACAATGGCATTACATATGAGTAAATATGTGATGGAAAACCAAGTAATATGAGATGAGTGCCACGTCTTTCCATAATGTATAAATGAAGCATCCCAGGTTTGAAACCTTAGAAAATTTCAAGAAATCTCATTCTTCGAACCTATTACGACTCATGGTACGAGCCATAAGATGGGGTACGAGTGGTAAGGACCTATCGTAAGCTGACCAGTATTAGTTGGTGGGATTGTCATCGACACTAGAATCGATACGACTTGAGGGTATGAGTCGTAAGGTATGGGTATGAGTTATATAGGTGACTCGTAAGGTGGTTAGTATTTGATCCTCCTAGTGTTACATTCTGCCAGGGATACGAATCACGGGTATAGATCGTATGCTGAGGTTACGACTTAGTTGAATAAGTCGTATACTGGACAGTGTCTGATCCATGATTGTGGGTTGGTTACAATTGGGTGGGTATCAATTGTAAGCTAGGTTACAACTCATAAGGAGGTCAGTCGTAGCCCTGTGTTGGGTTTTTATGGGATTTAAGTGGTGGTATTCTGGACATTTCCCTACTTACCTTAATAAGGACCCACGACTTCTAATATACTTAGGAGGTTATTTACCCTATTATTTTATTCTTAAAAATGTAGAATCTCTTCCAAAACATATCATAATTCTTTTAAGAGATTTTGGGGCAAAGAGCTAGGGTTTCAATTAAGGGATAACTTTGGGGCTAGTCTTGGCGAAGTCTTTCCATCAATCTTCTTGGCTTAAGGCATGATTATTTTTCCTACTTGTAATTTCAATTAAAGGCATGATTATATGGTTGATTTCATGGTTTTTACTTTTGTATGGTTTTGGTTTTCAATCATTAATTTGGGTTTTTTGATGTTAAAGGCTTGGTTATGATTTCTTATGGCTTTAATTATCCTTTCTATGCATTAATGGTGGTTTTGGATAATTGTATTGCATGGTAATAGTTTAATGGTAATGGAATTTGGTTTTGGTCATATTATGCCCCCCAGGTATTTAATTAAATGCTTATAAGGATATATTTATTGCATTGACTCTTTTAAAAGGGAGCTCTTGCTTGTTTTTAGCTTATGCATGAAAATATAAATGGTTTAAATAGTTTACAAAGGTTAAAGTCTAATTTATTATGCTTGTGGAGAACATGGTAGTCTCCCAAGAGGTTAATATGGTAAACGAAAAGGGCATCGAGAGTCCCCTTAATCTAAATGATTTAACTATGGATAATGCTTGCAGGTATGGTGTTATGACGATACCACTGGATTATCCAATAGACTTAGTTAATAAATGGATAATTGAATTGTTTGGACTTGGTTTTAATTGGGCATTAACGGTGGGAAGTGTAAGCTAAGCCATGGAAGGTAGCGATCCCGGGAGGATCAAAACCGAAAACTCATATTTACTGATATGAGGGGTCTTCATAGCCATGTATGAGTATCACATTTATATTGGAGGGATGTACTAGTCATCTTAGGGTTATTTCCTGGTCGTGTGGCTACACGTACCAAGACCCTTTCAGCAGGGGAAGCTAAACCCATATGGCCCGTGGATGGTAGGACAACTAAGCTACACGACCTAGGTTAAGGTTTTAAATGACATGCAAAACCCGATCCCTTATCCCAATAATTATATATATGTATGGTTGCTTGAATTGGATGGTTTTCACTTAGTTTTGATAACTGGCATTACTTTATCCGTATCCTGAGATTTATGCTAGTGTTCACCCACTAACCCATCTACTGGCGGCTGTATACCCACACTATGCAGGAACCGGACATTCGACTCCTCTTTTATAGTACTTGATTCTGGGACAACTTATTAGACTAAAGTGGCGAGCCTCCAATTTTTCAGAAGACATCATTTCACATTGGACATTCTTAGACTTTTTGTTTTCTTTTTGGATATTGGTTTTGGCCATGGTTGGGGGCATGTCCTAACTGAATATTTGTATTCTTTTGTATAGAGGCTTTATGGTACTTCTGAAGGTTGGAATGGGTGGGATCGGTATTGGTGTCAGCCTTGGCATTGGAATAAGTTGGGAGGCTGGCATCATTGGACATAATTTCTCACTGTTCCATCATATTACATTTTGGGTTTGACTTTTATATTAAATTTTGATATTATCTTTTGTTTGATATGGATGATTGGATTGGTATGGACAAACTTGGTTGGGTTGGTCATGTTTGTGACCCTATCCCAAAGTCTTCATGAGAGCATTGCGCTATCTTATTATATGCTAAAAATTTAGCTCATCTAAGGCTGTATAAGGTGGCTAGGTTGGGTTAAGGGGGTGGTCCCCGATCCTAGGTGGACTTGGAATGCCCATTACGATAAGTCCCCGATCCGGGCTGCGTCAAGTTGGTATCAGAGCGTAGGTCACAAAACTAATTTAATTTGATTTGGGTCATTGTGGATAGGATGATGAAGTATGCGTATTTCTTGCCTGTGCAGACTAGCTTTTTGACATAGGATTATTTGAAGCTTTATCTTTAAGAGATTGTGAAACTACCGGGGGTGCCTATTTCGATTATTCCTGATCGCGATATGCAGTTTACGTCCCACTTCTGGCGATCTTTCCAGAAAGGGTTGGGACTAAGGTGAGTGGGAGTATGCCTTTCTACCCGCAGTTGAATGTGTAGGCAAAAAGAACTTTTCAGACGTCGAAAGATATGCTTCGAGCCTGTGTGTTTGATTTTGGTGCCATTTGGGTGGAGAATCTACCTTTGGTAGAGTTTGCTTACAACAATAACTACCATAAGAGTATTGGTATGGCTCATTTTGAGGCGTTGTTTGGTAGGAGGTGTAGATCTTCTATTGGTTGGTTTGAGCTCGATAAGGCTAATTTGTTTGGTTCGAATTTGGTTCTTCAAGCTATAAAAAGGTGAAGGTGATTCGGGTTAGGCCCAAGGCTGCCTAGAGTCGTCAAAAGTTATATACAGATGTTAGGCATAGATATTTAGAGTTTGCAGTTGGGGATATGTTTTTTCTTAAGGTATCTCCTATGAAGGGAGTAGTGAGGTTTGGCAAAAAGAGAAAACCCAGTCTTCGGTTCATTGGTAATTATAAGATTTTATGGAAAGTGGGTAATGTTGCGTATGAGTTGGAGTTGCCATTTAGTTTGAGTTTGGTTCATCCGGTATTTCATGTTTCTATGTAGATGAAGTGCGTTAGTGATTCATCTTCGATTATGCCTTTGGAAGGGTTGGATATCTCAGATTCTTTATCTTATGAAGAGGTCCCAGTTGACATATTGGAGTGGCAGGTTTGTCGGTTGCGAACCGAGAATGTGGCTTTGGTTAAGGTTCTATGGTGGAACCACAAGGTGGAAGATGTCACGTGGGAAGCGGAAGAGGACATGAAGTCCAAGTATCCTCTCTTGTTGTCTGTACCTGATATTCATGCGAAAGGTATCTGTTTTTGAACACATCTTTATTTTCTGAGTTTGTTAAAGGAAAGATTAACATCTTTGCCGCTTTGTTTTCAAACTTTATTAAAGGGATGTCTTATAATGTAAATGACTCTATGTGTGGTTACCCCTACCTTATCCGTCATTTGAGGATAAATGTTCCTACTGGGGGAGACTGAAGCATCCCAGGTTTGGACCCTTAGAAAATTTCCAGGAATCTTGTTCTTCGGACCCATTTTGACTCATGGTACGAGCCGTAAGTTAGGGTATGAGTAGTGAAGAATTATCGTAAGCTGACCAGTGTTAGTTGGTGGGATGGTCATGGACATTAGAATAGATAAGACTTGAGGGTATGAGTTGTAAGGTATGGGTATGAGTCGTATAGGTGACTTGAAAGGTGGTTAGTGTTTGATCCTCCTGGTGTTACATTCTGCCAATGATACATATCATGGGTATGGATCATATGCTGAGGTTGTGACTTGGTTTGATTAGCCGTATACTGGATAATATCTGATCCATGGTTGAGGATTGGTTACGATTGGGTGGGTATCAACCATAAGCTAGGTTTTGACTCGTAAGGAGGTTAGTTATAACCCTGTGTCAGGTTTTTATGGGATTTAAGTGGGGGTATTCTGGATATTTCCCTACTTACCATAATAAGGACCCACGACTTCTAATACACTTAGGAGGTTATTTACCCTATTATTTTATTCTTAAACACTTAGAATCTCTTCCAAAACATATCATAATTCTCACAAGAGCTTTTGAGGCAAAGAGCTAGGGTTTCAACTAAGGGATTACTTTGGGACTAGTCTTGGTGAATTCTTTCCATCAATCTTCTTGGCTTAAGGCATGATTCTCTTCCCTACTTGTAATTTCAATTAAAGGCATGGTTATATGGTTGATTTCATGGTTTTTACTTTTGTATTGTTTTGTCTTTCAATCATTGATTTGGGGGTTTTAATGTTAAAGGCTTGGTTATGATTTTTTATGGCTTTAATTATGATTTCTATGCATTAATAGTTGTTTTGGATAATGATATTGCATGGTAATGGAATTTAGTTTTGGTCATACTATGCCCCCAAGGTGTTTGATTAAATGCTTATAAAGATATATTTATTGCATTGACTCTTTTAAAAGGGAACTCTTGCTTGTTTTCAGCTTATGCATGAAACTACAAATGGTTTAAATGGTTTACAAAGGTTAAAGGCTAATTGGTTATGCTTGTGGAGAACATGGTAGTCTCTCAAGAGGTTAATATGGTAAACAAAAAGGGTACTGAGAGTCTCCTAAATCTAAATGATTTGGCTATGGATAATGCTTGCAAGTATGGTGGTATGATGATACCACTGGTTTATCAAATAGCCTTGGTTAATAAATGGATAATTGGATTGTTTGAACTTGGTTTTAATTGAGTATTAATGGAGAAAAGTGTAAGCTAAGCTGTGGAAGGTGGCGATCCCGGGGGGATCAAAACTGAAAACTCATATTTGCCAATATAAGGGGTCTTCAATGGCCACGTGCGAGTGTCACATTTATATTGGAGGGATGTACTTGTCATCCCAGGGTTATTGCCAGGTCGTGCGGCTATACGCTCAACCGTTATAATATAAGAAGGCACCCACAGGCTATATGGGCCCAACTCTTCCCCAGCTGAAAGGGCCTCAGTGTGTGAAACCACACGAACCAGAGGATGTATGTATGCACCATGGGGGACTCAAACCTCCCGGCATACCAAGGTGATTAAAGCACCTAATCATGTAATGTAATATGGAGGGCTCAAATCTCCCAATCATGTGATAATAATAAAGGGGGACTTGAACCACCTGGTCATATAAACCCCCCGTATCGGCAACTATGGTTTTCGGTATTAGTCCCTCGGGATCTCAACTTTCATGACTTAGCTACACAACCTTCATTAAAGCCCAATTAAAATATTTAACACACATTTTCATTAATTGAACCATGGTACACATTTAGGCATGCACTGTTGGTATCGTCATACCAACTACACTTATAAAGTAATATCAACATGGCAAAATAATTATCATCACTTGGGAAAATCCACAAACTTCTTGGTTCAATTATACATTAGCGTAGGGAATTACCCAAGCCCATAAGTTCATTTCAAAATCATTATGCTTTGTTAATTCTTCACATTATGCAATAGTTCAAGAGTAATTCAATGTGCCTACCTTTCATAATCATAACAAATTTCACAATAGAGCTTGAGGTTATTACCAATTCAACTGTTAATATTTGTAAAATTTAGGGAATTCACAATCCCATAGTTTATTCAACATACCCATGCATCAAATTGGTTTCAAAACCACCATTTAAACATAACCAATACATATACAAACATGAAACATCACATAAACAAGAATTCTTCAAAATCCTCAATCAATGTTCAAAACCAACATCAAAAACCTACGAATAATACTTTAAAACACATGATTTTATCAAAGTAATAATTTGGGAAGAGTAACATACCTAAAATACCCAAGATTATGGAGAGAATTCAACCCTTGAAGCTTTACTTGACCCACTTCTTAGAAACCCTAAGTATGGATGTTTGAAAGACTTTAGAGAGAAGAAAGAGTGTTTGGAGTATGTTATCAATCAAAATAGGGCCCCTAGTATGTATGTAGGTCATGGGTTATTATTGGTATAAGAGGGAAATATCTAAAATAATCCCATTTAAGAAGCTAGGAAAATAAATCGTTAGTCGTTACGAGTCTCATAATGACTCATCATGACTCAATACGACTCATCTCCATGAGTAATTATTAAGACAGTGTCACCAGGCACACACACTATTGACCTCACAACTCGTATACCATGGCTTACAATAGGACCCTACGACTCGTAGGGTCTAGTCATAGTCAACATAAAAACCATTTGGGTATACTCTGGCAACCTATGATTTGCACAAAATGACCCATAATAAGTCCTCACGACTCATAGTGAACCACTCGTACTCAAAGCAGAAGACTTAGCCACATACAATGGTTAGACT
Source organism: Capsicum pubescens (assembly GCA_030864215.1). Classification (NCBI taxonomy): domain Eukaryota; kingdom Viridiplantae; phylum Streptophyta; class Magnoliopsida; order Solanales; family Solanaceae; genus Capsicum; species Capsicum pubescens. Next base: position 185,883,695 of record CM061546.1, read on the forward strand.
ATTATTTAGGTCTAATGACTAGTCAAAACTCCCTACTACTCGTAGGGTAAGTCGTAGTCAGGACAGTGAGGATAAAATTTTAGAAATTTTCAAGAACCAAAAATCTAGGGTGTTATAATCAAGGGTGACGAAGATGCCAATTGGGCAATCAAGAAGGAAACTTGTGGGTTATTTCATAAAGCCATTTTGGGATATTTTCGTAATAAGATATTAGTGTAAAGGCAACAACTATAAAAAGTGGCATTAGTTATTGTAATACCCTAAATATTCAACCCAAAATTAAAATCATGCTTCAAGTACATGCTAATTCAAACATCATCTTTTGGTAGTATGAGAAGTTATTTAGACATATATTAAGGCCATACAAAACTCCTAGCTTATAACCAAGTCAAAACCTTCCTTACCAATTGATTTCTTGATAAGAATCTTGCTACAATAAACTTCCATTGAGAATAACTCCTAGATTGTAAAATATTTTAGAGCTCAAGACCCAAAATGATATATATTTGAACTATCTTTCCAAATCATCCAATTTTTTCTTAATCCAATATTAGAGTAAAAAGTTATGACCAATTTACTGAAGCACTATCAAAGTTGTCTATGACGATGACTCAGACACTATGAATCGTCATCATACCCTACAAGTCATTGTGAGACACTAAGATTTGTATGGGACTCGTTGTAATGGTATAGGGGACAAAAATTTGAGTCATAGGCAATGAATCAGGCTACAACTCATTGCCAGACCCTATGGATAATAGTTAGAATCGTCGGGGTTGTTTCCTGCAATTTTTCTGATGATTTAAAGGGGTTGTTTGGTCTTTTCCCACTCTTTTATCCCCAAAAATACATTTTTTAACCTACACAATGGCTGAATAATAATTCTAAAACTCCCCCAAATCCCCCATTGCTTATAATTCACTTGACACTCAAAAAATTTAGAGAAAAAAGACAATTTTCTCCTTCAAGCAAGGGCTAGGATTCTCAAACTTCAGGCTCCAAATTCAATTGTGTCATTAAGGTTTTAAACCTCAGGTATGTGGGATTTTATCATGGGTTTCCTTTAACCCATTGAGTCCCAAAGGCAACTCAACTACTTAAGTTTAATTTACCCTTCAACTTTTGGGTTTTCATGAAAAGTACGAATTCCTTTAGTTTTCAGTTTCTTGCTTTGACTAAACTATGAATATATGTTATACCATAAATTTGAGCATCTCTTCATACTAATGACTATAAAATCTCATTATACTGATAAATTCTTGATTTTGGGCTTGAGTTATGAAATTTCTTATTACGTTCAGATTGTAGTATTGCCATGATTAGATGCATTCTTTAGAGATGGTGGGTTTTGAACACCCGAAGACCTAGGATTTGATGCATAAACGTATGAGTGTTAAATCCTCCAACTTACATATTTTTGAACACATTCGGGTAATGCATTTTTTGTCAATCTTCAGATTATTATTATCATTGAGCATTGTAGTATCAGTGTCATTCAGTTGGGAGTAGTACTTAGCACCGAACAGACACAGGGATGAAGGCTCACCCATCAGTTAGGCTAAGACCTTTAGTAGAAGTCCCTAAGTTTCAGAACTACAGCGCCACTATAGTTTCTAAAGGGTCACCCTGCAGACCAAGGTTGACACTTTAGTCCTTTTGGACATTAGTTTATTGGATCCACGCCAGTCAGTGTTTGTACCCTTGGTAAGGTACTAAACACCCATCCAACTGGGATTACAGGATGGACCTTGGTTATCTTAGATTAGGGTATGTTTGTTGACGGTAGCTCCTACAGTCTACAGTTCATAGTTCAAATTTATACTTATATGAACTTGTATTTATTTGTTCATCTTATCATACAATACATGTTTATTACTTGGTTTTACATCAGTTTACCATGTCACATACATCATGTTTAGCCTATGTCTATTATTTTCTTTCTCACATACTCTATACATTCAAAGTACTGATCACATATTTTTCTTTTGTGCTATATTATATTATAATATACGTTCTGACGTTCAATATCCAAATCGTGCTTAGTATGATTCTGCACCATATCAACAACAATATTTGGTGAGTCCTTATCATTCTAGGTCTAGTTATCAATATTTCTTTTAGTAAAATTCTAGTTTTAGTCAGTTGGAGTTAGTTGGGGGATTGTACCAATAATTCTTATGATTTATAGGCTTTTAGACAGATAGTTATATTTTTAGCATGTTGATCATGTCAGACAGTCTTAGTTTTAACATCCAACATTGATTTTGGTTTTATTGTGATAATGTCATTTTAGTTTAGTTTCCGCTCAATATCTCATTATTTGCTTTAGTATTCTTAGTGTTTTGCTAGGCCATAGGTTAGCTTGGGGTCATTTGTGACTTTGAACACCATGTTACGTATATGGGTTAGTCTCGAATTGTGACAGTTAATTTTTTTTCAAAGTTTCTGATGAATTAAGAGCTTTTAAGATTGTAGTTTATAGGTGAAGCCTAGCATTAGATTAATCAAGTAGTTGATAATCGTAGATTGAGCGTTTCGGGTTAATTCTCTAAATTGCTTATGTTAACTTCTTATACCTTTATCAATCATCGAGTTTCTATATTTGCGGATTCAATTAGGTTTCTAGTCTTTGATTGAGTTTAGGTCATTGTTCTTTGATCGGGTTCAATTAAGAGGTGAAGGTATAAAGTCCTTTGTTGCACATAAATTTGATTAGATTTTGATAATTCCATGTATCCTTTTCTTTGTTTCAAATTTCCACGTTATTGATTCTAGTTTTGATTAGGATCGTTATCACTGTGCCCGGAGTCAAACTAGAACGTAGATAGTGCATCTCAGTCTATAAAGTCGTCATCTAATAATAAAAGTGGTACATTTTTCATTTTAAAAATAGTCTATAAGTGGAAAATGAATATAAATTCCTTTTTGAAAATAGAAGTGATAATCAATATTTTTCCTTTGAATCATACCATAATACATTCAAGTGCGCCTGTGAAGGTATGTATGCCATTACCAGTATACATACAATAAGAGTATAATCACTTGAAAATCCATAAACAGAAATCACTGCTCCTCAAGAGCAAAGAACAATAACCTGATGTCTGGTGGGTTCGTATCAAAGGCCTCGGTCCTAGTAATGTATTGAACAATATTGTATATGCCAATAGGAAAATAGAGTAATTGAGGATATCTATGATGGTTAATTGCAACCAACTGAGGCGTAGTAGTCCTATTCTAAGGTAATATCCCTAACCTACACTAAAGGTCACTAGTCTAATCCCAACATCATAGAAACATACCAATATCTCTACCCTAATCCTATAGCTACAATAGTCTTACAAAACTAAGATACAAGCGGATGATCTACTCTAAGATTATTCCAAAGAAGGTCAAAACTAGCAAACAAGCTAAGATAATCTTAAGTCTATCCCAAAATCCCAACTCCGTATGCAATTTTTACTTTACACAATATTGTAGAATAAAGTCTATAAAAAGGTAGACTGTAGCCTACTTGGACGCTAAACAATAACCTTGACCGACCATGAGTTACTCGCCCCCTCCACTCGATCTCAGAAAGATGCCATGTCAAAACCTCAAAATTGAGCTTGAAAAACTTGATATAGATAATCAAATTTATATCTGCAATCAAAAGAATCACTGGCTATTTTCCCCAAAATAAATTCTCCTTTAATATGTATGTATTTATTATATTTATAAAAAGCGTGACATGAAACTTATGTACTAGGAAGGAAAAAAATAAGGGATCTAATAAAGTATATATTACTGTCACAATTGAAAAAGTAAGGGTCATGAAATAAGAAAACAACACCGAAACACCAAGGCAAGACTTCTAGAATAAAGTCGAACCACATACAATAATAACGGAAGTTTTCATAACAATAATACCATAGACCATCCCAAAACCTGGTATCACAGTATAAGAACAATCTACATACAACTCGAAGTTTGAAAATATATTCTGATAATCCAAAAAAACTACAATTTTGTCTCTGAATACAAGATAAGACATAAACTAGATAGGATGAGGTCGGTGGTCAATTCTAAAAGCACAGAGTAGCCCCTACCTCGAATATATCCCATCTTCGCCTGAACTCAGCTGTCGTACGACACACCCATGCCTGGATTTGCACCAAAAGGGTATAGTAGGGATGAGTACGGTCCACTTATATTTAGTAGGTATCATAGGCCGACTGAGCAAAGTAGAAAATAAGGTATAAAAATACACACTATGAGTACGTCACTTGCAATAAAAAATGGCCCAAATATTAGCACACACCGTCTCTACTAACAGTTCTAAATATGTCACATGAACTAGATACAAATACGATCAGAAATACAAAATAGATAAACATCAAATCAAATATGAAAGCACAATATTGAAGATGCACAATGTATGAAATACAATGAGGATGATAATGATGATGATGTGTTATGTCCGAGGTCATCACATAACCTCCATATACACCTACCGAGCACTGCTCCTTGTTAGGACCCATGGGAGGTTTCGCAACCTATATACAATCTCAATAACCAATATCAACCTTAATATCTATATCTACTCTTTGGCTCGTGGACTACGACAACGGGTTTTTGAAGGTGTCTTATTTTTTTCAAGAAATAAATATTTCCATAGTAGTACCAATGTCTCATGAATGTATGTATGATATGCGGATGTAATGCTCACAATCAAACCAGAATGAGAATCTCAAACCCAACCAAAATACACGCACGTGAGCCAAAAATTCACTCAATAGGTTAACCATCCATGATCCAATACAAGCCATATACCATTAGAGCGAAATATGCACGTAATATAACATGATATAACTTAACCCCAACTTAGGGATTTCTACCAGGAAAAGAACTACCAGTTGTACACACCAAGCCAACAATATCAGACAAGACCTTCCACACGAGCCACATATAGCAATTATTATCTCAAAACACCAATACCAATAATATAAGCCCCCACACGGTCACACAACAATAATAACATTATTTTCATGATTGGCTTCCATACCCATAACTTGCTTTTACGTAAGATATTAACTATGCAATCCAGTCTGAAGAAAGTTAAGCCATAACCTACTTTGAACGATGAAATCCCGATCTTAAGCCTTCAATCACAGAGTTTTTCCCTCCCGAATGGTCTCACAATCAATTAAAACATACAAACATAGAATCTACTCATTAAAAGAAAGCCAACGATATCCATATTTTCTATTTTTGAGTTGGGATCAAAATAGACCCTCGAAATGGATTTTCAAAAAGAAAGGGTAAAATCAGAATTTTTGTTTATAAAAAACTTTACCTATGGTTAAAGAAAACCATAGAAGAAAAACCTAAGTGAAAATGGGTTGAAATTGGGTTAAATTTTAGAAACACTATTTTAGGCCTTCCTAGCCAAAATTCTCAAATTTTTCTTTTGAAATCACAAAATTACGGATTTTGGATGACAAGAATCGAAGTAAAATATTGAAATAGTGATTTGGAGCTTACCCAAGCTTGAAAATAAAAGAACTCGCACAAAAAACCTTTAACTCGAAATTCAAAACCTCAAAAATAGAAAACAAAAAAGAGAAAAAGAGGCTTTTATACTTCCCAAGCATGACCGCATAAGCCGAGGCACCTACAAGCCGGTCAGCCCATTTTAGCGAACAAGGGCCCGCTTTAGCGGCCTCTTCTTAAGCAGACAAGGCTCCTCTTTATAGCTTGATTGTTTCATTCTTATTTGTAAAGATGTACAACTATTCATAATTTTATTCTTGGAGTTCCCTGTAATCATGGATTTTCGGATTTCAAATATTTATTTTTTAATCACAAATTTGATTTTTTGTAATACAATATTTTTTTGCTCTATAAAAAAGATGCAGCAAGGCAAGGTGCTAACTAGTAAATCATTTTCATTATTACGAAGCAAAAATTCTAGTTTGTTGGCTTCTCGTGAGAAGTGCACATTGATATGCTGACCAAGGAGAAGAAAATAGGATGAGTGAGGTATATATAAGAAACATAGGTCAGTTTACTTGAACTTTTTGGATATGAGACTTCTTTACTTCTCATTCTATTTTTTTTAGCCCCCGCTTCTAATTATTTTATTACATGCGCCTTATCGTCTTACTAGCAGCATTTGGCCGGCCTGACCCCAAAATTAATATTAAATTTTAAAACCTTTTCAATTTTATTGCTATTTTTGTTTTTCATTTTTATAAATTATATTAATTGTAAAAATAGTTCGACAATATCTCAATATTTTTAATATTAATTCAATAATATTTTATTTTATAAATTAGAAGAATAATGTTTTCTTAAAGTTTATTTTTAGATTTTCCTTTTTAGTTTCAAACACATGCATGCACCAACATTATTTTTCTTTTTATTTGAATGGTAGTTTTGGATACTAAATTTTTTAATGATTTAAATCGAGTTTTACTTTATGTTGAATTAACTTCATCATTTTTTCTTGATTTAACTTATATTGTCTAACTTATTTTTCATTAAGTTTTTCTCAATTAAACTTATATTAATTAACTCATTTATTACAAAAAATAAATAAATTCTGACATTGAAAGTAATATAATAATTTTTTAATACTACAAGTTGTTGTATGATAACATTAATAAAGTTAACTTATAAATAAAGATAGAATTTAATTAAAATAATTAAAAATTTTGATTCAACAAAATACTTTTGTAGATGTTCCTTCATATTAAACTATATGAAAGAAATAAAAAATTACTAATTCTTTTATTAACTTTAATAGTTTCTTTTTCCTAAAAGTACATGTTACGAAAATTTATATTGCTATTTCTTAAACGTGTATGAAGCTTTAATATTTCATATTAAATTAATTAATTTATCCTCAATTATATAAACTATTGATTATCTCATTTTTTGATAAAAAATTCTTTATCAGAAAATGTGGAAAAGAATAACTCTCCTTTTTATTATTTAATGTCATTAATATTTGAAGGTTTAAATTGTATTTTTAAAAATTAACTTTTCAAACATTTTTAGCTATATATAAAATATAATATTTAATTTAATAATTAAGCGGGTACTAAGTTAGAAAGGAGATGTTAAAATACTTTGTTTATTTGTCCATGATAAATTTGTTAGGAGAAATGATAATTTGAAATAAGATTAGTAAATATTTTCAACAAAATAGAAAGACAATAAACTTTTAGATCAATTTTAAATTTGATTGTATAAATATTTTTTATGGTACACTATTATTTTTTCATGATTCATCACTCTTATAGCATTTAATAAGACCATATAATTGTCCAAATCTACCAAAATAGATGACAAATTATAGAGAAATTAGAGATAAAATTGACAAAAATACTTCATGTGAGGACTATCAAAATCTCACATTCTCTCTTATATATAATAGTAATAATTATAAATAAAAATATCATAAAATAATAAATGATAACTAATATAACATGTATCAAAAAATAAATAAACATTTGTTTCTATCTAATTGCACCAAAAAGTTTGTGAGGACTACTAAAAAGAAATATTCTCCCATATATATATAGTTATAACGATTTGTTCAAAAAATATACATTTCACCTTCACGGAGAAATGCAGAATTTTGAATATACAAAAAAATTTAAAGATGCCAAATTTGTATTTCAGAATGTTATTATATGCGATAGAATCACTTACAAAGATTAAAAATAATACTCATACATATATATACATAGTAGGGGTGTACATAGGCTGCGTTGGTTCGGTTTTTATTAAAAAAAAACCAAACCAATCATGTCGGTTTATTAAAACTATAAACCAAATCAAACCAACATAAAATTGTTTTTTTCGGTTTAGGTTTTAGTCGTGTTTTTTGGATTTCTTTGGTTTTTTTCGAGGTTTTTAATAATATTTAGTTTTTACAATTATATTGGGATCGAAGACTGGATCAAATATGTTTTCACTCATGTGCTAATGAAAAACCAAAATTATGAAAAATGAGGAGTGAAAAACTCTCTTGAAACTAAAAAGTGAGATGAAGAGTGAAAAGTTTAGGTTTTAAGTTTATATTGGGTTTTGGACCATTTAATTAGCAATTAATAGACAAATATTACAACTTAAAGGCCAAAATCTAAATATATATCTACATCTACTTTTAAATTATTGAAAATTACTAAAACTAGTTGAAAAAATATTTAAAAAGTAGATTATAATTAATATTTTATGTATAAAAAAGTTTGACTATTATATCTATACTATATTAAAAGTGTGAAGGGCCTTAAAAATGACGTTTGAAGCTTTTTCCCTTCATTAGAAGCCTCTACAATAGATAAAAACATTTTTTTTACTATTTTCCTCAATTTATTATTTAATTAGATTAAAGACTCCTAAAATATATGAAAAAAATTTAATAACTCCTAAAATATATAGAAAGAATCCTGATAAACTAAAAACTTCTTGTACTTCATAATTTAAAATTATAAAGAAGAATAAATAGAATATTATGAATAAAATTGTAGGACAAGTCAAAGTTAAAAAAGGAAAAAATCGTTGTGCACGTAAAAAAAAGGAGGCGGAAAAATTTATATTTAATTATATGATTTATAAAAGGAAAACTTGATAAATAGAATAAATTTAATTTATTGTTCCTACGCATGAGTTTTAGGATTTAATAACATATATTTGTTTATTTTGATTATTTAATCTAGGTAATATTTAGTACTTCTAAAAATAGAATTTTGCCTTATATAAAAAATATTCTTTATAATTCTATTTAAGTAATATTTTGGATCAAAATTTATACGAAAAAAATTCTTATATTGTACTTTTGCTTTTTATCTTAGTTTTGATTCACGTGTTTTCTTACTATCATTGTTATCATCCCTTTTGCCTTTATTTATTTCTTTTAAATCATAACTTTAAAGATTATATATGAAGAATAATAATCAACAATTGATATTGATTCTCTCTTTTGATAATTTCTTGTGTTTCTCTTTTAGTTGAAAGTTTCTGATCGAAAAATTTGATAAGTATGTTGCCGCCGAATGAAGTTGTCAAAAATCAAAGATTCTTTTTTTTACTTTCTTTGCGTAATCGTGACATAAAAAGGGCTCCAATCCCATTTTTCTTTTTGAAAAAAATAATATCAAGGTCGCGAATTAGGATAGGAGGTTAATTTTTATTTTTATTTTTGAGTCATGTTTTTTGTAATATCGTAACTTTTATGTACAATTCAACCAATATAGAAATCCATATTATTTGTAAGTGAGACATATTAATTGTTATTTATGTTAAAGAAAATCATAATACTAATTTATGAGAATAACATAAAAAAGGCGGCTATGGAATTTCAAAGAACAAAAAAAAATCGAAGGTTGACCTAATTTTGTTTCACATTATGCATAGTACCCTCCTCTATCGAAGGTTGGGTTTGATTGAGTTGGTTTTAGTTTATATGTGAATGTCTTGGTTGCTTGTAATCACATGTGGATATTTGATCTCTATAATCTAAATTTAAAGATTTTATGATATGGAGCCACATACAAATGTAAATGTAGGAATTCGACTAAATATAATTCAAATATCTACTTAAAAAATCTGACTATATAGATTTGAGATATGAACACGAAAATTCGACTGATATTTATGTAAGGAGGAGGATCCGAACGCTTATATATAAAAGGCCGTTATTCAACATTCTTCATCACAAATTTTTAAGGTATTATTCTCTCAATTATTTTTGCCTTCGACAATATTGCATTTTTTTCTCTAGGAATATTTTTTTTATCATCTTTTGTGCATGTAATTGATAAGGTTTTAATTTTACTCTTGAGTCCAATTTTAGTCCTTTTTGGCATAAGATTTGTAAGCAAGCAATGTTATTACAATTAGATATCTTTGTAAAAATTTATAATCCAGTCTATTTGAGTATATATTACTATTTAACTTTTTATAATAAAGTTATATATAAATATCTATATAAGTTTTCGCAATAGACAAAATCATCTAATTTTAAATAATCAAAGGTTACACGTGCGAGAGACGTGCGGTTAAACTAATATATATATATATATATATATATATATTATGTCGGTTTGATTCAGGTTCGGTTTGACTTTTTTTTGGTCAAAACCAAACCAAATCAAGAATGATCGGGTTTTTTTTCTAACGCCAAACCAATCAAACCAAACCATAAGTCGGTTTTTTTTCTCGATTTGGTTTGGTTCGTCGGTTCGGTTTGACTTGACGGTTTGGTCTGTACACCCTTAATACATAGTAGTATATTTTCTTGTATGACCGTTAATATGGGCCAAGTACGTTGAGCTGGCCCGATCCACTCTGTAATTTGATATGATTGGGCTGTGATTTTTACAGTTCGTTTAAAAACAAGGCTTTTTTGCTCGACCCTAATAAGTTCGTTGGCCCATGGGGCTTCAGCATTATGAGACGTGCTGGTTCGCGAGTCAAATAAAAAATAATTAAAAATTAAAATAGAGTACTAAGAATAACAAAAAAAGTCTAAAATCAAAGTCTATTTAGACATCACAGATGTTCTAAGTATTAATTATGTTTATAAAATGTATAAATAATTAAAATGCAAAATGCTAAATTTTTTAAGGAATCAGATATGTTTGATGAAGATAACGTGGCAGTGTTGAAGATACCATAAGTGCCATGAGAGTTTTTTTTGGGGAGTTCATTTTCACTTTTAATTGATTAAATATTGACATTTTTGTGTTTTATTGTTCTATTGAAACAAAATTAGGTTAATATTGCTATTTAACTAGTTATATTATTGCTCATTAATTATTTAGTGTGTTTATAAACATTTCTATTTGGTTGAATTTAGTAATTGGTATCATGAGAAAATTGAAGGAAAAGTGTCATTTAAGTCTTGAATGGATATTGACCAACTTAAAGGGTCAAACATAATTAGAAAACTTAATTAAGTTAATTGTGGACTTGATTAATATTCTTAAAACTTTTTAATCTTTTCAAAAATACAAATCAACCCACACCCATATCCTCTCCAAATCAACTGTGTCTCTTCCCTCTTCCTTATCTCTATCTTGACTCTTTCTCTCAAGCTTCTCCTAACCAACAGTTTTGCATATTTCTCCCTTCAATCCCCAGCAACTTCAACCTCCCGACGATAAATAGTTGGGCTTCGAGTTCCTTTTCAACTTTCAACCTTCAATCGATGTGACAACATTGCTCTCTGGCGACAACAACTTCGAGTTCTTCATCATCCCTTTTCTTCTTTCACATGTAAAAAATTAGGGCTTTTTAGTTATTAAGAAAAAGAGAAACTTGAGCCAACTTCACTTCTATTATTGGCTAACAATTTCAATATTTGCTGCTTAAATTTGAAATGAGGACTGAAGAAAAACCCAATTTCTGGTATTTCTTGTTCTTTTCTTCTCTTTTCAAAGTAAAAAATGTTTTTTAGTTGTTACTGTACTTCTTGTTATCGAACTGTTGATTCGATTTGCTGGTGTATGTTGAGTTTTTTAAATTTTGATTTTTGTTCTTTGTGTTTGTACAAATAAAACAACAATTTTGGTATTTTTGGTCACTGTTGATATTTTTGACGTCTGTGTTGTGTTGGTATTGCTGGGTTGATTCGTTGTTGTTCTTGGAAAAAATGGTGTATTTGATAATAAATGGTGATATTGTTGCTGTTGTATTGAACAAAATCCTGCTACTATTTTTTTCTTGCAATAAATGATTCATCTGATGCAACAGATGAACCATTTGTTGTTTGAAATCCTATAAGCTATTCCAACAGGACGACATGTCCAAGACTTTGATTTCTCCCAACAGATAATTCATCTATTGCGACAGATGAGACTTTTGTTGAAATGCTTCTAAACAATATTGACAATTGATATATTTCACAGACTAATCATCTATTTCAACAAATGAGTGATCTATTGAAAGAAATTACAATAGTAGAAAAACTATTTTTATTATTTACAACAGATTACTCTTCTGTTGCAATATGTTAGTTATATGTTGCAACAACTGAACCATCTGATGCAAAAACTGAATTATCTGATGCAACAACTGAATCATCTGAGATGACAGATGAACAATCTATTATTTGAAATCCTATCAACTATTCCAACAGGATGACATGTCCAAGACTTTGATTTCTGCCAATAGATAGTTCATTTGTTGCGACAGATGACACTTCTGTTGGAAGAAATCTAAACAATATTGACAGTTGATCTGTTGCATACCCCAGGAATCTATTTCAACATATTTATGATCTGTTGGAAGAAATCACAACAATATAGAAAGTGTTTTTTATTATTTCAACATATTACTCATCTGTTGCACTAGTTAGTTATATGTTGCAACAGATAACACACATGTTGCAATGTATGTATGATCTGTTGGAACTGTTATTTTACTGTGTTGTACATGTTAGATTTACTGTTATCTTTTTTAATGATGCTTCAATCAATTACAATCTTTTTTATTTTTCTGTTATTTTTTGATAATATGGCTCCCAAAAGAAAAGAAACTGAATCAATTTCGAGTAAAGAAACAAGTGAAGCAGCTAGGCTACATCCACCACTCTATGAGCTTGCTTTACAAGCATTATCTCAATCATAAGCAGAATATAATGAACATGGGGATAGGGAATATTTCAAAAGAGATGATCCAAATGCTAATAGACCTTCCATTGGAGAGTTGGTCAAAACCTTCAGCATTGATAGTTATCCTGTGAGAATACAGTGCGATGGTGCCATAGATTTTAACTGGTGATTTCGTGGTTAAGTCAGCCATGGGAAAATCTTTTGATGTCTTTAGAAAAATACTTTGAGAATAAAAATTGAATGCTTATTTCAGGGACAGCTGCTTTGGGCAATATCTTCATTTGCCGGAGGACAACAATGCTCGTTTCCAAATCAAAATAGTGTATGATCTTCTCAAGCATAGGTTTATGTATGAAAATAAAGATAAGATGGATGAGGTGTGGATAAATTACTGTGGCGTGCCTGTTTGTTTTGGTTGGAAGGAGTTTTCCATAGTCATTGGACTAAAATGTTATTCTCCTTCTCAAGTAATACCTATTGTAACCCTAAAAAAAGCACCCCGCATACCCCAAAAAGGCAGAGGCAAGTCAAGTGATGGTGATGACTTGGTGTCCCTTATTGGCCCAAGCTTCAAAAACAAAAATCTGATAAAAACGTTGAAAGGTAAAAGACTTTCAAAGAAGCACAAACAATCATTGTTCTTGGTTTGGTTTGTACATAATATTCTTTGGGCGAGAGACGTTAACAACAACATATCACTTGATTTAATAAATCTCTCTGAGGATCTTGAGACATTTAACAACTATCCTTGGGGTTATGAAAGCTTCAAAATGACTGTCAAATATTTGTTGACTCTATTAATGCCAAAGACAGTCAACTTATATGACTTTCTATGGGCTTTCATGGTAAATATTTCCTTTATTATGATATATTTACTTTTTATTGAATAATGGTTTTGCTTTATTGGTGTTATTTTATAGTCTTGGGCATTTGAAGCCTTTCCTTATTTGAGAAACAAGTGAACTACCAGGAAGAAGTTTTATTTCCAAGAATCCTGAGATGGTTGTCGGCCAAAACTGATAAAAATGCAAAATTTATTGATCTCTTCAACCTCTCAAAGGAAGCAGTAAGTCTAATTCTAATTAAATTTTTATTTTAATTAATGATTTTTTAAAATTATTTAATCATTATTCTAATATATGTATTGATTTATTTTAGATTGTGTATTCGTGGCTTGTTTCGACCAATCAAGAGTTGAAGATGCCATTTTTCTTACTTTACGGTATGTGAAAACTCCATCGGATCCTAAGGTTATTGATAGAATTAAAAAGGAATTCTTTGGAGCAACAACCATCAGAAGAAAAATAAAAATTTTGGAGGGTGGGCTTGTTGTTGCTGATAGTGTTAGTGGTGATGGAGATGTTGGTGGTGGTAGTGGTGCTGTTGTTGGGAAAACGATGCTCCTCTTGCCGTTTTTGAAACTACAAACCATTATGATTATGATCATACTGGTTTTATAGATTTTGTCCCTCCCAGCGAATGTTCTGCATGCAAATATCAAGACTACAACGTGAAACTTGATGGAGTGATTAATACTATTAATGTATTAACTGCTTCTAAAAAGGAATTGACATCTAAGAGGGGTGTCATTCCATCAAATAAGATTTCATATCCATGTACTCCATCAAAGATTAAGACGGCTAAGAGGAGAAGGAAAAAATTTGTCAAGGCATCATCAAGCATCGAGAAAAGCAAAATTGTAACTCTTTTATCTTTGTCTTGCACTTTTGATCAATGTACAAGAGCCACATGAGAGCAGCACAAGCTGAAGAAGGTGAATATATATCATCTGTTCAAATAAACAAGCAGACCACATATCTGTTTCAACACATGACACATCTTCTGAAAATGAACAAACATATATATGCATATATTGCAACAGTTGACTAACATGTTGCATTAGATGCATTATCAAGATTTTAATCAATGTTGCAATAGTTGACTAACATGTTGCAACACATAGATATGCATATGTTGCAACAGTTGACTAACATATTGTATTTAAGAGGGGTGTCATTCCATCAAAGAGGATTTCATATCCATATACTCCATTAGAGATTAAGGCGTCTAAGAGGAGAATGAAAGAAATTGTCAAGGCATCATCAAGCATAAAAAAAAGCAAAATTGCAACTCCTCTGTCTTTGTCTTGCACTTTTGATTAATGTACAAGAGCCACATGAGAGCAACACAAGCTGAAGAAGGTGAATATATATCAGTTGTTCCAACAAACAAGTAGACTGCATATCTGTTTCAACAGATGACACATCTGCTAAAAATGAACATATTGCATCAGACGCATTAGATGTAGCAACATATGTCTCATCTTTTTTAGCAAATTAAACAGGTTTTTCTTCTATTTTAATTTATACCAACGGATGACCTATCTGCAGCAACAGATGGGGCATCTGTTGGGATTAATTAAATGAAGACTTCATACTATTTTAGTTTGTCCAAATAGATTAGTCATATGTTGCAACAGATGGATCATCCGTTGGCAATTATCATACGAGTCTTTTTCTTATTTTAATTTTTCCCAACAGATGATCCATCTGTTGCAACGAATATATAATCTGTTGGTATAATTTAAAATAGGAGGAAAACCTGTTTGATTTGCTAAAATAGATGAGTTATCCTTTTTTTTTATATCTCTGTGATTAACGTTGATAATTTTGGCTTTCGAGGTGGATGTCACAGTAGAAGCTACTACTGAACAACATAATATCACAGTTGATAATCCATCAACTGCTTTCAAAGATGAAGATCCACGACGACCAAAGTCGAATTTCATAACATCGGATGAAGAACAACTTATCCATATTGAGTAGATCTTTACAGCACGAGTCCATCAAAGTAATAACCTCTCCTTAGGAATTGTTGGCACCAAAACTTAAATTGTTGATTTTTTTATTGAGATCTATACCCATAACAATTTTTTTATATTTCATTTATTTGTTGATTTATTTCATGTTATTTCTTAAGGCTTCAATTTATTTTATTTTGTCTATATAATCCTTAGATTTGAACTTATTAATTGAAATAAAATACTAGATTTAAATATTGCAACATATAATATATTCGTTGTAGACACGTAATTTTGTCCCTTCACAACTTAGTTTTATCGTTTACCCTATCTTACCACGTATCCTATCCACATGGTAATTTTTCCACAAGAAAAATAAATAAATAACCACCTCATCATTTTAATTATTTATTTATTTATTTATTTATTTATTTATTTATTTTTGTCTTTATCCAAATAACAAATTCTAAAATTTTTTGTCTTATTTTAAACATCCGAACAACCTCTCCAATAAAATTAGAACACCTCACCCCTCACCTAACCACTATATCCCGACCCCACCTCACCCCTACCCCACAAGACCCCCCATCATATTTTTTCTATTTCTTGGATAATATATACACACAAAGGGAATACAGAGGGCGGACCATGATCAGAGAGACAATTCAAAAAAAAATTGCTTCTTCTTCTTTGAGCACACACTACACCACTCCATTTTCCATTAAAGAAAACACTGAATACACAATTACACTTACCTATATATCGATATATAGGATATACACCAGAACATACAGAAAATAACGAGGAGAAAATAGGGGAATTCCATTTTTTATCATGGGATTGATGGAACTACAAAATTGAATACACAGGGATCTTCTTGAACAAAAATTGCACACAGAGAACAAAATTCTTCACTGGAAAAGACCCAATTCAATGAAAAACTCACAGAATCCTCACAATACACACACCGTATCGGAGGGAAATTGAAGAACCATTTACATATAGCTTCATACACGGACATAACAGATCTAAGGGATATTTTTTTGTTTGTTTGTTGAACACTACACACGCACATCGTGAGGAAAAACTGGCAAATAAAAATAAAAGGAGTTTGAGAGAGAATACATATTGAGAGATTCGAGGGAGAGAGATCAAAAGATCGAGAGCAAAGCAGTAAAAGGAGAGCAAATCAGAGAAGAGAGTGATCGGAGGAAGCGTTCCCAGTTGAAGTTTTTGTGCGAAGTTGTCAATTCGGGAGTTCATATTGAGTTCGTTTGTGGTTTCAAATATGTTCGAGTGGTAAATTGCGATACCGAGTTGGGGTTGTTGGTTAGCGAGGTTCAAATCGAGGTATTTCGGATGCGATTCTATCCACGATACATCAAAATCAACAATTGAGGTCTAAATCTACTCTTTCCTTGTTTTTATTTCATTGTTTGTTATATTTGGTGTATTGAATTGAATATCGTGTTTTGTTTGATCCTTGTTGGTGATGAACACGTGTTTGTTTTGATTCGTGGTTGGTTTCTTTGATTATGATTTGTATGGTGAAATGGTATCTCATTTGAGAATTAAAATTGGTTGTTTGGGGCGGAATTGAGAAGTTGATAAAAAATGAATTTTAGTTGGTCTGATTCATGGTTATTATTTGACTTGAAATGAATGATTAATCGAACTTGATAGTATCATGAGAGGTCGAATGAGGTTGGCAAACATAGGTTGGGTAGACAAAGTTTAGAATTTGTGGTTTTGTTGAATGTTTGAAATTTTGTTGAATGGTTTGATTTTATCGCATTGAAAAGATGTATTCATTTTTTCGAGGGATGCCTCGGGATCTTTTGTACTTATTTATCGGGGAATGCCCTGACGTATCATGTATGCAAAGGAGGTTCGTGGTGAAGGCCCGAGACATCGGGTAAAGCATTGGAGCATAGTTTAGGATTAGTGTAGGTTTACTTTTTAGTACCTTTTTTTACTTTGGTTTGTAATAATTGGACTAACACTATATTTTGGATTTATTTTGTTTTGTGTGTTTGATTGATTGTTTTATATGTTTTGTGTGGTTTATACATCCGCAGTGTTAAATTAGCTAATACATTCCACCAAGAAACCACGGTCAAACCACGGGATTGAAGGATGCCTAACACCTTTCTCTCGGTCAATAGAATTTCTTAACCAAAATCTCTGCCGTGGATCAGTTTCAAAGAGTCAAAAATACTTTTGAAAATGGATTTCCAAAGGTGACTTTCACACCCAATTATGCCAAGTGGTGACTCTAAGTTTTGATTGTTAAAAGTCCTTTTCGAAATAAATTTTCATTTTATCACTTTAACAAATAAAACCTTTTCGAAACTTAACTGAATCATTTTTGGTTAAAAAAGGGGTATGACAGCTCTGGCGACTCCGCTGCGGAATTTTCAGAATTCGAACTTATTTTGGAGTTGTATCGGCTTAGTTTGACACTATAGGTGTATAGACATTTTGTTTATGTTGTTTTGTGTTATTGTTTATCATTGTTGAATGCCTATATGCTCTTTGTTTACAATTTTTATCTTATGTGTTACCGCTTTATATCTGGCATCATGTGCATAACCCGAGTCATTCTTTCCGCAACAAGTCCATAGTACATGTGTGTACACGACCTCTAGTTGAGTCACCTTTATTTTAGGAGGGGTAGCCATTGGGTTGTATGGAGTAGGTAGAAAGCTGTCACAGCCACTATCGACCATACACTCCCTCGAACATCCTTGTAAGTGAACCTCAACGCAGGTCAGCCTTTAAGTCATGCTTATGTGCATCATATTGAGACCTAGCGGGGCCTACTTGATTCTTTGTAGGAGACTCACCTCTAAAGCATCCCTACGTGCTAAATGTTGCATCTCTGAGGGTAACGTGGTCATTTGATGGATTGATTTGAAGAAAGCAGGTGTTAGAAGTAAAGTGTGTAGACAAGAAATTATTGAGAAAAAAATGAAAAAAGAATAAAAAGATAGGCGAGTCAGAAAAAAGAGAGCTTCGTAGTTTTTAGAGTTCTTTATCGCTTTTGTTTTTCACAATCCAAAAATTTAAAAAGTTTTTTTAACTTTCGCACTCATTGTCTCAAAAACATCAAAAGATTTTCCTTCTGTAACTCTACCATGCATTCATGATTCGAAAATTTTAAAAAGATTTTTTTTAAATTGGAGTTTTTTATAAAGAAAAAATGCAAAAAAGATGGTAAAAGTTTTGCACATCTCATAAAATGAAAATACCAAAAAGATTTTAATTTCATAGTTATTTGTGTCATTTTTATGTGAAGTGTCTATTAAAAATCCAAAAAGATTTTATTTTCATCGTCCGTCTGTAATCCCATCTCTCGGGTCAA
The DNA here is from genome assembly GCA_030864215.1 of Capsicum pubescens. NCBI lineage: Eukaryota > Viridiplantae > Streptophyta > Magnoliopsida > Solanales > Solanaceae > Capsicum > Capsicum pubescens. The sequence continues at coordinate 185,902,461 of CM061546.1, forward strand.
GTCTTAGTTCATTTTAATCCTTAATTGTCCAATCTGGACGAACTACACACCTCTGATTCTCCTCTCTTGGGAGTGAGATACGTAGGCAGCCTATTGTGAGTTCGGGGATCTTATTTGAAAAATCTAAAAAGATTTTCTTCACTCTTTATTAGAGTAGGTGTCATATACTTCTTTAAAAGAAAGCTACAAAAAGATTTTCCTTTATTATGTTCAAGTTTCATTTTTCATATGAAATTCAAAATTGAAAACCCAAAAAGATTTTTCTTTGGTAATTATAAGTTTCATTTTGTATAGGGATTTAAACCTGAAAAATGCAAAAAAGATTTTCGCCAATTTTTTTTGACAATTTATTATTTTCTTTTCTTTTTATTTTTTAAAGTTTCAAGAAAAAGAAAAAAGAAAAGAAAAAGAGTTTAATTGGCCATTTTGACAAGACTTCACAAACTACGCACACCTAATTCTCCTCTCTCGGGAGTGAGATACGTAGGCGTCCTTCTTGGGTTCGGTGATCTTTTTCAAAGAAAAGAAAAAATAAAAAAAAAGAGATTTTGAGAAGGTGTTGAACTCTAATGCATTTGGTGTTTCTATTGTTCAGCTAGTTTAAGGTGGTTGATTTGTGGCATTTTGGCTGGTCCTTCACATCACACAAAATCTGAAGAAGGTTTAGCTGTGTCCAACAAGGATATAGAGAGTGACCTCATGGATCAAACAAAGAATCAAGAAATTAAGAGTTTAAAGGAAGAGAATTTCAGACTAAGACAACAAATGATGGAGATACACCAAGCTTGGGCCAGTGGGTTGCCTCCTCCTCCTCCATTTCCTGCTATTGATCCTATAAATATCTCAAGTTTTTCATCAAAATCGCAAAGTCAGTTTCCTATTGTTGTTGATGCACTGCAACATGACTCAGAATTCATTCCAATCCAAAAGCATCCCAATACTTTTACCACTCTTCCTCTAGCTTCTTAGTATAAGCCTGCTACATTGATAGCACTACATACTGCCTATGCTTTTGTTGCTCAACCTTCCTCTTAGGCTTCTACATTGGCTAGCCGCCCAATGGTTGTGCTTCCCCATGTTTCTAGTGGACCCTTGTTCAATACTCTTGGTGATTATTGCTATACTCCTGATCCTACTTTTAAGCTAACTGGACCACCAAAATTTCTTAACAAGAAGCTTAGTGTGCCAGAAGAGCCAGAGAAAATGGTTGGAAAAATGAAGAGTGCAGGAAATGCTGTGAAAAGTTCCCTAAGATTTGCGAGTGAAGAAGATGTTTCATACAAAAACTGGGGCATGTCTTCAAGTGTTAACCCTCCTCTAAGCCTTAAGATATCGAAATTCGAGGAGCAAGATGGACAGGAGGAATCCGTGAAATATTTAGGACAATATTGCAATCAATTAAAGGAAACTAGAGAGAAGAATAATGAGAAAGATACAACTGCTATTGTAGTTGGAGAACGGGCACATCCAAGAAGACGACGTCGTCGTTGCCGTCAATCTTAGGCCCACGTTCAAACCCAAGCTCTCTATAATCCCTCTCAAAATACATTATACTCCATTTCCCCACCTCCATATCTAGTATACTGCGCACGACCATATGTTCAACTCCCTTCTTACTCATAATGATGCACACCAACTTCTCAGAGTTACCCTCCGACTCCACAAATCTATCAAAGCCTTTCTAGGCCCGATTTTGGATCCATTCCAAACAATGAAATAAGGCAGAAATCGAGGGATAGCTTCACACCAATTGGAGAGTCGTATGCCAGCTTATTTCAAAGATTGGTACAGCGGGGCATAATCACTCATCTCTTTGGTTATACTCCTGACCCAAATTCAAAAAGTTTTGATCCTACAGTACGATGTGCATATCATTCTGATGTTCAGGGTCACAGTATTGAAGATTGTCGTGCTTTGAAAAGAGAAATTGAAAAGATGATTCAAGATAAATCAATTATGGTGAAAAAAGTAGATCATGGTGGAAGCTCTAGTCATGCTAATATGCAAACCAGTGGCTAAGTTGTCAGACTGAGTAATTGAGAAGTCACCCCTCTCCCTACTAGGAAGAGGTCTGGTAGTTTGTTTTCTTTTCTTTTCTATTTTTCAAATTATTTCAAGGTTGTAGTTCGGGATCTATCTTGTTTTGTCCCTGTGTCATATACGTTCAAACTTTTCTATCTTTTATTTCAACTAAATGAAGTGTCCCTTTCCCTTTGTGTTTTAAATATGTGTTTTTTCTTTACACATCACATTTTATGTTGATTCTAGTGTTATGACATGCCTGCGGAATTTTCAGCCGGATCTTAAAATCCAATTTAAGCATGAACTTTGAATCCGAGGGCTAAATTTAGAAAAACATTTGAGAAAATAGGTAGAGTGCTGAGACATTTAGTGACAAGTTGAAGCCTTTTCTGAAAATGAAGGCAATTATTTTGAGAATCACATGAATAACTTGGTCATTAATGGAAAAAGATGTCTCAATTTGGTCAAGTAGTGGATGTGTGATCCTATATCAAAAGGAACAAAAAATCAGCTCCACGAAAGCATGAGTCATTTGATATGAGAAATGTACAACAAAGGTGGAGTTTGCAAAAGAAGTAACGCTGCACAAGATCAGTTAAAATTAGTGTTGTAAAAAGTGTCACAAATGATCTTCATCTTTAGCTTTCACATTGCATGCTATGTACTAGCATCTTCAAGGATTGATATGACGAAGGCATTTCATTCAGCTATCCAAACATTGTGTCACCCTTTGTTTACCCTATTTGAGCCTTAGTGTTGTTTTCTTTCATACCCCTCTTTTGAAATCAAGATAGAGTCAACAAAGCTCAAAAGAAAAGTGTCGAGTAAAACAATAGTGTTAGAAAAATTTCAAAAAAATAAGAAGAAGAAAATATGTCCAAAAAGAAAGTAAAGAGAAAAGTGTCAAGAAAAATAGAGTCAGAAAAGTTTCAAAGAGAAAAAGAGTCAATAAAAGAGAAAAAGAAGAAGTCAGAATCAAGCAAAAGAACAAGCTGCCATAACTACGCATGAACTGATTCTCCTCTCTCGGGAGTGAGATACGTAGGCTGCCCTACTCTGGGCTCGGTCCAACCAAATAAAATAATTAGAATTGTCCAGTCAAAAGAAACTGGGGCATGAGTTAATCCTCATTGTTTGAGTAGATTTCAAAAGTTGTAAGTCCCATACCACGCCAAGTGTCGTTTGGGCCCCATGCCATCCTTTCTTTCTAACCTTATCCAAAAGCCAAGTTACAACCAAAGAAAGACCTTCAGATCAATCTTTGAGAATGTTAAAGCTAAGCATGTAATGGATATGATGATGCATTTTGGGAACTACTTATCTTCCCAGCATAAGGAATCAGGAGAGAAATAAAAATGAGAGAGTCTTATTGGTGAAAACCCTCACAGGCACCGTAAGACGATGATAAGCCAAGAGAGATAAAAATAAGAGAGTTTTATCGGTGAAAACCCTCACGAGCACTGTAAGACGACGGTGAGTTGAGATAAATGAAAATAAGAGAGTCTCATTGTTAAAAAACCCTCACAGACACCATAAGACAATGATGAGCTGAGAAAAAGAAAATGAGAGAGGCTTGTTGACAAAAACCCTTCAAGGCGCCACTAGCCGAATGAGGTCTTAAATGCAATTAAACTAGGGAAGCAAGTCAGTTCCAAGACCATTAACTCAACAAAAACTGGTAGAAAGTGTGGATGGAAAGATCAGGCAGATTAATCCAAGATGCATGGCATAATCATTAGAGTTGACTATTATTTTTAGATAAATTTTTCGTTTCTTTGTTTCAGTGGGGACATTCATTATCGTTTTTTTCTTCTCTTTAGTTATATTTTTATTTTCTTGAGTCAGTTATCCAAATAATTTTTTTTTTGTCATTTTTCTCTTGTCTTGGAGTCAAGTCTATGTCAAAACAAGTGAGAGAAGATTTCAAAACTGGCTACCAACTTCTTCAATTTCACAAAGCAAGACAGAAAGGCTAGCTCATAAAAGAGACATGATTGTGAGCCGAAAAAAAGGCATACAGAAATCTTTGTCAACAGGTAAATCTGGAAACTCATGAAAATACCCAGGTTTAAAGGGTTTATCTGAGAATCATGACAAAGTAGAGATACTGTGTTTATTTCAAAGTCACTCTTAATAATATGAGTTTTGGGTCAATAACACGACAAAGCAGGAGCAAGTGCCAGTAATCTGAAACAAAATGAAGGGAATAAACACTAGAGCAGGTGTCGGGACAGTCAAGTGCTGCAAGCCACCACTAAATTTTTAACTGACAAACTTTCTTTGTTGAAACAGGGGCAAATTTGCTTCACTTAATTTAGCTACCATTGGAAAAGCACATCCGTGGGAATTTACTTTTTGCTCAGGACCTTCCTGAAAAATGAGAATTTACTTTATGTTCAGGACACTCCTGAAAAATGGGAATTTACTTTACGTTCAGGACCCTCCTAGAAAATGGGAATTTACTTTCTGTTCAGGACCCTCCTGGAAAATGGGAATTTACTTTCTTCTCAGGACACTCCTGGAAAATGGAATTTACTTTCTACTTAGGATCCTCTTGGAAAATAGGAATTTACTTTATGTTCAGGACCCTCGTGGAAAATGGGAATACACTTTATGTTCAGGACCCTCCTGGAAAATGGGATATAACTTTATGTTCAGGACCCTCCTGAAAAATGAGAATTTACTTTCTGTTTAGGACCCTCCTGGAAAATGGGATTTTATTTTATGTTCGGGACCCTCCAGGAAAATAGGAATTTACTTTCTGTTCAGGACCCTCCTGAAAAATGGGAATTTACTTTCTGTTCAGGACCTTCCTGAAAAATGTGAATTTACTTTATGGTCCAGAACCTCTTGAAAAATGAGATTTTGCTTTCTGTTCAGGACCCTCTTGAAAAATGGGATTTTACTTACTGTTTAGGAACCTCCTGAAAAATAGGAATTTACTTTCTGTTCAGGACCTTCCTGAAAAATGGGATTTTACTTTCTGTTCAGGACCCTCCTAAAAAATGAGATTTTACTTTCTGTTCAGGACCCTTCTGAAAAATGGGAATTTACTTTATGTTCAAGTTCCTCCTGAAAAATGGGATTTTACTTTCTGTTCAAGACCCTCATGAAAAATGAGATTTTGCTTTCTGTTCAGGACTCTCCTGAAAAATGGGATTTTACTTTCTGTTCAGGACCCTCCTGAAAAATAGAAATTTACTTTATGTTCAGGACCCTCCTAAAAAATGAGAATTTACTTTCTGCTCAGGACCCTCTTAAAAAATGGGATTTTATTTTCTGTTTAGGATCCTTCTGAAAAATGGGATTTTACTTTCTGTTCAGGACACTCCTGAAAAATGGGATTTTACTTTCTGTTTAGGACCCTCCCAAAAAATGAGAATTTACTTTATGATTAGGAACCTCCTAAAAAATGGGATTTTATTTTCTGTTCTGAACTCTCTTGAAAAATGGGATTTTACTTTCTTTGCAGGACCCTCCTGAAAAATAGGATTTTACTTTCTGTGCAGGGCCCTCCTGAAAAATGAGATTTTACTTTCTATTCAGGACCCTCCTGAAAAATAGGATTTTGCTTTCTGTTCAGGACCCTCTTGGAAAATGGGATTTTACTTTCTGTTGAATTTACTTTCTGTTCAGGACCCTTCTGGAAAATGGAAATTTACTTTATGTTCAAGGCCCTCCTGAAAAATGGGAATTCACCTTATGTTCAGGACCCTCCTGAAAAATAGGATTTTACTTTCTGTTCAGGACCCTCCTGAAAAAATGAGATTTTACTTTCTGTTCAGGACCTCCTAAAAAATGAGAATTTACTTTATGTTCAGGACCCTCCTGGAAAATGGGAATTTACTTTATATTCAGAACCCTTCTAGAAAATGAGAATTTACTTTCTGTTCAGGGCCCTCCTGGAAAATGGAACATTACTTTATGTTAGGACCCTCCTGGAAAATAGGAATTTACTTTCTTTTCAGGACCCTCCTGGAAAATAGGAATTTACTTTCTTTTCAGGACCCTCCTGAAAAGTGGGAATTTACTTTTTTTTAGGACCTTCCTGTAAAATGGGACCATGTTTTAAAAAATGAAATCCTTCTTTATCATAATCTTAGTTTGGGATGATTTTCATTCTAGTTCTGATTTTGGGTTTCAGGAGCCCACCTGAAGAACAGGGTGATAAAATGAAAAGTCGGGAGCTCGCCCGCAAAACAAAGTGACAAAATTAAGTCAGGAGCCCACCGGGAGAACAGGGTGAAGAGGTTGTAAGTCAAGCAATAAGGTGAAGAAATCGAAAGTCAATGGGTTGAAAAAATAGCAAGTCAGGAACCCGTCTGAAGAACAGGGTGAAACACTCGGAAGCCAAGCAAAAGTTGAAGAAATTGCAAGTCAGGAGCCCGCCTGAAGAATAGCGTGATGAAATAGCAAGTCAAGAGTCAAGGAAAAAAGCTTCATAGATAGGATTTTTGTAATTTCGCTTATGTTTTAACTTGTAATTTTCATTTTTGATGTAATGATAGAGCCGTATACCGAAATCTCGATGAAACCTCACTCGACTCTCCAACTCGGTATAATCCTTCTTCTTCCTTTGGAGGTACCTGTGACGGGTTTTCTTTATAACTTGGGTAGGTAGGATGTCCTAAGTTAAGACTTGGTTGTCCTTTTTCCTTCTATTTCCTCCTTCAAATAATGATCGGGACAAATTTCTGTCTTGTTGTCTACTTCTTTGTCTGAAAACATCTTGTGTTTACATCCAAAGGGGGCATGATGTAGACACGTAATTTTGTCCCTTCACAACTTAGTTTTATCGTTTACCCCATCTTACCACGTATCCTATCCACATGGTAATTTTTCCACAAGAAAAACAAATAAATAACCACCTCATCATTTTACTTATTTATATATTTTTGTCATTATTCAAATAACAAATCCTAAAAAATTTGTCTTATTTTAAACATCCCAACAACCTCTCCAATAAAATTAGGACACCTCACCCCTCACCTAACTACTATACCCCAACCCCACCTCACCCCTACCCCATAGGACCCCCCATCACATTTTTTTCTATTTCTTGGATAATATATACACACAAAGGGAATACAGAGGGCGGAGCACGATCAGAGAGACAATTAAAAAAAGAAATTTCTTCTTCTCCTTTGAGCACATACGACACCACTCCATTTTTCATTAAAGAAAACACTGAATACACAATTACACTCACCCATATATTGATATATAGGATATACACCAGAACATATAGAAAACAACGGGGAGGAAGCAGGGGAATTCTATTTTTTATCACGGGATTGATGGAACTACAAAATTGAATACACAAGGATCTTCTTCAACAAAAATTGCACACGGAGAATAAAATTCCTCACTGGAGTAAAAAACTCACAGAATCCTCACAATACACACATCGTATCGGAGGGAAATTGAAGAACCATTTACATATAGCTTCGTACACAGACACAACAGATCTGAGGGACATTTTTTTTATTTATTTGTTGAACACTACACACGCACATCGTGAGGAAAAATTGGCAAACAAAAATAGAAGTAGTTTGAGAGATAATACAAATTGAGAGATTCAAGGGAGAGAGATCAAAAGATCGAGAGCAAAGCAGTAAAATGAGAGCAAATTGGAGAAGAGAGTGATCGGATGGAGCGTTCCCAGTTGAAGTTTTTGTGCGAAGTTGTCAATTCAGGAGTTCATATTGAGATTGTTTGTGGGTTTCAAATCTGTTCGTGTGGTAAATTGCGATACCGAGTTGGGGTTGTTGGTTATCGAGGTTCAAATCGAGGTATTTCAGATGCGATTCTATCCATGATACATCAAAATCGACAATTGAGGTTCAATTCTACTCTTTCCTTGTTTTTTATTTCATTGTTTGCAATATTTGGTGTATTGAATTAAATATCGTGTTTTATTTGATACCTGTTGGTGATGAACACGTGTTTGATTTGATTCATGGTTGGTTCCTTTGATTATGATTTACATGGTGAAATGGTATCTCATTTGAGAATTAAAATTGATTGTTTGGGGCGGAATTGAGAAGTTGATAAAAAGTGAATTTTAGTTGGTATGATTCATGGTTATTAATTGACTTGAAATGAATGATTAATTGAACTTGATAGTATCATGAGATGTTGAGTGGGGTAGGCAAACGTAGGTTGGGTAGGCAAAGTTTAGAATTTGTGGTTTTGTTGATTGTTTGAAATTTTGTTGAATGGTTTGATTTTATCGCATTGAAAAGATGTATTCATTTTGCCGAGGGATGCCTCGGGATCTTTTGTACTTATTTATCGAGGACTGACCCGACGTATCATGTACGCAAAGGAGGTTCGTGGTGAATGCCTGAGGCATCAGGTAAAGCATTGGAGCATAGTTTAGGATTAATGTAGGTTTACTTTTTAGTACTTTTTTTTACTTCGGTTTGTAATAATTGGATTGAACACTATATTTTGAATTTATTTTGTTTCGTGTGTTTGATTGATTATTTTATGTTTTTTGTGTGGTTTATACATCCGTAGTGTTAAATTAGCTAATACATTCCACTAAGCGACCGCGGTCAAACCACATGATCGAGGGATGCCTAACACCTTCCCCTCGGTCAACAGAATTCCTTTGCCGGAATCTCTGTTCGCGGATCAGTTTCAAAGAGTCAAAAACAGTTTTGAAAAGGGATTTCCAAAGGTGACTTGGCACACCCAATGCCAAGTGGCGACTCTGAGTTTTGATTGTTAAAAGTCCTTTTCAAAATAAATTTTCATTTTGTCACTTTAACAAATAAAACACTTTCGAAACTTAACTGAATTGTTTTTGGTTAAAAAAAAGGTATGACATTTGTTGGAACAAACAACATATCTGTTGGAAATTATTAAACAAATTTATACATATGTTGCAATATGTAGGTCATCTATTTGAAATTATCAAATAGGTCTTCCCACTGTTGCAATATATATACTTAGATATAAACATCTGCATAATGCAACAGATGACCAACCCATTACAACAGATAAACTATCTGTCAAAAAAGATAGACTATCTGTTACAATAGTTAGACAATCTGTTGCATTATAAAAAATTCAATTTTCATCAAATATAAAAACTTGTCATGAAATAAAAATTGTCATGGTGTTCGTGTTTCTACATCGTCGTTTTTATACACAGGCTCCAAGCATTTAGTTAGTACCCCATAAACCCAGACCTCTTGCATATTTACCACAACATTTTTGCACAGAAAGTTCGTTGGCTCGGTCATTTCTGTGCTGGTTAGCAAACAGTCGATGTGTGCAAGCGCGTACGACCCGTATGTGGCACTGGTTTCATTTTTTGGAAGGATCATGTCCTTGTTTTGACATTCAAATTCCCATCTTTCATTCAACACTTTGACTGACAAATGATCCATCAATTCACTCTGCCTCAACAAGTTGGGAAATAATTCCAGCAATGGCTGTATGTGGGTGAAAAAGTAGCCTCGTTGAAGACAGATAAAATCCAGTTATAAACCTTCGTCTTTCCATCCTGGAGTAGTATCTCAAGATCCAAAAAATGTTTAACCTCTATGTTCATGACTGTAAGAATCCTCTTTGCTTTGGTCCAGTCCTTACCATGTGGATATGACCTCTTTTCTCTAATATATTTAATCATATCTTCATACCATTTGAGCACAAAAACTAATGAATCAAATCCCTAGCCACCGGGAGTTGACACTTGCACAATGGAGTTGACACTTGCACAATGAGCTTATCGTACTTATTCTTAAAATTGTTCTAGAAGTTGAGGTCCATTATTCTATCGGTGGCATCATAAGCATCTGGGTACGCTAATTGCCTGCCCCTTATGAGGCAGAGAATTTCATCAACATACTGTGTTATAAGAAGTTAATTTTTAAATAGGTTAGTAATTTTAAAATATAAAAACAAAGTGAAAAAATACAACGGATGGACCATCTATTGTACAGGGTTCTTTGAATCTGTTAACAGATTACCCATCTAATGTAACTTATACAATAGATGGGTAATCTATTGCAACAAAACCACCGCCAGTTGTATCAGAATACCCAGCTATTGCAATAGATGACACATTTGTTGCATAACTTCTTCTACATAGAACAAATTAGAAGGTTTGGTTAGGAAAAATAAACTTACAGTATCCACTTACCATAGGCCCATATCTGTCATCTTCTTGAAGTCTTAGGGGGAAAAAGTATTCATGGTGTAAGATTTTGCGCGGTGCCTGGAATTTATAGTCCTTCTCAGAACAACCTTCTGTGTAGCGTCAAATTCTGCGTATATGTCAACCTTCTTCAACGGTCCTTGAACCTCAAAAGCTTTTAGAGGAAGAGAAGTTGCAATTTTTTTGGTATCATAAATGATAGTATATGTCTAATTGCTCTCGTTTTCTTCCTAACCCCCACTGTAGAAGTGTAGGTCTCACTTACCTTCTTGGATGGTATGATACCCCTCTTGGATTTCGATTCCTCTACAACTTCAGCGATAGTATCTATTTTCTCAAATAGTTTATCCTGTCTGTCCTTGCAATTCTTGTATTTGCAATAAAAACATAAGGGTAAAGTGGGGTGAGGGGACCACCATAAGGGATAGAGGGACCGGTGTAAGGTGAGAGAGACCAATGTAAGGGGTAATTTCAAACATATTTATTTTTTCTTGAGCATCAACATGTTCATCATCACGACTGGCATTAACATGGCAGCCACCAACATCAACAACTCCAGAGGCAATACCCCCAGAAGTGGCACCCAGATCTGTTGCAGTAGGTTGGTCATGAAGAGCCTCAACATTAGGCCCTTGCCTAACTGCTCTTCTTATGGCTGTTGCTCCAGCCAATTCCTTTTTTATTAACTCTACCGTTGGGTCTATTATTGTATCTACAAGACCTAGAGTAATAAAAGAAGTCATCCCCAACTCTTGTTAAGTGGGTACGACCTATGGATACACAACTTAAAAGAAAGGGTAGATACGTTTAAATCAAATAATAATTTGCAGTCAGTTGGACAATATGTCAACACAAACAAATTATACAACAGATGATCCTTATGGTGCAATAGATGAATCATATATGGCAACAGATTAACCATCTGTTGCATCAGATTACCCATCTGTTACATAAGTTGCAGTGGATAGGTAATCTGTTAAAGTCAGGTTCAGAGAATCAAAGCAACAGATGGGTAATCTGTTGCAAGAAATGACTCATCTATCATAATAAATTACCAATATGTTGCACTAAATGGGGAATCTGTTAAGATAAATTACAATAGATTACCAATCTGTTACAATACATGAATCATATCTTTTAATATCTTTCTTTGAGTCAAATTATTTTACTTGAAAAAAGACTTACTACATCATCCAGAGGGTTAAAGAGATCAACCTTCTTAATTCTCGTGTTTCTCTTTGCAACCAACCACCTAAGGATCCTTGGATGAGAAACTTCATCCGGATAATCCTTGACCTACTTTCGGAGGGGAGGAATGGCTTCAAATGACCAAGCCTAAAAAATGTAAACAAGAAGCAAACCAAAAAACTTCATAAAAATTATTCAATATAAACTAATGCAAGAGTATACAAATAGTGATTATATTTACCATAAAAGTCCAAGGAAAGACGTACAAAGTGATCGTCCTTGGGGATAGCTTTGTCAGTAAATATTTGACAGTCAATTTGTAGCTGTCATATCCCCAAGGATAATTGTTGAATTTCTCAGGATCCTTGGCAAGCTCCAATAAATCATCTTCTATGACTTTGTAGACGTTTCTTACCAATATAATGGAATGGGCTAACCAAACTTAGCACAATTGCTCCATGTACTTCTTTGGTATGACTTTATCCTTGAGATCTTGTAACAACTTTGTGGCTCTGTATCCACGTCCAACAATGTACAACAACCCGTCTATTTTTTCCTTGTGTTTGTTGGTTTTGGTGGGTGGTAGCTTGGACAATGCCTTGCCTTTAGTTGATAGTGGTTTGGTTGTCCTTCTTGACTTGGACTTATTGTGGGGTGTTTCCTTGATGAGATGTTATTTTGGATGATCACATATCAAACCTGTCAGTAGGGGTGTACAAATCGAACCGTTAAGTCAAACCGAACCGATGAATCAAACCAAACCGAGGAAAAAACCGACTTATGATTTGGTTTGATTGGTTTGGTGTTGGCAAAAAAAACCGAGCATTCTTGGTTTGGTTTGGTATTAGCAAAAATAAAATCAAACCGAACACAAACCGAACCGATGCAATACATATATAATTTTAATTTTTTATACGTAAAGAAATACTACTTATAATCTACTTTCTAATTACTTTTATTATTTTTTTATATTCAAAAAATAAATATATATTCTTGGGACTTTAATTATAGTATTTTTCCATTAATAACAAATTAATATAAAGCCCAATATTAATATAAAAACCTAAAACTCTTTAATTGCTTCACTTTTTACATTTTACTTTCCAAGTTTTCAGAGAGTTCTCATTATTTCCTCATCTTATTTTCATCTTACTTTTCTCATTTGTCAAGTTGTGATTTAGGTTTGTTTCTCTTCTTTCTCCTTTTTTTTTATGGAATTATATAATTAATTATTATATGGAGTTAAGTTTTTAATAAGTTGTCTCCAATTCTTCGTTCTTTTTTGTGCTCACATTTTATGTGAAGGGAACTTTCAGACAAGCTACTGTGACTAGTGACTTAGAAATTGAACTACTTGGGTATCCACATAATATTACTTTGAGAGATAGTAGTTTAGACGTCTTAGTAATTTACCAACTTAATTTTTATTGGAACTACTCTATGACCATTGTTTTTTTTTTTTTAAATCTTTTTAGTGAGAACATTTAATTTTTTTCTTCAATCACATTATAATTGTAAAAAAAACCGAGGAAATGAAAAAACCGAAAAAACTAAAAAAAGCCGACTAAAACCAAAATTAAAAAACTGATTGTAAATTGGTTCGATTTGGTTTATAGATTTAGAAAATCAACATTATTGGTTTGGTTATATTTTAATAAAACACCGAACCAACCCAACCTATGTACACCTCTACCTGTCACTATGACAAACTCTTTCATTCCAAAACAAACCGGCATGTCACAGTATTTGATCCAGATTTCATCCATCTTTTTGCCCACATCCTTCGAATATTTATCATCCTCCATGTACTTGATCTTTTGCTTGAGAAGACCATATACCCTTCTCATTTGGAAACGGGCATTGTTGTCCTCAACAACTCAAGAAAGTGTCCAAAATAGCTCTTCTTAAAAAGTTTGTCTATTTTTTCCTCCTTTATTGTTTTCCTAAAATCATCAAAAGTTTTCCCGACTGAGATTTAAGTGCAAAATCACTAGTTAAATCTGCAGGGTTATCTATCGACATCTCAACTTGAAACCTGTCAGTACTAATAGTTCTAACAAGATCATGCTGGGATTTCGTTCTTAATTCACGCCCATTGATGATGCATTATCATCATTTTGATCATCATCCTCTTTCTCACTTTTTACTTCCTCCTCTTCTTCTTTATCTTCTTCTTCTTCCTCCTTACTTTTATTTTCCTTACCAGCCTCTACATACCCTTCTCCACCTCCCCCAACATCATTTTCATAACTTTTCACAACTTTTCACAACTTTACTTTTTCTTGACTGAGATTGTTCAGGAAGTTCCTCTGAATCCATCTGTACTCTAGCCTTTTTTGTTAAGTAGTCCGAAGTTGATCCACTTTCAATTTATTTTCTTTTGAGAAACATCTTTTAACTACAAATAACAGAAAAATAAAAAATACATTACATTTGACATCTGCATAATTTTTTAAAAAAAGGTAAGACAAATTTCAATAAATTTTTATACGCCACATTACAAAAAAAATCCAACAGATAACTAATTAGTGGGAACAGATGAATCATCTGTTATGACAAATCATAAGCTGTTGCAACAGATGAAGTTTAAGATGGATGAGATCAAAACAGTCTTGCTACTGGTTTGTCTTATGCCAATAACTGAAATATTTGTTGCAACAGATGGGGAATCTGTTTGAAGACCTATGTTAATATCTCCCAATAGATATTCCACCAGTTGTAACAGATGGACCAACAAAACCACCACCACCACCACCATCAATGCCACCAATGTCTCCAATACCAACACCACCATCAAGACAACCACCAAGACCACCACCACCACCACCAAGACCATCAATACTACCAATACCAAGACCACTACCACTACCACCACCAACACTACTACCTCAGCACCAATACCAACATCACCACCAACACCACCAATACCAACATCACCACCACCACCACCAATACTACTACCTCAACACCAATACCAATATCACCACCAATACCAACATCACCACCACCACCATCATCAACATCACCACCACCACCACCACCACCAACACCACTAATACTAACACCACCACCACCACCAACACTACCACCACCACCACCACCACTAATACCAACACCTACACCAACACCACTACCAAGACCACCAACACCACCACAAATACCATCTAACAATACCCCGATAGTCAACAAAATAGTGCAATAAAAACTAGGGTTTTCTCGGGTTCTTCTTACAATTTTATCATCAAAACTCAAAATTGTAAATCCATTTTATAAGATAATGCAACTAAAAGTCTTTTTTTTTCATCATTAACTAAAAAACCCTAATTTTTAGAAAAAAGAACAGATGTAGAACTCTTCTCAAATTCTGTTACCTGCGAAGACAGAGAAAATAATGGATACAAGCAGGAATAAAGTCAAAAATAACAACTATATGATCGAAAATAGAGAGAAAATTAATCTGTTATGAAGGGTTGAGCAATATGTTGAGTAGTAGCTGTTTCTATTGTTGAGAGAGAAAGAAAAGAGCGAGAACTCAATATTTGAAACAATGAAGCATTTTTACACAAATGGATGATTTGTATGGTTTGATTTGTATTTTGGAAAAGAATGACAAGTTTTGAAAACGTTAATTTGCTCTGAATTGATCCTAATTAATTTTTTAAAAGAGATAAATTTTAATCGTTTCATCATAAAAAATTATATTAAGTTCAATTAAAATACTGATAAATTTAATATTAGCTTAATAATAAGAGAAACCAATTTAGGTATCTCAAATAATGAGTTAATATGAATCGTTTTAATTCAGATTGATTGATTGGCGACTCAGGTTAGGAGAAACGCAATACCAACTTCATGCAACTACAACGACTCAATTAAAAATGTAGTTACTCATCCATAATTCTAACTAAATCAATTTAGGTATCTCAAATAATGAGTTAATATGAATTGTTTTAACTCAGATTAATCGATTGACAGCTCGGGTCAGGAGGAACGCAATACCAATATTATGTAACTACAATGACTCAATTGAAACTGTAGTTGA
This sequence comes from Capsicum pubescens, assembly GCA_030864215.1. Taxonomy (NCBI): domain Eukaryota; kingdom Viridiplantae; phylum Streptophyta; class Magnoliopsida; order Solanales; family Solanaceae; genus Capsicum; species Capsicum pubescens. Next base: position 185,917,883 of record CM061546.1, read on the forward strand.
CCCTGTGAAGTCATCCATAATTCTAGAAAAATCAATTTATGTATCTCAATAATGAGTTAATATGAATCGTTTCAACTCAGATTAATTAGTTGACGACTCAGGTCAGGAGGAACATAATACCAACATTATGCAACTACAACGACTCAATTGAAACTGTAGTTGACCCTGTGAACTCATCCATAATCTAGCCAAATCAATTGAAATTATAGTTGAGCCTATGAACTCAATTGAAATTGTATTAAAAAAGATGTTCAGCCATTAGCAACAGATAACTTATCTGTTGTAAATTATAAAATAGACGCAGCCATCTGTTGCATCAGATGACCGAGTTGTTGGAATTTTCAAACAGATATTGACATTTGTTGCAAAAGATGACTTATCTATTTTAAGTTTTTTTTATTTTAAAGCAATTTTCAGTCTAAAATAAAAAAGATGAAATACCAAGGCGGTAAAAAATATTTCTTGAATAACTGAAAAGTCACCTCCTTGAGTTATCTTATCTTGTTTTTTCAATGTCATCGTCTCATGCCCCTCAAAGTCATTAATGAATATTTAAAACCATACTCTAGTCTTTTCTCTCCTCTTTCACATGAGGATCCTTTTGGATCTCAACCAATCTATATCTTTTCTCAACTGAAACTGGTGTTTTGATCCCTTTGCTTTTGACATTGCAGGTATGGTTACTATTGCTCTTTCCTTCTCATCTTCTTCTTTACATGTTAGTTAAATTAGTTATTCACATTTATTATCTTTATTTATTTACCCATTATCAATATCCTATTTATTGAGGAAATTAAAAGAAAGGTGACTTTTAAGTCTTGAATAAATGAACCGTTGTTTTTATTAAAATATGCAAAAAAGACATCTGTTGGAAGAACTTAAAAAGCCTTGTTGGCAGTATCATTTTTTTCTATGTATTTTCCACATGAGCTATACTCCCTATGGACAACCTGTTAAGAGCATCAGCAACAACATTAGACTTACCTGGATGATAGTGAAGATTCATGTCATAGTCCTTGAGAATCTCAAGCCATCTCCTCTGCCTGAGGTTAAGATCCTTCCGAGTGAACACATACTGTAAACTCTTATGATAAAAAAATATCCACGTGCACTCTATACAAATAGTGCTATCAGATTTTCAATGCTAACACCCCCGCTAAAAGCTTCAAATCATGAGTAGGATAATTTCTCTCATACACTTTCAACTGCCTAGAAGCATAGGCAATCACCTTACCATGCTGCATCAAAACACAACCAAGTCCCACTCGGGACATGTCGCAGTTAACCAAAATACCCCTCATTGCCTTCAGGCTATGTCAAAACTAGAGCTGAAGTTAGCTTATCCTTTAGCTTCTCAAAACTACCCTCACAAGCATTCGACCAAGAGAACTTTACCTTCTTCTGAATCACCATGGTTAATGGGGAAAACATCATCAAGAAACTTTCCACAAACCTTCTATAATACCCAGCCAAACCCTAGAATCTCTGAATGTTGATTGGAGTCATTGGTCTAGGCTACTTTTTAACCACTACCAAGTTTTATAGATCAACCATGATCCCTTCACTAGAAATAATATCACCTAGAAAAGTAACAAAGTTCAACCAAAACTCATATTTAGAGAATTTAGCATACAACTACTGCTCTTTCAAGGTCTGCAACGCCACACAGAGGTGATTGGTATGATCCACCTTACTCTTAGAGTATATCAGGATGTCATCAATGAACACAATGACAAAAAGATCCAAAACTGATAAAATACCCTGTATATCAAATCCATGAATGCCTCCGGGGCATTGGTCAAACCAAATGACATAACCAAGAACTCAAAGTGCCCATAACGAGTACAAAAAGTTGTCTTAGGGATATCCACCTCCCTAATCTTAAGACGATGATACTCAGATCGAAGATCTATCTTAAAAAAGAATTTGGCACTTTGCAACAGATTAAATAAGTCATCTATCCTTGGGAGAGGATATTAGTTCTTAATAGTCACTTTATTTAAATATAGATAGTCAATACACATTTGAAGGGAACCATTCTTCTTACGCATGAATAACACCGGTGCACCCCACAGAGACACACTAGTACGAATGAAACCCTTTTCCAAAAGATCCTTAAGTTGCTCTTTGAGTTGTCTCAACTTAGTCAGAGCCATTCTATAAGGAGGAATAGATATTGGATGACTGTCCAGAACCAAATCAATCCTAAACTCAATCTCCCTATTCGGAGGAACGCCAAAAAGATCATCCGAAAAGACTTCGGAAAACTCATCCACCACCAGAACTGAATGAGAAAAAGGACCTTCCCATTTAGAATCTTTAACCAGGATCAGATAATAGAGAAACCCTTTAGAGATTAACCTTTGGTCTCTAAGATATGATATAAACCTCCCCTTAGGAGCTAAGGAACCACCCTCTTATTCAATAATCGGTTCACCAGGTAACTTAAAAACAACCGTACGGGTCTGATAACCTAAGGTATCATAGCATGAATATAACCAATCCATCCCAGAATAACATCAAAATCCACCATATCTAATTTAATCAAATCCACCAAAGTCTTCTTACTACCAACAAATACCATACACCTCCTATAGACTCTTTTATTAACCACAAAGTCACCTACCAGGGTAAAAACCAAAAAAGGATCCAAAATAATCTCAGGATCAAAACAAAAATACACAACTACAAATGGGGTCACATAACAAAAAGTGGACCCCAAATCAAGTAGGCAATAAATATTCTGAGAAAAGAGTTGTAACATACCAATCATGACATCAGGTGATGCCACAGATTCCTGTTGGGTAGTGAGTGCATATAAATAATTATGGCTAGTGCCGGTACCAGAAGCAGAAATAATAGGACCCTTAGGTCCATGAGCAGATTACGAGTCAACCAAAACCTTATTCGCTCCCGAAGCAATCTTACCAATCAAAGAATTTCTAAGCATGTGGACTGACTGACCATATTTGAAGCACCTGTACCTCCCCTTATTACAGAAGCCCCAATGTAACCAATCACAGAGCCTATAGAGAGGACATGGTGAATTCGACTGTTCCCCACTTTCCTGAGATTGGGAACCTTGTGCCTTGAAGTTGTCACCATCCTACTGACACCTATCACCCGACTGCTTTGGGTAAAAAACACTAGCTGTAGAGAAAGAACCAAAACTCCTCCACTTCTTATTTGGCCACTTACCACCATCCCGACCACTTTGATGTTAACCACCATCTTGGTCAGAGAATCTGAACCTCTTACCCTACTTTTCAGCTATCTCAACCTGCTTTCTTTTTTTCTCATCCACCTATTGTATATGAACAACCAACCTATAAATATCCATGTCCTTGATAAAAAATGCAGTCTTATTTTCAAGGATCAAATCCTAAGACAGTCCTAAAGAGAACTTTCTCATCCTGACCCTCTTATCAGACACCAATTTCAGAGCATACCTAGACAACTGGTGGAATTTCAAGGCGTACTCCTTGACCAACATCTTCTTCTATTTCAGATTAAAAAATTCCTTTGCCTTCACTTCCCTCAACTCCCGAGGAAAGAAGCAATCTAGAAAAGCATTAGAGAAAGTCACCAATAATGATGATTCTTCAACTTCACCCCTTTCCCTATCCCATTTCTCATACCATTGGTACATTACATCTTTAAGCTGATAAGATGTAAAACCTACCCCTTCCACATTCATGGTATGTATAATTCTAAAAATTTGTTCTATCTTATCCAAAAAGCCCAGAGGAACCTCCTCCACCTTAACACCAGTAAAGGTTGGAGGACTCATTTTCATGAACTGGCCAAACCTTGTGGCCTCAGATGGTGCATTACCAAATGCACCACGCTCAACCTGAGAAACTACCAACTAAGCAATGATATAAATTGACTGACGAAACTCATCATTCATCACATTATCCTAAGGAGACTGAGGAGGACTAGAAGGAATCGGTCGAACTCCAAAAATATCAGGGATTGGACCCTAGGCCGAGTATGGATCCCCTCAGTAGATCGTGTCCCATCTATATCATCCCCTTTAGATCATAAATGCATGATATAAAAAGCGAATAAATGAAATTAAAGAAGATTCCAGGGTTAAACCCCAAGCTTAAAAATAGAACAAAAAGAAAAGAAACATTTTCTAAATGCCTTGTTGCCTCTCTCTTATGAGTATGGCATGCTACACATCCTTAAAAGAGACTCTATATGACATGACTTTATGGAATCCTGATTGACCATGAACCTAAAGCTCTGATACCAACTTGACATGACCCAAACTGGGGCCTTGTAGTAATGGGTATCCCAAGTCTAACCAAGACTGGGGACCACCCTCGTTATCTAACCCGACCGTCCAAACACATACCCTAAGTTAGAAAAATTCCAAACACATTACAATATAGCGTAAATATACCAATCCAGACTTTGGGATAGGTCCATAAACATGAACAACCCAAGAAAGTCCTCCCATCCAGTACCCAACCAATAATCATAACCAAATTGATATAATAACTAAGTTCCTATCCATAACATAACATAAAAGGATGGAGCAATCATAAATTGGGCTATCACACTCTGCCATTATTTCCCAATTAAAACCATTACCACATGACCAAGACCACCATTCCATTTGTTATTAACCAAGGCTATAAGTAGTAGTATGATTATACCGACTAGAGATTGCAAGCAATATCCTTAGCCAACCTTTCAAATATTAAGGGATTCCCTTGTACCCATAGGTTTCATTATCAAGTTGACTTGGGGGAGTCCCGTGTACACCACAAGTGTTTTATTATTAAATTTACGTGAGGGATTCCCTTGTACCCCACAAGGCTTTCAATTAGACCAACCATAGCCACTAAGACCTTACCATTTAACAATTTCAAATAATTTAAACCATTTAGGGTTCCATTACCAAGTTAAACCATGCAATAGTTCTATAAAAAGTTCAACAAAGTAGTAAAAGCATTCTCATAGGAATTTTATCAAGCACATTGGGGTATAGTGTTTCCAAAACCTAAACCAAGTACCAATTAACCACTACCATGAAACAAATATTCAAACCAACATTAAAACATGTAAATCCATAATTAAAACATAGGAAAACCATAACCAAGCATTTGTAATCAAAACCCCCAACATATATTTGTAAACCCAAAACCATAAAATAATTATGTCATGAAAAAAATTCATAAATCATGCCTTTAATTGGAAATAACAATAAGGGAGAAGTATCTTTCCTTAGATTGAGAAGAAGATGAGAAGAAATCACTCCTATGAGCCTCAATTGATCACCTTAAAGAAAACCCTACCTTTTTCTTAACCCAAGAGCCTTGAGAGATTTTGAGAAAGCTTTGAGTTTTTGATTGATTTCAAATAGGTTGATAAACCCCCAAAAAGGTGTTTTAAGTCATGGGGTCCCCAGGAGTTATAAGAGGAAATGTCCAGATTACTCCCAACTTAAACTATATTATTTACTCATAGAAGGGTACGACCACCTCTTCATTCGTACTCTAGGGTATGAGTGGTACCCACCACTCATACTCCAAGTAGAATCTCAACCCCCACAATGACCAAACTATGACTCCAAAGTCCCACTCATATGATTAGTACCCATAAACTACACCTTAGACAGAATTAAGAGGGGTTGACACTATCTAACATACGAGTTGGATTATACCACTCGTACCCTATATCATGACCCATGGAGAGCAACTCATACTTAGATCTAAGTTAAGTCACTATGTTACAGATTAAGTTAAGATAAACCCAATATACGACCCATCACCCACCATACAACCCGTAAATACTCGAGTCATACCCATTCTAGAAACCAATCCAACCCACCAACCAACACTAGTTATCATACAACTAAGACCATACCAACCGCACCCCATCATATGACTAGTACCCCCTAGTCGTATGATGCCAAGAAATCAGAAATCCAGGAAATTTTCTAAGGTTCTAAAACCCAGGGTCTTTCAATATTGTTCATCCTGGTTTGATAAAAATGTATCATGACCTCAAGTAGATGTATTGGTGGAATAATATGATGAGAGATGTGGCTAGTTTTGTGGCCAAATGTATGGTGTACCAGTCTTGAAGGTTTGTATCAAGAAATTAAGTTGTTAGAGTAGAAGTGGGAAGTGATCAACATGGATTTTGGTACCGGTCTTCCTTGGTCTCAAAATTAGTTTGATTTAGTTTGGGTCATCGTGGATAGGATGATAAAGTTGACTCACTTTTTGCTAGTGAGCACTAACTTTTAGGTTGAGGATTATGTGACGTTGTATCTCTATGAGATTGTGAAGTTGCATGGGGTACCTATTTCTATCATCTCAGATCATGGTACATAGTTTTTATCTCACTTTTAGGATTATTTCAGATAGGTTTGGGGACTAAGATAAGTCTTAGTACTAATTTTCAACCATAGTCGGATGAGTAAGCAGAGAGAACTATTCAGACATTAGAGGATATTATTTGTGCTTACGTGATTGACTATGGTGGTAGTTGGGTTGAGTATTTTCCTCTTATAGAGTTTGCCTATAATAATAACTACCACTCCAGAATTGGGATGTCTCTATTTAAAACTTTGTATGGTAGGAGGTGTAGGTCTCCTATTGGGTGGTTTGAAGTTGGTGAGGCGGAGATGTTTTCTTCAGATTTGGTTCACGAAGCCATGGAGATAGTGAAGGTGATTTAGGATAGACTTAAGGTTGTACAAAGTCACTAAAAGTCCTGCGTGGATGTGAGGTGAAGGGAGTTAGAGTTTAAGGTTGGGGATAGGGTGTTCTTGAAGGTGTCTCCCATGAAGAGAGTGATGCAATTTTGTAAGAAGAGGAAGCTGTCACCAATATATTGGTCTGTACTTGGTTTTGAAGAGGGTTGGTAATCTTACATATGAGTTGGAGTTGCCTTCTAGTTTGAGATCCATCCACCCGGTGCTCTATGTTTCTATATTGAGGAAATGTATAGGTGATTCATTTCAAATTATGCCTATTAAGGTTTTTGGTATTTCAAATTCTTTGTCTTATGAGGAGATCCCGATTGATATCTTAGATTGGTAGGTTCGTCGATTGTAGACCAAGGACGTGGCCTCAGTAAAGGTTTTATGGAGGAACCACCGGATGTTCCTTGTTTTTTGTTAGAGGCTTTGTGTGACTACTATGGGCATGGGCAGTGTTGGTATTGGTGTTAGCCTTGGTATTAGGGTTGACACTGATTGGAAGTTTAGTTGGTTATGGTTAGGGATTTTATTAATGTTTTTTATTTATTATTGTCCTATCTTGTTATATGTTTGAAATTCATCCGACATAGGTTATAGGACAATTATGGTTGGATATTGGGGGTAGTATCTAGTCCCGATTGGATTTGAGGCACCTGACACAACTAGGCCCTAGTTTGGGCCGTGGTCACCCTGTCACTCGTAGGGTCTAGTCATAGTTAGAACAAAATCAAGAGCCCCTCATAATGTTGAGCCTATGATTTACACTATACGGTTCGTACAGAGTCTTCACAACTCGTTAGGTACAAGTCATGGTGAGGGAAGTAACCTAGACAAACCTTACTGGTCAGGCTACGGTTTGGGTCCTACAACCCGTATGGACACCTTACGACTCGTAAGGTAAGTCGTAGCTTGGGCAGTAAGTTCAAAACTTAGAAATTTTAGAGCCAAAAATCTGGGGTGTTACAGTTTCTTGGTGTTCCGCTAGTGGATTACAGGTCTCTACCACGATGCCACTATAATGGTAAAATTCCTTCTATAGTGGGATGACTTCAGTCCACCTTAAAATCTTATACTCTGAAATTATTTAACTAAGTCTTTTATACATCTATTTCAAAGGTATTAAGGAAATCCCCATACCTCGAGCCCCTACAAATACAACAATTTTAGTAACAACGGGATAAGTCGTTATAATAGATACCAGTTTACTCATCATTTATTACTTAATGATCACGATAGGATATGAACTAGATGAAAATGTACTCGAGTTATTAAAACTCATGCATTGAGTATAAATTCTTACCACAAAACTTCATATAAAAAATTTACAAAAGAGTTTCCCCATATTACATTATGCTTATTAAAATGTGAAACTTACATGATTTATCGTACCAGAGATTCGTACAATATCACTTTTGACAAAGATTACAAGTACCCAAGATAATTGAGGATTCACTAATATGCTTAGAAATCATAATTACATAAAAAAGGAAAGAATATTTTTTTTGCCCCTAAAATAGATCAGATCCCACAATAGCAAGAAAATTCTTACTATAGCACCACCTGCAAACCACTATAGTGGGTCAGAATAGTTTAAAGCATTGGAAAATAAGTTTTACGCCCATTTATCAATTCCAAACATAAAATACCCCCTCACCTTTCTGATTAACTTTCTCTATATGTCGGATTCAAGGTAAATGTTGTTCTAAATTTGCCTCCTTACTCTTTTACTCGCAATATAGTCGTTTTTGCACTTGAAATCAAAGAAAAAATATAGGTCTGGTCTTGGATTTTTATATTAAAATTTCACTTGAATTTAGCTGAATTTTCAAAGCACGGTTGCTACTTTTATATTTACAACACTCCTATGACAATCTAGGCATTAGATTTACCCATTTCATGGTCAATTTGTGGCATGAAAAAGAGTAGAATGTGAATGGTTATTTTCAAATTTTTCTTGGAAATTAGTCTTGTATAGTTGTTGAATTTGAGTGTATAATAATCCTGTGAAACTTCCACAACCCTAATTTTTGCTTAAAATCTAAAAAATAGATAATTTTTCCAAAAGACGCAATTGATGTATTAGTTTGAGTTTGGGGAAGATGAAGGCCGCTATAGCTAGAATATTTCTGCTATAGTGGTAGCATGGTAGTTGGATGCCTTTCACTATAGTAGGAGGTAGGTTGGATCATCCGGGAATTTTTAGACTTAGCATTTTCTAAAACTTGCAAATATTTGAATACCTCTATGGATTCTAACTTACTTTTTGTATAATTTTTGTAGGATTACCAACTCTATGGATGACAATCAAGATAATGCTTCCTCCTTTCCAAAGGTTGCCTGACCAGAATTCTGATGATTGATTTCTGAACTACCAAGAGATGGATCTTTACTATAAGAGGGGATTCCTAATGAGGGGCACGATGGAGGTGGATCTAGAGTTCTACTATCGGGTCTAGGAGTTTAGTTGGATGCTGCTTGTGGAGGATCCTCAGGATGGGGTCTTGGTCTTGGTCAGAGAGTTCTATGCTATTCTCCCAACCATTCTCTAGGATAACCCACACCCCACTATCTGCATTAGGGGAGTAAATTTCGTTGTGGACATATCTATAATTAACAAGGTCCTAACGGTGCCTAATGTCCCCAACACTAAGTACTAGGACAAGGAATAGAAGATAGATACTTGCTGGCTGAGGGATATGCTGGTTGCTGAGTCTGATCAGGACAAACTTTAATAGACCTGTCTTAAGGGAATTAGGAGCATACACTTCACTGTAGATGCTCAGAAATGGTTGAGTCTGGTAACCCAAAGGTTTGGTCTGCCGGGTAATAATTCTGATGTGATTGGTCTGCCAAATAATAATTTTGATGTGACTTATCCTCTAGCTCCTGTAATAGCTTACTTTATATAGGGAATGCGGCTGTGTATGGGAGCACAAATCATGTCAAAGTTGAAGGACTTCTACCAGGGCAACAAAAAGGCTCCTCACCTTTCTAGTCTAATTTCTGAGATGTGCACATGTGTAGAGGTTCCTAAAGAATGCTAATCGGGAGTTGAAGAGTGACCTGCCCTTCCATCCTCCAAGGTGAAGGGTGGGTTATCCCAGAACAAGAAGAAGAGAAAGATAGGCATTGAGGGGAGGGGGTAGAGAAATAGAGTAAGACGATGATGATAAAGATACCCCTCTAATCCTTCATTGAATTTCCTATAGGGCCTGGTGCAGGGGATTTCATGAGAAACTTTTAAGAAGATGATCGAATGCTGACACAAATATGTAAAATTGTTAAGTTCATGTTCAAGTGTGTCATCAATAATAAGCCACTTCTCAAGCTGGAGAGATAGGATATACAGGAGTTCTACCTCTTGATTGGATTAGAAGGAGAGGGCTTTGGCTCATTGAACTTCATAGATAATGGGGACTCTTGCTAGATCCATGGTGCATGTTAGTCTACCTCTCCTCCCACTATTTTATTTAAGTTTTTTTTGTTTGGGTTGACCCTATTTGGGCCATATAACAAATAATTTCTTTTTATTTCACACATGGTGTCACGATCCACACGGTCATGATTGGCACCCACCCTAATACTATAGTGGGGGTACTATCCAACCCAACCCACACTTACTAAGCCTAGCACATCATAAATTATTTTCATAAATCCTATATTATGAAGTCACTAAGCACATAATGATAAACTAAAATAAACTCTAAACTTAAAACAAATATCATAACTAAAGAATAGAGTATAGAATTTCTCTATTTATTACAAAACCAGGACCTGAAGTCACCGTACATACACATATAAGAGTGTCCTAAAACAAGTCCAACATATTTTCCAAAAACATAAAATTGAGGAAAATGACTTAGTCCTAAAACAAGGGACATGAATCAAAATTAGAAGACTCAATGGCTGCCCAGTTATTGTGCTCACCCTTGAACTAAAGTCTGTAACTACTGGCTAGAGTCGATGTCTCATCTCAAATAAAGGAACACGCTATGCACTCAATAAATTTGGAGAATATACAGTATAAATACATCAATAAAGTATTTATAGAAATCATAGGATGACTCAAAACAACCCTATACAAATAGCCAAAACAAAACTTACAATTAGAGACAACTAACTACAGGTAAGACAATTCACATTTGCAAGAATACAATTACACCTCACACTTTCTACACTTAGTCAAATTCTTCAATAAGGTTCATCACAACATATATGTCTAAATTTATATTCAAATACATATGATGAATGTATGTGATCGTAGGTGTATTTATACATCTGAGTCTCATTATCTATGTGCATTTAGCTTACTTTTAAGGAATTCTTGATGTGCTTAATGAGTTATTAAGGTGTAATTGTGTATTTATATGTTAAGTGATATATTTTGAGTTTTTAAGGTGCTTTTAAAACATGCTAGGAATCAAAATGATCAAATTGAGTTTAGAAGAGAAAACTAGTTGTGCTAGCTTGAGCGATGCTTTGTTCTAGTGTACTTTAATAAGCTCTATTGTGTTGTATGAACTAATGATTATAATATTATGTTGTAGGAGACATTTTTAGGTGTTTTAAAAGAAAATTTAATTCTCTAAAAATGTCATAAGAAGTGGGGAATCAAGGATCAAAAGTACGACAAGATAGGAGCTAAAATGGAGCAAATTCCCATCTCTTTGGAAGTGGCTTGCATCGCACACCCTAAATCAAGGGATGGGGTGTGATATAAACCCCATAGGTAGACCACTTGATGCCTCAACCTTTATTTTGTGGGTTCTACACCCCTTAAGGCCATCCTTTGGCCTTGAGTGCGAGCTTCTCTTGAGGAATCCAAAAGTTGATTTTTATGTCTTTTAAGTAAGGGGCAATATGGTAAATATATGTTTTTTGAGTTGGGATGGCCATCGATGATATAAACCACTATAAAAGGAATATTTAGTAACAATTACATCTTACTTTTGAAACAACACAAGATTGGAGAGAAGAGAGGCATCTAGGGCACTACACTATGGTACTTTTTTCTTTACTTTAGTTTACTTGTATTTTTATTTATGAATTCAATTATGGAGATTTTTGTAAGAATATTGAAACACCATGAGTTTTGATCCTCTGAAATTTCCTGAGTTTTGAACTCGCTGGACATGATACGGTTAGGGGTACTAGTTGTATGTTGGGATACAGTTTAGGGGTCAACACTGTATGTTGATTAGTGTGGTTGGGTTGGCTACCGTTCAAGGTAATACTTCACTATAAAGGTAGTATTATGGGGTGTGAGTCATATGATACAACTCATATGATGTCTTATGTCTTAACCTTAGTGATTCTATTTTTCTTAGGGTACGGTTTATGGGTATCAATCATCTGATTGGGTACGATTGGGACTTTGGAGTCATAGGTTTGTAAGTGTGGGGGATTGAGATTCTTCTTGGGGTATGAGTGGTGGGTACCACTCGTACCCTAGGGAATAGATGGGGAGTGTCATACCCTCATGCAGGAAATTAATACAGTTTAAGTGGGGGTATTCTGGACATTTCCCCTTATAACTCCTTGGGACCCCACGACATAAAAGACCTTTTTATGGTTTCATTAACCTATTTGCAGTCAATCAAACACTCTAAACTCTCTCAAAATCTCTCAAGGCTCTTGGGGTAAGGAAAAGCTAGAGTTTCCTTCAAGGTGGTCAATTGAGGCTCATAGAAGTGATTTCTTCTCATATTCTTCTCAATCTAAGGAATGTTACTCCTCCCTCATTGTTAGTTCCAACTAAAGGCATATTTTATGAATTTTTTTCATTGCATGAATATTGTATGGTTTTGAATTTTCAAATATATATTGGGGGTTTTGGTTATAAATGCTTGGTTATGGTTTTCCTATGTTTTAATTATAGATTTACATATTTTAATGATGGTTTGGATATTTGGTTGCATGGAAATGGTTAATTGATATTGGTTTGATTTTGGAAACACTATGCCCCCAATGTGTTTGATAAAATACCTATGAGAATGCTTTTACTATATTATTAGATGTTTAATGGAACTAATGCATGGTATAAATCAGTAATGGAACCCTAAATGGTTTAAATAGTTTGGAATGGTAAAATAGTAAGGGCTTGGTGGTTATGGTTGGGGTCTAATTGAAATCCTTGTGGGGGTACAAGGGAATCACCAAAGTAAACTTAATAATGAACTACTTGTGGGGTACATGGGATCCCCCAAGTCAACTTAATAATGTAATATATGGGTGCATGGGAATCCCTTAATAACTAAAAGGATGGCTAAGGACATTGCTTTCAAGCTATAGTCGATATGACGATACCACTACTTATAACCTTGGTTAATAATAAATGGAATGGTGGTTTGGATGTGTGGTAATGGTTTTAATTAGCCAATAATGACATGATGTGATAGGTAATTGTGAAGGTGTAAGTCTAATGGACGGACATTGGAAATTCATATTTGCCGACATGAGTATTGGTCATGAAGACCATATATGATAGTTACGGGGTATACAGAAATCCCTAAGTACACTTGAACCTATATAGTAAGGAGAGCAAATGGTACTTGAGAATTCCCTACTCCTATGGTATCTTCGATTCGTGCGGCTACATGCATCGGGGCTCGTTCAGGGGGTTACACAGGACCCATATAGCCCATGGGAGGTTTTAGGTCAATTAAGCTACACATACACAGGTTAATGGTTTTAATGGCATATTTAACCTAGTTCTATTTCCCATCATGGTTATATATATACGTATGTATGTGTGGTTTTAAATGCATACGGTTAGTTTACTTGGTTTTAAAGGTTGACATTATTTTATCCTTATCTTGAGTACTTGCTAGAGTTCATCCGCTAACCCATCTTTGGGTGGCTATATCTCCACGCGATGCAGGAATCGACCATTCTACTCCTCCTGCTTAGTGATCGAATTTAGGATCAACTCGATTGGATTCAAGTGTTGAGATTCCATATTTTGGAAGGCTCTATTTCATATCATGGATGTATTTACATACTTTGGTTATTTCATAAATGTTGGTTTTGGCTATGGTTGGGGGCATGTCCCAATTGGATATTATTTTACTTTCGGTTAAAGGCTTTGTGGAGCTACTATATGTTGGTATGGGTGGTGTCGGCAGTGGTGTTAGCCTTAGTATTGGCATTGGTATTGGGGATGATACCATTTAACTGTATTTATGATTGTTCCATCTTTTTATGTTTTGAGATTATATATTTTATTTATAATGGAACTCATTTGGTATGGGATGTATGGATTGGTTTACGGTTTGGTTTTAATTATTGGTTGGATAATAGATGGTTGGACTTTTTTGGGTTGGTCACGATCATGGACCTATTCCAGAGTCTGGAATTATAATAAATTCTATCTAATTATACATTCAGAATTCATCTGACATAGAGAATACATATTTGGAGGTTGGGTTGGGTAACAGGAGGGTCCCCGATCATGGTTGGACTAGGGATGCCTATTACAACAAGGCCTTGGTTCGGGTTATGTCAAGTTGGTATCAGAACTTTAGGTTCATGGTCAATTGAGAGTCCACAAAGCTGTGTCGAGTAGAGTCTCTTTTAATGGTGTGTAGCATGCCACACTCATAAGAGAGATGCTACGAGGCATTTAGGAAATGTTTCTCTTCTTTGTATTCCATTTTCAAGCTTGGGGTCTAAGTCCTGGAATCTCTTCTAATTCTGTTTGTTTGTATTTTAGATCATGCCTCGATGATTTGATGTTCACAAAAAACTCATCTATTCCAACTAGGGACAGTGTTGATTGGACACAATCTACTTAGGGAATCCATACTCGATCTAGGGGTCCGATCCCTGATATTATTGGAGTTCCATCAATTCCTTTTAGTTCTCCTCATACTCCTTAGGCTAATGTGATGAATGTAGAGTTTTGTCAGTCGATTCATATGATTTCTCAGTTGGTAGATGCTCAAGATAAACGTGGTGTATCTGGTATTACATCTTCTGAGGGCATAAGGGTTGGCCAATTCATGAAATTGAATCCTTTAACTTTTACTGGTGTTAAGGTGAAGGAGGATCCTTAGATTTTTCTGGATGAGATGGAAAAGATCTTCAGAGTGATGCAGGCCACAAATGTGGAAGGGGTGAATTTTGCTGCCTATCAGCTAAAGGATGTGGTGTACCAATAGTACGAGGAATGTAAGAAGGTAGTGGGTGAGGTTGATGAGTCTTCTCTTTGGGATATTTTCTCTAATGCTCTTTTGGACCTCTTCCTTCCATAGGAGTTGACCCAAGAGAAGACGGAGGAATTTATTAATCTAAAATAAGAGAAGATGTCGGTCAAGGAGTATACCTTGAAATTTCACCAGTTGTCTAGGTATGCTCCATAATTAGTATCTGATATGAGGGCCAGAATGAGAAAGTTTGCTTTAGGATTGTCTCTTGTGTTTATCCTTGAAAGAAAAAATGCATTGCTGATTAAGGACATGGATATTTCTAGATTAGTTATTCATATGTAACTGGTGGAGAAGGAAAAGAGAAAATAGGCTGAGATAGGGTAAAGGCAGAGCAAGAAATTTCAGATACTCTGAGTAGGGTGGTCAATAACAAAGTAGTCGGGATGGTGGTAAGTGGTTAAATAAAAAGTGGAGGAGTTCTGGTTCTTTCTCAACAGCTAGTTCTCCTTACCTGAAGTAGTTGGGTGATAGGCATCAGTAGGGTGGTGATAACTTCAGGGCACAGAGTGTCCAATCTCAGGCTACTTGGGCCCAGTCGACTTCATCATGTCCTCCTTGTAGGTTATGTGGTTGATTACATCAAGGTTTCTATGATGAGGGGAGGGGCATGTATTTAAAATATGGTCAACCAGGCCATATGCTTAGAAACTGTCTGGTTGGTAAGGTTGTGTCAAGATCAAACAAGGTTCCGATTGACTCTTCATCTGCTCTTGAAACAAAGGGTGCTGCTTCTGCATCTTTTTCTACTTTTGTTATTGGCACATGCCAGAATAGGTTATATGCATTCACTACCTGACAGGAGTCTGAGGCATCACCTGATATCGTGACTGATACGTTACAACTCTTTTCTCGGGATGTTTATTTTTTACTTGATCTGGGGTATTTTTTCTCTTATGTAACACCATTTATGGATGTGTATTTTGGTTTTAATCCCGAGGTTATTTCGGATCCTTTTTTAGTTTCTACCCTAGTAGGTGACTTTATGGTTCCTAAAAGAGTCTATAGGGGTGTGTGGTAACTGTTGGTAGTAAGGAGACTTTGGTAGATTTGTTCAAATTAGATATGGTAGATTTTGATGTCATTCTGGGGATGGCTTGGTTCCACTCATGCTATGCGTCTTTAGATTGTCCGACTTGTAAGGTTGTCCTTAAGTTCCTTGGTGAACTAGTTATTAAATGAAAGGGTGGTTTCCTAGATCCTAAGGAGAAGCTTATATTATATCTTAGAGCTCGAAAGTTAATATCTAAATGGTGTCTCTATCATTTAGTTCGGGTTAAAGATTCTAACTCGAAATGTCTTTCTTTGCATTTGGTTTTGGTGGTGAATAAGTTTCCTGAGTCTTTTTAGATTATTTTCCTGGTGTTTCTCCGCATAAGGAGATTGCGTTTAAGATTGGTTTGGTTTTGGACACTCATCCAATATCTATTCCTTCTTATAGAATGGCTCCGACTGAGTTAAGGGAATTCATGGAGAACCTTAAGGATCTCTTGGATAAGGGTTTCATTCATCCTAGTGTGTCTCTGTGGGGCACACCAATGTTATTTTTGCATAAGAACGATGGTTCTCTTTGGATATGTATTGACTATCGATATTTAAATAAGGTGACAGTTAAGAACGAGTATTCTTTTCCAAGGATAAATGACTTGTTTGATCAAGGATAAATGACTTGTTTGATCAGTTGTAGGGTGCCAAATTCTTTTCTAAGATATATCTTTATTCTGGGTATTATCAGCATAAGAATAGGGAGGTGGATATCCCTAAGACAACTTTCCAAACCCGGTATGGGCACTTTGAATTTTTGGTTATGTCATTTGATTTTACCAATTCCCTGATGATATTCATAGATTTGATGAATAAAGCATTTTTTCAATTTCTGGATCTTTATGTAATTGTGTTCATTGATGACAATTTGGTGTACTCTAAAAGTGAGGTGGATCATGCCAATCACTTCAGTGTGGTATTGCAGACCTTGAAAGAGCAGTAGTTATATGCCAAATTCTCTAAATATGAATCATTATTAAACGCTGTTACTTTTGTAGGTCATATTATTTCTAGTGAAGGGATCATGGTGCATCCACAAATGGTGGCGGTGGTTAAAAGTGGCCTAGACCCATGACTCTAATCGATATTCGAAGCTTCTTGGGTTTGGCTGGGTATTGCAGGAGGTTTGTGAAATTTTGTTTGATGATAACTGCCCCATTGACTAAGTTTATTCAAAATAAGGTAAAGTTCTCTTGGTTGAATACTTGTGAGGGTAGTTTCAAGAAGCTGAAGGCTAAGTTAACTTCAGCTCTGATTTTGACTTTGCCTAAAGGCAATAAGGGGTTTGTGGTTTATTATGATGCATCCCGGGTGAGACTAGGTTGTGTTTTGATGCAATATGAGAAGGTGATAGCCTATGCTTCTAGATAGTTAAAGGTTCATGAGAGGAACTATCCTACTCATGATTTTTAGCTTAGAGAGGTTGTGTTTACGTTGAAAATTTGGTGGCACTATTTGTATGAAGTACACGTGGACATCTTTTCTCATCATTAGTCTACAATATGCTTTCACTCAGAAGAAGCATAATCTCAACCAGAGGAGATGGCTTGAGCTTTAAAAGGATTATGACATGAGTCTTCACTAACATCTAGGTAAGGCTAATGTTATTTCTAATGCTCTTAGCAGGTTGTCCATGGGGAGTTTAGCTTATGTGTATAAGGAGAGGTGGGAGTTGGGTTAGGATATTCACTACTTGGTTAATCTTGGAGTTAGCCTTTTGGACTTTGAGAATAATGGTGTGTTGGTACAGGAAGTGGTTTGATTGTCTCTTGGTGCGGAGATCAAGGAGAAGAAAATGCTAGATACTATCTTGATAAAGATCAAGGATAATCTAGGTAGGAAAAAAGTAATGGTATCTGAGATCAGTGGTGATGATACTTTGCCGTACCAAAGGAGGTTATGTGTTCCTGACATCAATGGTTTGTGAGAGAGAGTATTGGCTGAGACGCATGAATTGTGCTATGTTGTTCATCTTAGTTTGCCAAAAATGTATTATGATCTCAAGGAAATGTATTAGTTTAATGGTATGAAGAAGGATGTGGCTAATTTTGTGGCCAAATGCATGGTATGCCAACAAGTGAAATTTGAGCACATGAGGCCTAGAGGTTTGTATTAGGAGATTGAATTGACTGAATGGAGATAGGAGGTGATCAATATGTATTTTGTTACTGGTCTTCCTAAGTCTAGGAACCAATTCTATTCGGTTTGGGTCATCGTGGATAGGATGACAAAATCGGCTCACTTCATGCTAGTGAGGTCTAACTTTTTGGCTGAGGATTATGCGAGGTTGTATCTTCATAAGATTGTGAAGCTATATGGGGTACCTATTTCAATTATCTCTGATCGTGGTATGTGATTTTTATCTCACTTTTGGCAGTCATTTTAGAAGGGGGTACTATGGTTAGTCTGAGTACTGCTTTTCACCCACAGATGGATGGAGAAGCAAAAAGGACTACTCATACATTGGAAGATATTCTTCGTGCATGTGTGATTAATTATGGTGGTAATTGGGTTTAGCATCTACCTTTGGTAGAGTTTGCTTATAATAATAACTACTATTCTAGCATTGGAATTGCCACTTAGAGACATTATATGGTAGGAGGTGTAGATCTCCTATTGGGTGGTTTGAGCTTTGTGAGGTAGATATGTTTGGCCCAGATTTGGTTTATCAGGATATAGAGAAAGTGAGGGTGATTTGGGATAGGCTTAAGGCTTCCTAAAGTCGCCAAAAGTCCTATGAAGATATAAGGCATAGGGACTTGGAGTTTGAGGTGGGGGATAGGGTGTTCCTAAAGGTGTCTCCCATAAGGAAGTAATGCGGTTTGGGAAGAAGGGGAAGCTCAGTCCCTGGTATGTAAGTCCTTATGTGGTTTTGTCGAGGGTTGGTAATGTGGCGTATGAATCGGAGTTTTTTTCTAGTTTGAGCTCCATTCTTTCGGTATTTCATGTCTCTATGTTTAGAAAGTGTATAGGCGATCCTACATCAGTGGTTCCTTTAAAAGGATTGGGTATATTAGATTCTTTGTCTTATAAAGAGGTCTCGGTTGAGATCTTGGATCGACAGATTTATCGATTACGGACCAAGGATATAGCTTCAGTTAATGTTCTATGGTGGAACCACAAGGTGGAAGAAGCTACTTGGGAAGTGACATAGAACATGAAGTCCAGGTATCCGTATTTTTTTTTTCTCTAGATATTCGTAGGGAAGGTATATGTTCTTGATCATATCTTTATTTTCTAACTTGGTACTAGGAAGGGTTGATTTCCCTGCATATTTATTTTCTAACTTAGTTAAAGGTTTGAATGGTTATGATTGGGTATGGTTCATCTTTGTACTACCTTGTCCATCATTCAGGGATGAATGATTATAGTGGGGGATACTGAAAGACCCTGGGTTTTGATCCTCTGAAATTTCCTGAGATTCGAACTCTCCGAACATCATACGACTAGGGGTACTAGTCGCATATTAGGATACGGTTTTGGGGTCAACACTCTATCTTGATTAGTATGGTTGGGTAGGCTACTGTCCAAGTTAAAACTTCATTATAAGGGCCGTATGATAGAGTACGAGTCATATGATGCAACTCGTATGATGTCCTATGTCTTAACCTAGGTGAGTCTATTCTTCCTAGGGTATAATTTATGGGTACCAATTGTATGATTGGGTATGAGTAGTACTTTAGGGTTGTAGGTTGGTCTATGTGGGGGGTTAAGATTCTGCTTGGGGTACGAGTGGTGGGTACCAATCTTATCTTAGGGTTCAGATGGGGGGGGGGGGTGGTCGTACCTCCTGCGAGAAATTAATACAGTTTAAGTAGGGGTATTCTAGACATTTCCCCTTATAACTCCTTGGGACCCCACGACATAAAAGACCTTTTTGTGGTTTTATTAACCTATTTGCAGTCAATCAAACACTCTAAACTCTCTCAAAATCTCTCAAGGCTCTTGGGGTAAGCAAAAGCTAAGTTTCCTTCAAGGTGGTCAATTGAGGCTCATAGAAGTGATTTCTTCTCATCTTCTTCTCAATCTAAGGAATGTTACTCCTCCCTCATTGTTAGTTCCAACTAAAGGCATATTTTATGATTTTTTTCATTGCATGAATGTTGTATGGTTTTGGATTTTCAAATATATATTGGGGGTTTTGGTTATAAATGCTTGATTATGGTTTTCCTATGTTTTAATTATGGATTTATATGTTTTAATGGTGGTTTAGATATTTGGTTATATGGAAATGGTTAATTGGTACTTGGTTTGGTTTTGGAAACACTATGCCCCCAATGTGTTCGATAAAATGCCTATGAGAATGCTTTTACTATATTATTGGACTTTTAATGGAACTAATGCATGGTATAACTTGGTAATGGAACCCTAAATGGCATAAATGGTTGGGAATGGTTAACTAGTAAGGTCTTGGTGTTTATGGTTGGTCTAATTGAAAGCCTTGTGGGGTACAAGGGAATCCCCCAAGTAAACTTAATAATGAACTACTTGTGGGATACATGGGATCCCCTAAGTAAACTTAATAATGTAATCTATGGGAACATGGGAATCCCTTAATCTCTGAAAAAGGTTGGATAAGGACATTTCGTTCAAGATATAGTCGGTATGACGATACCACTACTTATAGCCTTGTGTAGCGCCCAAAGTTTTTCTTAGCTAAATTTTGTCCCTAAAATATCAAGCATTGGCTTCTAGAATGGTTTATATTTTTTTCTCGGAGGAATCCCTTAGATTTCAACTTTTCATTACGTAGATGACTGAATAAGGTTTCCGTCGATATAAGATTCGTCCAAAACAGACACTCGGTGAAGAAGTTAGGGCTATTTTATGTGCTATTCGAAAATCATCATCATCCTAGTGTTTAGCACGCCGTGGAGAGGGTTTAATTAGCAATTGTCAAATTCTAGTAGGACATCGCGATAGTAGCGCGTCGCAGAGGATCCTAATTTCCCATTCGTCAATTTTCAGTGAGCCACCAAGATAGTGGCGCGTCGCGGTGGCCCATAAAATCGGGTTCCCAGTTTAATTTTTCCAGCTTTGTGCAGAAGTTAACAAGGGTAATTTGGACCTTTTCCAAGCCTCTTAAAACGTCCAAACAGTAGATTAAGACCTCTACAAGCAGAATATATGACATTCTCAAAATTTTCCTCAAAATAAAAACCCTAGTTCATATACTTCTCCTCCAAGAAACTCAAGATTCAATCGTGGGTTTTCAAAACAAATTGAAGATTTGGAATCCCTAAGCCGTGGGCATCAAGAATCATCCTTTAAATTTCTAGATAGAGGTACGTGGGGTTTATCCTAAAAACTACATGGGATTAAAACCATTAGAGCATGATTTTTAGATTTTTATGCATGAATTTCAAAGGGGTTTTGGAATCTATGTTCTAAATTACGTACTCCAAACATTTTAATATTACTATTGTTTTGACCTTGTGGTACTATACCCTAAATTGATTTACATGTATACGTATATGTATGGAATTTGAGATTTAAGATCGTTGAGAGAATAAATTATGAACTCCCTCTCGTGTATTTAATTAAAGATTATGGTTTTGTGATTTGAAAGATGTTTTCGCAATAATATAGCATTTGAGCATGATTTGAAATTGTTGAGAGGGTGTTTCTTGTAATAAATGTGTTTGTGTGTTTAAGATAAAGAATTGGATGTGAATTGAGAACTTTGACATGACAACCTTGTACTGTACTACTGAAATGCTTGACAAAGATGAGTTCCTTGCATGTGTTTACATGAGGTTTGAGAAAGAGTTTCTATGAATTGAATTATTGAAATGGTGGTCCCAAGACTTGTGTTTTGAAAATAGATATTTACGACAGATTAATAATGGCTCAGAGTGTGACTTGCAAGTCAATGGTATGACGATACCATATGTATTTATGCCATAACAGAGTATGTTTTTAGAGCATGTTTTCAGAGTATATTTTCAGAGACTGTATGTTTTGATAGAGTTTTAAAAAAGGGCTTAAAGAGGGTTAGGTGGTTACCCGAAGAAGGCACGAGTTCAAGCAATTCTTAGCCTAAAATCGTATTTGCCGATACGGGTAGATTATAATTGTACGCTGGAGACGGCTGTGCGGCGTAGTAGATTCAGAGACTTCGACAATTGCGGCACACTTAGGTTGAGGGCTTCGCTGCCGAGTTAATGGCTGTTTCCATATAACTCATGGAATTTTTTAGAGTTGTAGGGTATACCACCTAGCGCAGAAGTAACACAAATTTCTTAGAGTTGAGATGATTTTTACAGAGTCTTTAAAATGCCCATGTGAATTCTTACTATATGATATACTTATGAACTGTTTTAAATTTCTCTTATATATGTTGATTTATAAATGATTATTTTGGATATGATCTGCATACCAGTACATCTGTATTGACCCCTCCCCCTACCTCTTAGGTTCTGAGACTCAGTCTAGGTGTCCAAATAAGTAGTAGATAATTCAGACAGCTGATCAGATTGGGCAGTGGTGAGCCTTCTCTATTCCAGAAGGCCTGTCTTTTCAGATTATGTCACTTATTCCAGGTTTGGTCTACTGGGGGCCTTGTCCCAGTTTCAGATTGTTGTAAGATTTTCATATAGTAGAGATTTCGCAGATTGAGTCAGATGTTATTCAGATGTAGTTGATTTAAAGTTTCCATACTTATGTTGAATTCAGACTTGACCATGTTTCCGTAGCAGATTATGTTTCTGCATTCTTCTTTTATTATATGAATGTTGTGCATGATTACCAGATAGAGAAGGGTGTTCAGGCCTTTATGGTTCGGGATGTCTGTCACGGCTAGGCCGTAGTTCGGATCGTGACAAACTTGGTATCAGAGCATGATTCATGGTCCCAGGGTGTCTACAAAATCGCGTCGGGTAGAGTCTTGTTTATGGGTGTGTAGCGCACCACACTTATAAGAAGGAGGCTACTAGGCGTTTAATAATATTCCTCTTCTTAGTCATTTAGTCCGTGCTTCAGAGTCTAATCTGTCCCCTAATCAATGACCTCTTACTTTTCAGAAAACCAGCGAAGCCTCCTCGTCGCACAACGTTAATGCTCAGGATGATGAAATCTGTCCCACCCATGGGATGTGGACCCATAACAGAGCTCATACCTCAAAACCTGTTCCTACTCACCGACCAGTCCTCCCAAAGCTCCTCGCACGGGGCCCAATTGCACTCAGCCTCATGAAAGAGAGGTTTCTAATGCTGAATTCAGACAGTCTATTCACATTCTGGCATAGCTAGTAGCCGCACATACTTAGAGGTCGGAGGATACTGGCTCTGCATCTATTACTTTTGAAGTTACTAGAGTGGGCCAACTCATGAGAATGAACCCGCCCAAGTTCTCTGGCGCTAAGGTAGAAGAGGACCCACAGGAGATCGTAGATGAAATGGAGTAGATTTTCAAAGTAATGCATATTGATCAGGTGGAGGGTGCTGAGCTAGAAGCATACCTGCTAAAGGATGTAGCAAACCAATGGTACAACGAGTGGGAAGATACGAAGGATGACAGTGCTGAGCCCACAGTTTGGGATGAGTTCGTGGAAGCTTTTCTTGACCGATTCTTTCCTCTGGAGCTGAGGGAAGATAAAACAGAGGAGTTCTTGAACCTTAAGCAGGGTAAGATAAGTGTTCAGGAGTATACTTTAAAGTTTAACCAACTGGCCCGTTATGCTCCTGAGATGATGAGTAGTATGAAGGCCCGAATGAGGAAGTTTGCTTCCGGCCTTTCAGATGATCTGGTGCTTGAGTGTAAGGGAGCTATGCTCAACAGGGATATGGACTTTGATAGACTGTCAGTCCACATGCAGCAAGTTGAGAAAAAGAAGAAGAAGATAGCCTAATCTAGGGAAAAAGACAGGCAAGCAAAAAGAGCCATAGCAATAGACCAGAGTCATAGTCAGCAGCAGAGTGGTAATTGGGGTGGCAAATAGTAAAAGAAAAAGAATTGGAGTAATACAAAGTCGACAGCTAGTTCTATAGTGTCCAGACCCATAGCTGAGCAGCGCACCCAAAATTTTCAGTCTAGTCAGGGGCTGAGGATGCAGGGTACGCAGTCACAGGGAAGTGAGCCCAGACCTCTCGATCCTATCTGTGCTGTGGGAGATGTGGGAGGAATAATACAGGGAGATGTCAGTTTGGCGCTTTGGTGTGTTATTCATGCGGCCAGCCATGCCATATCCAGAGAAACTGTCTGACAACAAAGAGTAATGTTAGAGGAGCCAAGTTGCAGGCGAATTCATCTGCACCACCACCTAAGAAGGGTGCCACTTCAGCCACCGGAAATGGTCAGAACCAGTTGTATGCTTTGACCAATTGTCAGGAGGTAGAGGCCTCACCACATGTAGTCACTGGTACGTTACAAATCTTTTCTTGTGATGTGTATGTATTACTTGATCCCGGGTCTACCTTGTCATATGTGACCCCATACGTGGCTATTGGTTTTGGGTTTGAGCCTGATGTGAAGGAGATTCTTTTGTGACTAGGAGGGTATATAGAAATTGTGTTGTGTCTATTTTCAGCCGGGATACTGAGGCAGATCTCATAGAACTTGGTATGGTTGATTTTGATGCCATCTTAGGGATGGACTAGCTCCATTCATGCTATGCCACCTTGAATTGTAGGACCTGAAGAGTCACCTTTTCTTTTCCGAATTAGTCAATGATAGAATGAGAGGGACATTCTCTAGCACCTAGAGGGAATTTCATATCTTATCTCAGGGCCCGTAAACTTATTTCCAAAAGTTTCTTGTATCATCTTATTTGGGTTAAAGATTCTAGTGCCGAAAGTCTCCCTCTTCAGTATGTCCTCATAGTGAATAAATTCCTAGAAGTTTTTCCAGATGATCTCCTAGGAATACCACCTGATAGGGAGATAGATTTTGGTATTGATTTATTGCCAGATACCCGTCCTATTTCTATTCCGCCATATAGGATGACTGCTGCAGAGCTAAAAGAGTTGAAAAAATAGCTAGTAGATCTTCTAGATAAAGGTTTTATCTGCCCCAGTGTATCTCCCTGGGGTGCACCTATAATTTTCATGCGAAAGAAAGACGGTTCCCTTTGTACGTGCATAGATTACCGCCAGTTGAATAAGGTCACGATTAAAAATAAATATCCCCTTCCTAGGATTGATGATCGTTTTGATCAACTTCAGGGTGCTAAATATTTTTCAAATATAGACCGTCATTCGGGATATCACCAGTTGAAAGTTAGAGAGTCAGATATTCCCAAAACAACTTTCCGAACCAGATACGACCATTATGAATTCTTAGTCATGTCCTTCGAGTTGACTAACGCCCCTACAGCTTTCATGGATCTAATGAATAGGGTTTTCCATCAGTTTCTGGATCTATTTGTCATTATATTCATTGATGACATTTTGGTATATTCTAAGAGAGAGGAGGACCATGCCAATCACCTCGAATTATCCTTCATACCCTTAAAGATCATAAATTGTATGAAAAATTTTCCAAGTGTGAATTTTGGTTGAATGCTATTGTGCTCTTAGGGCATATTGTGTCTAGTGAGGGGATTAAGGTTGATCCCTAAAATATTGAGGCAGTGAGAAAATGGCCCAGACCCACGACTCCAACCGATATTCGGAGCTTCTTGGGTTTGGCGGGTTATTACAAAAGATTTATCGAGAGTTTTTTTTCCATAGACGCACCACTTACTAAGTTGACTCAGAAAAATGTGAAGTTTTTGTAGTCTGACTCTTGTGAGAATAGTTTTGAGAAGTTGAAAGACAAGTTGACTACTGCTCCTATTTTGACTCTTCCGGAGGGTACATAAAGTTTTGTT
Source organism: Capsicum pubescens (assembly GCA_030864215.1). Classification (NCBI taxonomy): domain Eukaryota; kingdom Viridiplantae; phylum Streptophyta; class Magnoliopsida; order Solanales; family Solanaceae; genus Capsicum; species Capsicum pubescens. The sequence continues at coordinate 185,943,663 of CM061546.1, forward strand.
ATATACTGTGACGCGTCCTGAGTGGGACTTGGGTGTGTTCTTATGCAGCACGGTAAGGTAGTGGCTTATGCATCTAGGCAGTTGAAGGTGCATGAGCGCAACTACCCTACTCATGACTTGGAGTTAACGTCTGTGGTTTTTGCACTTAAGATCTGGCGGCTCTATTTGTATGGGGTACATGTTGATATATTTACTGACCATAAGAGTTTACATGATGTTTTCTCATAGAAAGAATTGAATCTCAGGCATAGGCGATGGTTGGAACTTTTAAAAGACTATGACATGAGCCTGCACTATCATCCGAGCAAGGCGAATGTGGTAGCCGATGCCCTTAGTAGGTTATCTATGGACAGTCTTTCTCATGTGGGGAAAGAAAAGAGGGATATGGTGAAGGATATTCACCAATTTGAAAATCTAGGAGTGCGACTTTTGGATTCCGAGGATGAATGAGTGGTTGTTAATGAGATAGCTAAATCTTCCCTTTGTACATAAGTTAAAGAGAAGCAGGTTAAAGATCCTATCTTGATGCAGATCAAGAAAGATGTGGGTCAACAAAAGGTAATGTCATTTGAAATTGGTGGTGATGGTATTTTTAGATACCAGGGTACGTTGTGTGTGCCAGATGTAGATAGTCTGAGAAACAGAATCCTTGACGAAGCTCACACGTCAAGGTATGTTGTTCCTCCTGGCTCTACTAAGATGTATCAGAATTTGAAAACCATTTATTGGTGGAATAATATGAAGCGTGATGTGGCTAACTATGTTTTCAAGTGTTTGAATTGTCAACAAGTTAAAGTAGAACATTTGAGGCTAGGTGGTTCTTCTCAAGAGATAGCTTTGCCTTTGTGGAAGTGGGAGATGATTAATATGGACTTTATTACCGGACTTCTTAGGTCCCAAAACCAGTATGATTCCATTTGGGTGATTGTAGATAGGTTGACCAAGTTAGCTCACTTTCTACCTGTCAGGACAAATTATTTGGGAGAGGATTATGCCAAGCTGTTCATTGCAGAAATAGTTCATTTGCATGGGGCACCTGTGTCCATCATATCTGACAGAGGTACATAGTTTTCTTCATAGTTTTGGAGATTGTTTCAAAAGGGTTTAGGTACCCAAGTGAATTTGAGCACGACTTTCCACCCTCAGATAGATAGGCAAGCTGAGCATACCATCCAGACCCTTGAGGATATGTTGAGGGCCTGCATGATTGATTTTAAAGGTAGTTGGGTAAAACACTTTCCATTGATAGAGTTCGCATATAATAATAGTTTTCATTCCAGTATTAAGATGGCACCATTTGAGACATTATATAAGAGAAGATGTAGGTCACCAATAGGGTGGTATAAAGTAGGTGAGACGTATATATTTGGTCCTGATTTTGTTCATCAGGCAATAGAGGATGTAAAAGTCATTATAGAACGACTTAAGATAGCTCAGAGTTGTCGGAAGTCCTACGCCGATGTTATGAGTAGAGATCTAGAGTTTGAGGTTGGAGATTGGGTGTTTCTCAAGGTTTATCTCTTGAAGGGAGTCATGCGATTTGGGAAGAAAGGTAAGTTGAGTCCTCACTTTATAGGTCTATATCAAATTGTGAGAAGGATAGGTGGAGTTGCGTATGAGTTAGAATTGCTAGTTAGTTTGGGTTCGGTTCATCCGGTATTTCATATATCTATGTTGAAGAAGTGTATTGGAGACCACTCTTTAGTATTTCTTATCAAAGAAATCAAAGTGATAGACTCTTTATCCTATGAAGAAGAGCCTGTAGAGATTTTGGATCGCCAAGTTAGAAGATTGAGGAACAAAGATATAACCTCAGTTAAAGTGTTGTGGACAAACTAGAAAATTGAAGAAGCGACTTGGGAATCAGAAGTTGACATGAGAGCTAGATACCCAAACCTTTTTGATCCAATGGATGACGAAATGGAAGGTACAATCCTTGCATTATTCTTTCTATGCCTTAGTATGCTTGAAATTACACTTGTCTATATCCCGTGTCAACATTCGGGGACGAATATTCCCAAGGAGGGGGAGATATTGTAACGCCCTAAAGTTTTTCTTAGCTAAATTTTGTCCCTAAAATATCAAGCATTGACTTCTAGAATGGTTTATATTTTTTTCCTGGTGGAATCCCTCAGATTTCAACTTTTCATTGCGTAGATGAATGAATAAGCTTTCCTTCGATATATGATTCATCCAAAACGGATACTCGGTGAAGAAGTTAGGGCTATTTTATGTGCTAGTTGAAAAACATCGACATCCTGGTGTTTAGCGCGCCGTGGAGAGGGTTTAATTAGGAATTTTCAAATTTCTGTAGGACATCGCAATAGTGGAGCGTCGCGGAGGATCCCAATTTCCCATTCATCAATTTCCAATGAGCCACCACGATAGTGGCGCGTCGCGGTGGCCCATAAAATTGGGTTCCCAGTTTAATTTTTCTAGTTTCGTTCAGAAGTTAACAAGGGTAATTTGGACTTTTTTCTAGCCTCTTAAAACGTCCAAACAGTAGATTAAGACCTCTATAAGCAGAATATATGACATTCTCAAAATTTTCCTCAAAACAAAAACCCTAGTTCATATACTTCTCCTCCAAGAAACTCAAGATTCAACCGTGGGTTTTCAAAACAAATTGAAGATTTGGAATTCCCAAGCCATGGGCATCAAGAAGCATCCTTTAAATTTCTAGATAGAGGTACGCGGGGTTTATCCTAAAAACTACCTGGTCTTAAAACCACTAGAGCATGATTTTTAGATTTTTATGCATGAATTTCAAAAGGGGTTTTGGAATCTGTGTTCTAAATTATGTACTCCGAACGGTTTACTGTTACTATTGTTTTGACCTTGTGGTCCTATCCCCTAAATTGATTTTCATGTATACGTATATGTATGGAATTTGATATTTAATATCATTGAGAGCATAAATTATGAACTCCCTCTCGTGTATTGAATAAAAGATTATGGTTTTGTGATTTGAATGATGTTTTCATAATATTATAGCATTTGAGCATGATTTGAAATTATTGAGAGGGTGTTTCTTGAAATAAATGTGTTCTTGTGTTTAAGATAAAGAATTGCATGTGAATTGAGAACTTTGACATGACCACCTTGTACTATACTACTGAAATGCTTGACAAAGTAGAGTTTCTTGCATGTGTTTACATGAGGTTTGAGAAAGAGTTTTTGTGAATTGAATTATTGAAACGGTGGTCCCAAAACTTGTGTTTTGAAAATAGAGATTTACGACAAATTAATTACGACCCTTGCGGCACACTTGGGTTGGGGGCTTCGCTACTGAGTTAATGGCAGTTTCCATTTAGCCCATGGAATTTTTCAAATTTGTATGGTATACCACCTAGCACAGAAGTAACACAGATTTCTCAGAGTTGAGATGATTTTTACAGAGTCTTTAAAATGGCCATGTGAATTCTTACTATATGATATACTTATGAAATATTTTAAATTACTCTCATATATGTTGATTTATAAATGATTATTTTGGATATGCTCTTCATACCAGTACATCTGTATTGACCACCCTCTACCTCTATGGTTCTGAGACTCAGTCTAGGGGTCCAGATAAGCAGTAGATAATTCAGACAGCTGATCAAATTGTGCAGTGGTTAGCCTTCTCTATTCAGATTATGTAACTTATTTCAGTTTTGGTCTACTGAGGGCCTTGTCCCAGTTTTAGACAATTATCAGATTTTCATGTAGTAGAGATTTATCCGACTGAGTCAGATGTTATTTAGATGTAGTTGATTTACAGTTTCCATACTTATGTTGAATTCAGAGTTGACTATGTTTTTGTAGCAGATTATGTTTCCACATTCTTCTTTTATTATATGCTTGTTGTGCATGATTACCAGATAGAGAAGGGTGTTCCGGGCCTTCATGGTTTGGGATGTCCATCACGGCCAGGCCTTAGTTTGGGTCTTGACACCTTGGTTTATTATAAATGGAATAGTGGTTTGGTTGTGTGGTAATGGTTTTAATTGGGAAATAATGGCGTGGTGTGATAGGTAACTGTGAAGGTGTGAGTCTAATGAACGGACACTGGAAACTCATGTTTGTCAATATAAAGATTGGTCATGATGACCATATAAGATACTTATGGGGTACATGGGAATCCCATAAGTACACTTGTACATATGTATCATGGAGAGCGAAGGGTACTCGGGAATCCCCTACTCCTATGGTATCTCCTGTTCTATGCGGCTACACGCATCGAGGGTCGTTCAGGGGGTTACACTGGACCCATATAACCCGTGGATAGTTTTAGGGTGGTTAAGCTACACATACCCTGGTTAATGATTTTAATAACATCTAAACCTGATTCTTTTTCCAACATGCTTTTAAATATATATATGTATGTATGTGTGGTTGTGAATGCATATAGTTGGTTTACTTGGTATTAAATGTTGGCATTATTTTATCCTTATCCTGAGTACTTGCTAGAGTTTAGCCGCTAACCTATCTTTGGGTGACTGTTTCCCCACGCGATACAGGAATTAGCCATAATACTTCTCCTGCTTAGTGATCGAATTTGGGATCACCTCCGTTGGATTGAAGTGATGAGCTTCCATATTTTGGAAGGCCCCACTTCATATCATGGATGTCTTTACATTGGTTATTTCATAGACATTGGTTTTGCTATGATTGAGGGTATGTCCAAACCGAATATTGTTTTACTTTCGATTAGAGGCTTTGTGGAACTACTATGGGTTGGTATGAGCGGTGTCAACAGTGATGTCAGCCTTACTATTTGCATTGGTATTGGGGATGATACCGTTTGACTATATTTATGATTGTTCCATCCTTTTATGTTTTGGGATTATATATATATTTATAATGAACTTATTTGGTATGGGATGCATGGATTTGTTTATGATATTGTTTTGGTTATTGGTTGGATAATGGATGGTCAAACTTGTTTGGGTTGGTCGCGATCATGGACCATTCTAGAGTATGGATTTTTAATAAATGCTATCTTGTTATACGTTCAGAATTCATCCGACTCAGGTTATGCATATTTGGAGGTTGGGTTGGGTAAAGGGGGGTCCCCGATCTTGGTTGGACTTGGGATGCCTATTACGACAAAGCCCCGAATCGGGTCGTGTCAACTATGAGTGACTAAATACCCTAATTCTAGGGTTGAGGCCATGAACATGAGTACTTATCATTAAATAAAATTGGTTTAAAGTTGATTATCGTATTTGGTTGTTCATTTGTTTTTGTTATTACTATTTTATCGATTCACGACCTTTAGAATACACTTATATTTCTATTGTGTGTCCTGAAGAAGGAACATTAAATTATAAAGTGGAAGGAATGGTGTGGGTTATTTCCATTAAATTAATTAAAGATAGGATTTGCGGTTAGGATAGAAATATGCCTAATTCGCCCTATTTGGTTCAAATACGGGATGACATACAAATGTGTTTGAATTAGTTCTTGTATCCCTGCTCAATGATGTACTTGAGGGGCTAATTTAGATAGACAATTAGAGGCTCAAAATACTATAATTATGTTATTAATCCCGTGAATCAACAACTAAGATAATTAACTTGACCAACGAGATTATATAGCTTTGTAGGATTGTTCAAATTGCCTTGACCCTGTATTCTCAAATTATTTCAAACACCTTAATCTCAAAACTTAAACTCTCTTCGGTTACAAATCACACTTACACTTTAATAGTAACACTTTAATTGGATTGCTTTCTAATAACAGTCTTTGAGGGATCGATATTTGGCTCTAAAGGGCCACTTTATTACTTGCACGACCACGTACACTTACATGTGTGGTAGGACACAACAAGTTTTTGGCAGCGTTGCTGGGAAATTTAAAATTGGCAACCTTCCAATTTTTAGATTACTACTTTGTTTAATAAGTTTTGACAACTTGGACTTAGCTACTGAACTTGCAGGTACAGGTTTGAATTTCAAGTAAGATGGCAAGAAAAAGGGATTTGGATGAACCATATCCTTATAATGACCCTCCATGTCATTTTCTGTATTTTCACTTATTTTCACCATTTAGAGGTTTCCTATAGCTGTCCTAAGTCATTTATGACTTGCTGGAACTAATAATTCTATTACTGGGTAGTTCGTTTGTTTTTTATAGCCAATTTCCTATTTTAAAGCCTTTGTTAGTTCAAATTAGCTACCAGGCAAAAATTTTTGTCAAACAACCTCGTATGCCAATTCAAACTATTACAACAGATTTGGAACATCGATTTTAGGCTAGGTAGACCCTTGGTTCAGGTTTTAAGGTTCCCAGACTCATGGAGAGCTATTAGGTGGAAGTTAAAAAAAATGTCAAGTAGGTGTGGGATATAATTTTTGTCCAAATGACCTCGGATAGAAATTTTGACTGCACTATTGAGTCTAGAATGTTGAATTTGATAGGGTAGCATAGTCCTTTTGTGTATATGAGATTCTGGATAAATCTCAAGGTGTTGGCGGAGACTTAGAAACTCAGCTGGTGCTGGTACATCGCCTAAGCGATGCCTTTGATCACTTATGTAAGCTGCCAAATCCCTGCACGTATCGCTTAAGTGACAATATATGTTGCTTAAGTGAATTACTTCATAGTGTCCAGCTATCAGCATAAGCTAGTGTTATGTCAGAGACGCAATAATGACTCAGCCAGCCCGATAATGCATAAGCGATCATGTGATCTTTTAAGTAGTCTATGTACCACAACACAAGTACCGCGTAAGTGACTCGTGGTTCGTTTAAGCGATACCTGAGCACCTGTTAAGGGTATAAATACCCACTTAGCCTAATTTTTCACCATTTTCATCCACTTAAGAATCTTAAACCTAATAAGTGGGAGTACTTGGAAGAATCAATTGTAGGTGATTATGGACCTTTAGCATAATTAATTTATGTGATTTCCCATCAAATTTATGGTAAGATTTCCATTATTTTCATGGTTGGTTTCTTTATTCTTATCTAGAATCCCTAAAAAATTTATGAATTAATTTTAGCACCATTATGGCTCTGAACTCACCCATTTATAAGGATCAATATTCCTTGAGCATAGAGAGACGTTGAGTTGTTTTTGAAAATGCAACTTCGTAAATGGGCCCTATATGGAATTTTTACTTAATTTTGGACCCAAAGAATAATAGTGCAATATGGGCATCACTGTTCTTGTTTTGATGAGTAGATTGTGTTTTTGAGAGAGTGGCACCTTGTGAAAACTCCTTGGATGGGTAAATCAATGATTTAGCAGGTTCTTCGAGCTTTTCTTTGGTGCCTAGGGAGTCTAGGTTTACCTTCTTCATAGATTGAGCTATTATAGTATGATTATGATATTATGCTAGATGTGGGGTGAGATTTAGGTATTGGAAGTATGAATGAGAACATTGGTATAGTTGACTATTTAGGCCACCTTGATACCATAAACTTGGAGTTATTATCGTAGTTATTCTTGCCTTTGGTGAATTGGGTTTCATGATTCTTGTTTAGAACAAAAATGCCATTATTACTCAAGCTAGGTGAATTTGCCTTAGTTATGCATGTTAAGGTGGAATTGGCCTTAGTTGCTTAAGTTAAGAGAAGATTGCCTTAGTTGCTATTATTTAGGTAGGATTGCCTTAGTTGTTCATGTTAGGGAAAGATTACTATCTTAGGGAAATTTATGGCTTACTTGACATCTAGAAATTAACTTAGATACCTTAGCCTAGTCCGAGGTAGAAATTTCCTAAATATTGATTTTGGGGATTACTGTAGGCCCCTATGGCCCACCTAAGGCCATGACTTGTGATATCCTTGTAGGCTCATTTATGTATGATACACTCATATTAATAGTTGGTTTGATACTTGAGAATGTTAAATACATTTATTGAGTATGTTAGTTGGATATTGAAGGATTGATGCTAATTTTGGGTATCACTAATGATATTGCTTATATGCATGATTAAGGATATAATTTATAAGTATGGCTATGATATGGCTTATAAATATGATATGACTTATATACATGATATGGCTCATGGATGTGATATGGCTTATAGACATGATATGGCTTATAAATATGATATGGCCTATAGATATGTTATGTATATATATGGTATGGCTTTTGGATGTGATATGGCTTATAGATATGATATGATATGATACAACTAATAGATATGATATGGTTTATATACTTAATATTGATTATATACATGATATGACTTATATATATGAGATGGATTATAGATATGATATGGCTTATAGATATGATATGGCTTATAGATATGATATGACTTATATATATGATGTGGCTTATAAATATGACTAATGGCTCATAGATATGATGAGGCTTGTAGATAGTACTGATGGTTCATTGACGTAATGTGGTTTATAAATATGATTTATGGCTCATATATATGATTGGTGGCTTATAGATACGTTTATTTAAGTAACTTATCAATATGACTATTGACATGACTTATGGGTTGGTTATTGGAAGGACTTAATAGTTGCTGTATTAGTGTAGTCTATTGGGTTATTTTATCGGTATGGCTTAGTGATATGATTTGTAGCTCTTGTATCGGCATTGTTGAGTCTTAGGACGCTTGTCAGTTTTTTATTTATCTATTAGACCTTTATGACTGTATTATTTCTATTTAAGCCTTTAATTGTTAAATTCAGCTCTTAAGCCATTTTCCACCAAGTTAGCCCATTGCATCTAATTTTGGGTTAGGTTTTGGCTTGCCTACAAGCGAGATAGAGTAGGTTCTATCATGACTCATAAATTGGGTCATGACAAATTTGTATCAGAGCCTATGTTTCACAGGTATTGTTGATACAAGAGCAAGTGTCTAGAAGATTTTTGTGAACCGGAATGATGACATCTATTTCTTATCTTCGAGAGTTTGTAGGACATTCTTAGGAGTTTTCACTTCTTTTACTTAGTTCGTGCCAAGAGTTTGAGTTGGTATCTAAAGAATTCCTTTGGTTTCACTCTTTCACAGATGACTAGGACACGTGCTAGCGCTATATGAGATAAAGGGCCCAAGATCGAGGCTAGGGATCCTGTCACTGTTCATGGATTACCTAGATATTATGTACTACCTTGAGATATGTACCAATCTAAGGTCCAGGATAGGGGCCTTCCCTAGACCCTATTCTCTCTCTCGACCCAGAGATTATTTTTCCATAACTAATAGTGGGCCAGGGACCAAGCTAGGATCCATTGAGAATTATTTCTTCTTTAGTGCTCAAGGATTATTTGGTTCAGCTTTTGGGATTAGTTGGTGGTGCACGGTATGATTATGCACAACCTATAGATTAGAGTGGTACTAAGGTGGGGGCACAACTTATAGCTGCGGCTCCTAGAGTTGAGGTCTCTCCTACTCTGGTAGGTTCTCAGTCGGTAGTGGAACAACCTTCTTTGTCTGCTGAGGAGCAAAAAACGATGGGTATATTCTTGAGATTCACTCTGCCCAGGTTTTTTGGTGCACTGGGTGAGGATGCGTATGAGTTACTGATTTCTTGTGAGGATAGGCTTCGTAATTTAGGCCTAGTTAAGACTTATGGTGTGGATTACAAACTTTCTAACTAGACTTAGCAATTCTACATTATTGAAGAGGTCATATTTATTCTAGTCCAGCCGGATCTCTCCCTTTGACATGGACCCAGTTCTCTGAGATCTTCTTAGAGAAGTACATGCCTCATATCCTCAGGGATCATTTAAGAGATCAATTCTCAAGGTTGGAGAACATATCCATGACCGTTGTGGAGCATGAGGCTTGATTTTATGAGTTGGCTAGGCATGCTACTTCTATTCTGACTACTTAGTATGAAAAGGTTCATTGCTTTATTTGAGGATTGGGTCTTTCTCTTTGCATGTCTATGTAGAGTTTAGTTGCTGTGTGTATGTCTTTTGTTGAGGTTTTTGAACATGCTCAACTTATGTAAGAGATGTATCACGATGCCCAAGGTGGCAGCGATAAGAGGCCATGGTATTAGGGTAGGTTCAGTGGGAGTCGTAGTAGCTCCCAGTTCAGAGGCAGTGCTTCTCAGGATAGGTACCCTCCTCATTAGTTGTTTTTGCACCAGGGTTAGTCTAGTAGACCTGTACAGGCTACACTTTAGATTACTAATGGAGGCTAGTCTAGCTCTAGTAATCATCCTAGCCAGGGTCGTGGTCAGTCTTCGAGGGGTTTGTCTTCTGGCTATTCTAGTCGTGGTGGTAATTTTGAATCAGTCAAATTTTATGGTTTCAACCTAGCGCTTGGCTCAGTCATGGAGCGATTTCTCCTTCATCTTAGAGTGTTCCACCTATTAGGGTAGTTCAACCCTTGGCTAGATATGGTATTCATGGTCATAGGGGTGGTCCCCATGTAACACCTTGGGTTTTGGTCCTTGAATTTTTTTTAAATTTTATCCTCATTGTCCTGACTGTGATTCCCCTTATGAGTTGTAAAAAGTCTTACTGGTTCCTAGGGACCCAATCATAGCCTAAATAGTATGTGTGTGGCTGAGTTTTGTTCTGAGTATGAGTGGATCACTATGAGTCGTAATAACTCGTTATGAGTCATGGTGTGCAAATTGTAGGATGTCCAATGTATACCCCAAATGAGTTATATGTTGACTACGAATAGACCTTATGAGTCGTAGGGTCTCACTACGGGTCTTGGTATACGAGTCATAAGGTCAAAAGTGTGTATGCCTGGTGACACTGTCTTGGCAACGACTCATGGAGAGGAGTTGTAATGAGCCATCACGAAACCCGTAATGACTGACAACTATTTTCTATCTTTTTAATGGGGGTATTTTAGATATTTCCCTCTTATCCAATTATAACCCATGACTGATAAACATACTTGGGGCCCTATTTTCATCGATAACACACTCCAACCATTCTTTCTTTTCTCTCAAGTCTCTCAAGAATCCATCTTAGGGTTTCCAAGAATTGGGTCAAGACGAGCTTCAAGGGTTGAATTCTCTCCATAATCTTGGGTATTTCAGGCATGTTACTCTTCCCTAATTGCAAATTTGTTAAAAACATAAGTTTTAAAGTGTTGTTCATATGATATTGATGTTGGTTTTGAAACATAGGTTGAGGGTTTTGAATAACTATTATTTATGTGATGTTTCATGTTTGTCCTTGCATGGGTTACGTTTGAATGGTGGTTTAAAAATCAATTTGATGTATGGGTATGGTGAATAAATTAGGGTATTGTGATTTCCCCCAGCTTGTGACTTTTGAAGTGGTAATGACCTCATCCCCATATTGTGAAATTGGTTTTGAATATGAAAGTATGCATATTGAACTATTCTTGAACTATTGCATAGTGTGAAAAGTCAATGAAGCATGATGATTTTGAAATCGAACCATATTGAGTTATGTGATTCCCTACTCTAATGTATAATTAAACCAAAGAGGCTATGAATTTCCCCAAATAATGAAATTATTTTGCATGTTGATATTACCTTGCAAGTATAGTTGGATGATGATACAAACAATGTGTACCTAAATATGTATCATGGTTCAAGGAATGGGAATGTGAGATAATTTTTTTTAATTGGGCTTTAATGAGGGTTGTTTAGCTAGGTTGTGAAAATGGAGGTCCTGAGGGATCTCTTCTGGAAATTGCGGTTTCCGACACAGAGGTCTAAATGACCGAGTGGATCGAGTCTCCCTTATTATTATCATATGATATGGTGGTTTGAGTCCCCCACATTATATAACATGATTTGGTGCTTAATTCAGCTTGATATGCCTGGAGGTTTGAGTCCCCCATAGTGCATATTTATACCCTCTAGTTCGTGCGGCTACATGCACTGGGGCCCTACTAACTGGGGGGAGAGCTGGACCCATATAGCCCGTGGGGGCCATTTTATGTTATGACGGTTGAGATACACAAACTAGGATAAAGTTTTAAAGGTTCATGCTAAGCCTTGTTCCCTACCTCGGCACTATATATATATATATATATGTATGTATTTGCATATGATTATGTGTATTGAATTTTAGACTGGTTGTTATTCATGACATTATTTATCCTCTATCCCTGAGTTTCATGCTAGCGTTCCAATCGCTAACCATATTCAAATGGTGTATCCCCACATGATGCAGGTACTGGAGATACCTCTACTTTTCCTGTGTAGAGTTATATGGATCGGTTTGGCTAGTCGGTTTGTTGTGGTGAAGTGGTGAGCTTTCATTCTCCAGAAGACTTAGACATTTCATCAGTTCCTTTCATAGATTAGAATTGAGAGTTTACATTATCATTAACATCATCATTTTCATTGTCATCTGTCGGAGTTGGGTCATGTCCCGACCAAGACTAGTGTTGGTTTTTCTTTGCAGAGAGGCTTTGTTGATTTATTGTGGACTAGGGTGATGTGGTTCGATTGTTTTTGCCAGTCACTGGTTATCGATTATAGATATATCTTTTATTCTTTAAGCTAATCTTATGCTATCTTGTTATATGTTTGTAATTCATTCGACGTTAGGGATATTGTGTTGTTTGGATAGATATAGGGGGTGAAATCCCATCCACAGTGGACTTGAGATACCCATCAGAGCCAGGCCCTGGTTCGAGTTATGACACCCCAGAGTGCTTGTAGAGGTTCTCAGGCAGGTAGGACAGGAGGTCGATAAGAGCCCAGCCAGGTGGCAGGCATTGTCAGTTGTATGCAACACCTGCTAGACTCGAGGTTGAGCTTTCGGATGCTTTTATTACATGTATGATTTTGGTATGCCGCGAGTCATCTTTTGATTTGTTTTATCTGGGATCTACTTATTCTTATGTGTCTTTTTATTATGTTCCATGGTTAGAGTTATCTTGGGATTCATTATCTATGCCACTACGTGTATCTTCTCCCATGGGTGATTCTTTAATTGTGGATCGGGTTTTCAGATCATGTGTTTTGATTATTCTAGGGTTTGATGCTCATACTGATCTTTTTATATTAGACATGGTGGATTTTGATATAATTCTGGGCATGGAATGGTTATCCCACTATTATGCAGTCCTGGATTGTTTTTCCAAGACCGTTACCTTAGCCATGCCCGACATAACCCCAATTGTGGGGTAAAGAGCTATTAGCCGTGAACTGATGGGTGTTATTTATCATATGTGTGTCAGGAGGCTTATTTCGAGGGATTTCAAGTCTTATCTTGCCTATATTTATGAGGTTAGTATGGAGAGTCCGTCGCCTGACTCTATTCCTGTAGTTTGTGAGTTTCCTACTATAGATCTACTTGGACTTTCTCTTGAGTCTAGTATTAAGTTTTTTATTGATCTTGAGCCGTGATACAAACCAAACAAGGAATGCACCAAAAACAACACAAAACAGTCCACAAACTTGAAGAATCCGAGAACCAAAGCAAACCAACTCTCGACTTCAACAACAACACAAAATATGAGGTGAACAAGGCGTATTTTACACCAAACAGCCACCACAAACAAGATTAACAACAACAAGATGAACAATAACAACTCATGGTTTACAATAACAAGAACAAAAACAACTACAAGATTACAAGAATAAAAAAGATAGATAGCGTGACATAGATTACTATAAGTTCTAAGAACTAAGGTGTGTATCAAACACCAAAACCCTTAAATACAAGTAATAACAACACCTACACTCTTACGTGGGAACAATAGGGACGTCAATCTCCCCAAGCACCTATGTTTCCAAGCCTAGAACACAACACAAGTGAATCCACACTTATAATTACCCTAGTTTCGGCCAAAGGGCCTTTCTCACAAGAGAGAAATGTTTCAAAGTATTATCTCACTTACAATATCATCACAAAAGTAACTAATAAAACCCTAAAATATTCTATATATAGTAGGTTACAAATATTTGGTAAAATGTCCAAAAAGCCCCCTTAGTCAAATGCTTCATCTAGGCGCCCTTGGAGTGTAGGGTTTGGACGGTTTTGGATCTTATTTAGGTCCTCCTTTGCACTTCTCTTGTACACTCCAAGTCTTGAGTTCAATACATCTCACATACATCTATCTTTGTGGCCGTTCCCGTATCATCTTCCCCTTCTTGAAAAGGATTCGACCTTGAATCCATACCTTGCAAAATCAAAGAGAAGACAAACAAGCACACATCCTCATGGCATGAGGGTAAGGGTTATCAAAATAAACACATCAACATGCCAAGGCAGTACATACTTGAAATATGACCAAGAGTCCTTCGTGTTACACATTATAAAGCCATTTACAAATGCAAAAAGGAATTGGTTATGATAGACGTCAAGAAATAAGGAACAAAACTGAGAGTAATCCCTCCCCACCCTAAGATGGTACCGGGATCAAATGGTTGGAGTAGCCAAGGACAAAAGTTGAGGCTACTCTTTCCTTTCACTATAATGTCATTATCACAATCACACAAGGCATTTATCTTTAAGAGAGGACTACATTTCAAAGTGAAAGTGTTACGTCCAAAAGTCCATCCTCAAGAAGACATATGCCACGATTCTTAACACTTCTATTCACATGATATCTAGGAACAAAGATAATAGTAAATCTTTCATCACACACTTGTTCAAAGAGTCATGCACTTTTACACTAGGCAAAACCACCACTACACTTATTTGTCTAATACTAGCCACATCACAACATTCTACGTCTATAGGAGTGTAAGAGATAGCATTGTTACCTTGTAGCTCACATGAGCTACGGTCTTCACCTTGGTTTGGGTCTTAGCAGCCCACTTCTCTCTTTGGGAAGATCTTATCACAAGGTGATTGAACAATAGGTTTTGGATTTGGTGGGAAAAGTTTGGGTATTAATTGGCGTATCTTTTCAATGTGCCATTTGATATCTTCATAATTGTCGTTGAAGCTATCACAATGGTCACTGAGGTGATTAAATGTAGAATTGAAATTATTGATAGCCATGGTACCTAAAGAAAAAGACAACAACAAACACAAAACAAACTAATTAGCTCAAAATAGCCTCACCACACTCTCACTCTTTGATTATCTCACTCATAGCTTCATAAGTGTTGTAAGCCAGCTAAGGAACCCATGAAGAGTCGAGGGTTGAGTTTACTCTTGTCCGGAATAGATTTTTGTTTGAAACTCAAATGAAATATTGTAGGACTTGAGTTAAGAACTAACAATGAATTCAAAATGATAAAATTACACAACAAATGCTAACACAAACAAACAGACTCTACACTAACTTACAATCTAGTAGGAGATTACTAGTTTGTCAGTTAGTATTAGAATCAACTAACAGAATGAAGGGAAAATCAATAAGAAGCTAATAAATCAAAATTTGAGCTTAAAAAAATATGACGTGTGAACAATAACAAGGGGACGTGGCAGTCGACTATTGGTTCAGTTTTGATCAGTTTTTAATTTTAAAATTTTCAAGTCTTGACCAATTTGCAATTTTGAATTGGTGGGATTTGTTTAAAGGGGGAAAATGTGAGCTCTTTTTCAATTCAAATTTCAAGACTTAACTTTATTATACTTTCTCCTCAAAACATGGGCCCTTAATTCATGGAAAAGTTGTTAAGAAGTGATTGAAAGGTCTTTGGTGGTTGTGAAGTCTTTCAAGACAAACAAGTCTTTTAGCTTTCGTCCAAAGAGACAACAATAACAAGTTCAACTTCTCATCCAAGAATAAACACAAGAATACATCTTCCTCTTTTTTTTTATTTTCTTTTTCAACTATCAAGACCAAGATTAATTTTATTGGAAATAAAATCAACCATAATATCTGATACCAAATGATACAAACCAAACAAGGAATGCACCAAAAACAACACAAAATAGTTCACAAACTTGAAGAATCTGAGAACCAAAGGAGACCAACTCTCGGCTTCAACCACAACACAACAATACGAAATGAACATGGTGTATTTCACACCAAAACATCCACCATAAACTATATTAACAACAACAAGATGAACAATAACCACAACTCACGATTTACAATTACAAGAATACAAACAACTACAAGATTACAAGAATAAAAAAGATAGATAGTGCGACATAGATTACTACTAGTTCTAAGAACTAAGGTGTGTATCAAATACCAAAACCCTTAAAGACAAGTAACAACAACACCTACACTCTTATGTAGACACAAGAGGGATATCAATCTCCCCAAGAACTTACGTTTCCAAGCCTTGAACACAACACAAGTGAATCCACACTTGTAATTGCCCTAGTTTTGGCCAAAGGGCCTTTATCACATGAGAGAAATATTTTAAAGTGTTATATTAATTTTAATATCATCACAAAACTAACTAATAAAACTCTAAAATTTTCTATATATAGTAGGTTAGATGAAATGTCCAAAAAGCCCCCTTAGTCAAATATTTCATTTAGGCGCCTTTGAAGTGTAGGGTTTGGATGGTTTTAGAGCCTATTTTGGTCCTCTTTTTCACTTTTATTGTTCACTCCAAGTCTCTGGTTCAATATATCTTACATATCTCTATCTTCGTGGTCGTGCCTGTATCATCAGCCGGACACCCAAACTATTTTCATGAAACCTTACCGTATGCCTCCGACCGAGCTTAAGAAGCTGAATTCTCAACTTTAGGATCTTCTTAGTAAGGTTTTTATTAGATTGAGTGTGTCTCCTTAAGGAGCTCCTGTGTTATTTGTGAAGAAGAAAGATGGCTCCATGCATATATGTATTGATTATAGATAGCTTAATAAGGTGATGGTGAACAACCGTTATCCTATGCCTTGCATTAATGACTTTCTTGACCAACTTCAGGGAACACCGGTGTTCTCAAAGATTGATTTGAGGTCCAGTTACCAATAATTGAGGATTTGGGCTAATGATATTTCGAAGCTAGCCTTTAGGATACATTATGGTAATTATGAGTTCTTAGTGATGTCTTTTGGGTTAACTAACAACCCAACCACATTTATGGATTTGATGAAATAAGTGTTCAAACCTTTTTTTGATTCCTTTGTAATTGTGTTCATCGATGACATCCTTATATATTCGAGGAGTAGAGAGCAGCATGCACATCAATTGAGGATTGTGCTCCAAACTTTAAGAGATCATTTTTTTTTGCCAAATTCTCTAAGTGTGAGTTTTTCTTGAGTCGGTGACATTCTTTGGGCAGGTTGTGTCTAAGAATAGGATTATGGCAGACCCAATAAAGATTGAGACTATTTATGATTGGGCCAGATCTATATCTCCGACTGAGGTTCGTAGCTTCATTGGCTTGGCCAGTTACTATAGATGCTTCATTAAGAGTTTTGCTACTATTGTAATGTTGATGACCAAATTGACTCAAAAGAAGATTTTTTATGTTCCGAGGAGTGTGAGTCGATGTTTGGAAAGCTCAAGGGATTTCTTACTTCAACTACTATTTTAACTCTTCCTATTTAAGGTAAGGGATTCACTGTGTTATGATGCTTCTAGTTTGGTTTAGGTTGTGTATTGATGCAATAGGGTCATGTTATGCTTATGATTTAGGGAAGCTAAAGGTTCACAGTGAAACTACCCCACTCATGATTTGGAGTTGGCGATGGTAGTTTTTGCGCTTAAGATTTAAAGACATTTTCTCTTTGGTGTGCATTGTGAGATCTTTATGGATAATCCTATAGTTCAACATCTTATGACCCAGAGAGAGATTAATTCTAGGAAACATAGATAGATAAATAGAGTTTCTTAAGAATTATGATATTTATATCTTGTATCATTGGGGCGAGGAAAATATGTTAGCAGACACCCTGAGCTAGAAGGCAATAAATATGGGTAGCTTGGCTTGTATTTTGGTTTCTCAGAGTCCGTTGGAATGTGACATTCAGTCCTTAGACAACTTGATGGTACAACTTAATATTTTTGGCCCTAAGAGTATTCTTGCTAGTGTTGAGGCAAGGTCCTCATTATTTGAGAAGATTCGGGATCGTCAGTTTGAGGATAAAATACTTTATGTCATTCATGATTAGGTGTTGAGTGGTAAGTCCAAGAGGGCTACCATAGATTCAGAGGGTATTTTATGGTTAGATAGTTGTATTTTTGTTCTGAGGGTTGATGAATTGATTCAGTCAATCTTGCATAAGATTCACAACTCCAGATATTCTATTCATCCAGGTACAATAAAGATGTATAGAGACTTGAGACAACATTATTAGTGGAGTGGCATAAAAAGAGATGTGGCAGACTTTGTAACTCGTTGCCTATGTTGTCAGCAAGTGAAGGCCAAGCATTAGAGACCTAGTGCATTAATTCAGAGGTAGCCCATTCCTGAATGGAAGTTGGAGTGGATTACCAGGGACTGTGTTAATGGTTTGCCTTGTACCTCCCATGGTTTCGATAGTATTTGGGTAATTATGGATTGTTTGAACAAGTCGGCACATTTCATTCCTATTTAAATGTCCTTCAATGCAAAGAGGTTGGCTTACATATATGTTAGTGATATATTCTATTTGCATATTGTGCTATATCCATCATTTTAAGCCAGAGTTTTGTGTTCACTTCTAGCTTTTGGAAAGCTTTTAGAAAGAGTTGGGCACTCAAGTTGATCTTAGTATAACCTTTCATCCCCAGACTGACAGATAGTCGAAGTAGATTATTCATGTTCTTAAGATATGCTCCGAGCATGTGTTATAGACTTTGGAGCTCAGTGGGAGTAATACTTAACCTTGGAAGAGTTCGTATATAATAATAATTACCATTCGAGTTTTTAGATTGGGCCTTTTGAGACTTTATATGGAAAGAGATGTCATTCTACAATTGGATGGTTTGAGACTTCTTATATTAGGTCCCATGGTACTGACTTGCTTTAGGAGTCATTGGATAGAGTCAGTGCGATTCAGGATATGTTGATGGTAGCTCAGAGTAGGTAGAAGGCTTACACAGATCATAGACTTCATGCCTTGAGATTTATAGTGGGTGACCAAGTTTTTCTCCATGTATCTCCTATGAAGGGTGTGATGGGGTTCGGGAGGAAAAAAAGCTCAGTACCAGATATACTCCCTTTGTGATACTTCGTACAATTGGTGAAGTGGCTTAAGAGTTAGCCTTACCCTTAGATTTTGCTGCTGTCCATTTAGTTTTCCATGTCTCTATATTGTGATGGTATATTTCTTACCCATCTCATGTTCTTATATGGACTCCGGTCAGTTGAATAAGCATTTGACCTTCGTAGAGGAGTTTGTCTTATTTTGGCTAGTGATGTTAGGCGATTACGCCCTAGAGAGATTATAGTAGTTAAAGTTTAGTCGAGGCACTGTCTAGTAGAGGAGGTTACTTGGAAGATCGACAATGAGATGCGGACCTAGTATCCTCACCTATTTGACGTTTCAGGTACATCCTAATCCTTTACTTTTCGGACAAAAGTTCTTTTAGTAATAGATATTGTAATGACCCTCTAGGTCATTTTTTATATTTTTGCTTGTTTTCTCTCTTTATAACTTTTCTGTAGCTGCCCCAAGTAATTTATAATTTGCTATAACTGATAGTTCAATTACCGAATAACTCATTTGTTTTTTAGAACCAATCCCTATTTTGAAGCCTTTGCTGGTTCAAATTGGCTATTGGGAAAAAAAATCAGTCAAACGAGCTCGTATACTAATTTTAACTATTCCAATAGCTCTAAAATGTCAATTTAAGGTTGGGTGGACACTTGGTTCGGGTCTCTAGGCTCCTAAACTTATTTTGGGCTATTGGTTGGAAGTTAAGAAAAATGGCAAGTAGGTGTGGGGCCCATTTTACACTAAAATAACCTAGGATGGAAATTTTGACTATGCCATTGAATCTAGAACGTCGAATTTGATAGGTTAGCATAGTTCGTTTGCATATATAAGATCCCATATAAATTCCGAGAGGTTGGTGATGACTTAGAAAATTCCAAGTCTTAGCTGGTGCTACTGCATCACCTAATCGATGCCTTTGATTGCTTAAAAGATTTGCCAAACCCTAACAAGTATTTCTTAAGCGATAATATGTGTCACTTAAGCAAATTACTTTCTAATGGCTGGTAATCGCCTAAGTGAGTGTCATGTTGCATAGACGACAATGACTCAACCAGCCCGATATCGCATAAGCGATCATGTGATCACAAAAGCGATTTGTGTTCCAGAGCACAAGTATTGCGTAAGTGACCCGGAGTTCGCTTAACCGATACCCAAGTACCTGGGAAGGGCATAAATACTCACTTAGCCTAATTTTTCCTCATTTTCATCCATTCTCTAGAATCCTAAACCCTAAAAATTGGGAGTTCTTGGGAGAATCTATTGTGGGTGATTGTGGAGCTTTAACATCATTAATTTATATGATTTCCCATAAAACTTTTGGTAAGATTTTTGGTATTTTCATGGTTGGTTTCTCCATTCTTATGTAAGATCCCTGAAAGCTTTGTAAGTTGATTTTAGCACATTATGGCTCGGAATTCACCTATTTTAAGGGTAAATATTCCTTAAGCTTAGAGGGACGCTGAGTTGGTTTTGAAAATGCGATTCTCGTAAATGATCCCACATGATATTTTTACGTAATTTCGGACCCAAAGCACAAAAGTGCAATATGGGTATCATTGTTCTTATTTTGATGTATATATTGTGATTTTGATTGCATGACATCTTCCGAAAGCTTCTCAGAAGGGGAAATAAGTCATTTAGTGGGTTCTTTGAGTTTTTCTTCGGTGCCTAGGTAGGCTAGGTTTATCTTCTTCATAAATTCATCTATTTCATAGTATGATTATGATAGTATGCTAGATATAGGGTGGGATTTAGGAATTGAAAGTATTAATGAAAACAATGGAATAGTTGTACCGTTTAGGCTACCTTCAAATCATAAACTTGGAGTAATTAGCTTAGTTATTCTTGCCTTAGGTGAATTGGGTTTTATGATTCATGTTTAGAACAAAAATGCCATAATTACTCGAGCTAGATGAAGTTGTCTTAGTTATTCATGTTAGGGTGGAATTTTCCTTATTTGCTTAAGTTAAGGGAAGATTGCATTAGTTGTTCATGTTTGGGTAGGATTACTATCTTAGGGATATTTATGGCTTACTTGACATCTAGAAATGCACTTACATACTTAGCCTAGTACAGGGTAGAAGTTGCCTAAATATTGATTTTGGGGATTATAGTGGGACCCTCTGGCCTACCTTAAGCCAAGATTTATGGTAGCCTTGTAGGCTCATTTACGTATGATACCCTCATATTATTGGTTGGTTTGATACTTGACGAGGTTAAATACATTTATTGAGTATGTTAGTTGGATATGGAAGGATTGATACTAATTCTAGGTATCACTAATGATATTGCTCATATGCATAATTAAGGATATAATTTATAAGTATGTCTATGATATGAAATATAGATATGAGATGGCTTATATATAGGATATGGCTTATATATATGATATGGATCATGGATGTGATATGGATTACAAATATGATATGGCTTATAAATGTGATATAGCTTATATACATGATATGTCTTTTGGATTTTATATGACTTATAGATATAATATAGCTTATAGATACGATATGGCTTATATACTTGATACTGCTTATATACATGATATGGCTTATATTTATTATATGGCTTATAGATATGATATGACTTATATATATGATGTGGTTTATAAATATGACTGATGGCTCATAGATATGATGTGGCTTGTAGATATGACTGATGGATCATGACATGATGTGGCTTATAGATAGTATTTATGGCACATAGGTTTGATTGGTGGATTATAGATACGTTTATTGAAGTAACTTATGAATATGACCATTGACATAACTTCTGGGCTTGGTTATTGACATAACTTAATAGTTGTTATATTGGTGTAGTCTATTGGGTTATTTATCAGTATGGATTGGTGATATGGTTCATTGATATGGTTTATAAATATGGTTTATAAATATGAGTGTAAGTCCGTGTATCCATTGCCTGAAGTAAACTCTGGGACTAAATCGTCATTAAAGTGTAAAAGGGCCAGAATCTTACTTGACCAAAGTAAATAGTAGTAGTAAAACCATGGATCAAAATCTATCTCTATTAAATTTCTAAAACTTAATTTTCAGTCTCATAAGCTCATAAATTATTCATTCGGGTGGTATGGTTCCCATTGTGAAAGAATTCATTTTAAAATGATAACTGGAAATAAATATCTTTTTAGGAAAACCTTAGTAAATCATGTTTTTAGTTGAAATCGTACCATTAAGTGAGCATGAATGTACCGGATCTATGCAATTCCATCTCCAATACCCAAACAATACAATTATAAGCATATAAAAGTTCATAGACTATGACAACGTCCTTTACAAGGATAACATGCACACTTGGAGTCCAACTATTATCATCATAATGATGGCCTTGGTCCAAATAATTTATAACCAACATAACTATATCATAATTTGAGAAACCATCATAATCCACCAAGTAAGTAGCAAACCTTATACTAAAGGGTTATTAGCCTCAACTATGTATAACATGCTAGTAACATAGGGTAATAGGACTCTAGAAGCATAATAAGTAATTCATATTAAAGGTTGATTCGCCCTTCTATCCCTCGAACTAATAAATTAGGCTAAGTCACAATGTTCTACCCAACATCACATTCTAACAAACCTTTCTAATGTGCAATACATATAATACACTATCTCATAAAAAAGGGTAGGGAGAATCCTACCTCGATGCCAAACCACGAGTCCTTGAATAATCCATAAATTGTCCTTCTTTTTCTCCACTATATTGACTACCACACTATCAAAATATTAATCTACACGTTGTTAGGAGTAAAATGAGACACATATGGCTAATTAAGGGTCGATGATGTTGGGTGTATTTGTGCACTCTAGTGTGGGTATCCTAGCTTAATAAGAACTGTTATGAGGAGAATTCATATGCTTTACTATTAATAATGATATAAATGCGCATCTAAGTGTTCAGATATGTGCTTACAATGTTAAAAGATGTTTTCACATGAGTTTGGGTTCAAATTGAGCATTTAAAGTCTAGACGAGAAAACAAGTGCTCTAGCTTGTGTTACTAATTCATCGTCTTGAATGTTGTGTTGTTTTGAGCTTTAATTTGGTGTGTGTAATGTTATAGGTTTCTTGGTTAATTGATTATGATGATACATGAAGGAATTACAAGCCTTAAATCAAGTGGAAACATCATACAAAGGTTTAGAATGGACCAACGGAAGCACAAGACACAATATGAAGTGAAGAGGATGTCTAGGAGTTCACCGCGATAAGGGTACTTCACGGTGCCAATAGAGATGAAGATGGTGGACGTCGGGTAAAGAACCCATAGGAAATTTTAAAATTCTATTAGTTCAACGTGATTATGCTGAGTCACAAGCTTATAGCGAAGAACTCATAGAGGCGACGCGATGAAGCTCAAAAGCTGGGAAATATGTGCCCAGCTATAAAAGGACAACGTTAAATCTTGTTCCAACACGACTTATGATTAGTCTACTATAAATAGAACATAATAAAACATGTTTTGGACATCCTTGGACGGCTTGGATAATAGAGGAGGCTGCTGCAACTTTATTTTTAGGTTTTTCATTCTTTAATTTAGCCTTTTTATGATTTTGATCCTTCATACAATTATTTGGATGATGATTATGGATATTAGTGGCTAAAAACCCCCTTTATGAGGTTAAATCCAAGAACATAAAGGCTATTATTTTGAATTGATTTCATTTAATTAGCTTATCATATTTGGATGCTTGCTTATCCTTGTTTTAATTATTTTGAGGATTGATCACCCTTAGAATACATATATAGTTAACCTTGTGATCTACAGAGAGGGAACTGGGAAATAAAACATGGGGATGAACAAAGCAGGGTTCTTATTCTTTTATGAAATAAGGAATTTGAATTAGTGTAGGACAGGGATGTACCTAGAATCCTTACTTGATTCACATGTAGGATGATAGCTTTAAGAACTTAACTAGATTATTACATCCCCACTCAATGATCTAGTTGTAATGTTCAAGTTAGGTAAATGGTTAGAGGTCGGTATACCGTGATCATGCAATTAACCCTACGAATCAACAACCAAGATAAGCAAGTTAACGAATGATGTTCAATAACATAGTATGATTGTTTGAAGTGCTTTAACCGCGGGCTTTCTCCTATTGATTGTTTCAAGTCTTTACTTTCCACATTGTTTACTTTACTTTAGTTTACAAATATTCAAACTCTCTTTCGGTTACTCTTGACTAAATTGATCTAAAATGTGAACTAAAATCAAATAGTTTTGTGAATAAGTCCTTGTGGGATTGATATTCGGCTTTCTTAAAGGCCACTATATTACTTGGTAGACCACGTACACCTGCGTGTGCACTTGGGCACTGCCATGTTTTTGGCGGCGTTGCTGGGGACTTGTCATTTGGCAGCTATTTTATTTTTTGTTTTGCTCTTTGGATTAATTTAGTGTTTTACGCTTGGTCTTGGTTTTGTATATGTAGGAAATAGGTTGTCAAAGTAGTAAGATGGAAAGGGCTTGGGAGTTGGTATAACCAAGCCACGAACCTGAGCAACTTTTCCATCAAGAAAGGAGAGAAGTAATCCTTCTCCCCTGTATTCCATAAATTGAAGAAGATCAAGATAATCCTGCTCTCATGGTTGATGAACAAGTAGCCCATAGGATAGTTAGAGAAGTGAAAATTCCACTTCCAATAAATTTGACCTCCCCATTTTAGAAATCAGCAGCCAGAGGTAATTTTGAGCTCAAACAGAATATGGTGTAGCTTCAGATTAGCAGTGGATAGTTTACCAGGCTTTCGCATGAAGATTCATAAGTCTACTTGCAGAACTTTCTAGAAATTAGTGACACATTCATCTCTATGGGTGTGAATGCTGCTTATGTGAGGCTGATACTATTCCCCTTTTAATTGTTGGGGGAAGCAAAAAAGTGGTTGAATACTGATCCGATAAATTCAATCACATCATAGGACGACTTAGCTCAAAGATTCCTCATCAGATTTTCCTATCTGAAAGGACTATGAGACTTTGCAGTAAGATTGTGTGCTTCAAACAAAAGCCAGACAAAAAATTATATCATGCTTGGGAGCATTTCAAGGATCTACTACAGATTGTCCACACCATTAACAGTCCAATGAGGTATTAGCTCATACTTTTGTTGAGGCACTTGCCTATAACACAAAGATTTTGTTAGATTCAGTGCAGGTGGTCAAGCTCTGGAGAACGTATGATAAGCTGTATACTTTGTTGAACTGAATTACACAAGGTAATCCAGAGTGGCATTCAGACTCAAAGAGTGCTACTAAAAAGGTTATAGGTGTTTTGGAAGTGGATCAGTTTACTGTAATATCTGCTCAAATTGCTGCATTACAAAATCAATTAACTACGCAGCTCAGCAACATGAAATTGAGTGCCTCACAGCCTGCAACAGCTGTCAATACAATCCAACAAACTACAAGTTGGTGTAAAGTTTGTGGTAACAGTGGCCATTTAGCTGCTATGTGTGATGCCAATCCTGAGTCTGTGATGTATGTGGGAAATGCTCAAAGGCAGAGTTATGGGCACACCTATAACATGAAATGGCAGAATCAACCATTGAATATTCCGTGGAACGCCCAACAACAACAAATTCAGCAACCACAGGCACAAGGAAATCAGTCAACTAGAAACTTTGAAGAGATAATGAAATAGAATCTAACTAATCAAACACCGTTGGCTG
This sequence comes from Capsicum pubescens, assembly GCA_030864215.1. NCBI lineage: Eukaryota > Viridiplantae > Streptophyta > Magnoliopsida > Solanales > Solanaceae > Capsicum > Capsicum pubescens. The sequence continues at coordinate 185,969,277 of CM061546.1, forward strand.
CAGATATAAAGAACCAACAAGCACCCACGAGAAGTTTAGAGTTAATGTTGGGGCAGTTACGTAGATACTAAATACCAGACCTCAAGGTGGTTTGCTAGAAGATACAGAAAACCTAAAAAAAGTAATGACAATCACTTTGAGAAGTGGTAAAGATCTTAATGAAGAACCTCCAAAGGGAACTAAGGAGGTAGATACTAATATGGTGACTAAACAGTTAAATAAAAGAGTTGTTGAAAAGTCGAGGAAGTCTGAGTACTCAAAACAAAAAGTTGCTGAAGAGGTGAAGAAGATCCCACAACTACATTTAATACAGAAGAATATAAAGGCAAAAGAGGATGCGTGCTTCAAGAAGTTCTTTGACACGTTCAGAGAGCTACATATTAACCTTCATCTTTTAGTTGTTTTGCAGAGAATGCCGAAGTACACTAAGTACTTGAGAGATATGGTTGCTAATAAATTTAATATATAGGATGTGGAGGAGGTAACACTCATTGAGAAGTGTAGCCTGGCGGTGACTCAAAAGATGTCAAAAAAGCTTAAGGACCTTAGAAAGTTCACTCTCCCCATTAATGTTGGCAAAAATGAGGTGGTTAAGACACTTACTAATTTAGGGAAAAGTATCAAATTAATTACCCTATCTTTTTTCAACACATTGGGTTTGGGGAAGACTAGACCTAGCTCTGTACAACTGCAGTTGGCAAACGGGACCATAGCCCAACCTGAAGGAGTAATAGAGTATGTCCTTATGAAGGTTGGTAAATTTATTATTCCTGCTGATTTTATTGTTCTAGATTTTAAGGCAGACTAACAAGTACCAATCATCTTGGGGCATCCATTTTTAGCGATGGGAGGAGCTTTGATTGATGTGAGAGAAGGTATGCTCATAATAAGGTTGGAGGATGAAGAGACAATTTTAAAGTTTACAAAGAGCTTAAAACACTCTCCCACTATAAGGACTTGTGCATGATTACTATGATCAAAAGAGATAAGTGTAGGGTGGTGGAGTCTACTCCATAAAAGACCTCTTCAGACACCCTCATTGAGCACACTAAGCCATAACCATCTAATCCTGACATGATGCAGATTGATGAGCCTAAAAAGGCTATAGTTGAAAAAGCTGCTATCCTTTAGAATTCATACTCAAGAGGTCAGAAACGAATAAGAAGATGGTCTCCAAGTATGTGGAATAGGATGAAGAAATTTGGCTAAGTCGTTAGTTGGGTCGTACTGCGACACTAAATCAGGCGCTGCTCGGGAGGCAACCCAAGTTATGTAGGAATGTTTTATTTTTCAATTTTTTGTTTTTGTTATTTCACGTAGTTTTTGTTTTTGTTGAGTCACAGGTTGATGGAAAGTTTGAGTACCGGAAAACTTGAGCTAAGAAGCATGGCGAAGACTGAGTATGAGGTCCCCAGAACCTCTTGATGTTTAAAGATGCTACTAGCTAGGCCTAGAGGCCTTAGGGAGTATTTCTATTTTTACTTTTAAGTATACTTTAGGGATAAAGTAGATTTTTAAGTGGGGAGTGGGGAAATTCTCATTTTTAGGGTCAATTTAAAATTTTTGTGTTAGGAATAAGTGGGATATTCTTGTTGGTTCTATATGTGATTAAATGATGGAAGTGTTTCAGTTATTATAAGCATGTTGATTGAGAGAATTACTACTTTTAAGACTCCTAGGCTCATGATAATGACTCTTGTACTTGTTGTCTTAAAGTTGAATTTATGCTACTATTTGGTTAAAAGTCTACGATGATCCCACTTGAAGTTAAGCATGTGCCATATGTGATGTGAGGTATTTGTATATTCTTTGTTTCATGTGATGTCTAGAACTTTTTCTGGTGTGTGTGCAAAGCAAAATAAAGAGTGTGGGTTTAGGATGTGATATAGGCATTTCATTGGCAGCCTTGATTTATATCTTCTTTTTGACATACCGTTGTGCCTAATCCTAGTAAGCCCCATTAAGCCTTTAGCTTTTTCTTTGGAAACCTTATAAGTAGCCTAATCCCTTATTTGATAGACCTTAATTTGATCCAAAGCTCCTAAGATCTTAAGTGTAAATTTAGTGAGTTAAGGAGTGTGAAATTGATGAAGAAAAAGTTGAAATCGAAGCCCCAAAGTGATAGTTATTGGTGTTTAAAAGAATTGTTATGTGTTTTGGTGGGGAGTTGAATAATGAAAAGAATAAAAAATTATTCAAAATGAATGAGTTTTGCATAGAATACTCCCACCATAGTACATGTAAATAATCTTAATAAGATGGCGTAAAAATAAAAGAATGGGGGAGACAAAAATTATGTGATTTGGTTGTTAGAGTTGAATTGAATGTATAAAGTGATGTATTAAAGCATTTAGGGAAGATAGTCACTATTCAGCCCAAATAGTTCTTACCCATCCCTTAGCCTACATTACAACCTTTAAAGACCTATTTGATCCTAAACTTTGCATTCTGATATTAGTAGAGTGCTACACTAAGGGAAAGCCTATGGTTCATTATGTGTAACTGGTGAATACCTTTTGAGAGTGAGCGTAACTTGATTCTTGTACCCATTGTGTTATAAATTGTATTTATATGAGTGATTATGGGTAACTCTCTTTTTGTTAGGGAACATATTTGATGAATATGGGTGATTTGTAATGATGTCCTGAATTGAGAAATTAGCATGAGTTTGCCAACTTGGTGAGTCAATTCTTCAGGCTAGGATGTTTTGGAGTAGAGTTCCTGAACTTTCAATGGTGTACATAACATGCTTAGTATAGAAACTTGCATCTTTTGTAGAGTCTCCAAAACTTATGATGTTCATAGTTAATAGTTGTTCAAGGAAGAACAAGGCTTTAATTGTGGAGTGGTGATATTGGGTGTATTTGTGCACTCTAGTGTGGTTATCCTAGATTTATAAGACTTTTATGAGGTTAATTCATATGCTTTACGTGTTAATAATGATATAAATATGCATCTAAGTGTTCAAGCATGTTCTTATAATGTTTAAAGATGTTTAAACACGAGTTTGCATTCAAATTGAGCATTTAAAGTCTAGACGAGAAAACTAGTGTTCTAGCTTGAGTTACTAATTCATCGTCTTGAATGTTGTGTTGTTTTGAGCTTTAATTTGGGGTGTGTAATGTTATCGGTGTCTTGGTGAGTTGATTATGATAATACATGAAGGATTTACAAGCCTCAAATCAAGTGGAAACATCATACAATTTAGAAAAGACCAACGGAAGCACAAGACACATCATTAAGAAAAGAGGACGCCTGGGAGTTCATCATGATAAGGGTGCTTCGCGGTGCCAATAACGATGAGGATGGGGGAGAGTCGCGGTAAAGAACCCATCGGGAATTTTCAACTTCCAGTAGCTCAATGCAATTATGTTGCGTTGTGGGCTTATAGCGATAAACACATGGACATGATGTTATAAAGCTCAAAAGCAAGAAATATGTGCCCAACAATAAAATAACAATGTGAAATGCTATTCCTACACGGTATGATTAGTCTACTATAAATAGAACGTATTCAAACACGTTTTGGACATCTTTTGGATGGCTTGTACAATAGAGGAGACTTCTGCAACTTTATTTTTAGTTTTTTCATTCTTTAATTTAGCTTTCTTATGGTTTTGATCCTTCATACAATTATTTGGATGATGATTATGGCTATTAGTGGCTAAAAACCCCCTTTCTGGGGTTAAAGCCAAGAACATAAAGACTATTGTTTTGAATTGATTTCATTTAATTAGATTATCATATTTGGTTGCTTGTTTATCATTGTTTAAATGATTTTGAGGATTGATCACCCTTAGAATACATATATTGTCAACCTTGTGATTTCGGGGGAGGGAATAGGGAGCTAGAACATGGGAATGAACAAAGTAGGGTTCTTATTCTTTTATGAAATAAGGAATTAGAATTAGTGTCTAGGACAGGGATGTACCTAGAAGACTTACTTGATTCACATAGAGGATGATAGCTTTAAGAACTTAACTGGATTATTACATCCCCACTCAACGATGTAGTTGTAATGTTCAAGTTAGGTAAATGGTTAGAGGTCGAGAAACCATGATCATGCAATTAACAACAACCAAGATAAGCAAGTTAACGAATGAAGTTCAGTAACATAGTATGATTGTTCAAAGGGCTTTAACTCTGTGCTTTCTCCTATTGATTGTCTCAGGTCTTTACTTTCTGCATTGCTTACTTTACTTTAGTTTACAAATATTCAAAACTCTCTTTTGGTTACTCTTGCACTAAATTGATCTAAACTGTGAATTGAAATCAAATAGTTGTGAGAACAAGTCCCTTTGGGATCAATATTCAACTTTCTTGAAGGATACTTTATTACTTGGTAGACCACGTACACTTGCTTATGCTCTTGGGCGCTATCAATCGGGTTGGCATTTGGGGCAAGAATAAGCCCATGGGGACCACAAAGGAAATTTAAAATTGAATTCGTCATTAGGTCCCTCTAAGGAAAAGAAATGTGTGCTCAAAGTTGAGCACAAAAGGTGCATAAATCGGAGCCTAAATCAGCCCCCAAAATTTAGGGATTTTAAGACCTAATATTTGAAAATTTTACGATAAAATAGGGTGAAAATAGATGGAAAAATTAGTGGCAAATGTCCAAGAAGCGTTAGACTAGTTTACCCTAGCTTCAACGGATAATTTCCCACTTTTCCCTCTCTTTGTACTCTCAAATTTGTGTGGAAATGGTGAAGGATCAGGTGGGGAAAGGGGATTAAAAGTCCGTAGGTGCCACTAAAACATACATTTTTGCGCCAAAGCGCCCACCACTAAAGCTGTATTTCGACCACTAAAGCAGTCTGACAACTTTACACGGGTGCTACTAATGCAGGGTCTACTTAAGAGGTACCCTTACTGCTAAAACGGGACTAGCCAATTGCCAAAGACCGCTTAAGCAGATCATGAGGCGCTAAAGCGCATGCTACTAAAGAGACTCCATGCGTGCTTAAGAGATCACATTAGGTATCAAATACCAGAATTTTCTATGTTCAAAACTGCACTTTAACTGGGTGCCTTGGATTCGTTTAAAACCCAGTACACGCAAACGAACTATGATACCATACCAAATTTGACATTACAGACTCAGCGAAACCATCAAAACAATCATCCAAGATCATGTTGACTAAATGTGTAGCCCACATATATAGTTCCATTTTTCATATAATCCATCCAATGGCCCAAAATAAGTCTGGAAGCCTCGGGACCCAAACCAGGGATCCCCCTAGCCTAAAATCAAAGTTCTAGAGCTGATGGAATTATCAAAATTCTCATACGAGGTGATCTACTAGGAGTTTTGAACCGAGACTAAATCCTAAATAGAGGAAGCTCCAAATTAGTTTGTAACCAAACTGACAATTTTGGAAAGTCATAAATAACCTGTAGCCACTGTGGGAAGAGTCAAAGCACAAAAAATGCATGCAAATCAAGTAAATGGCCTAGAGGGTTATTACACAATTAATGACACAATTTAGTAAGTTGAATGTGAATCAACCTCGGGCCTAAGTTAATGCAATTTTGCAGGGTCAGACTTGGTGTTAGATTTATGGAGGTAGTGGTCACTCTGCAAAATTATGTGGAGAAAATCCAAAGTCATTAAATTTTGTGGGCAATGCACAAAAGGGAAATCTGAATTATGGTAATGCCTACAACCATAATTGGCAGAGTCAACCTAATCACTCATGGGGCAATTGTCAAGCTTAATCTTAGTTATTTCAGCAGTAGCAGAGCGTTCAGAATAATACTTAGGAAAATAATATAGAAAAGACATTGAAAAATATCTTGGCCAACCAAGAACAAATGGTTGGGGATGTTAAAAACCAGCAACTGGCTCAGTAGAATTTAGAGAGATAGTTTGGCTAGTTGGCTCTGACACCAAACACAAAACCTCAAGGAGGTTTACCTAGAGATATAGAAAATCCAAAACAAGTAATGGAAATCACCTTGAGGAGTGGAAGAGACCTCATTGGCAGACCTCCAAATAAAAATCACATGGTACAAGCAGAGTTAGGCTTACAATAAGTTGATGAGAAACAAGTGTCAGTTAAAGAAGTTGAAAATATAGGGAATTCTAAGTACCTAAAAGCAAAGGCATCTGGGCAAAAATAGGAGAGACCACTGCCACTATTCCCTTAGAAGATTAAAAAGGCTAAAGAGGATGCTTGTTTTAAGTTCTTTGACACTTTGAACTTCACATTAACCTTCTTTTGTTAGATATTTTGCAGGGAATGGCCAAGTATGCTATGTAGTTGAAAGATATGGTGACAAAAAAGATGAATCTTGGTGATATTAAGATAGTAACACTTACTGAGTAGTGCAGTTCTGTGGTGATTATCAAAATACCAAAGAAGCTCAAGGGCTGTAGGAGTTTCACCCCCCCCCCCCCCCATACAAATTAGTAAAAGTGATTTGGTCCATGTTGTAAGTGATTTTAGGGAAAGTATCAACTTGGTAACCCTATCTATGTGTAATACTATTGGTTTAGGAAAATTAAGGCCATGTTTCATGGTACTCCAAATAACAAGCAGAACTAGAGTAGTTCCTAAAGGAATCATAAAGGATGTTCTCTTCAAGGTTGATAAGTTTATTATTCCTTCTGACTTTATTATTCTTGATTATAATATAGATGATATGGTACCAATTATTCTAGGACGTCTATTCTTAGAAACTAGAGGAGCACTAATAGATGTGATTGAATGATAAAGAGGTGGTCTTTAGAGTGTATAACGCACTCAATACACCCTCATATTAGAAAGATTTTTGCATGATCGTAGAGAAGGAAGAAGATGAGTGTGGGTTAGAGAAGTGTAAACATCTAATGACCTCTTCAGACTCTCTCATAGTGTTTCCTGAAACAATAATTATGCCTAAAATTGAGAAATATGAAGAGGAGCCTGAAAAGGTAAGTGTAGAAATAGCTACAAAACTTAAGAGTAAGCACTCAAAAGGTTAGAAAATAATAAGAAGATGGTCCCAGAGTAGGAGAAAGTGGATGAATGAATAGTTGAGAGTTATGAGTCGAGTCATGCTGCGATAATAAATTAGGCGCTACTTGGGAGGCAACCCGAGTTGAGGTAGGTATTTTCTTTTTTAATTTTTCTTTGTATCACCTTTGTTTTTGTTTTTGTTTGAGTTAATATGTTGAAGGAAAATCTGAGTACCTAATATCTGAGCTAAGAAGCAAGGAAAATACTGAGTGTGGGTCCTATGAACCCTCTTTGATGGTTAAGATGTAGCTAGATAGGCCTAAAGGCCCCAGGAAGTATTTATATTCTTACTTTTAGCTTATACTATGGGGACAAAGTGTGATTTTAAGTGTGGGGTGGGGAACCTTTTGATTCTTTAGGGTGAAGTGTTGCTATTGGATTTTTTTTAATCATTTTCTAGTTTTTGACTAAATTAAAAAAAATATAAAAAGATTTTAGATTTGTTTATTTTCAGTTTTTGTTGGTGTCTATTCAGTAGAGCGCACTTCACCCACCCCATATTTTTTCTTTTGAGTTCTTTTTTGAGAGAGAGCGCTTTGAACCCAGTATCCCTTTTTGATTTTTAATAGTAGTTTTAAATTTTTGTCATTAGGAATAAGTGAGATATTCTTGCTAAGTGTTATGTATGATTACATGATGCAAGTTAGTTTTGAATGCGGATAATGTTGAATGAGTTGAATGACTATATTTAAGACACCTAGGCTCATTTATATGAGTCGTGTGTGATGTTAGCTTATTTTTGAATTCTTTCTATTGCTTGGTTGAGAGTCTATAGATATCCTTATTTATTTAAGCATGTGGCATGTGTGTGTGAGGTTCTTGTCGCATTCAATATTTGCATAGTGATGTTTAGAACTTACCTGGTTTGTGTGAAAAGCGAATTAAAGAATTTTAGGCTTAGGAGATGATATAGGCATTTCTTTGATAGCTATGTTTTATACCCTCTTTATCAACCCATACCGTATGAATTTAGTTAGCACCATTGAGCCTTTAGCATATCCTTTAATAACCTTAAATGTAGCTTACTTCGCTTCTTTCAATTAATCATATTTTGATCCAAAACTCCTAAGTTCTTTAGTTGAAAAAATTAAGATGTTAAGGAGTGTAAAATTAAGGAAGGAGAAAAGTGAAAGTGAAGCCCTAAAATAATAGCTATTAGTGTGTTATAAAGTTATGTGCCGTGGTTGAGAGTAGTGTAATAAAAAGAAAAATTGATTAAAATGAATCATGTGTTGATAGCAAATACACCCTACTTAAGATGTGTGAACTAGCTTAAAAAGATGGGGCAAAACAAAATAGAGGTGGGAAGATAAAAGTGGTGAAAATTTGGTTAGTTAGAGTGGAGTCTAATGTAAGATGTGATGTATTAAAGGGATTAGGGAAGATAGTCACCATTACTGGCCAGAATAGTTCCTACACGTATCTTATCCTACATTACAACCCTTAAATCCCTACTTGATCTTGAGCCTTGATATTCTGATATTAGTGGAGTACTAAACTAAGGGCAAGCTTATGGTTAATCTTATGCTATAAGAGAATTCTTTTTGAGAGTAAGCAAAATTTGATTCTCACACCCATTCTTATGATAAATTGCATATTAGTAAGTGAATATGGTTGACTTTTTAGTGGTGAAGGCACATGCTTGATGATGATTAGGTGACTTGTATGACCTCTTTTTAAGTAATATGCATGAATTTTAAAATTTCATAGAGTCAATTCTTGAGGTTAGGAAGTTTTGAAGTAGTGTTCATGAGTTTCAATTGTAATACGACATGCCTAATGTGGAACTTTCTATTAATGTAGTCATTATAGTTCTAGCTTGAATGTCTTACTTGTAGTAGTAATGTTAAAGTATTTCTTGAATGGGGCATAATTGAAAGAGTTGTTGAGTATGAACAAAGCTTTATGTGTAGGGTGGTGATCTTAGGCGTATTTATACACCTAAGTGTCATTGTCTATGCCTTTTTAACTTAGTTTTGAGGACTTCTTTATGTTCTTAATGAGTTATTAAGGTGTAATTGTGTATTTATATTTTATGCGACATTCTTAGAGTGTGTAAGGTTCTTTTGGTACAAGTTTGGAACCAAATGATCAAATCAAGTTTAGAAGAGAAAACTAGTTACACTAGCTTGAGTTATACTTTGTTCTAGTGTACTTTGATGCACTCTATTGTGTTGTCTGAACTAATGTGTAACACCCCAGATTTTTGCCTCTGAAATTTTTTTAAGTTCTGAGCTCACTTCTCAGACTATGGCTTACCAAACGAGTCATAAAGTCTCCATATGGGTCATAGGGCTCGAGTCATAGGGTGACCAATGAGGGTTGCCCATGTTTATATTGTGACTATGATTGGGACGTCACGAGTTTTAATGACTCTTTATGGGTCATAGGGTGATTTTCATGACCAAACTATAGTAGGTGCCAATGTCTATATCGTGCTTATGACAAAGACCCTATAAGTCGTAAGGTCCATGTATGAGTAGTAGGTTACGCCTCATAGGGTTAACAGTGAGGAGGCCCCACGTCTCTGCCCAAAATATGAGTCATGGCGATGACTCATAACTAGACGTTACGAGTCGTGACGTGACTTATTGTCATTGGCAATAATTTTTTCTGTGTTTTAATTAGGTGCACTTTGGTTATTTACCTCTTTCCCCAATTGTGACCATCGACTTAAAAATACTTTAGGGTCTTATTATCACTCCAAAATATATCAAACTACACTTCTCTTCTCTCAAATTCCTCGAAGCAAGAACAAGGCTAGGGTTTCTTAAAGTTGATCATCTAGGGCCCAGAGGTTGATTTCCCTCCATAATTCCTAATACTTTCAGGAATGTACCTCTCTTCTTAAACTTGTTTTACTTAAAACATGTGTTTAAATGGTTATTCATGTGGATTTGAATATGGATTTTGAACTGTGTTGAGGGTTTTGGAGGGATTATTACTTGATTTTAATTCCCATGATTTGATGCAAGTGTTCATGTTTTATTTATGTATTTAAAATCCTTTGGGGTGCATGGGTACAATAAATGGGATTGGGGTTAAGGTATTCCCCCAAATTGATGATTTTTGTTTTGGAATTTGGTTTGAAAATTGTGTTCCCTCAACCACTTGCATAATTGGATGTGAAATATGGTTAATCATATAATTTGGCTTATTTCCCTAAACTATTGCATTACATAAATGGTTAAACAGATAAAAAGGGTTTTCAAGGCCATGTTTGCCATTTTTTTTATTTTAAACTTGATTTGATGAACAAAGGGGGGTCGTGGAATTCCCCCAAGTAGATGAAATTAATATGGAATAATTATAATCTTGCAACTATAATGGTATGATACTGGGAATCACATTTGTCGGTGTGGGGATCTTTATGACTGTGTACATAGTTCACACTTATATATATATTTTGGATTTGCTGGGGTCAAGGCATTCCCTAGCTCGTGCGGCTAACACAAAATGGGACCCTTTCAGTAGAGGGAGATGAAACCATATAGCCCATAGATGCCCTTAGGATGGTTAGATCTACACAGTACAGGTTAATGGTTTTAAATATCATGCAAAACCTTATTTCTTATCCTAGCATCTTATATATATGTATGTATTCATGTATGTGAACATGTATATTGAGTTTGGACTTGATTTTGAATTGGAATTATTTTATTCCTATCTTAAGTTACATGCTAGCGCTCACCCTGCTTACCATCTTCAGATGTTGTATCCCTATGCGATATAGGGAATGAAGATACTTTTGATTTCCATGTGAAATGGTAGGTGATTTATGGATAGCTCATGATTCAACTTTGAAGGGGTGAGCTTTCATTTTCCGTAAGACCCTTATTTTATGGTCTTGTTTCATTCATGTTTTGAACTATTCCTTTTGGACTCATTTTGGCTAAGGTTGGGGCATGTCCGGACTTAGGTTGTTCTTGGTTACTAGTGGCTTTGTGGATTACTGTGGATTGGGATGGATGTTAAAGTTCTTTGATTTTTTTTTGAGCTAGTCGCTTAACTATCTTGTTATATGTTTGGAACTCAACTCTATCTTGTTATCTGTTTGGAATTCATCTGTTGCTAGTTATATTGTGTTCAGTTTGGCTAGGAAAAGGTGGTGATCTCTGGTCTTTGGTGGACTTTGAGATACCTATCACGGCCAGTCCCTGGTTTGGGTCGGACAAGCTTAGTATCAGAGCATCGATTCATGGTCATTGGGTTCCACAAAGCCATGTCAAGTAAAGTCTCTTTTATGGGTGTATAGTGCGCCACACTTATAAGTGAAAGGATACGGGGTATTTAGGAATATTTCCCTTTCTTGTGATCTACTTTTTGGTCTATAGAGTCTAAGGTCCTGAAATATCCTCTAATTTCATTTGTTTGCATTTCTGGTCATGCCTACCCAAAGATATGATGCTCATGGAAACTCCTCTTTCCCACCTGAGGACAATGTGGATTGAACTCATCCTACTTATAGAGTACAGACCAGGTCTAGGGCCCCTACTCCTGACTTTCCACGTAAAGTTCCACCGGTCCTAACCATTCCTTCTTGGCCTTTTTTGTCCAATTATGTTATGCCCCACCACCTTACAGAGATATTTCTAATGTCGAATTCCATCTATCTATTCATCTGCTGACTTCTTAGACTCATCAGCCTGACCGTGTTGTTTTATTTCTCCATCTTCGGAGGTTACTAGAGTTGGATAGTTCATAAGGTTAAATCCCCAATCTCCATAGGCTTTAAGGTTGAGGAGGATCCTCAAGGGTTTGCAGATGAGATGGAGAAGATATTCAGGATGATGCATGCTACTGATGTAAAAGGTGTAGAGTTTTCCTCATATCAGTTGAGGGATATAGCATACCAATGATATGAGGAGTGGGAGCAATCGAGGGATGATGTTGTGGAGTAAACTGTGTGGGAGGAATTTTCTAGTGCTTTCCTTGATCATTTCTTTCCTCAGGATTTGAGAGAGGATAAGGCCAAAGAGTTTGTGAACTTGAAGCAGGGAAGGATGACTGTAAATAAGTATGCCTTAAAATTCCACTAGCTTTCTTGTTATGTCCTATAGATTGTGCCTAGTATGAGGGCAAGAAAGAGAAAGTTTTCTTTGGGTTTGTCTCGGGACTTGGTACTAGAGTGTGAGGTGGCGTTGTTGAATAATAACATTAATATCTCTAGGCTGGTGGTGTATATGCAGTAGGTTGAAGATGAAAAGAAGAAATAGATAGAGGTGAAAGAGAGTCACAGTAAGAAATTCAGATATTTAGAGCAGGGTGGAGGCCAGTAGAACAGTGGTAGAGATGGTAGGCAGTGGGGGAAAGAAGAAGGCTTAGGGAAATTCTTGTTCTTATTTTATGGCTAGTGCTCCTTTTCCCAAGCTGTCTGTCGATCGTCGCTTTCAGGTTGACAGTGGGTTTAATTCCTAGGCTACCTAAACCCATGCTAGTGGAGCTCATTCAGATACATCATATACTCCTTGCAGATTTTGCGGACAGATGAACAATGATTGTTGTGATGAAGAAAGGAATCTCTGTTTCAAATGTGGCAAGGTTGGTCATTTTCTGAGTAACTATCTGTCAGTAAATGTTACTACTGGAGCAAATAAGGTTTTGATTTCTACTTCTTCGACTGCTGCACCAAAGGATGCTACTTTTAGTACCAGCATTGGTTGAAACTGTCTTTATGCTCTTGCCACCCGTCAAGAATTTTAGGCATCCCCTGATATTGTTACTAGTATGCTACAACTTTTCTCTCGTAATGTGTATTGTATACATAATTTAGGGTCTACCTTTTCTTATGTGACCCCTTATATGGTTGTACATTTTGGTTTAGCTCCTGAGAGTATTTTACTATCCCTTCTCTTTGACTACCTCGGTGGGTGATTTTCTTGTGGCTAGAAGGGTCAATAGGGGTTGTGTGGTATTTATTGGTTATAAGGATACATTGGTGGATCTTATTGAATTGGATATGGTAGATTTTGATGTGATCTTGGAGATGGATTTGCTCATTCGTGCTACACTTCTCTATATTGTCGGACCTGTAAGTTCAACTTCCAATTCCCAAATGGACAAGTAATGGAATGAAAGGGAAGTCCCTTAGTTCCTAAGGGAAGGTTTATGACAGCGCCAAGGCACACACGCAAGTGTATGTGGTCTACCAAGTAATATAGTGGCCTTCAAGAAAGCCGAATTTCGATCCCATGGGACTTGTTCTAATGATTGTTCAATTCTAGTTTATGATTTAGATTAATTGATGCAAGAGTAACCAAAAGAGAGTTATGAATATTTGTAAAATAAAATAAAGTAAACAATGCATAAAATAAAGGTCTTGATACAATAAATAGGAGAAACCCCAGGGTTAAAGCACTTCGAACAATCATACTATATTATTGAACTTCATTCGTTAACTCGCTTATCTAGGTTGTTGATTCATAGGGTTAATCGCATGACCATGGTCTCCCAACCTCTAATTATTTACCTAACGTAGACATTACAAATACATCATTGAGCGGGGATGTAATAATTCAATTAGGTGCTTAAAACTATCATCCTACATGTGAATCAAGTAAGGCTTTTAGGTACACCCCAGTCCTAGATGCTAATTCAAATTCCTTATTTTATAAAAGAATAAGAACCCTACTTTGTTCATCCCTACGTTCTGTCTCCCTATTCCCTCACCCGAGATCACAAGGTTGACAATATATGTATTCTAAGGGTGATCAATCCTTAAAATAATTAAAACAAGGATAAACAAGAAACCAAATATGATACACAAATTAAATGAAATCAATTCAAAATAATAGTCTTCATCTTCTTGGTTTTAACCCTGGAAGGGGGTGTTTAGCCACTAATAGTCATAATCATGATCCAAATGCTTAAATATATTTTATGATCTAAAATAAAGAAAAATAAATAATGTAAAAAACCTAAAATGAAAATGAAGCAGCCTCCAATGTTTGTCCAAGACGTTCCAAGATCCCCCACAACGTGTACAATGTAGTGTAGTGTATTTATGGTGGGCCAATACTAAGCCGTGTAGGAGTGAAATATATCATGTGCATGAGACCATATATTGAATCACGTATAGGGGTCATGGAAGCACCGAAATAGAGCATGCTGCACGTGCCTTACAGCACCAAGATGGACCATGCATCGCGGGCTGCATTGTACTACTCCAAGGCATGTGACGTGGGCTATTTGCATGGTGCTACTAGAATTACACTTCACCAATTTTTCAATGAAAAATAATCCTGATATGTAGCTTGATTCGTGGGCTATTCACATGCATCTACTGGAAGTTTCCTTTAAAATATTCTCTAAGTGTTCAACGTCCATCTTTTTGTCTCATGACTTGCTACGTTACTTTGCCTTCCTTTCCAAGATTTTGGTGTTGTTTTCCATTTAATTTCCAGATTTTTCAACATACATGCATCACCATAATCAACTCCACTGTATCATACATTTTAAAACACCATGGATTAGATCTCAATACAACAAAACATTCACAATGATGAGTAAGAAACACGAGCTAAGACTAGGCTTGCTCGCTTAATCTTTAACATTTTGCTTTGGATCTTGACTTGATTCGATTACAATTTGCACATTCCAAAGAAGTTTTTCCAAACATAATTAAACAAAAAAACCACTAGGAACTTATTCAACACATTATAATCCAACACGATAGACTAGAATATCACCTAGCTCAAGCAAGTAAAACTAGTTTTCTTGTCTAGACTCTAAATGATCGAATTGAACCCAAACTTGTTTGAAAACACTTTTGAACATTGTAAACACCTACTTTAACACTTATATTCTTATTTATATCATAATAAATACATAAAACACATGGATTATCCTCAAAACAAGGTTAATTAGGCTAGAATAGCAACACTAGAGTGCATAAATACACCCAACATCACCACCCCATACTTAAAGCCTTGTTCATCCTCGAGAAACTCTTATCTCTAAGTATCATAAGATGAGGTGAATCTACACTTATAATACATGCAAGACACTCAAACTAGTACTATAATGACTACACAGAATGCAAGTTTCTACACTAAGCATGTTACATACACAATTGAAAGTTCAAGAACCCTACTTTGAAATATCCTAGCCTCAAGAATTGACTCACCTAGTTGGAAAAATCATGCTCACTACTCAATAAAAGATATCATAAAAATCATTCTCATTCATCAAATATGTGCCCTCACAATAAGAGAGTTACCCATAATCACTCATAAATAAAATTTATAACACAATGGGTACAAGAATCAAGTTACACTCACTCTCACAAGGAATTCACAAGTTACACATAATAAATCATAGGCTTGCCCTTAGTGTAATACTCCACTAATATCAGAATGTTAAAGCTTAAGACCAAATAGGTCTTTAATGGTTGTAATGTAGGTTAAGGGATGGGTAGGACTATTTTGGGAATAGTGGCTATTTTCCCTAAGCGCTTTAATACACTACATTATACAGTTAAAACCAATCTCTAACAACCAAATTTCACCAATTTTGTCTACCCCCTTCATTTGTTTTCACCCCATGTTATTAAGGTCATCCACAAACACTATGGTGGGAGTATGCTAAGCATATATCTTTTAATTTTTCCCTTTTATGCACCCAATTTATGCTGCACACCCCTATGATAGCCACCCTCAACTTAAGCATTTTGATTTAGTTGAGGTGCACAATGTCCAAGGAGAACTAGGGCCAGGATAAGTTCATTGTAACACAACTGGTTTAAAAATGGGAACTTCTTTCAAACAATTTCTCTAACTCCAAACCATAACACAATAATTTTTTGTACACACCAATAACTATCACTTTGGGGCTTCACTTTTACCTTTTTCTTCTTCAATTTCAAACTCCTTAACACACTAATTTTTTCATTAAAGCGCCTAAGATCTTTGGATAAAATTAAGGTCTATCAAAGAAGGGATGACGCTTCATATGAGGCTGCCAAAGAAAAAGCTAAAGGCTCAATGGGGCTTACTAGGATTATGCTCAAGTGTAGGTAAAAAAGAAATTATAAAATAAGGTTATCGAAGAAATGACTATATTTTCTCCTAAACCTACACTCTTATTTTTCTTTGCACACACACCCGATAAGTTCTAGACATCACATGCAACTAGGAATTTACAACAACCTTACACGCATATGGCACATGCTCAACTTCAAGTATGATTATCATAGACTCTTAACCAAACAATAACATGAATTCAAATTAAGCCAACAAGTATAAGAGTCATAAACATGATCCTAGGAGTCTCAAAAGTAGTAATTCACACAATCAACATGATTTTACAAACAAAACACTTGCATCATGTAGTCAAATATAGAACCAACAAGAATATCTCACTTATTCCTAACTCAAATTTTTTTATATTTACTCCAAAAATGGGAATTTCCCCACCCCACACTTAAAATTCTACTTTTTCCCCAAAGTATACTTAAAAGTAGAGATAGAAATACTCCTTGAGGCCTCTAGACCTAGATAGTATCATCTTTATATATAAAGAAGGTTCAGGACCCCACACTTAGTCTTTGCCATGCTCTTTAGCTCAGGTTCTCGACAAAAACAAAAAAAAAAACTACGGGAAGCAAAAAACTAAAAACTAAAAAATAAAACATACCTACTTAACTTGGGTTGCCTCCCAAGAACCACCTCATTTGGTATCGCGGCATGACCTAACTCAACTTAACCTAATTTCTTCATCCTTTTCCTCACACTTGGAGTCCATCTTATTATTCATTTTTGACCTCTTGAGTGTGAACTCTCAAGGTCAACAACTTTCTCAACTATACCCTTTTCAGGCTCATCAATCTGTATCATGTCAGGCTTCGGTGGTTGTGTCTTAGGCTGATCAATAAGGGTGTTCAAAGAGGTATTTCATGGAACAGGCTCCACCACCCCATACTTATCCCCTCCAACTACAGTAATCATGCATAAGTCTTTATAGTGAGATTGTGTGTTAAGCGGTTTGTACACTTTAAAAAACTGCCTCTTTATCCTCCAACCTCATTATAAGTGTGCCATCTCTCACATCAATTAAAGCTCCCCCTGTCGCTAAAAATGGACGTCCCAAGATGATTGGTACTCTTTCGTATGCCTAAAAATCTAAAACTATGGAGTTAACAGGAATAATAAATTTACCAACCTTTATGAGAACATCCTCTATTACTTCTTCAGGATGGGCTATGGTCCCGTTTGCTAGCTACAGTAGTACAGATCTTGTCCTAAGATTTCCCAAGCCCAATGTGTTGAACAAAGATAGGGAAACCAAGTTGATTCTTTCCCCTAAATTGCTAAGTGTCTGAACTACCTCACTGTTGCCAATATCAATGGGGAGAGTGAACTTTCCAGGGTTCTTAACCTTTTTGGGCATCTTTTGAGTAACTACAAAACTACACTCCTCAGTGAGTGTTACTGCCTCCACATCCTATAACTTAACTTTGTTAGCTATCATATCACTTAAGTACTTAGAGTACTTGGGCATTCCCTACAAAACATCTAAAAGAGGCAAGTTAATGTGTAGCTTTCTGAACGTGTCAAAGAAATTCTTAAAGAACACATTCTCCTTTGCCTTTATATTCTTCTATGGGAAAGGTAGTTGTGGGATCTTTTTCACTTCTTCAACAACTTCTTCTTTCGAGTACTCAGAATTTCTCAACTTTTTAACAACTTTATCATTAACATATTAGGGAGTCAAATCTGCATCTACCTCCTTAGTTTTCTTTGGAGGTTCTCTATGAAGCTCTTTACCACTCTTCAAAGTGATTTCCATAACTTGGTTAGGGTTTTCTATATCTCCTGGAAAACTACCTTGAGGACTAGTATTTAGTGTCTGCTGTAACTACCCCAACTGCAACTCTAAGCTTCTCGTGGCCACTTGTTGGTTCTTTACATTAGTAGCCAACTGTGTTTGATTAGTTAAAATCTGTTTCATCATCTCTTCCAAGCTACTAGTTTACTGATTTCCTTATGCATGTGGTTATTAAATTTGCTGCTATTGGGCGTTCCACGGATGATTCAGTGGTTGAGTCTGCCATTTCATGTTGTAGGCGTTCCCATAATTCTTTCTTTGAGAATTTCCCACATACATCACAGACTCAGGATTGGCAGCACACATAGCCGCTGAATGGCCACTGTTACCACAAACTTCACACCAACCTACAGCTTGTTGGATTACATTAACTATGGCTGGAAGCTGTGTAACTCCCAATTTCAAACCACTTATCTGGGGAGATATAGTAGTAAATTGGTCCATCTCTAATACACCTACAATTCTTTTTGTTCAGTTTCTAGAATCAGAATACCATTCGGGATTCCCTTAGGCAATACAGTTCAACAAGGTGTACAACTTATCATACGTCATCTCTAGAGCTTGACCACCTAGAGCTAAATCTAGAAAAATCTTTGTACTATGGTCAAGTGCCTCAACAGAAGTATGAGCTAATACCTCATTGGACTGTTGATAGTATGGAAAGTCCCGTAGTAGACTCTAGAAATGCTCCCAAGCATGATATGAATTCTTGTTTGGCTTCTATTTTAAGTATACAATCTTACTGCAAAGTCTCACAGTCTTTCCAGATGGGAAAAATCGGATAAGGAATTTTCATTCTAAGTCATCCCATGTTGTGATTGAATTTACTGTCTTAGCATTCAACCATTTTCTTGCTTCCCTCAACAGTGAGAAGAGGAATAATGTCAACCTCACATAGTCAGTATTCACACCCGTAGGGATGAATATGTCACTTATTTCTAGAAAATTTCATAGGTGTACGTATGGATCTTTATGTGAAATCTCGATGAATTTTCTTCTTTTAATCAAAAGCTGCACCATATTCTGTTTGAGCTCAAAATTCCCTCCAACAGCTGGTTTCTGAAATAGGGAGGCCAAATTTGTTGGAAGTGGGACTGCCACTTCTCTAACTATCCTGTGGGTTGCTTGTTCATCAGCCATGATAGCAGGATTATATTAATCTTCTTTGATTTATGAAATACGTGGGGGAAGAATTGCTTGTCTTCTTTATTGATGGAAGAATTACTTTGGTTCGGGCCTTGGTTTAACCGATTCCTGACCCTTTGCCAGCTTACTACTTTGAAAACCTATTTCCTGCAAGTACAAAACCAAGACCAAGCATAAAACACCAAAGTGATCCAAAAAGAAAAACTAAAAATAAAATAGTTGCCAAATTGCAAGTCCCCTGTGATGACGCCAAAAATATGACAGCTCCCAAGCGGACACACAAGTGTACGTGGTCTACCAAGTAATATAGTGGCCTTCAAGAAAGCCGAATATCGATCCCATAGGGACTTTTCCTAATGACTGTTCAATTCTAGTTCATGATTTAGATTAATTGATGGAAGCATAATCAAAAGAGAGTTTTGAATATTTGTAAACTAAAATAAAGTAATCAATGCATAAAATAAAGGTCTTGAGATAATAAATTGGAGAAATCCTAGGGTTAAATCACTTCGAACAATCATGTTATGTTATTGAACTTTATTCATTAACTCACTTATCTTGGTGTCTGATTCATAGGGTTAATCGCATGAACATGGTCTCCCGACCTCTAATAGTTTACCTAACTTGGACACTACAACTACATTATTTAACGGGGATCTAATAATCTAATTAGGTTCTTAAAGCTATCATCCTATCTGCGAATCAAGTAAGGCTTCTAGGTATATCCCTATCCTAAACGCTAATTTGAATTCCTTATTTTATAAGAGAATAAGAACCCTACTTTGTTCACCCCCCATGTTCTATCTCCCTTTTCCCTCTACCGAGATCACAAGGTTGACAATATATGTATTCTAAGGGTGATCAATCCTTAAAATAATTAAAATAAGGATAAACAAGCAATCAAATATGATAATCAAATTAAACAAAATAAATTCAAAACAATACTCTTCATATTCTTGGATTTAACCCTAGAAAGGGGGCGTTTAGCCACTAGTGAAAACTAAATAAAGTATGTGAAAAAAATAAATAAAGATGAAGCAGCCTCCAATGTTGTGCAAGACGTTCCAAGATTCCCCATAAATTGTACAATATAGTGTATTTATAGTGGGCCAATCCTAAGCCATCTAGGAGTGCGAGATATCACATGCATGAGAGCACCTTTTTGAAGCATGATGTACAGGAATGGAAGAACCAAGAAAATAGCATTCTGCACGTTCCTTATAGCACCGAGATGGACCATGCATCGCGGGCGGTATTGCACTCCTCTAAGGCTTACGACGCGGGCTATTCGCATGGTGCTACTGGAATTACACTTCACCAATTTTTATAAGGAAAATATTCCTAATATGGAGCCTTCTTCATAGGCTATTCACATTCAGCTTCTGGAATTTTCCTTAATATTCTCTAAGTGTTCAATGTCCATCTTTTTGTCTCGTGACTCGTGGCGTTACTTTGCCTTCCCTTTCAAGCTTTTGGTATTGTTTTCCCTTTGATTTCCATCTTATTCAACATCCATACATAACCATAATCAACTAAACAAGAATCATAATTATCAAACACCATGGATTAGAGCTCAATAAAACAAAACATTCACAACGATGAGCAAGAAACACGAGCTAAGACTAGGCTTGCTCGCTTAATCTTTAACATTTTGCTTTGGCTCTTGACTTGATTCGATTACACTTTTTGCATTCCAAAAAATTTTTCCACACATAATTATAAAATAAAACCACTAGTAACTTATCAACATATTAGAATCCAATGCGATAGACTAGAACATCACTAGCTTAAGCTAGTATAACTAGTTTTCTCATCTAGACTCTAAATGATCGAATTGAATCCAAACTTGTTTGAAAACACTTTTAAAACATTGTAAACACCTACTTGAACACTTATATTCTTATTTATATCATCATCAATACATAAAGCACACGAATTATACTTAAAACAAGGATAAATATGCTAGAATAGCAATACTAGAGTGCATAACTACACCCAACATCAGTTTATTTCTTATCATAGAGCCTAAAAGTTGATTTACAAGGTGTGTATATACCATCTAGTTTGGGTTAAATATTCTAGTTTTGAGGTTCCCTCTTTACTATCTGTCTATGTTGTTAATGAATTTCCTAAAGTGTTTCCCGATGATCCTTTAGGTATTTCTCCCAATATGGAAATAGGCTTTGGGATCAATATTTTATTGGATACTCATCCTTTATCTATTAATCTTTATAGAATGGCTCTAACTGAGTTGAAAGAACTTAAGAAGCAGTTAAAGAATCTTCTCGATAAGGGTTTCATCCATCCTAGTGTGTTCCTATAGGGTTCTCCTATGCTTTTTTATGCATAAGAAGAATGTTTCCCTTTAAATGTATATAGATTATAAGCAACTAGAAAAGGTGATAGTGAAGAATAAGTATCCTCTTTCTAGGATCGATGACCTCTTTGACTAGTTTCAGAGTGCTAGATATTTTTCTAAGATTGATCTTTGATTGGGTTATCATCAGTTGAAGATTGGGGAGACAGATATCCCTAAGATTGCCTTCCGAACCTGATATGGTCATTATGAGTTTCTTGTGATATCATTTGGGTTGACTAATGCTTGGGCTGCATTTATGGACTTGATAAATTGGGTACTCAGGCAGTTCTTAGATTTATTCATGATCATGTTTATTGATGGAATATTGGTATATTCTAAGAGTGAGGAGGACCATGCCAATTGCCTCCAAGTAGTGTTGGAGACTCTTAATGATTAACGATTGTATGCCAAGTTTTCAAAGTGTGAGTTTTGGTTAAATACTGTGACTTTTCTTGGTTATGTTATTTCTAGTGAGGGGATCATGGTAGATCCATAGAAAGTTGGAGGTTAAGAAATGACCTAGTCCCATGAATCCAACAGATATTTAGAGCTTCTTGGGTTTATCCAAGTATTATAAGATATTTTTAGAATGTTTTTCATCTATTACTGCTTTATTAATGGGCTGAATCAAAAAAAGGTAAAATTTCTAGGTTAGATGCTTGCGAGGGTAGTTTTTAGAAGCTAAAAGATAAGTTGACTTATGCACCAGTTTTGACGCTTCTCGAGGGTACTAATGGGTTTGTTATTTACTGTGATGTGTCACATATGGGACTAGGTTGTGTCTTGATGCATCATGGTAAGGTTGTGGCCTATACTTCTAGGTAGCTAAAAGTTTATGAAAGGAATTATCCGACTCATGGTTTGGAGTTGGTGGATGTTGTGTTTGCTGTGAAGATTTGGCGTCATTACTTTTATGGGGTTCATGTTGATATCTATTCAAATCATAAAATCTTACTATATGTGTTCATCTAGAAGGAGTTAATTCTCAAGAAAAGAAGATATCTTGAGTTACTCAAGGACTATAACATGAGTCTTCACTACCATCTAGGTAAGGCTAATGTGGTTGTTAATGATCTTAGCAGGTTTTCCAAGGTAGCTTGTCTCATATGGATAAGGTGAAGTAAGGATTTATAAAGGATATTCACTATTTGTCTAATCTTGGAGTTCATATTTTAGAATTTGAGGATGGTGGTGTGATTGTATAAGAGGTGGTAAAGTCATCTCTTGGTGCAGAGGTAAAGAAGTAAGTTTTAGCCCTTATCTTGATACAAATTAAGGATGAGGTGGGTCAGTAGAAGGTCATGGAATTTGAGATTGGTAGAGATGGTATCTTGAGGTACCAAGGTAGATGGTGTGTCCCTGTTATTGATGGGCTGCGAGAAAGAGTTTTGACTAAGGCTCATGAGTTAAGGTATACTATTCATCCAGGATCAACAAAGATGTATCATGACCCAAATGAGATTTATTGGAAGAACAACATGAAGAGAGATATGTCTAACTTTATGCCTAAGTGTATTGTATGTTAGCAGGTGAAAGTTGAGCACTTGAGGCTTGGCGACATATCTTAAAAGGTTGAGTTACCTATGTGGAAGTGAAAGGTGATCCACATGGACTTTATTACTGGTATTCTATAGTCTCGGCATTAGCATGATTTGATATGGTTCATCATGGATAGGATGACTAAGTTTGATCACTTCTTACTTATGAGGACTACTTATACTGGAGAGGATTATGCGAAGTTATTTATTTTAAAAATTGTCAAATTCCATGGAGCTCCAATTTCCATCATTTAGGATTGAGGTACACAATTTTTTTTGCTCACTTTTGGCATTCGTTTCAGTAAGGCTTGGGAACATGGGTGAACCTTAGCATCGTATTCCACCCCTAGACGGATAGACAAGATAAAAGGATTTTTCATACTTTGAAAGATATATTAAGGGTCTGTGTGTTTGATTTTTGAGTTAATTGGATGGACCATTTGCCTCTCATTGAATTTGAATATAATAATAGTTATCACTCTAGTATTGGGATGACTCCTTTTAAATCTTTTTATGGTAGAAGGTATAGATCTCATATCGGGTGGTTTGAGGTTGGTAAGACCAAATTGTTCAGTTTGAACTTAGTTCACCAATATATGGAGAAGGTAAAGGTGATTAGGGATATACTTAAGACTACTTAGAGTTGCCAAAAGTCCTATGCTGATGTAAGGTAAAGAGAGTTAGATTTTGAGGTTCGTGATTAGGTATTCTTGAAGGTATTTTCTATGAAAAGAGTGATGAGGTTTGGGGAGAAGGGAAAGATCTACCCTCATTATGTTGGTTTATACTGGATTTTGAGGAGAGTAGGGAATGTTGATTATGTGTTAGATTTGACTTTGAGTTTGGTTTCCATTCATTCGGTTTTCTTTGTTTCTATGTTGAAGAAGTCTATAGATGATGCTTATTTGGTGATGCCTATTGAGGATATTTGTATTTAGATTTCCTTTTCTTATGTGGAAATCTCGCTGGAGATTTTGGATAGACAAGTCTGTCATTTGAGGACTAAGGATATGGATTTATTAAAGGTTTTATGGAGGAACTAAAAGGTTGTAGAAGCTAATTGTGAAGCTGAATAGGACATAAAGTCCTAGTATCCATTCTTGTTCCTCGAATTTGATAATCGTGCTTAAGGTATGGGTTTTCCTACACTCTTTGTTTTCTGAGTTTGTTAAAGAAATTGTGGTTGCGGGTCTGTCTTACAATAATGCTAATGGATGCCTTGATTTCTCATTCGAGAGTGATTGATCTTGGGGGGGGGATAATGTAACACCCCAAATTTTTACCTTCTTGAGTTGGAGTTCACTTCTTAGACTACGGCTCACCGAATGAGTCATAAGGTCTCCTTATGGGTCACAGTGCTCGAGTCGTAGGGTAATCAGTGAGGGTTGCCTATGTTTTTGTTGTGACTATGACTGGGATGTCACAAGTCGTAATGACTCTTTATCGGTCGTAGGGTGCTTCCGTAGCCAAATTTGATTAGGTGCCCAATGTCACTATTGTGGTTATGACTAGGACCCATGAGTCATAAGGTTCATGTATGAGTCATAGGGTATGACTCGTAGGGTTATTAATAAGGAGGCCCCATGTCT
Organism: Capsicum pubescens; assembly: GCA_030864215.1. NCBI lineage: Eukaryota > Viridiplantae > Streptophyta > Magnoliopsida > Solanales > Solanaceae > Capsicum > Capsicum pubescens. The sequence goes on from CM061546.1 coordinate 185,993,734, forward strand.
CAGCCTAGACTATGAGTCATAGTGACGACTCATAACCTGACGCCACAAGCCATGACATGAGTAATATTCACTGGCCACTTTTTCCTGTGTTTTAATTTGGGGCACTTTGGTTATTTCCCTCTTTCTACAATTATGACCCTTAACTTAAAAACACTTTAGGGTCTTATTATCACTCCATAAGAAATCAAAATACACTTTTCTTCTCTCAAATTCCTCAAAGCAAGAACAAGGCTAGGGTCTCTCAAGGGTGATCATCCAGAGCCCAAAGGTTTATTTCCCACCATAATTCCTAATACTTTCATGATCTACCCCCCTTAAACTTATTTTACTTAAACCATGTGTTTAAATGGTTATTCATGTAGATTTGAATATGGATTTTGAATTGGATTGAGGGTTTTGGAAGGATTATTACTTAATTTAAATTCCAATGATTTTATTGCCAGTTTTCATGCTTTATTTATGTATTTGGAAACCCATTAGGGAGCATGGGTATGGTGAATGGGATGGTGGTAGAGGTATTCCCCTAATGATGATTTTGTTTTTGGAGTTTGGTTTGGAAATTGTGTTCCCTCAACCCACTTGCATAATTTAATTTGAAATATGGTTAGTCATATGATTTGGCTTATTTCCCTAAACTATTGCATTGTATACATGGTTAAATGGATAACAAGGGTTTTAAAGGCCTTGTTGGCCATGTTTTTGATTTTAAACTTAATTTAATGAACAAAGGGGTCGTGGCATTCCCCCAAGTGGATGGAATTGGTATGGCATTATTATAAACTTGCAAGCATAATGGTATGACGATATTTGTGGTTGATGCCTTAACGAATAATTCCTTGGTTAAATGAATGGATTATGTGAAACTTGTTTTAATTGGTCTTAAAGGGGTTAGGTAGAACACCGTTGATGGTGGATATTCCGAGAGGATCGATATTGGAAACCATGTTTGCCAGCGTAGGGGTCTTTATGTTTGTGTGTATAGTTCACACATATATATATTTTGGATAGGCTAGGGTCTAGGCATTCCCTGGATCATCCTTGAATTTTCCTGGTTCGTTCGGCTAACATGCACTGGGATCCTTTCAAGAAGGAAATCCAAAACAATATAGCCCGTGGGTGCCCTTAGGATGGTTAAAGTTACACAGTCCAGGTTAATGGTTTTAAATATCATGCTAAACCTTGTTTCTTATCCTAACAACTTATATATATATATGTATGTGTGTGTATGCATGTATGTGAGCATGTATATTGAGCTTGGACTTGATTTTGAATTTGCTTTATTTTGTCCCTATCCCTAGTTACATAATAGCAGTCACCCTACTAACCGTCTTTGGATGCTGGATCCCCACGCAATGCAGGTAGCGTCTAACACCCTACATTTTTGGGCTAGAATTCAAACCGTCATTTTTACGTGTATAGATTTGAATCCAATGATTCCTTGTTAATATATGTGTGATAATAAATTTTATAGTGTGGGAATACTTTTGAATATGAATAGAGGTCACAAAAATCTCCTAACTCAAAGACGAATTGAGAACTTTCCTAACGACTAAGTTTTAGTGAACATTTCAATTTGGGTTAACTTTCAACGATAATTATTCCATTTATATAATGATTTACATGGACTGATATATATTAAAAGAAATATCTTCAAGTCTTCTTTCCAATGCAACTGTTTTCACCTTAATCCAACCTCGGAGTAGGAAGTTATGCTTATTTTGCTTCAAAGTGCCTGACTGTCAAAAGGTGATGACGAAGTTGATGAGTTGTCAACTAGGTGATGACTAAGTTGATGAGCCGTCAACTACGTGACGATCCATCAGCCATAGTCATCACACTTAATCAGAAAACAGAAAATTCTATCCATAATTGACTAGTAGGGTGACGGGATGTCACCAAGTTGATGGCTCATCAACCTAATCATCAGACAAGGAAAATCCATTGTTTTTATTGGTTTCTCTAGGCGTGTTTTGGTCTTTTCCTCACCCCAAAACCCTCCATCACAAATTAAATAATCCAATATGCATTATTACTCATCTATAATCAATTTTAAACATCTCATAATCCTCTTCACTCTCAAGAGAAAAAACTATTAGGGTTTCTACCAAGGCTTATGCTTTCAAGGCTAAATTTTAAGCAAATTCAAATTATTTTTTGTCAAAAAAGTACGTAGGGCTATCTTAAATCTTATGGGCATAGGTTTTACAATTTTAACAAGTTTTAAAGATATAGATGTATGCATATGTAAAGTTTTTTTTGGAAATTATTTAAAGAGCAAGCATCGTAAACATGTTTTGATGAGAGTACATAATTACCATGGGGGTTTTCCCATAAGCTTGATTTATAATCTTGTGCATACATGATTTGAGTTCAAAAAATGATTTATGAGTGTGACTTGTGAAATTCCCTTCCCCACGATGAAATTTATGGTCTTTGCATGATATAAATTATGAATTAGGTTTGAGAGCATGAATTAAAACCCCCTTTTTGAATCATGAGATTTGTGTATAACTAAATATTGGGGATGCTTAATGAATGATTATATTTCTCAAGTTATAAATGCCTCTTTATCAGTAATGCTTTGTTATTTCACATGTTTTCACAGAGGCAATTCTTATTCTAAAGGATATTGTGTCCTAATGAAGAAATTGCATGAGGTTTTTGTAAGAATTGGCCACCACATGTTCGGTTATTAAAAAGAGAGTGTTTTGAATAACCTTCATATTCTATTTGATATAAGAACTCTCATGTGATTTTTAAATCATTTGGGTGGTCATTAATGTGTTTTTTTTGAATAAAAAGGGTTATGATTATGACACGACATGATATGGCTAGAATGTCTAGGTATGACGATACCTATCATGAGATGCCATTAATACGAAAGAGATGAAAGTTTTAAAAGTATAAAGCATGACTTTAAAGGACTAAAATTGGGCTTAAAGAGAGCTAGTTGGTTACCCAAAAATGGCTTGAGTTCTGATGACTCGTAGCCCGAAACTATATTTTGCCGATAAAAGTTTATAATGTCCTATAATAGGGATTGTACACTGGCGATGACCTTATGGTGTAGTACAAATGACAGACACCAATCCTTTTGACAAACTCAAATTGGGGGCTTGGCTGCCGAGTCAAGGGCAGAGTCCATATAGCCCATGGATAAGTACATTTGTAGGGTGTATCAACTTGCTCAGAAGTAAAATAAAGAGTTGAGTCATAATTACAAGAAAATATTTTGAAGCTTTTAGATCATACCCATGTGTTTTCAATTACTTTATGGTAAGTTTATTTATGAAATGATCTCACTTATGTTGTATAAAATATACGTTATTTTTAGATTGTTCTACCTACCAATACTTTGGAGTATTGACCCCTCTATATTTCAGCTTTTGAGGCCTAGTCCCGTGGGCCTGAAAACTAGTAGATTATTTTAAGAGTTCAGAGTTGGTGAGCCTCCCTTACTTCTAAAGGCAGCCTACATATGATTTAGTCTTCAGTTATTTTATGGTTCGACCAGTGGCCTTATCCCGACCTAGTCAGTTGGTATTCAGTAGAGACTTTTTAGACGAGATGTATGTATTATGTCGTTAAAAATTTTGGACATAGTATGATTATAAGTTTTCATTGAACACTATTATATCTTCCGCACTTTGATGCATGTAAGGATTATGTTTATGATAGCATATTATGGGTCTCTCGCGCCTTTATGGTTTGGGATGCGCGTCACGACCAGGGTATCAGTTTGGATCATGTAAAGTTTGGTATTAGAGCACAATTCATGGTCCTAGGGTATCTATGAAGCCGTGTCTAGTCGAGTCTTACTTTTGGGTGTGTTGTGCACCACATTTATAATAAAGAGGCTACCAGGCATTTAGGAGTTGTTTCTTATTCTTTCATACTCTAGTTCGTGCTATAGCATCGTCAGTATGGATGTTATCAAAATTTGTTCCTTACTCTAATTGTATTGCTCATGCTTTATTATCGAGGTGATACAAGTCCAAGAGTTTAGATCCCCAATGATATGGTCTGTTCTGATGGAGTTATCTATGTAGTTATGAGATAGCACATGGACTTGAGAGAAGTCCATTAGTTCTTCAAAGTGTATTGATTTAAGTGTATACCTTTATCATAATGCAATCATGCTTTTCAGCCTGAGATATGAAGTGTATTTTATTTCTTTCAGAATCCTTATTGCAGACGTCATGCTTAAGGGTAAAGATGTATAGCAGAATGTTGGAAAAATATTTCCACCTGAGTAGTAGTATATGTTAATGTGTCATGACCTATTGGTAGTAAGATGGTCCAAAAGTTATTTATATGAAGTCATAGGTTCAGAAGTTAGAGTGAGGGTGACTTTTGCATAAAGAAGCTGGCTTTAGTTGTATAACCCTTGATGGTGGGATGGGTTACCATTTTATAGTGATAAACTAATGTTGTAGCAAGGTTTTTAGATTGTATGGAAGTCTGTGAAGGAAGTGATTTACTATGATTGTTATTTATTCAAAATAGGGAAGGATCCTAGAGTGGATAGTTACGGTGGTTATAGAAATCATTTATAGATGGTAAGAAGAGAGAGGTAGATTATTCAATAAATTATAACTATAGACTAACTTGGGGAAAAATTAATGGTGTTTATGGAATTTAAAGACAGTGGGAATGTATGTATGGGTAAGTAGAATTGGATGTGAGAAAACAAAATTTATTAATAGACAGTAATGGGTTATATTATGAGATTAAGATCGATTATTCTTCTTATGTGACTTTACCCATTGGTTGTCTTTTATCTAGTACTTGAAAACTAGTACTCCATGTGAGAAGGTATATAGTAGATTTTGAGGTGTAGTAGTAATGTCATGGAGGGGATGTGATTGTAGGTAGTAGTTACATGAAATAAGAGACTTGAGTTGATTTCCCCATTTGATGGACTAGTATAATATGCAACATGCTTTATCGGTGTTTCATGATTGATGCTAGACTATAGGCTTGGACTTTAGATGTGGAGTGTGGTAGTAAGCATAGTAGCTTAATATTGATAATGGATGTTTTGTGGGAATGAATTAGTGGGTTTGATGTAATGTATGAAATAGCCTAGGTTGGCAACTCGCGGGAAAGGGAGTAGATAATTGTGGATGAGTTATTAAGAGGATAAAAGCGTAAGTATATAAGAATAAGTTAAACCCCTAGGTAGCATGTTGTTAGATAAGGTTTATGTGTATGAGTTTCATGTACACCTAGCCTATGTTCACAAGTTTCATAGTATTGAGAAGTCTAGGGAGATGCTATATGATGTTCTTTAGAGATGAATTGAAGGAAATATAGATAGGCATTGTACGCCTTTGGTAATTCTACAAATTTTATTAAGTTGTGAGTTATGCGATTGAAGGTTTAAGGAGATTATGTTAAGTAGTGGAGAGTGAATTTTTATGTGATAAGGAGTGTATATATGTTGCTCATGAGAGCGTGAGTTGTAGGGTGATGGCTGTAGAGGCTAGTGAAAGTTAAGAGTAGCATTCCCGGAAAGCAATGCCTTCAGAGTATAATTTATCAGGTGGAGTTTAGTGTTTATGTGTATGGTGATACCCCATTGTGTTTAGAGATGTGGTTATATGTTTGATGAGGGGATATGTTTGCAAGCTTAGGATTGTGACTTTGATCTAAGCAGGAGAGATGGGTTAAGGTAGTTCCCAAATTTTCTCATGGTGACGAGTTTCAAGGAAGAGCCATGATAAATTTAATCTTATTCAAGTAAACTTCTCCTACTTTAATTTAAGAGGTCATTCTAACAATGTCTTATGTATTCAAGTCCTGCCTATGTCTAAGGTCTGAGTTCTCCATATAAGTCATGTCATGTTCTGTCCTTCAAACTAAAAGCAATAATATCCCTCAGTAATCCAATCTTTTAAGTATTTAAGCCCTATGTTATGATATTCATGATGCATAAATTTGTCTCACATCATGCTTGTTACTAAGAAACTATGCTTTCCATATATTACTGATTTATTTTACCTCGGGATTAGTCAAAGTCATAAGGTTCATGCAAACTCATGAATATCTCATCTCTTAAAATGAGAAGCAATAACTTTAAGTATTAATCCTTGTCTCAATCATTGACTACATGAATCCCTCCTTTGTGATATACGACTCATGATATATGCTCACATGTTCTCATTGTGCCCAGTCGTAAGAATTTATGTTGTACTATGTTAATGTCCGAATGATTCTGTATTTATGATCTAAACATTTGATACATGAAGCACTTCATTCCTATTGTATCATATCTAGAATATCATGCCTCATCTTGGGTAGATCAACAAATATAAGTTACAATCAAATAGTGGTACTCCCATTCATGATGCTTATGCTCGTGTCCAACAATAACCCTCTATATGTTAGTATGACAGTGGTTTTGGAAGCTTAGTAGTGTTTTAGGTAGAGCGTAGATGTTCTTGAATAAAAAACTTTATGTGATATCTCGAGCTAAGGTGATAGGTGAAGGGGGAAAGAAGGAGCTGAACTTTCGTTATGTGAAATAGTTAGAAAGGAGATATGTGGAAAAAATCTTTGAGAGAATGACTGAAGTTTCTGGTTTTAGTGGGGAGATCTATAAAATGGGTGTAGTAGAGATAGGGTTGAATGTTGTTATTGATAGATACTCAAACCCATGTGCTATGTGGTTAGTACTTCTTGATTTAAGGCATGAAAGTTGTTTGACTATAGTGATAAGGTGAAGTAATATTTTTAAGAGATATAGAGTATAGAGTACCATAGCTTAAGCTAACACCTTTTTACTTTAGGTTAGACTTCAACATTGAACTTCGATACAGTTAGAATCATGATCTAGTGGTTATGTATTTAGTGGGAGAATTATAAGATTGAGATGTTGAAATATGGTACTCATAACTGAAAGCATAGTTGAGAAGCATTGCAAAATTTAAAGGCTATTAGACGTATTATTTGAGGTAGAGAATGTTTTTATCCTATTCTTATGTCCTGCAAGAGTCTCAGTCCAAGTCTTGCACCAATCTTAATCAGACTGAGGATTCTTAGGAAAATTCATGCCTTACAATGTTATGATCATGTTCCATAGAACACATGTCCAATTCATGCCTATGTTAAGTCTCGTTATCTTATGATTTATGCTTACATGATTTACTTGGTGATGTCATGAAGATCTTCTTGAATGCCTATGTATGTTTTGTCAAGGAAAATAGAATTCCTAATGTGAGATAATGTCCTTTATTTCATTCAAGGACGAATGATTCCAAGGGGGAGATAATGTAACACCCCGCATTTTTAGGCTAGAATTCAAACCATCATTTCTTTGCATATAGATACGAACCTAATGATTACTTGTTAATATATGGGTGATGATCAATTTTATAGTGTGGTAATACTTTTGAATATGAATAGAGATCACAAAAATCTCCTAAATCAAAGACAAGTTGAGAACATTTCAACGACTAAGTTTTAGTGAGTGTTTTAACTTGGGTTAACTTTCAATGATAATTACTCCTATTATATAATGATTTACGTGGTTTGCTATATATTAAAAGAAAGATCTTCTAGTCTTATTTCCAATGCAACTAGTTTCATCTAAATCTGACATCAGAGTAGGAATTTATGCTGATTTTACTTCAAAGTGCCTGCCTATCAAAATATGATGATGAAGTTAACGAGTTGTCAACTGGGTGACGACTTAGTTGACAAGCCGACAACTAGGTGACGAGCCTCCAACCCTAGTCATCACCCTTAACTAGGAAAGAGCAAATTCCATCCATAATTTATGACAAGGGTGACGGGACGTCACTAAGTTGATAGCTCATCAACCTAGTCGTCCAACGAGGAAAATCTAGTATTTTTGTTGGTTTCTATAGGGGTGTTTTGGTCTTTTCCTAACCCCAAAACCGTCTCCCATGACTTAAATCATCTAATATGCATTATTACCCATCTATAATGAGTTTTAAACATCTCATAATCCTCTCCACTCTTAAGAGAAAAAAAAATTAGGGTTTCTTCTAAGGCTTATACTTTCAAGGCTATATTTCAAGCTAATTCAAATTCTTTTTTGTTAAAAAGGTACATGGGGATATTCTAAATCTCATAGGCATATGTTTTATGATTTTAATTTTTTTTTTAAAATATATATGTATGTATATGTAAAGGGGTTTTTGGGAAATTATTTAAAGAGCATGCATCATAAACCCATTTTAATGAGAGTACGGAATTATCATGGGTTTTTTCCATAAGCTTGATTTATAATCTTGTGCATACATGATTTGAGTTCAAAAAGTGATTTATGAATGTGACTTGTGAAATTCCCTTCCCCATGATGAAATTTATGGTCTTTGCATGATATCAATTGTGAATTGGGTTTGAGAGCATGAATTAAAAGCTCCTTTTTGAATCATTAGATTTGTGTATAACTAAATGTTGGGAATTCTTATTGAATGATTATATTTCTCGAGTTATAAATGACTATTATTACTTGTGCTTTGTTATTTTACCTGTTTTCAAAGAGGCGATTCTTATTCCAAAGGCTCTTGTGTCCCAATGAAGAAATTGCATGAGTTTCATGTAAGAATTGGCCACCACATGTTAAGTTATTGAAAAGAGAGTGTTTTACATAAGTTTTATGTGCTATTTGAGATAAGAACTCTTATGTGATGTTTAAATTGTTTGGATATTCATTAATGTATTTTTTTGAATGAAAAGGGCTATGATTATGACACGACATGATATGGCTTGCAAGTCTTGGTATGATGATACCTATCACGAGATGCCCTTAACATTAAAGAGATAAGTTTTAAAAACATTAAGCATGGATTTAAAGGACTAAAATTGGGCTTAAAGAGAGCTAGTTGGTTACCCTAAGAAGGCTTGAGTTCAGATGACTTGTAGCCCAAAACCGTATTTTTCCAATACTGGTTTATGATGTTCTATAATAGGGATTGTATGTTGGTGATGGCCATATGGCGTAGTACGAATGATAGACCCCAATCCTTGCAGCAAACTCGGATTGGGGGCTTGGCCGGCGAATCAAGGGTGGAGTCCATATATAGCCCATGGATAAGTATATTTTTAGGGTGTACCATCTAGCTTAGAAGTAAAATAAAGAGTTGAGTTATGATTACAAGAAAATGTTTTGAAGGTTTTAGATCATGCCCATGCGTTTTCAATTACCTTATGCTAAATTTTTTTATGGAATGCCCTTACTTATGTTGTATAAAATATACATTATTTTTGGATTGTTCTACGTACCATTACTTTCAAGCATTGACCCTCTATATTTCAGGTTTTGAGGCCCAGTCCTATGGTCATGCAAATCAGTAGATTATTCCAAGAGTTCAGAGTTGGTGAGCCTCCCTTATTTCGGAAGGCATCCTAAGCATGTTTTAGTCTTCAGTTATCTTATGGTCTGGCCGGGGGCCTTGTCTCGGCCTAGTCAGTTAGTATTCAGTAGAGGCTTTATAGATGAGATGTAAGTATTATGTCATCAAAACTTTTGGACACAATTTAATTATATGTTTCCATTAAACACTATTATATCTTTTGCACTTTGATATATGTATGGATTATGTTCATGATAGCATGTTATGGGGTTCTTGGTACTTTCCTATTCGATATGCTTATCGTGGCCAGGGCCTTGGTTTGGGTTGTGATAGAGTAGAGACACTTCTGCTTTCCCTGCGCAGTGATAGGTGATTTCTAGATAGCTCGTGAGCCAGCTTTGAAGTGGTAATCTTCTATTCTTTGAAGTACCCTCATTTCATGGTCTTGTTTCATTCATGATTTGGATTATTCCTTTTTCCCTCATTTTGGCTATGTTCGGGGGAATGTCCCAACTTAGGTTGTTCATGGTTACTAGAGGCTTTTTGGATTACTATGGATTGGGATGGATGTTAAAGTTCTTAGAATTTTTTCTAAGGAAGTTTCTTGACTATCTCGTCATATGTTTGTAACTGATGTCTATCTTGTTGTAGTTTTGGAATTCATATGTTGCTAGTTGTATTGTATACTGTTTGGCTAGGCAAAGGGGGAGATCTTCGGTCCTCGGCGGACTTGAGATACGTATCACGGCTAGGACCTGGTTCGAGTAGTGACATAATTCTTGTTAAATGATGTTGTCGGAGACTTAGAAGGTGTTTTCGAAGTTCATTGAATCTTACAAACATGTCATAAGAAGTGGGGAATCCAGGATCAAACGTACAATAACATAGGAGCTAAAATAGAGCAATTTCCCACCTCTTTGGAAGTTCCTTGCACCGCACCCCCTAAATCAAGGGATGGGGCATGTACCAAATCATCTAGGGGGATACCTAACTGCCTAACCCTTTATTTAGGTGTTCAACACACACCTTAAGGACAGCCTTTGCCCTTGAGGCGTGAGTCCTCTCCTAAGGTGTCCAAAAGTTGATTTTTAAGTCTTTTAAATGAAGGGTAATATGGTAATTGCATATATTCCATGTTGGGATTCCATTGTGTGGCCTAAATAACTATAAAATAATTACTCAATCACAATTACTCCTCACTTTTGAAACAACACCAGATTGGAGAGAAGAGAAGGCATCCAAGGGCTCTACACTAGGGTTCTTTCTTCGTTACTTTAGTTTACTTGTATTTCACTTTTGAATTCAATTATGGTGATTCTTTTTAAGAATATGAGTGGATAAAAACCTTATTCTAGGGCTGAGTCCATGAAAATGACTACTTAGCATTAAATCAAGTTGGTTTAAATTTGATCATTGTATTTAGTTGTTCATATGTTCTTGTTATTACTATTCTATCGATTCTTGACCTTTAGAATACACTTATATTTCTATTGTGAGCCAAGAAAGAGGAACATTAGAATAGAACGTCGAATTTATGGAGTGGGTTCTTTTCCTTTATATGAATGAAATATATGATAAACGATTAAGATAGGAATAAACCTAATTCGCTATATCTGGTTCAAATATGGGATGACATACAAATACGTTTGAATTAGTTCTCACATTCTCGCTCAATGATGTAGTTGTGTGGATAATTTAGATAGACAATTAGAGGCTTGGAAGACTTTAATCATGTTATTAACCCCGTTAATCAACAACCAAGATAATAGACTTGACCAACGAGATTGTATAACTTTATTGGATCGTTCAAATTTCCTTGACCATAGATTTCTCAAAATCATTGTTTCAAACACCTTACTTTCTCGTTATCATTTATTGTTTCTTTTAAATTCTCAAAACATAAACTGTCTAAGGTTATAAATTACAATTACTTAACTTTAATAGTAACACTTTAATTACAATGCATTCAATAATCACAAGTAGCTCTCAAAAGCAACCACAAACACAATTCACATATAAACACATAGTTAAGTAACTCTTTTTCTACAAATAAATCATAACCTACCTTGATTCCTTGATTAAATCACTTTAAGTCCACAAGCTTTCCTTTCCTCTCTCTTTAGGCCCATTCTTGACCTATAAGCAACAATTATAGATACCCATTTCAATGATAACACCTTTCCCAACCATTATGAACCTGTTATTATTGGTTAAAATTATAAACTTGCCCTAGTTCATCATCTTTAGATTTTCTACCCAATAAGCATCACTAATTATATATATATTTTATCATGAACAACAATAATTCTACCAAAGTAAGTGTTTTATAATACCCTAGGATCATTACCAATTGAAATTAACCAAATTCTCCCAAATTCCCTTCATTTAATAAATAAGGGATAAGCCCCAAATTCTACCCTTGATAAGCCTCTATTGATTCCTAAGGGTTTAATGGAGTAATTCAAGTTTAAAATATAAAGAAACCTTATCTCCAAAGATTAAAACTCCAAAAATAGACAGAAAATCACCTATCATTAGGCCCTTACTCATTTTTCTGAAAAGTGGGAATGAATATACGTTTATGGCTTTTAAAAATTGTAAACTATATTTTCACACTACTGCGGTGAATCTTCCCTATAATGGCCCGCAGGACAATTGAGGTTTTCACCATGGTGACACTCTTACCACTGAACCATCTATGAGGAAGTTACTCAAGATATCACCATAGTTCAGTTATTTCTCATCACACCTCTCAAAATCTAACACCACGAATTAACTTTTTCATGGTAATCTCTATAACTGGAGTTCTATTAACCCATTTTATGTATCAAAAGTTTCTACGACTTCCTAAACTAGTACTCCATCCCAAAATCTTATCAAATTAACCCATGAACACTAAATAGTAGGTGGGACCAAAAATTAAAATCCAAAGTAAATACCACTCTAGGGCCATAAGAAGGCCAACATTCCAAGGTAAATGGAACTCGAACCCAAAAAGTACACCCCTAGGGAAATATGAACACTGATCTACTTTATCCACTACTAACAGAAATAATCAATGAGTGTAGTCATATAATCATGAACTCTATATCAAGGCACACAACAACCAATATGAACCTACCCAAGCATACAATCATCAATGAGGACGAGAACCCCAACACATAAAAATGACAAGGTAAAGGTAGAAAATAAAAAGGCACTTATCACAGTGGAATTAGAAGTCACATGCCTAACATTATCGAGAGAGTACAAATTCGTAGCGATTCCAAACTCAGACTGAATGTCTGAATCACCAATTGAGGCACTAAGTGCACTACCTCTAACTGAAGGTGCCACAACACTATGAGAATGATCTTGATCAGCTAAAGGTATAATAATCCCACATCAAGGACACTCTCTGTACCATTGAATGGTCTCTCTGTGATCGTATAAAACCCTTGAATCCCTAACCTTATGAGAAACACGACTGATACTAATTAGATGACCAACCTACTTCGAGGGTACTCCTTATTGAAATGACAATCCTTCCTATAATCATAATATACCTTAGTAAATCTAGAAAGGCGAGGAATATATGATGATTCATTATTATAAACCAAATCACTTATGGGGAACTCTCTAGACCAATGAACAATCTCACCACAACCATAACAAGCTTTCAGAATACTCTGAACCGCTGCCCCTCTTTAGCTAGAATAACCTCTATGGCCTAAAGACGCATACTGAATACTCTACAAGGTCGAATAAGAAATACGCCTGCTGTGATCACCATGACTAATTTGAGAGCCACCAATAGTTTGAGACGCTACCTGTGTAGACCCGATAGGCTACAAGTGATGATGAACCCCATTGGAGGATCCTCAAACCCAAATGGTTTACCAATAACACTTTGCTGATGACATAGACTCTTAACACCATCTCCATAAGTCTTAATACATGCTCTTTATATGGTCCTCACATGGTCAATAACTTGAGAAAAAGCGCCAGTTGCTATTAAATATTGCGATGCCAAATAAAGTGGTAAAACTAATCCTCTAAGAAATCGATGCACCATTTTATGATCTGAAGGATATAGCATAAGAATATGCCTGGCCTACCCAAGAAACCTATCTCATACTCTAAAACTAAAAAAGAACCTTACTGAACACCAATAAACCCAAATTCTTCTTGAGAACTTCTCAAAGAACTGGACCTTATCTTTGGTATTGAGGTATCCATGAAAACGCTCGGAATCCCCAGTGCTGAATGTTGTAAGGAAGAAGTGGTAGCAAACTCTACCAGAGCCTGGGATGGCTCTAAATCCTTTGACTAACACTGAAGACCTTCGACATCCATCCTTGACTCTGAAGCTCTAGAAATGTATGCTGAAGTCCCATCTGCATCTATCGACATTCTTGCATTTTCCATTTGGGATAGAATAGAGCCACATAATATACTTGAGGCTCATCGAACTATAGACACACGATAAGAAGTCAAGGATAGAAAATCCTAAAATTTCCTATAGACTACCAAATATAGGTTATAGATGTCTCTGCACCTATCCACAAAACTCTACTAGATACCAAAATCTTGTACCAACACACGGGTAATCCTAGACTCTGATACAAATTTGTCATTACCTAAATTCTTAGGTGATGATGCCACCTACTATAACCCACCAGTAGGTAATCCAACCCATAGTTTGGAACTTCTAGGACTGGACTACCAAGAGAAATAAATAAAGATAGCAAAATAGTTATAACAAAAGGCTAATATATAAATAAGACAATCCCAAAACCTAATGGAATCGGTATAAGAGTTTCTAATATAACAAGAATACAAAGTGAAATACTAAATGAATATACTGATACAACCCATCTCTAAATAAAACATAGAGTTTAGTCTAGTCCATATGAGAGAGAATAGTAATATTCTAAATGCCAGGAGCTGTTACACCCTAAATTTTTGGCATATAATTTTTTTTGAGTTTTAAGCTCACTGCCCAGGTGGAGACTCACCTAATGAGTTGTGAAAACTCAGTATGTGTGGTAGAGATGAATCGTTGTCAAACCAGTGGGGAATTTTCCTTACTTTTGCCTTGGTCATGACAGGTACCTTATGAGTTGTAAGGACATTATATGAGTCATATAGTCTTAATCGTTGTCAGACTAGTGTGGATACCCCATATTTTTGCACAGATAACGAGTCAAGGTAATGACTCATAGTCAGTCTTTATGAGTCATCGTGTGACATATAACAATTGGGCAATAATTTTTTAGTGTTTTAATTGAGGGAACTTTTGTTATTTATCTCATTCCTCTATTATAACCTACTACATCAAATACCCTAAGGGGCCCCATAACTCCTGATTACTAATCATAAACTACTCTTTACTCTCTCAAATTCCAAAGTCAAGAAGAAATCTAGAGTTCCTCAAGGTTAGTCATCTAGGGCTTAAAGTGTGGTTTCTTCTCCATAACTCTAGATATCTCAGACATGTATCTCTTCCCTAAAACTTGTCTATTTTTAAAAGTATGTGTATAAGATTATTATACATGTGATTTATTTGTTGATTTGGAAATTGGGTTCAGGGATTTTGGGTACTATTGATTGAATTACTTTTCCCATGGATTTTGTGAATCATTTATGTTTTAAATTGATGGCTTTTGAACTAACTGGGTGCATAGGCATGGTAAATGGGAACAGAGGGTCTTGGATTCCCCCAAATTTATTTGATAAACTTACGGGGATCGTGGATTGCCTAAACTTTATGGATTTTGGTAATTGAATTGGCAATGACCTCAACCCACCTTATGAAATTGGCTTTGAAACATGGATATATGGATATTGAAACTCAATTTGAACCTATTGCATTGCATAAAAGACTAATGAAATACAAATGGCTTTGAAAGGCCTTTATAGAGATAACTTGTTTTAAATTGAACCTTGGGGGTCGTGGATTTATCACCCTCAACTTACTCCATTATTTTAGGGAAAGGCGATCATTGTCAATATAATAACCTAACTTGAGTTGTGGTCGAATCCACAAGGACTATGACTAGTTTTTGAATCTTATGTGTGTTGTAAGTTACTAAGTGTAGACCTATAATGTACACTTAAAATCAAGATATAATTTAAATGGGGGGGGGGGGTATGATTTAAAAACTGTTTAGACAAAATAAACTTGAAACACTACTTGAGAGAAACAATTTTAGATCAAATTACAATAAAATAATAGTCTTGGGGTTATGCTTTCCTAGGGGCAAATAGTGTATGGGTACATGAGAGGGAAATTCAAATTCTAGTTAATGAATATACGGGTAGGCTAGGCTAGGGGGTTTGGTGTTAGCTTTTAAAAAAAACACCAAAATATCACCCAAGGATTCTTTTGAATAAATCATGGGTATGGTAGGCAAATTAACCCAAAACCTCAATTGGGAATCCCTATTTCTAAGATGATACCCAAGACATAGTAAATTGACAATCCATCCTTATTTTTAAGACAATGTAAGGGAATAAGATAACATCTAATTTATTGTTCACAAATATTTGTCACCCATATCCCTCTTTCAAGGATGATGTGTGATCTAAGAAAATACCCACATTTCTCTTTTAAGGATAATGTGGGATTTAGGGAAATTGGGGCTTTCACCCACAACTTCCAATTCAACAATCAAGTATTAGTGAAACCCAACATCATTAACTAAGAATTGGAGTTAAAAATAAATACCCATACATATTAGCACCCTATTTAAACATAACCCCAAGATAAATATTTAGCTACTCATGAGATTAGAGAAAGAAAATATACCTAAGTGAACATCCAATGCTTCCACTGATAACAAACAAGAATAATTCCCAAGCTTCAATCTCAATTCAAAACTAAAATTTCTTAGAAAATTTAGCTATAATTGTCTTTTCCAAATTAGTAAGGTTTCTTTCAATACAAAAATTTAATTCTAGTTGGAGGATACCTCAAGTGTGTAAGAGTTTTTCCGTTTTGAGAGTTGGAACCAGCTGTGTGCATTTACCAATCTTCCCCTGGAATAATTTTGTGCCATCACGATCATTAGTATTTGATTCGATTGCAAATCCTACAATCACAGTAAGCCTATCGTGATCACCAAGCTTTGATCAGGCTTTGATTGGTTGTGATCGCAACCCTCAGATCGCGATTGTGGTAATTGAGGTCAATACCTGCTCCAAAATTTGCAACTTTGCAATATATTTTCCCTTTTTGTTCTCTTTTCATCTTACTTCACTTATTTTTCCCAATCACCTGTAAACCTGCAAACCATGTGCATTCAAATAGAAAATTCGCCTTATTTACCCAATTTAATCATAGTAGTGTGCACAAATTTGGATGTCAAAGAGTGGTAAATTTACCATTCATCAACACCCCAACTCAAACCTTTGCTTGTCCTCAAGAAACACTACTTATTCAATTAGGCTATGCAATTATAAGTCCATTCATACAACCAAATGATCACAATGATTTCGAACTTGGTTAGCACCAACAAGTAGCTCTCAAGAATTAGTAAAGCAATTCTTACAACTCCCCTCAACATGAAGTACACTTTCAAGGATGCTAAGGACTTTAAAGAACAACTAATCAACAATCACTAACTCTCTATATGTGACTCTCCATCGCTCCTTTGCCTCACTTTTTAGAAGATGATAATTTTACCCGCCTTTATTAGTCTACATGCCTCCTCACGAAAGAAATCCCGTACACCAAAGTACCTATCTTGAAACAAGGTATTAAAATACAAGCACTCACTCTCATAAAGATTCTCTCAATGCGAACAAGTATACACCATATGCTTGCCCTTATTTACAATCACCACTACTTTGATTATACTTGATTGGAGATCTCTAAGAACTTTTTCACGCTTGTAATGTAGGCTTAAGAAAGGGTATGATATCATTTTGGTAAAAAGTGACTACACCCTCTTTGAACGTATACATCACACTATTAAATCAAACTTTGGACCATGGGCCACTTCACTACCTTAATTCACCTATTTCTTTGAAATTATTTTCTTTTCATCTATCTTTTGTGCAATCTATGCTTTTCTTTATTTTAATTATTCCCTTCTTTCTAATTTTTTAATTTCACTCTTTGCTTGGATTTTAGGCACCCACTTATAATACCATGGCCCAAGATCACCTCTTCCAAGATTTACCAACCCCAACTTAGGCTTTTGACCTCAAGTTGTATTTTCAAGATCAAGGAGGGTAGAGTTCAAAAGAGGGGGAAAATTTAAATAGCTTAAGGATTGTAATGTCATTACCAAATAAAGGTTTGCAGGCTCAAAATGGTTTACTAGGGATACTATTCTATGTACGAGTAGTCTCTTTAGGCTAAAGTGGGTTTATATATTCACAAAGAAGGCCTAAGATAATTTCACCAATCAAGCATAATTACAATTATCCTTGAGAGACAAACGAGGCAAGTTCTAGATGATATAAGTAAGCATGAGAGTTAAACAACTAAGCTTATCTCACATGACATGAAAATTTTTCTAGGAGGCTTAATTTCATTTCCTAATAGAGACAAAAGGAGGTATTTACCATATTCTACCAACTAAGGATTTTGGAGTCACAAAAGTGGTAAAACATTATTACAAAATAGTTCACGTCCATGCCCTTGGTTTTTAAAATTTTTTGGACAGAGAGGGGAGGGGGTGCTTTCTTTGCATTTACACCATGCAAAATTTTCTATTGATGACACCAAAATAAGCCATCATCCCATAGTTTGGATCTCATAAGGGAAAACCATATGGCTACTTAGACTTCACCATAGGTGCAAGGGTGATCCCAAAACTCCAATACTACAGGTACTTAGATTTCTCCTGCATCTATGGCTCAAAACCCAAACATGATGATTTTAACTTAAGAAATTCCTCACTTAATATATCATAGGTAAAGGATAGTATGACATAATCATAAGCAATATAAGAATAAAATAAAAATATAAGGATGAAAACAAATAATTAATCCATGAATGTAGGCACCATCAGGGTGCCCAAAAAATTACAACCCAAAATAAAAATAAAATAATCCAAAAAAAAAATGAAAAAATCCGAAAAATATCCAAATAATACTAACCAATCAAAAAACTATGGTTACTAAGGAGACGGGCACCCAACTCAAAGTTTGCAGTGACCTAACTGCATAATCATAAAAGTATAGATAAGGTCAAGGGTACTCCCTGTAACCGCATCAAGGACTATCATCGCTCCCGGGCTCAGCATCATTCCTAGAATCATCTGAGTCTGAAGATGCAACTGGGACCTCATCGCTACTCTCATCCCTGGGAGAAAGAAGTCTCTCTTTGGGTTTCAGGACCTTTCAAAGGCCCTTCACCCCTTTTCACATCATTATGAAGAATTTATCTCTCTTTTTCTCCCTTTTCTTCATCTTATCATGAGAATATCCAAGATGTCTATGTGAATGTGCTAAAGACAAGTAGGCTCTTTCAAGCCTAGAAATAGTGGCCCCTGCTTCTTTTGGTCCTCCAGGTATTTCACATAGTCAGATTGAGCAACATAAGATTGGCAGGTGGCGGAAGGATCTCCCGACCACTAAGGTATCTTGGACATAAGATTCCATATTTTCCTTATCTAAATTGATATCTTATCAAATGACCCTACTGCAGATGGCCTGCATGAATCTGTATTATCCTCTACTGACCTCCCCAATTTAACCTTTCTCTTCTTGCTCTTTCTAAAAGCTCCCTCTCCTCGAATCTTCAATGGGTAAATGAGAGTCTTGGGAGAGATCCAAAGATCTTTCGGGTACTCATTAACCCCAGCTTTCCTACATAAATTCGTGATTAATGATGGGAACAAAAGCATGGGACCTCCTTTGTTTTTGTAATGCGAAATCTCCTTGAGTACAAAGTGGCTAGCATTAAAAAGAATGTTCTCCAAGAGGCAGGCCACCATCTAAGCATGCATAGTTGGGATATTTTTCAGGTTGGTAGTGGGAGAGACCATGCTGCAAATAATCGTTAAGCAGATCCTAGCTTCAGCAGTGAAGTCACTCATTAGTATCCTGGTTTTAGTGGTGGCCCATGGGACCTCCCTCCCCTGGAATATATGTTCAACCAACCAGATCCTAGAAGCATAATCCTTGTCCTCGTAGTCTCTCATGTCCATATTTTTTAACCCATAAACTCCATTAATCCGCTTAGCCCCAAAATGAACTTCTTTGTCCCTGATTCTTATTACTAGGTTAGAGAGATTTGCTATGTTGATATTCACATAGAATTCTCTCACCTAATGCTCATTTTCCCAGCATGGTTTTGGGGAAAAGTATATCCATACCATGGAATCTAGCCTCCCATAGAAATCCAGGAGTTTCTCAGGCACATGCTCTAGGGAAATCCCCCTCTACGGAAGCAATTTCTTTCTCATAAGGTCCTTATAATATTTAGCCTCACATTTTGGGGCCATAAAGCGATTGGTATCATAGCCTACCATTTAGTACCTTGGACCCATACACAAAGAATTAGTCTATAAGGTCACTGTGAAGAAGATTTGATATTTAACTTGATTGAGCTAAAGGAATGAATCATGGAACATGGACATGCTTTAAAATGCAAGGTTTGAGATATGGACTAGATTTTAAACTGGTCTCAGTTATCACAATTGTGGTTTGCTTGGACGTGATTGCAATTCTTGAGATCGGTGAGAATCATTCTCCCAATTATTGCAATCGTGATAAAAGGTTAGTGATCGCAATAAGGCCATCATAATCCTCAGACCACAATCACGGTAACTAAGGCACGTTTGATCAAATTTCTCAAAATAAAAAACTTTTGAGTTTCAATGCCAAATTAAGTTCCAAATAAAAATTTTACGTTATGAACAAGAAATATAGTCCCTAGATAATCAATCATGCCCTTAGAATGTGGGAAAAACTAAAAAGGAATTCATTCGGGCATTTAATCAAACACTTGGTGTGCACATGCTATTTCTATCAATGTTGAATGATTTTGGGTACTTAAGACTTCCCAATTGTGTGCACACCAATAACAATAGCCAACCACACCAAACAAATATAACTGAACAAGGATATAGCATGCAAATTATAATTTAAGTCATTCCTAAGACATGAGTTCTAAGGCCTACACACAAGCACAAAAAAGAATAATTCAAGCACATATCAGATTAGAAATATAGGGGATGATGATTATGCACTTTTGGATGCCCACTCACAATAAAAAATGTTTGTAATTTTTGGTTATTTTTAAGAGAAAATATGAATGGAATTGTGCTGGGGGGGAGAAAGAAACAGTTCCTTTTCAAAAACTAGTCTGGTCAAGATCACAGGCAATGGGTCGCGATCGCGAACCCCGTTTGATTGCGATTGCGGACCTCGCGCCATCACAATCATGACAACCGAGAGCAGTTTCTGCTCCTCTATTCTTTCAGCTAATTCACCTCCAACTCAATTTTATCACATTTACCATTACTTAACATCATTAAAATATAACTCTTTGGGCACCTAATTTGCCTGGATCAATCACAACAAACAAAATCTACTCTAAAAATAAAAAATAAAGGATACGGGCAACTTTCGTGGGATGATGAGTTGCCTCCCATACAACACCTAATTTAATACCATGGCACGACATGCTTCAAATTTCAACTAGGATACTTGAGGACCCATTATCCACATTTGTGTTCACTACATCAATGATGGATACCACTGAAGTTCTATTGGTTATTTTTTGGTTTTACATACCCTAAAGGACACTTCATCATTTAGGACCCAAAATTTCATTTCCCCATGCTCTATATCAACAATAGATCTACAAGTTGCCAAAAAGGGTCTCTCAAGAATAATGGGTGTTTCCTTGTCGATTTCATATCTAGGGCAACAAAGTCCACCAGCAAGATGAAATGGTCAAACTTTACTAAGATATCATTCAAAACTCTAACCAATTTATTGATAGAATGATCTACCTTCAAGAGCCTTATTATTATAGGAGTAGGAGTGTCAAAACCAAGTCTTCAATAGACTACATATGGAATAAAGTTGATGCTTGTACCAGGTCATAAAAAGTTTTCTCAAATTTGTGTGTCCTAATGGTGCAAAGGATTGTGAAGGCTTTCAGATCCACTTTCTTTTCCGCCAAAGCACTAGTCATGACAACACTATAACCATTGGTCACTTTAATGGTCTCACCATCTACAAGACATTTCTTGGACATCAATGTCTTCATTAGCTTAGCATACCCCAGAATTTCTTGAATGACTTCTAAGAATGGGATATTGATTGAAAGATTGCTAAGCTTGGCGAGAAACTTCTTGAAATTGACATTCTCCTCCATTTTCTTAAGTCTTTGAGAGAATGAAGGAGGGATTTTCATTGGATACAAGAGGTCACATTGTGGTTCATCACCGTTAACTACTTTAGGAGCTTCTTCCTCATCAACCATCTCTTCATATCATTGGTTCTTCATCATCCCCTTCTTGAGACTTTGGAGCATCATTATTTGACTCACCCATATGCTTATTCTTTGTATTGATTTGATCATCAAGAGACTTTTCTTCGACCACTACCTCTTGTGCACTAAGTTCTTTAATGCTTTGGATGACAATTTCTATAACATGGGTATCATTTGTAGGATTTTACACTGCATCACTAGGGAGGCCACCCTTAGTCCTAACATTAAGTGAGGTTAATATTTGACCAATTTGAGTCTCTAATTGCTTGAATGAGGAGGAGTACAATACAACCATTTGGTTGATTTGAGAAAAGTTTCCTTTTAATTCTCAGACCATCTTGTCCGTCCCTTCCACTTCATCAAGATTCTAGCAAGCACATCCTTGGCCTTAAACTTTTTGGGATCCACAGGATTTGATTCCTTGCTCTCCACTTGGTCATGGGAGGGGGGCACATATCTATCATACCCCCTTTTCTTATTTCTGTTGTCACAATCTTTATCTGTATCATACTATTCCCTTTCTTGTTCATGATCATTCCAACCTTGGTTCCTACTCTGCCTTTGATAGACCGGGTGGGAACCCCCTGGATAGTTTGTCAAGTATCTAATTTATTCATCAAGGGAATTTTCCTCATCATTATCATACCCTTTAGATACCATGCCATTGATCATTTTTGTGGGTGCACCTATCATATACTTTGTAAGGAGGTCTAATTATGTAATCATTTTAGCTATATTTTTCTCCCTCTCTTTATTTTTTTCTTTGCTCTTTGTTTATAATCTAGGCGGCAAGAGACCCCGTGTCCACCTTGATATCTCGGGTGTGACACCCCTCTATTTCTTTGTGATTTGTTTAAGAAAAGTCAAAGCTATACCATATGACAACCTCACAAGTGATCCACTAGCTATGTTGCCTACTACAGTCTTGTTTAGTTGGTCCAAAGACCTATAAAATATCTAAAGGATCATCTTATCGGGCACTTCATGGTTAGAAAATTGCACAAGCTTTTCATTAAATCTCTCCCAAACTTCATGTAGAGGCTCTCCATTGAGTTGACAAAAAATTATAATTTCATCCCGCAACTGCAACATCTTTGATGGTGGGAAATAACGATCTAAGAAAGTATTTGTAAGCTTGACCCATGATGTGATGGACCCGATGGGTAGAGAACTCAACCACAACACCGCCTCACCCATTGGGGAGAACAGAAAGAGTCGTAACCATATAGACTCTTGTGAGATGTGAGAGATATCAAAGGTGGAACATACCTCCACTAAATTTTTCAAATATAGATTTGGGTCTTCATGAGCTTGACCCCTAAAGAGACCTTTCATTTGTAGCATGTGTAACATTGCACTCGTGACGTAAAATACCCCATTCCCTTCATTAAATGGGATGCGGATGGAACTAGTATGCCCCACATCATGGAGGTGGTTTTCATTATCAAAGGGACCATCACAGGTCCCGACATTTCTTCCATGATCACTCATTGTGTTGTGTACACTATTTAAATCTTCTAAAATGAAACAAAAACAATAATAAAAGTAAATAACAAACACTATGTGTGAAGCCAAAGTTAATATCAACGCCACACAAGCAAAAACTAAGTTTCACTCCCTGGTAATGACGTCATTTTAATCATACTCAACTTACTCTATTATTTTGGAAAAAGACGATCGTTGTCAATATAATAACCCAACTTGAGTTGGGGTCGAATCCATGAGGAGTGTGACTAGTTTTTGATCCTATATATGTTAAAATTTACTAAGTGTAGGCCCATAATGTACACTTAAAAGTAAGACAAAATTTAAATTTGTGGGTATGATTTAAAAATTATTTAGACAAAATTAAATTTAAACACTACTTGATATCAACACTTTTAGATCAAATTCAACTAATAGAATAGTCATGGGATTGTGATTTCCTAGGGTCAAATAGTATATGGGTACATGAGAGTGAAATTCAAATTCTAGTTAATGAATATATGAGTAGGCTAGGTTAGGGGCTTTGGTGTTAGCTTTTCAACAAACGCCAAACTATCACCCATGGATTCTTTCAAATAACTCACTGGTATGGTGTGTAATTCAACCCAAAACCTCAATTGGGTATCCCTATTTCTAGGATGATACCCAAGACATAGCAAATTCACAATCCATCCTTATTTCTAAGACAATATAAAGGAATAAGCTAACATCTAATTCGTTGTTCACAAATACTTGTCACCCACATCTCTCTTTCAAGGATGATGTGGGATGTAAGGAAATACCAACATCCCTCTTTCAAGGATGATGTGGTATTTAGGGAAATTGGGGATTTCACCCACAACTTCTATTTCAACAATAAAGTATTAATGAAACCACACATCATTAACTAAGGATTGGAACTAACAATCAATACCCATACACATTAGCACCCTATATAAACATAACCCCAAGATAAATATTTAGCTACTCATGAGATTATAGAAAGATAATATGCTCAAGTGAGCACCCAATGCTTCCATTCATAACAAATAAGAATAATTCCCAAGCTTAAATCTCAATTCACAACTAAATTCTCTTAGAAAATTTAGATACAATGGTATTTTCCAAATTAGTAGAGTTTCTCTCAATACAAAAATTGAATTCTAGTTGGAAGATGCCTCAAGTGTGTAAGGGTTTTGCCTTTTTGAGAGTTAGAACAAGTTATGTGAATTTACCAGTCTTTCCCTGGAAGAATTTTGCGCCATTGCAATTGCCAGTATCTAATCACAATTGCGACTCCCGCGATTGTAGTGAGCCTATTGTTATCAGTGAGCTTTGATCGGGCTTTGACTGGTTGCAATTGCGACCCTCAAAGCACGATTGCAGTAATTGAGGTTTATCCCTGCTCCAATTTTTCTAGCTTTTGCACTAACTTTGCCTTTTTTTTCCTCTTTTCAGCATACTTCACTTATTTTCTCCCAATAACCTATAAACCTGCAAACCCTGGAAATTAGTATATTTAAATCAAATATTTGCCTCATTTACACAATTTAATAATAGTAGTGTACACAAATTTTGATGTCAAAGAGTGCTAAATTTACCACTCATCATGGATTCCCCCAAGTTAATGAATAATTGGACTATGGGGATCTTGGATTCCCCAAAGCTGGTGAATAATCAGACCATAGGGGTCATAGATTTCCCAAGTGGATGTTCAATGGAAATTTATAATGATATTAGCTTACAAGCATAATTGGTATCGATACTAACTATATGTCCCTTAATGGATGGTCCTTGGTTTAACGAATGGTAATATGTAAATGTTTTAATTAGGCTTAAAGGGGGTTGTGAAGATGGTCGTGAAGGTAGAGGTCCTGAGGGACTGATACGGGAAACCCACATTTACCGGCATGAGGTTTGGTTTTGATGACCGTATGCCTGTGTCACACTTTATATATTTGTATCCTGGATTAGCATAGGGTCATGGATTCCCCGACCTTCCTCGATACTCCAATTTGTGCAACTAAAATGCACTGGGACACTTTTAGTAGGGTGAGAGATGGACCCATATATCCCATGGGTATAGATGATGGTTTGAGATACATAGTCTAGGCTAATATTTTAAAATCTCATGTTATACCCTATTCCCTATCATGGCATGATGATATATATATGTTCCCTATGTGCATGTGATTTTACTATGGTTTGATCATGGCATTATTTTATTCCTTCCCTGAGTTATATGCTAGCACTTACCCCACTAACCTTCCCCAGACAATGTATCCCCATGTGATGCGGGGTTTGAAAATATTTCTATTTCCTTGAGCAATGGTAGGTGATTTCTAGATTATTCATGAGACAACTTGAACTAGTGAGCTTTTGTTCTCCGAAAGGCCCTCATTTCATGGTCTTGTCTTTACTTATGTCACAAACTACCTTTTTGGTTCCCTTTTTTGCTAAGGTCGAGGGTATGTCTGACTTAGGTTGATGTTTGGTTTCTTAGAGGCTTTTTTGAACAAAGTGTGGGTGGATTGTGTTATGGATTCTTAGATCCCTCTTGTTAGTGGTTTATCTCTATGTTGTTATATGTTTAAACTCATCCGATGCTAGTTATATTGTGTTCTGGTTAGCTAGGATAATGGGGGTGGTCTCCGGTCCTTGGTAGACTTCAGATACTCATCACAACTAGGTGTTAGTTCAGATCGTAACATGAGCTCACCCAAAATCTCTGATTATCTACACTGTATGATGCACATAACAATGACGAGAACTTATATAATGATCTATAATCTACAGTAGTGTAAAATGAGTACCAAACATGTGGTACTTAGTAGGCAACTAACGAATAAGTTATGAAGATAATGCAAATATAGTTACATGAAAGTAGGAATCTAAACTATAAACATATATTGAGGAAGCTATCATAATAAAGATAGGGAAACAATAAAGATGAACTATCCTATTCTAGCCGTACTCAGGCACTAAAACACCATACCATATATCATTGCCCAATATAAAAATAAAGTGTAGATGACAGCACCCAAGCACACACGCAAGTGTACGTGGTCTACCAAGTAATATAGTGGCCTCTAAGAAAGCCGAGTTATCGATCCCACAGAGACTAGATATGGCAATGATTTGATTTCAGTTCACACTTTAGATTCAATTGATGCGAGAGTAACCAAATAAAGAGTTTGGAAATTGTAAATTGAAACTAAATAATGCAGAAAGTAAATATCTTGAGACAATCAATAAGAGAAAACCCAGGGTTAAAGCACTCTGAACAATCATATTATGCTTTCGGATTTCATTCGTTAACTTTTTTATCTTGGTTGTTGATTCGTAGGGTTAATTGCGCGATTATGGTTTCCCAACCTCTAATTTATTACCTAAGTTGAACCTTCTACCTACATCATTGAGCTGGGATGTAATAATTTACTTAAGTTTTTTACAAATATCATCCTACATGTGAATCAAGTACGGTACCTAAGTACATCCTTGTCTTAGATACTAATTTGAATTCCTTATTTCATAAAGAAATACAAACCATACACTGCTTATTCCTATGTTCTATCTCCATATTCCCTCTCCCGAGTTCACAAGATCGACAATATATATATTCTAAGGGTGATCAATCCTTAAAATAATTAAAACAAGAATAAACAAACAACCAATAGTGATAAACAAAGAAAACAAACTTATTCCATTGCAATAATACTCATGTTCTTGGCTTCAACCCCATAAAAAGGGCGATTAGCCACACATAATCATAATCATAATCATAATCATAATCACAAAGTTGTAATTAACGACTAAAAACATGTATGAACAAAATAAAATTAATAAAACCTAATAATGAAGTTAGAGCATACCCTTGATCTCCAAAATATGTCAAAAGATGTGTAAAAATGTGATACAACATGTATATACAACATAAGGGTAAGCCAAGTCCGTGTAGGAGTCAAATTAGCTTGAAACGCCCATGTCTGGAGTGGAGCGTGCATCGCACCCTCTATTCCTATGAAATGGGGAATTCTTCGCACCCTATATCCCCCTGGAATAGATCATGCGACACATGCTAATCGCATGCACTCTCTGGAAGTTGTCTTCAAAAAAATTTCTAAGGCAAGGGAGCACTGAAATGAGCCCGCGTCGTGGTATAATCGCCTTTAGGACCACCACGTACCTATTTGATGATATTTTTGGACTCTTCCAAATTTATTGGTGTTTTTAATGCGTCCATTGGCCAATGTTACAGTACACACGCGCTAAAGACATTCCAGGGGTCCAAAAGTGTGTCAATATGCGTATTGTGCCTTCGTTGAGCCATTCTGAGCCTTTTTGAGTTGTTCACACTTGATTTGAAGATTTTGAATCCTTCATATATCATAATAATCTATTAAAAAAGCATACTATAACATTAAAAACAACAATTTAAAGCTGAAAACAACACAACATCCAACACGACGAACTAGTAACACGAGCTAAGCATAGACTAATTTTACTTTGATCTTTAACTCATTGTTTTGACCCTTGGCTTGGTACAATTTACCATTGATCATTATCAAAAAGTTTTTTCACATATAAATACACATAAAAACCATTTGGAACACTTTAAATACAATAGAATCCACCGAAATCAACTAGATAAGCATCTAGCTCAAGTTAGTAACACTATTTTTTCGGGTTGAACTCTAATTGACTCTTTGAAGTACAAACTTGTTAGAAAACACTTGTAACCATTGTAAATGCATGATTTAACACCTTGATACACATTTATCTCATTATCAACCCATATATCATAGAATAATCCTCAAAACAAGGCTAAAAAGTCTAGAATAATGACACTAGAATGAATAAATACACCCAACATCACCACCCCACACTTAAAGCCTTGTTCGTCCTCGAACAACTCTTTACTATAAACCTCATGAGATGGAGATTCTACACTTCTACTCATTGAAATACACTTAAGATAGTACTACAATGACTACACGGAATGCAAGTTTCTATACTAAGCATGTTACAAACACAATTGAAAACTTATGAACACTACTCCAAAACATCCTAACCTCAAGAATTGACTCACCAAGTTGGAAAACTCATGCTTATCATTCAATCAAGGAAATCATACAAGTCACCCACATTCATCAAATATGTGCCCCTCACAACAAGAGAGTTACCAATAATCACTCACAATTAAGAAATTTATAACATGATGGGTACAAGAATCAATTTCCGCTCACTCTCACAAAAAATTCACAAGTTACACACAATGAACCATAGGCCTGCCCTTAGTGTAATGCTACACTAATAGTTGAATGTAAAGCTTTGAATCAATTAGGACTTTTTCGGGTTGTAATATAGGCTAAGGGAAGGGTAGGAACTATTTGGAAATAATCACTAACCTCTCCAAGTGCTTTAATACACTACATTATACATTTAAAATCACTCTTAAACTACCAAATTACACCATTTTTGTCTACCCTTATCTTTTGTTTTTGTCCCATCTCTTTTAAGCATTTTCACAAACACATGGGGGACACATAGTTTACTACCACAAGAATTAATTTTTCTCTTTTTTCACAATCATGAAAATATTTTTAGCATAAATTATATCAAAACCCTCCACCACACATCAATTATACACCAATAACTATTACCTTGGGGCATCAATTTCACCTTTTTCTTCTTCAATTTCTCAAAATTCTTACTAATTCAATTTTTTTTTATTAAAGCACTTAAGAGAATTTTGGATCAAATTATGGTCTATCAAAGAAGGGATTAGGTTACTTATGAGGCTGCCAAAGAAAAAGCTAAAGGATCAATAAGGGTTAACTAGGATAATGTACAAGGGTAGGACAAATAGAAGGTATAAAACAAGGCTATCAAAGACATGCCTAAATTATCTCTTAAACCCACATTATTTATTTTTCTTCACACACACACTAGGAAAGTTATAGATATCACATGCAACAAGGAATATACAAGTACCTCACATGCACATGGCACATGCTCAACTCTTATAGGATCATCATAGACTCCCAACCAAACAATAGCACAAATTAAATTTTAAGCCAACAAGTATAAGATTCATAGACATGAGCCTAAGAGTTTCAAAAATAGCAATTCAATCATTCAACATGCTTTTATACACAAACCCACTTGTATCATGTAATCAAAAATAGCAAAAATAAGAATATCTCACATATTACTATCCTATTTTTTTTTTTAAATTAAGACAAAATTTGGGAATTTCCCACCCCACACTTAAAAATCTACTTTGTTCCCAAAGTGAATTTAAAAGTAAAAAGATAGAAATACTCCCTGAGGCCTCTAAGCCTGACTAGCAGCATCTTTTGTATTTTTGGGATCCGAGGGACCCCACACTTCATCTTTTCCATACTTCAAGCTCAAGTTTGTGGTATTCAGACTTCCCATTAACCTGTAACTCAACCAAAAACAAAAACTACGTGAAATAAAACTAAAAATTGAAAAGAAAACATAACTAATTAACTTGGGTTGCCTCCTAAGTAGTGCCTAATTTAGTGTCACGACACGACCCAACTCAACTCTACCATATTCCTTTATCTTTTTCCTCATACTTGGAGGCCATCTTTTTATCCTTTTCACCCTTTTTGGGTGTGAATTCTCAAGAGCAACAGTTTTCTCAACTCTATCCTTTTCAGGCTCATCAACTTCTATCTTGTCAGTCTTAGTAGATAGAGTCTTAAGCTACTCAATCTGATAGTTTGAAGAGGTCTTTTGAGGACTAGCCACCCTACACTTGTCCACTTCAATAACATTGATCAAACAAATATCTTTAACTTGGGACATAATTATGGGTGCTTTGTAGACATTAAATACCATATTTTCATTCTCTACCCTTATTTTGGGCGTGCCTTCTCTAACATCAATTAATGCTTCTCCGATTGTTAAAAATGGATACCCCAAAATAATTGGTAACTGTTTATCTTCCTCAAAATCAAGAACAATAAAGTCAGCAGGTATAATGAATTTACCAATCTTTATGAGGACATCCTCAATTATTCCATTAAGATGTGTAAATGACCTGTCTGCCAGCTGCAACACCACGGTGGTCGATATTGGCTCTCTCAAGCCTAATGTCTTAAATAGCGATAGGGGCATCAAATTAATGCTCACCCCCAAGTCACTCAGAGCATGGACCTTTTTACTCCCAATTTGAATAGGGATGACAAAATTCCACTGATCTCTCAATTTCGTGGGGATTTTCTGTGTCATCACCGCACTACACTCTTCAGTGAGTATTATTGCTCCCACATCCTGTATTTATACCTTCTTCTCAACCACATCCCTCAAGTACTTTCCATACTTAGGCATACTCTGCAAAACATCTAGCAAAGGTAAGTTAATATGAAGTTCTTTAAATATATAAATGAACTTTTTGAATAGGGAATCCTTCTTCGCTTTTATGTTCCTTTGAGAGAAGGACAATGGCAGTGTCTTCTTCACTTTTGGTTCAGAAACTTTTTCTTTCAAGTACTCAGACTTTCATGAATTTTTGGCAACTTTGTCTTTTACCTGTTGGGTCACCATATCAGCATCTATCTCTTTTGTTTCCTTGGGAGGTTCTCCTTAAAGATATTTACCACTTCTCAAGGTGATTTCCATAACCTGTTTTGGATTTTCTATCTCTGCTGGTAACCCACGTTGTGGTCTAGTATTTATTTCCTGTGATAATTTCCCCACTTGTAACTCTAAGCTTCTTGTGGCTGCTTGCTGATTCTATAATTCTGCCTTTTGACTTTTTAGATCTGTAAACAATTATGCTTGACCATCTAAGAGTTATTTCATCATCTCTTCCATGTTGCTCATTGACTGATTTAATAGGGTCTGCGGCTGTAAGGCATTCCATGGCTGATTTAGTGGTTGAGTCTGCCACTTCATGTTGTAGGCATTACCATAATTTAGCCTTTGGGAATTACCTATATATATCACAAATTCCAAATTTGAAGCACACATAGCCACTGCATAACCACTATTTCTGCATACCTCACACCAACCTATAACTTGTTGGATGGCATTGACTGTGGCTGCAGGTTGTGTTGCTCCCAACTTTATGCTGTTAAATAATGCGTTGATCAAATTCTGTAGTGCAAAAACCTATGCTGATAAAGCTGTGAATTGGTACACCTTTAATACACCCGTAATTCTTTTTGTGGCACTTCTAGAATCTGAATACCAATTTGGATTTCCTTATGCTATACGGTTCAGTAATATGTACAGCTCATCAAAAGTTAGCTCCAATGCTTGACCACCTACGGATGAATCTAGAAAAATCTTCATATTATGATCAAGAACTTCTACAAAAATATTAGCAAGTACCTCACTAGACTGTTGGTGGTGTGGACACTCCCAAAGAAGAGCCTTGAAGCATTTCCAAGATTATAGAGGTTTTCATTAGGATTCTATTTGAAGCTCACTATCTCACTACAAAGTCTCGCAGTCTTGCCTGATGGAAAGAATCTGATGAGGAAATTTCTGGCTAAGTCGCCCCATGATATGATTGAATTGGTCGGATCCGCATTCAACTACCTTTTAGCTTCCCCCAATAGTGAATGGGGAAACAGTGTCAGTCTTAGATAATCGGGAGTCACCCCTGTCGGAGTGAATGTATTTGTAAGCTCAATAAAGGTCTACAAGTGGACTTGTGGATCCTCATGTGAAAGCCCTGCCAACTATCCACTGCTAATAAGAAGCTGCACCATATTATATTTTAACTCAAAATTCCCCTCAGCTGCCAGTCTTTGAATTGGGGAAGTCAAGTTCATTGGAAGTGGGACTGCCACTTCCCTAACCTTCCTACCAGCTGTTTGTTGTTCATCCATAGGAACATACTCTTTTGGCCTTCTTGTATTTGATGAATTCTAGGAATAAGGATTTCTTCTCTCCTATGTTGATGGTAAAGTTGGTCGAGTTTTGGGCTTAGTTCTACCAACTCTTGATCCTTTGCCAGCTTATAAACTTAGAAACCTGTCTCCTGCAAATAAAAAACAAGACCAAGCATAAAAAACAAATAACTATAAATATAAAACTAAAATAAACAATTGCCAAAACATAAGTCCCCAGCAATGGCGCCAAAAACTTGATAGCACCCAAGCACACACGCAAGTGTACGTGGTCTACCAAGTAATATAGTGGCCTTTAAGAAAGCTGAGTTATCGATCACACAGAGACTAGATTTGGAAATGATTTGATTTCAGTTCACACTT
This sequence comes from Capsicum pubescens, assembly GCA_030864215.1. Classification (NCBI taxonomy): domain Eukaryota; kingdom Viridiplantae; phylum Streptophyta; class Magnoliopsida; order Solanales; family Solanaceae; genus Capsicum; species Capsicum pubescens. The sequence goes on from CM061546.1 coordinate 186,026,217, forward strand.
TAGATTCAATTAACGCAAGAGTAACCAAATAAAGAGTTTGGAAATTGTAACTTGAAACTAAACAATATGGAAAGTAACGAACTTGAGACAATCAATAAGAGAAAACCCAGGGTTGAAGCACTCTGAACAATCATATTATGCTTTTGGATTTCATTCATTAACATGATTATCTTGGTTGTTGATTAGTAGGGTTAATTGTGCGATTATGGTTTCCTAACCTCTAATATATTACCTAAGTTGAACCTTACACCTACATCGTTGAGCGGGGATGTAATAATTTACTTAAGTTCATTAAATATCATCTTACGTGTGAATCAAGTTTGATACCTAAGTACATCCATGTCCTAGATACTAATTTGAATTCCTTATTTCATAAAGAAATACAAACCATACTCTGCTTATTCCCATATTCTATCTCCTTATTCCCTCTATCGAGTTCATAACGTCGACAATATATATATATTCTAAGGGTGATTAATCCTTAAAATAATTAAAACAAGAATAAAAAAACAACCAATAGTGATAATTAAATAAAAAAACTTAATCCATTGCAATAATACTCATGTTCTTGGCTTCAACCCCCAAAAAAGAGCAATTAGCCATGCATAGTCATAATCATAATTACAAGGTTGTAATTAAGGAATAAAATTATGTATGAACTAAATAAAATTAATTAAACCTAATAATGAAGTTTTAGGAGCCCCTTGATCTCCAAAATATGTCAAAAGATGTGTAAAACTGTGATACAATATGTATATATAGAATAAGGGTAAGCCAAGTCCGTGTAGGAGTCAAATAAGCTTGAAACGTCTAGGTGTGGAGTGGAGCATGCATCAAAACCTCTATTCCTATGGGATAGGGCATGTGTTGGACCCTATATCATCTTGTAATAGAGCATGCACGGCATGCTAATTGCATGCACTCGCTGGAAGTTGTCTTCAGAAATTTTTCTAAGGCAAGAGAGCACCGAAATGAGCCCGCATCATGGTCTAATCGTCTTTAGGACCACCAAACCCCTTTTGGTTGATATTTTTATCCTATTACAAATACATTGGTGTTTTATACACTTCCATTTGCCACTCCTATGGTCCACACACACCAAATACGTTCCAGGGGTATAAAAGTGCGTCAATCTGCGTATTGTGCCTTTGTTGAGACATTCCAAGCCTTTTTGAGTTGGTACAACTTTATTTGAAGGTTGTATATCCTTAATATATCATCATAATACATTAAAAAAGCTTCCTATATCATTAAAAACAACAATTTAAAGCTGAAAACAATACACCATCCAACACGATGAACTAGAAACACGAGCTAAGCATAGGCTAATTTCACTTTGATCTTTAACTCATTGTTTTTACCCTTGGCTTGATCCAATTGACCATTGATCATTATAAACAAGTTTTTTCATATATAAATACACGTAAAAACCATTTGGAGCACTTTAAACACAATAGAATCCACCGAAATCAACTAGACAAGCATCTAGCTCAACCTAGTACACTAGTTTTCTGGGTTGAACTCTAATTGACTCTTTGAAGTAAAAAATTGTTAGAAAACACTTGTAACCATTGTAAACACATGATTTAACAACTTGATACACATTTATCTCATTATCAACCCATATAACATAGAATCATCCTCAAAATAAGGCTAAAAGGCTAGAATAGTGACACTAGAATGCATAAATATACCCAACATCAGTAGAAGAAGGATATATATTAATATATAAGGACAAGGAATGGTTATATGTAATACCCCAAGTATTTAATATCTATACCTATTAAAAGATATACCATTATATTAGATTTGCAATACCACAAGTATCGCTTTAATCCGATTATGGCAAAAAGTTATGGAAAATTTCCTAGGGTCTGTTAACTGATAGTGACAACGACTCAGGTAATTAACTGTTACCAGTCATAACAAGTCATAACTTAGAACCATTGCCATTTTAGTGAGGTATCCCAAAAATTTAGCGCAGTGGTGATGATTCCAGCCAATGACTTATTATCAGTCCTAATAAATCATTAGGTGAACATATCATCACAACAAAAAGAAATCTAAAAATTGAGTCTTCGACCACGACTTCTCCTAATAACCCATGATTAGCCCTAACGAGTCCTTAAGAGTGGAGTCATTGTATTAAAAGAAAGGACTCAAAAATTCAAGACTTCCAATCATGATGCAAAACATGACTGGTGACCAGTGATAACGAGTCATATCCTGAGTCATTATAACTGGTACTAAAAATTTCCTATATAATTTAAAAAGGGCCTTTTGGACAGTTCATATTCTTTTAACTCCTAACCAATGTCGTTTAGGCTTTCCCAAGAATGGTGAAAAAGTCCATACTTTCCCAAATTCACCATTTAATCATAAAATCAATCCATAATAAAAAATAGAAGCGATTCTCTCATCTCCAAAAGAAAGTTAGGGTTTCGTTATTTCAAGTTCAACTCTAAGGCTTCCGCCTTTAGGTATGTAGGATTTCATCAATGGGTACCTTCCACTTATTGAGTCCCTAAAGATTCTAACATCAAGCTTACTTTCCTATAAAGTTGGTTTCCAGGTCAAATATAAAATTCTCTTTAATTTGCTCAGTTTTCTTTGTGATCCTATTATGAATACATATCTTCCTATAAGAGTGACATCTTCTATGTTCAAAAATCATGAAATTTATTATTAAGATAAATCATTGAGTTTTTGGATTTAGGTAAAAAATTAGCTATTATGATCAGCTTTTAACACTATCATGTTCAGTGCATTATTCAAAGATGGTGGGTTATGAACACCCAAGACCTAGGATTTCATGCATGTATCGGTTATCATATTTTGAGCACTTCTAATTATGAATATATTGATATTTTTGAGAATACTATTATGTTGTGCATATATATATATATAACATCCTGGGATTTGGAATCTTAGAAAATTTCTTGGACTTCTAGTTTCTGGAGATCATACGACTAGGGGGTACTAGTCATATAATAGGATACAGTTGGTATGAGCTAGTCATAAGTTAATCAGTGTTGGTTGGAGGGTTAGATTAGTTTTTGGTATGGGTAAAACAAGGTGGGTACGAGTCATATGGTAGGTGAAGGGTGGCTCACCATGACTCGTAAGATAGGGTATGAGTTGTACCATTGAATTGTATGGTGGACAGCATCCAAATCCTCTTTAATTTCTATTCTGTGGTGGGTATGGGTCAAGAGTATAGGTCTTATGATTATATACGACTTGTCTTAGATAGTCGTATGTTGGATAGTGTTAGGGTACAAGGGGAGGCCTAGGGTACGAGTGGTAGGTACCACTCTTATGGTGCGGTACGACTGGTATGGGGTGGTCGTACCATCCTACGGGGATTTTATGTATTTTAAGTTGGGGGTAATATCTACATTTCCCTACTTAACCTCTTAAGGCCCCATGACTTATAACACTTTTGGGATATCATTTACCCTAATATTCTAGTCTTAAACACTCAGAAACTCTCTCAAATACTCTCTAAGGCTCTTGGGTAAATGAAGGCTAGGGTTTAATCTAGAGGACTAATTTGGAGTTTGTACGTGTTGTTTTTCTCCATCATCGTTGTAATCTAAGGAAAGATATTTCTCCCACATTGTTAGTTCCAACTAAAGGCATGTTTGATGAATCATTTTCATAGCATGAATGTTGTATGGTTTTGGGTTTTCAAATATATATTGGGGGTTTTGGTTATAAATGCTTGGTTATGATTTTCCTAAGTTTTGATTATGGATTTATATGTTTTAATAGTGGTTTAGACATTTGGTTGCATGGGAATGGTTAATTTGTTCTTGGTTTTGTCTTGGGAAACACTATGCCATCAATGTGTTTGATAAAATGCCTATGAGAATGGTTTTTCTATATTACGGGACTTTTAATGGAACTATTGCATAGTTTAACTTGGTAATGGAAACCTAAATGGTACAAATGGTCTAAATGGTTTGGAATGGTCAAATGGTAAGGTCTTAGTGGTTATGGTTGGTTTAATTGAAAGTCTTGCGGGGTACAAGGTAATTCCCCAAGCAAGCTAAGTAATTAACATACTTGTGGGGTATATGGGAATTCCCCAAGTCATCTTGATAATGAAACCTATGGGTACAAGGAAATCCCTTAATCTTTGGAAGGTTGGCTAAGGACATTGTTTACAAGCTATAGTCGGTATGATAATGCAATTATTTATAGCCTTGGTTAATAACTAATGGAATGGTGGTCTTGGTTATGTGGTAATGGTTTTAATTGGGTAATAATGGTATGGTGTGATGGCTACCTGTGAAGGTGTGAGTCCAATGGATGGACACTAGAAACTTATGTTTTTTGACATGAGGATTTGGTCATGATGAACATATGGGGTTCATGGGAATCCCCTAAGTTACAATTCTATATATGTATCATGGAGAGCAAACGGTACTTGGGAATCATCTATTCCTATGGTATCTCCAATTCGTGTGACTACACATATCGGGACTCGCTCAGGGGGTTAAACTGGACCCATATAGCCCATGGGCTATTCTAGGACGGGTAAGCTACACATTCCTACGTTAATAGTTTTAAATGCATGCTAAACCCGATTCCCTCTTCCTAGCATGGCTATATATATGTATGTATGGTTGTGAGTGCATATGGTTGGTTTACTTAGTTTTCAAGGTTGACATTATTTTTTCCTTATCCTGAGTACTTTCTAGCATTCACTCATTAACCCATCTTTGTATGGCTGCATCCTTACGCGATGCAAGAATTGGCCATTCTATCCCTCTTGCTTAGTGATTGGATTTTTGATCAGCTATTAAATTGAAGTGCTGAGCTTCCATACTTTGGAAGGATCCATTCATATTATTGATGTCTTTACATACTTTGGTTATTTCATAGACATTGGTTTTTGCTATGGTTGGGGGAAAGTCCTAACCGGATAATGTTTTTCTTTTGGTTAGAGTCTTTATGGACCTACTATGAGTTGGAATAAGTGGTGTTGGTATTAGTTTCAGTCTTAGTATTGGCATTGGTATTGGGGTTGATACCGTTTGACTAAATTTATAATTATTCCATTCTTTTATGTTATGTTATGGATATAAACTTCGTTATTATATCAGTTTTGTCATGGTTGTTGGTTGGTATTGGATGGTTGGACTTACTAGGTTTGGTCAAGGTTATAGACCTATTCCAGATTCTAGAATCTTAAAAAACACTATCTTGTTATACGTTTGGACTTGATGTGACTCAGGGTATGCATATTTAGAGGTTAGGTTGGGTAACAGGGGTGGTCCCTGGTCCTGGTTGGACTTGGGATGCCCATTATGACAAAGCCCTGGTTTGGGTTATGTCAAGTTAGTATCAGAGCTTTATGTTCATGGTTAATTGGGATTCCATAAAGCCGTGTCGAGTAGAGTCTCTTTTAGGGGTGTGTAGCCCGCCATACTCATAAGGTAGAGGCTAAAAGGCATTTAGGAAATAGTTCTCTTCTTTGTGTTTAATTTTTAATCTTGGGGTTTGAACCTTGGAATCTCCTCTAATTTTGTTTGCTTGCTTTTTAGATCAGGCCTCGATGATCTGAAGTTCATGGAAACTCTTCTGTCCAAACTGGGGATGATGTTAATGGGACATGATCTACTCAAGGGATCCACACTCTAGGAGTCCATTCCCTGTATTTCTAGAGTTCTACTGGTTCTTTTTAGTCCTCTTTAGGATAATGTAATGAATGAGGAGTTTTGTCAATCAATTCATATGATTGCTTAGTTGGTAGCTTCTCAAGTTGAGTGTGGTGCATCTAGTATTGTATCTTGGCCAGTTTGTGAAGGTAATTCCTCCGACCTTTACTGATGTTAAGGTGGAGGAGGATCCTTAGGGTTTTCTGGATGAGATGGAAAAGATTTCAGGATTATGCCTGCCACAAATATAGAAGGAGTAGAGTTTGTAGCTTATCAGCTTAAATATATGGCATACCAATTGTATGAAGAATGGGATAAGGCAAGGGGTGATATTTAGGAATCATCCTTATGGGAGAATTTCTCAAATGTATTTTTGGACTGCTTCTTTCCTCAGGAGTTAAGGATAGCTAAAGCGGAGGACTTTGTTAATCTGAAACCGGGGAAGATGTCGGTCAAGGATTATGCCTTGAAATTCCACCTGTTGTCTAGGTATGCTTTGGAATTGATGTCTGATATAAGGGTCAGGATGAGAAAGTTTGCTTCAAGACTATCTCGAGATTTTATCCTTGAAAGCAAGACTGCATTGTTGATCAAGGACATAGATTTTTCTAGGTTGGTTGTTCATATACAATAGGTAGAGAAAGAATAGAGAAAAGAAGCTGAGATAAGTAAAAGGCAGGGTAAAAGGTTCAGGTGCCCTGACCAAGGTAATGGTCAACAACAAGGTGGCCAGGATGGTGGCAAAAAAAGAAGTGGGGGGAGTTTTGGATCATTCTTCACAGCTAGAGCACCTTACCTGATGCCATTGGGTGATAAGCGTCAGCAGGGTGGTGAAAATTTTAGGGCATAGGGAGCCCAATCTCAGGCAAGCGGGGCATAGTCAGCTTCATCAATCTTTCTTGTAGGTTCTGTGATTGGTTGCATCGAGGCTTCTATGATAAGGAGAGGGAAAGGTACTTCAAATACGGTCAATTAGGCCATATGCTTAGAAATTGTCTGGTTGGTAATTTGCTTCGAGAGAAAATAAGGCTCTTGTTGCTTCATCTTCTACTCCTACACCAAAGAGTGCTACTTCTGCATCAATTTTTGCTTTTGGTACCGGCATAGGTCAGAATCAGTTATATGCTGTTGCTACTCGGCAGGAATTTGAGGCATCACCTGATGTCATGACTAGTATATTACAACTCTTTTCTCGTGACATGTATTATTTACTTGATCTGGGGTTCATATTCTCTTATATGACCCTATAGCTGGCTATGCATTTTGGTTTTGATCCTAAGGTTATTTTGGATTATTTTTCTATTTTTATCTCGGTAGGTGACTCCATTGTTGCTAAAAGAGTCTATAGGGGGTGTACGGTATCTATTGGTAGTAAGGTGACTTTGCTGGATTTGTTCGAATTAGATATTATGGATTTTGATGTTATTCTGGGGATAGATTAGTTACATTTATGCTATGCATCTATAGATTGTTGGACTCGTAGGGTTTTCTTTAAGTTCCCTGTTCAACTGGTTATTGAATGGAAGGGTGGTTTCTTATCTCCTATAGGGAAATTTTTTTCATATGTTAGTGCTCGGAGGTTAATCTCTAAAGGGTGTCTCTATCATTTGGTCCGAGTTAGAGATTCTAACTCGAAAAGTCATTCTTTGCATTTGATTTTGGTGGTGAATGAGTTTCTTGAGGTCTTTTTTATTGACCTTGCTAGTGTTCCTACGGATAGGGAGATTGAGTTTGGGATTGATTTGGTTCTGGACACTCATCTAATACCTATTCCTCCTTATAGACTGGCTCCGACTGAGTTGAGGGAACTCAAGGAGAAACTTAAGGATCTCTTGGATAAGGGTTCTACCCGTCCTAGTGTATCCCCGTGGGATGAACCGGTGTTTTTTGTACATAAGAAGGATGGTTCCCTTCAGATGTATATTGACTATCGATAATTGAATAAGGTGATGGTTAAGAACAAGTCTTCTCTTCTAAGGATAGATAACTTGTTTGATTAGTAACAAGGTGCCAAATTCTTTTCTAAGATAGATCTTCAGTCTGGGTATCATCAGCTTAAAATTAGGGAGTGGATATCCCTAAGACAACTTTCCGTACTTGTTATGGGCACTTTAAGTTCTTGGTTATGTTGTTTGGTTTGACCAACGCCCCAACGACATTCATGGATTGGATAAACATGGTATTCTATTATTTTTGGATCTTTTTGTCATTGTGTTCATTGATGACATCCTAGTATGATGACATTCTGATATATTCTAAGAGTGAGATGGATCATGCTAATCAATTCTTTGTGTTGTTGCAGACCTTGAAAGAGCAACAGTTGTAGCCCAAATTCTCTAAATATGGGTTCTGGTTGAACGCTGTTACTTTTTTGGGTCATATTATTTCTAGTGAGGGGATCATGGTTGATTCACAAAAGGTGGTAGTAATTAAGATGTAGCCTAGACCCATGACTCCAACAGATATTCAAAGTTTCTTTGATTTGGTTGTGTATTATAGGAGGTTTGTGGAAAGTTTTTCGACCATAGCTGCTCCATTGGATAAGTTGACTCAGAAGGTATAGTTCTCTTGGTCGAATGCATGAGAGGGTAGTTTCGAGAAGATGAAAGATAAGTTAAATTTGTCTTCAATTTTTACTTTGCCTGAAGGCAATGAGAGGTTTGTGGTTTACTGCAATGCATCTCGGGTGGGACTTGATTGTGTTTTGATGCAGCATGGTAAGGTGATTGCCTATGCTTCTAGGCAGTTGAAGGTACATGAGAGTAATTATCCTACTCATGATTTGGAGCATTTAGCGGTGGTGTTTGCATTGAAAATCTTGCAACACTATTTATATGGAGTGCACGTGGACATCTTTTTTGATCATAAGAGTCTATAGTATGTGTTCACTCAGAAAGTGCTAAATATCAGGAAAAAGAGATGGCTTGAGCTTCTCAAGGACTATGACATGAGTCTTTACTATGATCTAGGTAAGGCTAATGTTATTGCTGATGCTCTTTGTAGGTTATCCATGAGGAGTTTACCTCATGTGGATAAAGAAAGGCGGGAGTTAGTGAAGGATATTCACCGCTTGGCTAATCTTGGAGTTCGCCTTTTGAACTTTGAGTATGGTAGTGTATTGGTACAAAAAGTAGTTCTGTCATCGTTTGATGTGGATATCAAGGAGATGCAGATGCGAGATCCTGTCTTGATAAAAATTAAGGATGATGTCGGTGGGAAAAACATAATGGTATATGAGATCAGTGGTGGTGGTACCTTCCGGTATCAAGGGACGTTATGTGTTCCCGATGTTGATGGTTTGCAAGAAAGGGTATTGGCTGAGGTGCATGAATCACACTATGTTGTTCATCCTAATTCGATGAAAATGTATTATGATCTCAAGGAGATAAATTAGTGGAATGGTATGAAGAAGGATGTGGCTAATTTTTTGGCCAACTGTTTAGTGTGTCAACAAGTGAAAGTCTAGCACATGAGGCATGTAGGCTTGTATCAGGAGATTGAATTGCCGAAATAAAAAGGGGAGGTAATTAACATAGATTTCTTTACCAATCTTCCTCGGTATCGAAACTAATTTGATTCAGTTTGGGTCATTGTGGATAGGATGACAAAGTTGGCTCACTTCTTTCCAGTGAGGACTAACTTTTTGGCTGAGGATTTTGCGAGGGTGTATCTTCATGAGATTGTGAAGATGCATGGGGTACCTGTTTCAATTATCTCTGATCGTGGTACACAATTTTAATCTCACTTCTGGCCGTCTTTTGAGAAAGGGTTGGAGACTAAGGATAGTTTGTGTACTACTTTTTTCCTGCAGACTAATGGGCAAGCAGAGAGGACTATTCAGACATTGGAAGATATGCTTCATGCATATGTGATTGCTAATGGGGGATGTTAGGTTTAGCATCTTCGATTGGTAGAGTTTTCTTACAATAATAGCTATCGTTATAGCATTGGGATTACCTTTTTTGAAGCATTGTATAGTAGGAGGTGCAGATCTCCTATTGGGTGGTTTGAGCTTGGTGAGGTGGATATGTTTGTCCTGGATTTGGTTTATCAGGCTATGGAGAAGGTAAAAGTGATTCGGGATAGGCTTAAAGCTGGTCAAAGTTGCCAAAAGTCCTATACGGATGTTAGGCATAGAGATTTGGAGTTTGAGGTTGCAGATAGGGTGTTTCTAAAGGTGTCTCCCATGAAGAAAGTAATGCAGTTTGGTAAAAAGGGGAAGTTCAATCCCTGATATGTTTGTCCTTATGTGTTTTTGAGGAGGGTTAGTAATGTTTCTTATGAATTAGAGATGCCTTCTAGTTTGAGCTCCGTTCACCCCGTATTTCATGTCTCTATTTTGAGAAAGTGTCTAGGTGATCCTTCTTCAGTTGTTCCTTTGGAAGGATTAGGTATCTTAAATTCTATATCTTATGAGGAGATCTCGGTGCAGATCTTGGATCGGCAGGTTCGTCGATTATGGACTAAGGATGTGGCCTCGATTAAGCTTCTATAGAGAAACCACAAGGTGGAAGAGGCTACTTGGGAAGTGGAAGAGGACATGAAGTCCAAGTATCCGCACTTGTTTTCTGCTTCTTATATTCATGCTGATGGTATATGTCCTTGATCATATCTTTGTTTTCTAGAAAGGCTAGATTGATGTTTGATAATGCAACGACTTGTGCTTGTGCTTACCCAACCTGTTATTCGGGAATGGATGATATTAATAGGGGAGACTATAACACCTTGGGTTTTGGAACCTTAGAAGATTTCTTGGATTTTTGGTTTCTAGATATCATACGGCTAGGGGTTACTAGTTCTATGATGGGATACGATTGGTATAGGTTAGATGTATGTCAACCGATAATGGTTGGTGGGTTGGGTTAGTTTCTGGTACGGGTACGACTAGGTGGGTAATAGTCATATGGTAGGTGACGGGTCATTTGGGTTGTGTTTTTTCTTCACTTAATCTAAAACATAGTAATATAACTTGGATATAAGATTGAGTGGCTCACCATGAGCCTTTATATAGGTTATGAGTCATACCATTGACTCGTATGGTGGACAGTGTCCAAAGCCTCTTTGATTTCCATTTTCTAGTGGGTAGGGTCAAGGGTAAAAGTCGTATGATTGGATACGACTTGACTCTGATTGTCGTATGTTGGACAGTGCTGGGGTCCAAGGGGAGGCCTAGGGTACTAATGGTGGGTACCACTCGTATGGTGAGGTACGACTGGTATTATGTGGTCGTACAATCCTGCGGGGATTTTATGCAGTTTAAGTTGGGGGTAATCTATACATTTCCCCACTTAACCTCTTAAGGCCCCATGACTTATAACTATTTTATGACATCATTTACCCTAATATTATAGTCTTAAGCACTTAGAAACTCTCTCAAATTGTCTCCAAGGATCTTGGGTTAAGGAAGGCTAGGGTTTCATCTAGAGGATAAATGTAGGATGGTACGGGTGATTTCTCTCCATCGTCTTTATAATCTAAGGCAAGATACTTCTCCATCATTGTTAGTTCTAACTAAAGGCATGTTTTATGAATTGTTTTCAAGGCATAAATGTCTTATAGTTTTGGGTTTTCAAATATATATTGGGGGTTTTGGTTATAAATGCTTGGTTATGTTTTTTCCATGTTTTAATTATGAATTTACATGTTTTAATGGTGGTTTAGACATTTGGTTGCATGGGAATGGTTAATTGGTACTTGGTTTTGGCTTGGGAAACACTATGCCCCCAATGTGTTTGATAAAATGTCTATGAGAATGCTTTTACTATATTGCTGGACTTTTATTAGAACTACTGCATGGTTTAACTTTTTAATGGAACCCTAAATGGTATAAATGGTCTAAATAGTTTGGGATGGCCAAATGGTAAGGTCTTAGTGGTTATGGAAAGTCTTGTGAGGTACAAGGGAATCCCCTAAGAAAGCTAAGTAATGAACATTTTTGCGGGGTACATGGGAAACCCCCAAGTCAGCTTGATAATGAAACCTATGGGTACAAGGGAATGAAAAGTTAGCTAAGGACATTACTTGCAAGCTATAGTCCATATGTTGATACCACTACTTATAGCCTTGGTTAATAACAAATGGAATGGTAGTCTTAGTTATGTGGTAATGGTTTTAATTAGGCAATAATGGCGGGTTATGATAGCTAACCCATGAAAGTGTGAGTCTAATGGACGGACACTTGAAAATCATGTTTGCCGAAATAAGGATTTGGTCATGATGACCATATGGGGTACATGGGAATCCCCTAAGTTACAATTGTATATATGTATCATGGATAGTGAAGGGTACTTGGGAATCCCCTACTCCTATTGTATCTCCTGTTCGTGTGGCTACACGCATTGGGGCATATTTAGGAGGTTACACTGGACCCATATAGCCCATGGGTGGTTCTAGGACGGTTAAGCTACACATACCTAGGTTAATGGTTTTAAGTGCATGCTAAACACGGTTCCCTCTTCCCAGCATGGATATATATATGTGTGTGTGTATATATATGTGTGTATGGTTGTGAATGCATATGGTTGGTTTACTTGGTTTTAAACTTTGGCATTATTTTATCCTTATCCCGAGTACTTGCTAGTGTTCAATCGTTAACTCATCTTTGGGCGGCTGTATCCCCACGCGATGCAGGAACCAAACACTATCCCTCCAACTTAGTGATTGGATTAGGGATCAACTATTGGATTGAAGAGCTAAGCTTCCATACTTCAGAAGGCTCTATTTCATATCATTGATATCCTTACATACTTTAGTCATTTTCATTTAAAATTCTTTCAAAAAAGCCAAATTCAATATTAGGTGGTTTAATCAAGAAAAAGAAAAGAAGTAATCTTTTCACTAGAAAATTCTACAAGGCATGATTTCGAGCAAAATCAAAAACCTAAAAGCAATGGATAAAAGAAGTGAAATTACCATAGCGAGTAATTTCGAGATTGGTTGAAGATCGCTCTTCATCAATATCCAACAGATAAAAATAACTAAGTTTGACCAAAACGTCATTTCAAAATAATATAAAAAATATGAAAAAAATGTCATCTCCTAAAATATGTAAATAATTGATTCAAATAATATAAATAATAATATTATTAAAAATAAATATTTATGATCACTATAATTGAGGAAATCAAAACAAATGTAGGATGATTATCTAAAAGATATCTTCCCTAAAACAAATAATAATCAACAACAACAACAACAACATACCCAGTGTATTCCCACATAGTGGGGTCTGGGGAGGGTAGAGTGTACACAGACCATATCACTACCTCAGGTTAAGTAGAGAGGTTGTTTCCGATAGACCCCCGACTTAAAAATAAGCATTTATAATTTTATTACAATTGAATAAATTCAAAAAGTATAACAAGAAAATTCAATTAAGAGAAAAAAATGATTTTAATCATGCAACTTATATGCATAGAAAATTTTGACCAAAGAGTCATTTCGAAAAATAATATTATAAAAAAGATGGCACTCCTTAAAATATGTAAATAGTTAATTTAAATAATATAAATAATAATATTATAAAAATAATTATTTATCATTTCATTACAATTGAGCAAATAAAAAATGTATTACAAGAAACATCAATAAGAAAGATCAATTAGTAAATAATCAATCAAGCAACTTATATGAAAAATATTATTATATCCAAAGAATAATTCAAAAATTTAAAATATCATGAAAAATATGTCATCCCCAATATCTAAACATTTAATTTAAATAATATAAATAATATTATTTTAAAAAATTATGTTTCACTATAATTAAGTGAATCAAGAAAGTATTTTACATGCATAAAAATGAAGACTTTCGTCTTCATATTTAGAGGATTTATATAAACAAAGAGTAAATATGATATTTGAATTTGAAAAGTAGAAAATGCAAATTTTTATGATCTTTTTAGATTTTTTTGAGAGGGGCATTGCCATACAAATTATAGGTGAATATAGATCACAATATATTATCTAATATTGACCTCACATTGAGAGAGTACTAATTCTAGTATATTATTTAAAAATAAATTATTATTTTGTGTTAGCCAAATTGGTTTTTACCCATTTCTAGCCAAAATTAGCCCAATTATCTCGATTCAACCAAATATTTGGCCAAATATGATGTAGTGTTTATTCATTTTTGAATATATCCAAATATCATTCAACTTGGTCATTGACAACCTTCTTTTTTAGTAAACATTAAAATATATTTGGTTGAAAAATATTTACTTTGGTATGTAATTAAATTATTTCGGGATCATATAACAGTCCTAGGATCATACTATCTAGACCAGTTATCCTATATGAGAGGTGACATCATAAGGTTATTTTGGTTTAAATCGTATTCTACTTTGGAGAAAAATTAAAACCTTTGCCAATAAATAGTGATGAATAACTTAAAAAGATTTTCAAAATTAGGAGTAGATATCGGTAATTAGCGATTAATAATATGTTTTAACGATAATTTTGTTAATTGTTGTTAAAAATGACATTTTCAATAAATATCTAATTTATCCATCATTTATATCAAATGGCATTATTTTCGCTAAATATCGCTGAAATCAACGACATTTACAGCAAACATCAAATATATTCGATGTTTTCATCAAATGTCACTATTTTATCAATATTTTTGCTAAATGTCGCTAAAATCAACAACATTTACAACAAATGTCAAAAATATTCGACGTTTGCATAAAATGTCACTATTTTATCGATATTTTTGCTAAATGTTGCTAAAATCAACGACATTTGCAATAAATGTCCTTATTTTATTGACATTTTGGATCAAATATCATCGTTTAACGACATTTGATATCAAATGTCATCGTTTTTACGACATTTAATATCAAATGTCATTGTTTTGCGACAATTGTTCATAAACATCAAGAAATTCTTTATTTTCTGACATTTATTTCAAATGTCGCCAAATAAGTATCGTCGTATCTCCACTTTCTTGTAGTGCCATTATTCCATTTATTATTAACAAAGGCTATGAGAACTGGTATCGTCATATCGACTATAGCTTTCAAGCAATGTCCTTATCCAACCTTAGAGGATTCCCATGTACCCCATTGGTTACATTAGTTAGTTTACTTGGCGGATTCCCATGTACCCCACAAGTACATCATTATTAAGCTTACTTGGGTCATTCGCGTGTATCCGACAAGTATTTCTTTATTAAGCTTTGCTTGCGGGATTCCCTTGTACCCCACAAGACATTAAACATTTAAACCAATTCCATCGTTTCATTCACTTGGGGAATTCCCTTGTACCCCACAAGGTTTTCATTCAAAATTAATTCCATAGCCCTTAAGGCTTTTCCATTTAACTACTCCAAACCATTCATACCATTCATACCAATTGAAAAAATTCCAAAACCTTTAAATCATTTATAACTTTCAAACAATTTAGACCATGCAAAACCATCCAAATCTATTCACCCTCTATTTAGATGGTGGTTTCCCATGGTATGGTATGGTATAGTTATTAAGAGAACCATGTTTGTTTTGTTTGTTTATTAAAATGTATGGTATGATATGGTTTAATTTCATGGTCTGGTAACTATGAAAATTCTCATTTTATGTAACCACCGATTTGGTGGTATCCCATGGTTTGCTTATCTATTTTCCAATTATGCTCTTTCTTAATATTACATAACCTTATTTTTCCCTTCACCTAATATTATTTAACTCCACCTCCTACTCCGACCTCCCACCCCACCAGCCTCGCCCCCCGACCTCACCCCCACCTAATTATTTTTTACTTTTTTTAAAAAAATATTTCAAAAACTTGTTCTTATCCGATCCTCATCCCCAACCCAACCCCCATCACCTACTAGACCCCCACCCCACCCCACCCCCATGAATTTCTTATTTATTTTTAAAACTTTATAGGAAATTTTCTTACACCACCCCCATCCCCTACCATCTCCCCCCTCCCCCCGCACATACAAAAAAAAGAAATATTTTTTTAATTATTTTTTTAAAAAAAAAATTAGAACTTTTTTTCTTACCCTCACCCTTACCCCTACCCCATCCTGACCCTCTACTCCACTACCCCACCCTTAATTTTTTTTTTTTTAAATATTCAAATTCTTATTCTCATCACCCTTTATCATATTCGTTTCATTATTTTGTGTTAAATATATACAAATATTATTTTTTTAAAAAAATCTACTTGTGCTACGAACACAAGTAAATAAGTAAGAAATAATTTATTTTCTTGAAAAATATTACTCCCTTCGTCCCATTTTATGTGTCATCATTTTCTTTTTAGTCCGTCCCAAAAAGAATGTCATCTTTCCTTATTTGATAACTATTTAAAGACACAATTCCACTTTTACCCTTATTGGTCCTGCTTAATTAAAAAAAAGATAGTAGCACATTTTTTTATAAAGGACAATTTGGTAAACATTACCAAGTATTCCCTTATTTCTTAAACTCTGTGCCCGGTCAAATGGTGACACATAAAATGGGACGAAGGGAGTATTTTTTTAAATTCCATACCGAACACACCTGTAGCATACACAAACAATGCATTCAAACTTTGTACTTGTCGTCGGTGTCACGTCTCAAAACACCAAAATGAAATAAAATTTGTTACAATAAAAAGTAAATCCCGTTATATTTATTTGATCTACTATTTTATTGACTTTGTTAGAATTTACATGAATTTAACAACTTAATATATCTACATGACATATCTATGATAAATTAATAGGAGGAGAATTATTTAATTAACAATTATTGATAAATTTAACATTTGTAATAATTAAGGGCATTTGAGTAAAATTACTAGTTACAATATAGTACCATACCGTCAAACCAAACAATAAAACTATCATTAAACAAAAGTTAACGATACAGTCTATCCAAACATTATATTATACTTACTGTACAGTACAATGTCATACCATACAATATCGCACATTATGAAACTATAAAAAACCACTATCCAAACAAAGTGTTGGGGTTCAATTACCGAACCATACTATGCAATAGTTCCAATGAAAGTTCAACAATTAAGTAAACACCTTCTCTTAGGCATTTTATCAAATATGTTAAGGGCATACCTTTACTAAGAAATATAGGTATATAACAAAGAAAAAATACGGAATTCTGTCTGAGCTAAGCTAAAATTATTTGAACATGATATCTGAAAATATTACACTTAAAAGTTTAAACAATCAACACTAAAAATTTGAAACATAACTAGCAGTCTGACAAGCCTCTGCTACTATCCACTAGAGAGCTACTGGGACAAACCCCCAGCTAACTCAAACTGTCTAAAAATACTAAATCAACTACTTTAATAAGCTGAAGAACTAAATAACTGTGTCTCCAAACTATAAGTACTCACCAACTATTGAATGTAGATGGAGATGCTCGAAATCACTCACGCTGCTGAAACTGAGCACCTGAACCTACATTATGAGACAATGTAGCACATAGACGTATATGTGGATCAGTACTTCTGGATTGTACTGAGTATATGGGGGTGTATGCATAAGTAAAATGATATCTCCAACATTAGTGTAAATTTACAAAAGAATGCATGCTAAGTGTAGATGACTCACAATAACTTGAATAACTAAAAACTGAGAATCATAATCATGAGCAATAAAGCATGTTGTATAAATCTGGTGAGTCATAACCCTTAGTTCTAAAAGCAGTACTTGTATTCTATCTTGAAGTGATACTGTCTAAGTGTAGAAAGGACTCACTTTTATATTATAAAGTTAAAGATGAAATCTCATAGCCAATGTCTTATATAAAGCAATATCTGAATAAAGCTGTGAGCCTTTACACTTAGTTTCTAAAAGTTGTTTTGTTATTCTTTTCTATACTCTTTTCTATTAGGCTATGGGGAGGTTCTTTTAACCGACATACACTATATGAGCTATCATAGTGTCCAAAGTCTAGTTCCCTTATGGGAAAACCTCACGTTGGGGAGAGGTATCATACTCTTGCCAAGGAGTATAACCTAATCTACGTGATCACATCTATATCTATCATCCATATAGAAATAAGAATAATCTAATAATATGAACCTATATTGGCTCATAGTTCTGGGGCATGAGAACATACCCAACTCAGTGCTAAATACTACTCCCTTTAAACTAAAGCTCATTCTGCTGGAAATCCACTTTTAAAACTAGCATAAGGATTTATAATGAAATCAATTATGCATCTATCTATTTCAAACTATAAGCAAAGCTAGTATATTTTCTATAAACTATAATAAAACTGTAAAGTGGATTCCATATCTTAACTGAGGATCAAAAGATCAAATCTTTATAAAAATCTGTAAATAAGTAATCATAGGAGGCTTAAAGCATTATCCTTCTTGAAATATCAATGTTCAACTAGTGCTTAATAACCCATTCATCAAATTCATGTCAAATCATCATAAAGTTCATGCTTGATAATGAAAATATTGATAATTCAATTCTAAATCTGGAAATTACTGCAATACATATAAAAATACAAAATTAGACATGCAATTCAACATTTAAATCTCTTAAAATCTCATAATCTTAAAATAGTAATAAGTGTATAAATCCTAAACTGAAATTCGTATAATTTCAAGTAAAAAATCAACTTTAAAACTAATTTTGGGCACAAGGATGAAAGAATTATCCTTGTTCATAACCCCACATACCTTAATTGATAAAATTAATAAAAAATCTTGAACTTGAATTCCTATTTGTGCGTTTGAAGATGATTTCTTGAATATCTTGAATTGGGAATCTTGAATTTGGGGTTATCTTGGAAAAAGAATGGGAGAATTTGGATTTCTTGAGGGTTAAGATTTGGAGCTCTAGGGTTTCTTGGAGAGTAATTTGATGAAAAGTATGCATAATGTTCTTAGAATAGGTTTAATTCCTTGTTTTTCACGATTTGGGGGCTTGGGAAATGACTAGGTTTCCCTTTGAAAAAATTAACTCGGAACTAGAATCAAAATTTTGGGCCCCACTGTGATGCGGTGCTTATTGCGGTGGCTTACTGGAAAAGAATGAGTGCAATTTTGGCCTCTGGCGTAATCGCGTTGCGTCACTGGAAAAGGACGAGTTCCATTTTGCACTCCACCGCGATGCGGAGTATGTCCCATTGAGGTTTTTGGCGTGATACCGGCAAATAGCGATGAGCTACTGGAAATTGAAGAATTGCGATTTAGCACCTTACCATGATGCGGTGCTATCGCCGTGCTCTACTATTTTTCACTAAAATCTCCATAACTTCTCAACCGAGTATCAGATTAAGGAGAAATTGGTATTGTTGGAAAGCTGATTCAATTATCTACACTTTGGTGGGTCTAGAGATGTAAAATTCCACATATATCAAGAGTTATTCATTTTTAAAGTTGAACCTTGACATACTAGGAGGTAAACTGAGCTAGGAAAAGTATGGGGTATGACAATATAGTTGAAAACCCAAGACTATAATACAATTATACCATGAAAACAATTCATAAATCATGCCTCCCTAAGCCTCGTAAGTACCCAGCACAACTATTGGTATATCTACCAATCACAACATTCAAGCCTACCGCCTATATACTCACGGTATGATTTACCTTCCAAAGATCTAGCACCCACTATAACTTTCACAAAGGCATTCACCACTTATTTCTTTCCTACCTATTACTCGTAACAACAACCTTACCTCGCCTTCTAAAACCTTAACTCTAGTAGTCAGCCTAGACTCTCCCCCACTTAGGGACTTCTACGTTTCTTGTTTTCATAACATCACCATACTTTCCAAGCCACTACCACCCTAATCATATGAAGGGTCATTAAGGAACTAAATTACAAGAATTATCTATGCCACCATGGCAAAACCCCTAAAATAAGACACAACATCATAGGCACTAAGTACTTCATTGAAACCACCTAGACCATAATAAATGTCACGCCCCAAATCCCATTGGAGCGGACTGGCACCCGTAGCCGAGGAGGCCCGGGAGAACCCGTTCATAACCTATACTTTAACATTTACATTACTTAAGAAAATTAGAAATTTGGGCAGCACTTCGTTGTAAATAGAAGAAAATAGTACCTGTATCAGCCCAGCAGACACGCATATATATATATAAACAGTAATTGGCCGTCATAGCCATCACGTCTATCAACCAAACACTCCTATGGCTGTACAATATGTCTACAAAATCCTTTACATAGATACACAACTGATTTAGGGTCGGGACAAACTCCCGCCCACAAAAGACTTTTATACAAATACCAAAAATACATATAGAAACGACTTGGGATGCCCCGAAACAACTGGAGCTCACCACTATCAACAGAAAGTCCTGGCTCTTACTGTGGAGCTGTACGACCTGAAGTACCTATTCCTGCAGGCATGAATACAGGTCCCCCATGAGGGACGTTAGTACGGAAATATGTACTGAGTATGTAAGGCAGTGAGTATCAAGATGAGATACAAAAGATCAATAGAACCCAGATACCAATGAATAAACAGTATGAGTAGACCACACTTAAAAGAGCTGATGGGATACCTGCACATTACTTTCATATCATTACTTCCCGTATTCCTTATCAATACATAACATATGTCATACAATGGCCAACTGATCAGTGGTACTAATACAATACATCAGGGACCACCCCTGGAATAGCATATATACATAATCTTTATAATACAATGGCCAACTGATCAGTGGTACTAATACAATACATCATATCATCAATTTAAAATAAAGACATTCCATTTCTTAATTCAATTAATCTTTGAGATTGGTTACTTTGTGGTCACACCTTATGGAACTTGAAACCATGATACCTCAATAGGAAAAACATGTAAATAGGTAATCAATATCATGAAAATGAAGTAGAGAATCATGGATACCACATTAAACCATTTCGGAGTCAACAATAGTATATGGATATTTTTGACTAGCTGGACATCTTAAAAGTGAAAACAAGTTCAATTGGTAGTGTCGAAGATCATATGATGTTATTATGAGTCATGTGTCGTAGGACAATGTTCGAAGCTTACTTTAGAGTGTCATGGGTCATTATTCATGCCAAAGATTAGATAGAGTATGTCTTACATACCTTGATATAACCACTTCAATACAAGTCCAACTTGACTTCCCGTACTCTTCGAACACTTATCTACAATAAGTCATTTGTGGCAAACTAGTATTAGCAACCAAACCTTACCATTTAGGTATTAACTTCACCAAATAATGTCTAGGAAGTAATCCTTTAACTCATCAATAAGAGTGCTACATACATCCTCTTATACTCTTATTACATTCACATATCATGCATTTTCATGCAATATCCCTCAACATCACTCTTAGCCTTTATTTCCCCTCTTAATCACCATCCAATACCAACATGATCACTAGGCATACATAACCACTAATATAATGATATATCACCACAATTCATCCTCCATAATCCAATACCAACAACTTCCATAATTTACTACTAACAATTTATACAAAACAATTCATAACTATGTTTCTAGTTATCTTCCAACATCAAGACAATACTCATAATCCCTTATCAATACTTATTCATGGATAAGAATCAAGAATAAACAATATTCATACCTTAACAATGAACTCTTGTATTTAGAATCCTCCTTACATAACCATGGGGTGCTTCTCGAAGCTTTCGAGATGGTGAACACAACTACGGAACCAATTCGAATTTTCTATGGTTGAATCACAAAATATTTGAAGTTGAAATTAGGCTAGGGTTTCACCTTCTCTTAATAATTGGATGATATATGATATATATGAGGCTAAGTGTATGATTATAAAGGCCAATTTTCGTCCAAGAGGTAATAGAAAATGACTATTTTGCCCTAAAAATTTAAATAAATCCGAATCTGTCCCCAGTGGACAGTTTTGACAGGCTGAAGTAAATCGATCATAACTCTTTGCTCCGGCATCGGATTTGGGTGAAACCAATTGCATTGGAAATATAATTCAAAGGGATTTCATTTTCATATAAAGTATACCACCCAGTTCTTCCTCTACAAAGAGTTATGGTCGTTTAAAGTTGACCCAAAAATCTGTCCCAAAATTCTGTTTTTTTTTTATAGGCTGTAGTAAAACGGGTATAGCTCCTTACTCAGACATTGGATTTAGATGAAACCAATTTCATCGGAAAGAAGACTCTCGTAGATTTTCGTCGATATATAGAAGATCACACATTTATTTTTGTACAAGGAGTTATGACCGTCTAAAGTTGATCCAAAAAAAAATTGCCTAGCTGCAGTAATTTTCCTGCAGATTTACTGTTCACAGGCTTCCCGGCCACCGTTTTGAAATTTCGAATGTGCTCGCTTATATGAAATACTCCTCTGTTTTGGGCAAACTTTATATCGTTGGAAATCTTATTCCAATACCTACACATACAACTATTGACGGGATACTTCCGAACACCATAAACTTAATTTAACCCATACGCAAGCCTTTAGGACTCCATATAATCGCGATAAGTGTACGAAAAAATTTACGGGGTGTTACATTCTCCCCCCCTTAAGAACATTCGTCCTCGAATGTTAGCATAGTTACTCAATTAAGACATGTCCAAGCTTACAATTTACATATTCATCATCATAATATACTTGCATAAAAATACACACTTACTTGTTATTGTTCTTCTTCCGTCTCATGAACTTCCTCCTCATCGTTGAATAGGTAAGGGTACTTAATCTTCATCACTTACTCGGCTTCCCATGTGATCTCCTCAACTTGTTGATTCCTCCAAAGTACTTTTACCGATGCTATCTCTTTATTCCTTATCTTTTTAATTTGGCGATCAAGAATAGCAATAGGCATTTCTTCAAAAGTGAGATCTTCTGTAACTTGTACATCTTCCGTAGTAGTGATGTGTGATGGATCTCCGATGTACTTACGAAGCATCGAAACATGAAATATGGGATGAACTGCTGAGAGCTCTTGAGGTAGCTCTAACTCATAAGCAACTTGTCCAAATCTTTGAATGATCTTGTACGGACCTATGTATCGTGGATTTAACTTTCCTTTCTTGCCAAACCTCATCACTCCTTTCATTGGTGATACTTTCAAGAATACCCAATCGTCGATAGAAAACTCAAGTCCTCTTCTTCTAAAATCCGCATAAGATTTGTGTCGACTTTGAGCTGTTTCAAGCCGTTGTTGGATAACTTTAACCTTCTCCATTGCTTGATAAACAATATCCGGTCCAAACAAGACCGCATCACCTGCTTCAAACCATCCTATTGGTGATCTACACTTTCTTCCATACAATGCTTCATACGGTGCCATTTTGATACTTGAATGATAGCTATTATTGTAGGCAAACTCAATAAGAGGTAGGTGATCATCCCAGTTGCCTTTGAAATCTAATACACATGCTCGTAGCATATCTTCAAGTGTCTGGATGGTACGTTCCGCTTGTCCGTCTGTTTGAGGATGAAAAGCCGTACTTAGATTTACTTGTGTCCCCAAACTCCTTTGAAAAGACTTCTAGAAATTCGCGGTAAATTGGGCTCCTCGATCGGATATAATGGAAATTAGAACTCCATGTAACCGAAAGATCTCCTTAATATACAACTTCGCATACTCTTCCGCCGTATAAGTTTTCTTAACTGGTAAGAAGTGCGCGGATTTGGTAAGCCTATCAATGATCACCCATATGGAATCAAACTTCCGAAATGTACGAGGCAAACCCGTGATGAAATCCATATTGATCTTGTCCCACTTCCAGACGGGAAGATCTATACATTGCATGTAACCACTGGGTTTCTGGTGTTCTACTTTGACTCTTTGACAATTCGGACATTCAGCTACAAATTCGGCAATATTCTTCTTCATGCCATTCCACCAATATATTGCTTTCAAATCTTGATACATCTTAGTCGACCCTGGATGGATGGAATACCTTGAACAGTGTGCTTCTGTCATAATTCTCTTTCTTAGCTCAACTACATCAGGTACACATAAACGATTCTGACACTGAAGCACTCCTTCTCGCGTAAGCTCAAATGCCTTTGTCGTGCCACTCTGCACATCCTCCTTAAGCTACAATAAAATTGGATCTGCATACTGCTTCTCTTTCACTTCAGCTATCAATGAAGATTCCACTGCATTACGTACAATAACCTCTTCATCTGGAGTTTCGAGAAGTCGAACTCCCAAATTAGCTAGTTGGTGAAGATCCTTAATCATCCCCTGCTTTTCTATAGATGCCATTTTAGACTTACGACTCAGTGCATCCGCTACCACATTCGCTTTCCCTGGATGATACAAGATATCAACATCGTAATCTTTCAACAATTCAAGCCATCTCCGCTGCCTCAAGTTTAGATCTTTCTGACTGAAGATATATTGCAGGCTCTTATGATCGGTATATATGTCAACATGAACCCCATATAAGTAGTGGCACCATATCTTCAAAGCAAATACAACTACAGCTAGCTCAAGATCATGCGTGGGATAATTCCTCTCATGTGGTCGCAACTGTCTAGAGCCATAGGCTATTACTCTACCATGTTGCATTAATACGCATCCTAAGCCAATTCTCGAAGCATCACAGTACACTGCATACCCTTCTGTGCCTTCAGGAAGTACCAATACCGGTGTAGAAGTCAACTTGATCTTCAGATCTTGGAAACTCTTTTCACAGGCATCATTCCATTGAAACTTGGAGGCTTTATGCGTCAACTTAGTCAAGGGTGTAGAAATAGAAGAAAAACCTTCAACAAACCTTCTATAATAACCTGCCAACCCGAGGAAACTATGAATCTCTGTAGGCGTCGTGGGTCTTGGCCAATTCTTCACATCCTCAATCTTCTGAGTGTCAACTTTTATGCCTTCACTGGATACAATATGGCCCAAAAATGCCACTGACTTGAGCCAAAACTCACATTTATAAAACTTTGCATACAACTTACGATCACGAAGAATCTGCAATGCCTGCCTTAAGTAATTAACATGATCCTCTTCTGATCTAGAGTAGACCAGAATATCATCTATGAAAACTATCACGAACACATCTAGAACCGGCTTAAATAGCCTATTCATCAGATCCATAAAAACTGCGGGTGCATTTGTCAGCCCGAATGACATAACCAGGAATTCATAATGACCATACCGTGTTCGGAAAGCTATCTTGGGTATATCTTTATCCTTGACTCTCACTTGATGATAGCCTGATCTCAAGTCAATCTTGGAAAAACACTGGGCACCATGCAACTGGTCAAATAAATCATCAATTCGGGGAAGAGGGTATTTATTCTTGATAGTCACCTTATTCAATTGCCGATAGTCAATACACATCCTCAGCGAACCATCTTTCTTATGCACAAACAATACTGGTGCTCCCCAAGGGGACATACTAGGCCTGATGAATCCCTTCTCTAGCAAGTCTTTCAGTTGCTCTTTTAATTCTCGCAACTCTGTTGGTGCCATTCTATAAGGAGGAATTGAGATTGGCTGTGTGCCTGGTATTACATCAATACCAAACTCTACTTCTCGTTCAGGAGGTAAGCCTGGAAGATCTTTAGGGAATACATCAGGAAATTCATTTACCACTGGTACAGTGTGAAGATCCGGTGATTTCGATTCCGTATTCTTTACTCTAACTAAATGACATATGTAGCCCTTGGAAATCATTTTTCTCGCTTTGAAATAAGAAATAAATCTACCTCTTGGTGCACCAATCTTACCTTGCCATTCAATAACTGCTTCATCAGGAAAATGTAAATACATCTTTTTCGTACAACAGTCAATTTTGGCATAACAAGACGCCAACCAATCCATACCCATTATAACATCAAAATCTACCATTTCTAGTTCCACAAGATTGGCCATCGTGTCTCGACCACACATAGTTACTACACAATCTTTATAAACTCTTCTAGCAATAATAGATTCCCCAACCGGGGTAGACACTTCCAACAGTTTATCTAACAATTCGGGGGTCCTTTTGAACTTTCCAGCAACCAAGGGAGTAACATATGATAATGTAAAACCGAGATCAATTAGAGCATATACATCAAATGAAAATAGGGACAACGTACCCGTAACCACACCTGGGGAAGCCTCTAGATTCTGTCGATCCGTTAAAGCATAAGTGCGATTCTAAGTCCCACTGGAACTGGAGACTCTTGTTTCATTTCTAGCGTGACCCGCAGGTCGTGCGCCCCTACCAGAGTAAGATACCGGTGATGATGATGCAACAGTTGATCCCGAAGGTCGTGCTACGCCACCTGCGCCCCTTCGTGGGCATTCTCTCATCATATGCCCCATCATACCGCACCAATAACAAACATTTGTTCCCATTCGACATACGCCTATATGATGCTTTCCGCATCGATTACATAGCTCTCGAGAAGGTCTCGATTGGCTCATGTTCCCTTGCCCATGATAACCCCTGATCGCGAACTATGACCCTCACTTCTTTGCCCAAATTGACTGCCTCTGAACCCCTGATGCTGTGGTGGATCACTAGCTGCAGAATAAGAAAATAATGGCCTAGGTGGTCTAGCAGAAAATTGAGGTCTAAAACCTCTCTGTGGCGCCATAAACTTCCCTGCAGATTTGGCCCTCTTAGAAGATCCGCTTTCAAATTCCTGTGTTCTTCTTCTTTGCCTCTGATCTTCCATTTTCTGTGCAAATTCTTGGATCCTAGCTATATCCATGTCTTTATTTAGTGCAGCAATAGTACAATCCCTAACCAAATATGGATCCAATCCATTCACATACCGATGAACTCTGTCATCCATAGTAGCTATAACATTAGGAGCATATCTGGACAAGGAATTAAATCGAAGACTATACTCCCTTACACTTGTATGACCTTGTCGAAGATTTAAGAACTGATCCGCACGGGCCTGACGAGTCTCATATGGAAGATAATGATCAATAAATGCCTCTTTGAACTCTTTCCAAGTAGCTGGGGGTGCATCAATGCCCCTTGACCGTTTCCAGTCTTCATACCAATATATAGCCTCACCTTGGAATCTATACGCGGCTAACTCCACTGTCTCTCTGCTCGATACATGCATCACCTCTAGGGCCCTTTGGATCTGATCAATAAAGTCCTGCGGATCTTCATTAAGATCGGATCCGGTAAAAGTAGGCGGATCCATCTTAAGAAAATCTTGCGTCCGAAGACTAGCCACCCTATCAGTACCGCTAGAACCCATGACAGGAATGGCTTGCCCTTGGACTTGCCCAGCAACCATACGAGTCAAAAGTTGCACTGCATTTCTAAGATCTTGATCAACAACATTAATAGGTGGCTCTGGGGATATAGTTCTCCTCCCCCTTATTTCTTCCGGACTGGGGGAAGTTTCTGATGCATACTCAGCTGGAGCCTCACTTTGAATAGCTGGTATAGTAGGTGACTTACTAGTCCCCTCTCCGGCTGCCACATCTACTTGCTTACCAGTATTCTTGCTTCTGGTAACCGGCATCATTACTATAATAAGAGAAACAAATGGATTCAGTGGTCAACTATGACTTCATATACAATATAAGCTCTATCGCACGATCTAAGACATGAAGAAAAGAAACAATTCCTAAATGTCCATAGCCTCCTGTTTATAGATGTGGTGCACAACACACCGATAAACAAGACTCTACGTAGACACGGCTTTGTAGACTCACTAGGACGAACCTATCTGATACCACTTCTGTCACGCACCAAATCCCATTGGAGCGGACTGGCACCCGTAGCCGAGGAGGCCCGGGAGAACCCGTTCATAACCTATACTTTAACATTTACATTACTTAAGAAAATTAGAAATTTGGGCAGCACTTCGTTGTAAATAGAAGAAAACAGTACCTGTATCAGCCCAGCAGACACGCATATATATATATATAAATAGTAATTGGCCGTCAGAGCCATCACATCTATCAACCAAACACTCCTATGGCTGTACAATATGTCTACAAAAGCCTCTACATAGAAACACAACTGAGTTAGGGTCGGGATAAACTCCCGCCCACAAAAGACTTTTATACAAATACCAAAAATACATATAGAAATGACTTGGGATGCCCCGAAACAACTGGAGCTCACCACTATCAACATAAAGTCCTGGCTCTTACTGTGGAGGTGTACGACCTGAAGTACCTATTCCTGCAGGCATGAATACAGGTCCCCCGTGAGGGACGTCAGTACGGAAATATGTACTGAGTATGTAAGGCAGTGAGTATCAAGATGAGATACAAAAGATCAACAGAACCCAGATACCAATGAATAAACAGTATGATTAGACCACACTTAAAAGAGCTGATGGGATACCTGCACATTACTTTCATATCATTACTTCCCGTATTCCTTATCAATACATAACATATGTCATACAATGGCCAACTGATCAGTGGTACTAATACAATACATCAGGGACCACCCCTGGAATAGCATATATACATAATCTTTATAATACAATGGCCAACTGATCAGTGGTACTAATACAATACATCATATCATCAATTTAAAATAAAGACATTCCATTTCTTAATTCAATTAATCTTTGAGATTGGTTACTTTGTGGTCACACCTTATGGAACTTGAAACCATGATACCTCAATAGGAAAAATATGTAAATAGGTAATCAATATCATGAAAATGAAGTAGAGAATCATGGATACATCATTAAACCATTTCGGAGTCAACAATAGTATATGGACATTTTTGACTAGCCGTACATCTTAAAAGTGAAAACAAGTTCAATTGGTAGTGTCGAAGATCATATGATGTTATTATGAGTCATGTGTCGTAGGACAATGTTGGAAGCTTACTTGAGAGTGCCATGGGTCATTATTCATGCCAAAGATTAGATAGAGCATGTCTTACATACCTTGATATAACCACTTCAATACAAGTCCAACTTGACTTCCCGTACTCTTCGAACACTTATCTACAATAAGTCATTTGTGGCAAACTAGTATTAGCAACCAAACCTTACCATTTAGGTATTAACTTCACCAAATAATGTCTAGGAAGTAATCCTTTAACTCATCAATAAGAGTGCTACATACATCCTCTTATACTCTTATTACATTCACATATCATGCATTTTCATGCAATATCCCTCAACATCACTCTTAGCCTTTATTTCCCCTCTTAATCACCATCCAATACCAACATGATCACTAGGCATAAATAACCACTAATATAATGATATATCACCACAATTCATCCTCCATAATCCAATACCAACAACTTCCATAATTTACTACTAACAATTTATACAAAACAATTCATAACTATGTTTCTAGTTATCTTCCAACATCAAGACAATACTCATAATCCCTTATCAATACTTATTCATGGATAAGAATCAAGAATAAACAATATTCATACCTTAACAATGAACTCTTGTATTTAGAATCCTCCTTACATAACCATGGGGTGCTTCTCGAAGCTTTCGAGATGGTGAACACAACTACGGAACCAATTCGAATTTTCTACGGTTGAATCACAAAATATTTGAAGTTGAAATTAGGCTAGGGTTTCACCTTCTCTTAATAATTGGATGATATATGATATATATGAGGCTAAGTGTATGATTATAAAGGCCAATTTTCGTCCAAGAGGTAATAGAAAATGACTATTTTGCCCTAAAAATTTAAATATATCCGAATCTGTCCCCAGTGGACAGTTTTGTCAGGCTGAAGTAAATCGATCATAACTCTTTTCTCCGGCATCGGATTTGGGTGAAACCAATTGCATTGGAAATATAATTCAAAGGTCTTTCATTTTCATATAAAGTATACCACCCAGTTATTCCTCTACAAGGAGTTATGGTCGTTTAAAGTTGACCCAAAAATCTGTCCCAAAATTCTGTTTTTTTTTGATAGGCTGTAGTAAAACGGGTATAGCTCCTTACTCAGACATTGGATTTAGATGAAACCAATTTCATCGGAAAGAAAACTCTCGTAGATTTTCGTCGATATATAGAAGATCACACATTTATTTTTGTACAAGGATTTATGACCGTCTAAAGTTGATCCAAAAAAAAATTGCCTAGCTGCAGTAATTTTCCTGCAGATTTACTGTTTACAGGCTTCCCGGCCACCGTTTTGAAATTTCGAATGTGCTCGCTTATATGAAATACTCCTCTGTTTTGGGCAAACTTTATATCGTTGGAAAGCTTATTCCAATACCTACACATACAACTATTGACGGGATACTTCCGAACACCATAAACTTAATTTAACCCATGCGCAAGCCTTTAGGACTCCATATAATCGCGATAAGTGTACGAAAAAATTTACGGGGTGTTACAATAAAGAACCATCCCGACATAACCAAATAATAAAACGAGTCTTTAGGACTGGACACTGAAAGAAACACAACCGTATGTAGAAGTAATGCAATGTAAAGTCAAGACTCATATCCAGGGAACAAGGTGAATGTAAAATGCGAACCTTAGGCATAAGCGCTATAAGAATGTATGCAACACTAGTAGAGTATGCACTTAACCGAGATATAAGAGAATCAATAGAATATATAACTCGACCTTCCCTTAGAGTCTACCGCTAAAAGAAAATTTTAGATTAATCCTCGTCCTTCATCTCATGACCCCTATAAGAACAACACTCCACTCTAATGTGTATCACCAAGGATGTACATTAGGGATACTTGGTTCTCTTATATCTAAAACCTCATCCAACCAAATGCTACCTAGAGTCTAGTAGTTATACAAACTCCATGCTCTAACCCATTCAATGACTAGAACCCCAATCCATCCGTTCAACCTGGACCCCTGGCCTATAAATCACAAATTTTCCACCATTGTACTCCCCAAGACATTCACCTTACCCTTTTCACACTCCTCATCCAATCTATAAATTCACCCCCACAATTCTCACATTGTTATTCCCGAGCTAATGTACTCCATTGACCAAGATCAAGTATCTAGTTTCAATCCTAGTATTTATCAACCACCATGTACTACCACCAAAGTACCCCATATAGAATACATACATATCGTTCACCCCACAGGGAAGACACCCTAAAATTCCCTATTTACCTACTGGCAACCTATTCATTCCTAGGGAATTCATTCCCCTTATGATTTTTTAACTCAATCAGAACCATTCTATAAAGACAGAATAGAAATTAAACAAGTGTTAAAAACAAAAACAATCCCAAACACAACCTCCCCATTGGAAAGACACCACGTGGTTCATCAGAAAGGACCCAAGAAATTCATGCATCACCAAAACCGAATGCAAAGAAAGGCCTTCTGAGTTAGAACCTTTAACCCAGACTAAATGGTAGAGACACCTCTTGGAGACCAATCTCTGAGTTTTATGATATAATGTAACCTTTCCCTTAATAGTTAGGGAATAAAACCAACCTCTTATTTCATAATAGACTCATCATGTAGTCTAATAACAACCTTACGAATCTGACATCTAATAATGCATAGCACGAGTATAATCAATCCATCCCCCAAATGACTTCAAAATCCACCCTATTTGAGTCAAACCAATACACCAAGACCAACAGATACCATACACCCCCATAGACTCTTTTAGCAATCGCAGAGTTACCTACTTGGGTAAAAATAGAAAAAAAAGAATTCGAAACAACCATGGGACCAAAACCAAAATACACAACCATAAGTGGGGTCACAAAAGAAAGGGGACATCAGACCAAATAAACAAATCACAATACAGAAAGAGAGTTTTTAACATACCAGTGTTAGCATCAGAAGATGCCTCAGACTCTTTAGGATTAGTAAGGGCATTGAGATGATCCCGACTAATGTCAGAGCTAGAAGTAGCACCCCTTGATGCAAGAGCTAGAAAAGTGGCAACCACTACCCTATTTTCCCAAGAGTCAATCATTATGGGACACTTTTACTGCATATGACCCAATTAACCATAATTAAAATAACGATTCCTCCCTTCTTTGCAACAAACATGGTGCAACCGACCATAGAATCTACAAGGAGGAAGGGATAGTGCGGATTAGGCCCTATCAGCTCAAGGTTTGGAACCTTGTTCCCTAGAAGTAATACTAACCTAAAAATTCATGTCTCCTAACGGCTTCGGGTAGGGAGCACAAGCCATAGAATAGGAGTTATAACCCACCCAACTCTTCTTCTTGGACCACTTACTACTATAATATTAGACTCCTATTTGTCCAAAAAATCAAGACCTCTCACCTTGCCTATTTCCCAACCTTACCTTATTCTCCCCTATACTAATAGGACTGGATTGGCATGGCAGAGTCATCACTATATGGGTTAATAGATTAATAGAATAACAAAACTCGACATTGGTAACCTCTCCTTGAGGTAACCGGGAATGAGTGCCACCTTTCATAATAGGGTCAGTGGAGACTGGTAGGACTCCATGGAGAAAACAAAAAACTGTGACCCTTGATCGGGTCTATGCCTTATGAGTTGGACTATATATATACATGTCTTCTTTGAGTGGGTCGGGTGAGTTTCCATGATCTTTGGATCGTTGAGAGGATATGATCTAAAAAATGAACCAAAAGAAGATTTCAAAATCTAAGACTCCATAGCTTGAAAGTAGAATAACAAGAAAGTGAACATTCCTAAATGCCTCGTAGCCTCCTGATAATAAGTGTGGTGCACGACACATCCATAAGAAAGACTCTACTCGACACGACTTTGTGGAAACCCCACGATACTGAAACCTAGGCTCTGATACCAACTTGACAGAACCCAAATCCAAGCCTTGTTGTAATAGTTAATCTTAAGTCCAACTCAGACTGAAGACTGCCCTCAATGCCCAATCCACCCAACCAACACATATACCTTAAGTCGGATAAACTTTGAACATATAACAAGATAGAATGATTACCATTTGATGACTTTGGACTAAGCCTATATCCGAGGCCAACCCAACCAAGTCAATCTATTCAATAATCGAAACCACTAACCACAAACCAAAATAAAAATAAAAATTCAATGTGTATATATATATATATAACATGATTAATTCATACCCAAGTCTACAATTGACCATACAAAGCCTCTAAACAAAAACCAAAGAGTATCTAGTCGGGACATTCCCCCGACCATAGCCAAAAACCAAGTATATGAAAAGGCAAATATATGTAAAGTAATCCATGAAAAGTAATGGATGCATTCTAAACTATGAAATCTCAACACTTCAATCCAACACCGACTATTCCCGAATCTGATCAATGAGTAAGATAATTAGTATATCCAATTCCTACATTTCTTAGGGATATAGCTGCCTAAAGATGGGTTAGCAGTTGAATGCTAGCATGTACTCGAGACAAGGAGAAAATAATTCCAACCTTTAAAACCAAGTTAAGAAACCATATATATTCATAACCATAAATTCATATATACATAACTATACCGGGAAAGGGAACAGAGTTTAACATGTCTTTAAAACTATTAACCTGGGTATGTGTAGATTAACCATCCTAGAACCACCCATAGGCTATATGGGTCCAGTATCACCCCCTAGATGACCCCAATATGTATAGCAGTATGAACAAGAGATACCATAGGATTAGCGGATTTCTATGTAGCATTTGCTCTCCATGATACATATAAACAAGTGTTCGGGGATTCCCATGTGCCCCTCAAGTATAGGGTTTCCATGCCCAATTCTTATGTCAGCAAACATGAGTTTCCAGTGTCCATCAATTTGATTCATAACTTCACAATTATCTATCATACCCTACCATTTTTTCCCAATTAAAACCATTACCATCCACCTAAACCATTATTCCATTTATTGTTAACTAAGGCTATGATTATTGTTATCGTCATATCGACTTTAGCTTTCAAGCAATGTCCTTACATAACCTTATGGATTCCTATGTACCGGACTTGGTACATTATTTAGTTTACTTGGGGGATTCCCATGTACTCCACAAGTATATGATTATAAAGCTTACTTGGGGGATTCCCATGTATACCACAAGTATTTCTTTATTAAGCTTTCCTTGAGGGATTCCCTTGTACCTAACAAGACATTAAATATTTAAACCAATTCCATTATTTCATTCACTTAGGGGATTTCCCTGTACCCCACAAGGTTTTCATTCAAAATAAATTTCATAGTCCTCAAGGCTTTACCATTTAACCACTCTATACCATTTAAAATAATTCCAAAACCTTTACACTATTTATACCATTCAAACCATATAGACCATACAAAACCATCCAAATTCATTTAGGGTTCCATTACCAAAACATACCATATAATAGTTCCAATGAAAGTTTAACAATAAAGTAAAAATATTCTCTTAGGAATTTTATCAAACATGTTGAGGGCATACCTTTACTAAGACCAAAACCCAAGCATAAACCCTAAAAATAAGTTTACCCATGACCTAATTGTTAAACCACAACTAACAAGAACCCACATGTGTAAACCATCACTAAAAATATGTGAAAACATAATTTAAACCAACATTAAACAATATGCATCAAAACCCCTCAACATATGTTTCCAAAATCACCATTTATGATTCATAAGTCAATGTTTAAAACACATTAACTCATGAATTTAGTTGGAAATAACAATGAGGTAAGGATTACATGCCTTATAGAAGAATATTTTAGAGAGAAACTTGACTCTTGAGTCCTTTGAAGAACACTTGTAGAAACCCTAGCCTCCAATCTCCAAGAGTGAGTTTAAGAGAGTATTTTGAAATATTTATATTCTTCAAAGTATTCTATGAGAGGCCACCAAGGGTTATATAACATGGGGACATATGGGTTTGAGGTGAGAAATATACGGATTACCTTAAGCTTAAAAGCTAAAATCAAGTCCCAGGAAGGTACGTCCCAACATCCTAAGTCGTACCCTAGGGTATGAGTGGTTCCCTAACTCATACCTTAGACCCCACTATGGTACCCTATATTGACCAGTATGCGACCACCTAGGTCTAAGTCATATATTAAGGTATGAAAACTACCCACAAACCGTATCTTGGATAGAATCAACTAGACTAGTCCACAAGTTTCATATGAATTAGTATCATACTCCTCGTATCCTTCCATATGACTAGTATTATATTAAGTCATACCTTAGGCAGAACCCAACCTAAAATACTCTACCTAACATACTAGAGAGGCATCCTAAAATCATATTTTAGGGTATGATTGGTACCCATGAGTCTTAGCATGGGCAGAGTGTACAAAACCCTTGAATTTTTTTTGCAAAGGCCAAGGTTTAGGGTGTTTCATAGAGCCTAGGTTCATGGTCAGTTGGGATTACATAAAGACGTGTCAAGTAGAGTTTTTTTATGGGTGTGTAGCATTCCAAACTTATAAGAGAAGGGATACAAGACATTTATGAAGATTTTACTTTCTTGTGGTTCTATCTCAAGCTATAGAGTCTAAGGTCTTAGATCCCTCTGATTTTTGTTTGCTCATCTTTCAGATCATGCCTTCAAGAAGATATGACATTCAGGCAAACTCTTTTGTTCTAATTGAGGGAAATATGGACAAAGTTAGTCCAACTTCTGGGGTTCTAACCTGGTCAAGGGTCATGGCATCTAACTATCTTCGTTGGTTTCCACCTACCCCCACAAACTCTACTTCCAGTTTGACACTCCTCCTCCGTCACCTCAAGGGGATGCTACTATTGCTGAGTTCTGTCATTCCATTAATTTGTTGACTCAATTGGTATATTCTTAGTTCGGTTATAGTGTTCCTATTTCTCCATCCTCTGAGGCCACAAGGGTTGGTTAATTCATGAGGTTGTAGCCTTCTATGTTTATGAGTGTAAAGGTTGAGGAGGATCCTCAAAGTTTTATTAATGAAATAGAGAAGATCTTCTAGAATATGCATATGTTGGAGGTTAAAGGTGTTGAGTTTGCTTCCTATCAATTGAAAGATATGTCATACCAATGGTACAAAGAGTGGGAATAGTCAAGAGGTAAGTATGCTAGTTCTGTCATATGGGAGGATTTCTCTAGTGCCTTCTTAGACCGCTTTCATTATTTGTGAATTTGTGAATTTGAGGAAAGTTAGAATGTCTGTCAAGAAGTATGCCATGAAATTTCATTATTTGTTTAGGTATGGTCCTGAGATGGTTACTATCATAAGGGATAGAATGCGTAAGTTTGATTCTGGACTAACTCATAAATTGGTCCTTGAGAGAAAGATGACTTTATTGATCAAAGACATGGACATCTATAGGTTAGTTATGTATATGCAACAAGTAGAGGAAGAGAAAAATAAATAGACTGGGATTGATGAGAGGCAGAGATGAGGTCTCAATTTTCTGAACAAAGTGGAGTCCAAAAGTTTAGTGGTAAGTGGTCTAAGAGAAAGAATTGGTTAAGTGGTGATTCTCAGGATAGTGGGGCCTAATCAACACCGACCTATCCTCTTTGTAAATTTTATGGTCAACATCATCGTGGTAAGCATGAGAAAGAGAGGAACAAGTATTTTAGATGTGGTCAAATTGGGCACATGTAGCGAGTGTGTCCTTCTCTAGTGGCTTCTTGGTCCAACAAGACCTATATAGCTACTTCATATTCTCCTGCATCAAAGCTATGAGTGCTGATTCTAGTTATGCTTCTATATTTTGGTACTGATACTGGCCAGAATTGGTTATATGCACTTGCTACTCGCCAGGAGTTTGAGGCATCTCCAAATATTATTACAGGTATGTTGAAACTCTTTTTTTGTGATGTGTACAATTTACTTAGTTCGGGGTCCCCTCTCTTTTATGTGACCCCATTTGTGATTGTGTATTTTAGATTTGGTCCCAAAGTTTTTTTGGACCTTTTTTTTAGTTTCTACCCCGGTAGGAGAATCTGCAGTTGTCAAGGGAGTCTATAGGTTGTGTGTGGTAGCTTTTGGTAGTAAAGAAACACTTATTGATGCGATAGAGCTAAATGGTTAATTCTGATATTATTTTGGGGATGGATTAGTTGCATTCTAGCTATGCCTCCTTCGATTGTTAGACCCATAAAGATATACTTAAATTCCCTAATGAACCAGTTATTATATGGGAAGGGGGTTCATTAGACCCTAAAGGGAGGCCCATCTTTTATCTTAGAGCTCAGAGATTGACCTCCAAAGGGTACCTCTATCATTTGGTTCTGGTTAAAGATTCTAACTTGTAAGGTCCTTCTTTGCATTTATTCATGGTGGTAAATGAATGTCCTGAGGTTCTCCTTGATGACCTTCATAGATTCCCAATGGGGAGATTGAGTTGTGATTTTGTCCTGTCTTAGATACTTGTCCAATTTCTATTCATTCATTCTAGAATGGTTTTGTTGGAGTGTTTTCATTCTTGCATGCATAAGATGGATGGTTTTCCTTGGGAAAGAATAGGTTATCGGTAGGTAAATAAGGAATTTGGGGTGTCCTCCTTGTGGGGTAGTCCATGTATATGTATATTCTATATGGGGTGCTTTATTAAGTAATGTTCATAGATGGATGTAAGAAATAGAGCCCCATGGCTTAAGTTAACTCCTTCTTGCTTTAAATAGGCTTGAATGTGGAAGTAGTATATGGCTAGATTTAGTCCCTCGTAGTGATGTGTCAATATGAAAGTATAAGTTGAATTGGACTAGCCTTCTAGCATAAGTCCTATTCATCTGTTCTTCCATGTCTCTATATTGTGAAAGTGTATAGGTGATCCTTTCATCAGTTGTTTACTTAAAGGATGTTGGTATTTTAGACTCTTTGTCCTATGAAGAGGTCCCGGTAAGGATCTTAATATTATAGGTTCACTAGTTATAAATGATAGAGGTAGCTTTAGTAAAGGTTCTATGGAGGAACCAAAAGTCTGAAGAAGCTACTTGGGAGGCGAAAGAGGACATGAAGTCCAAGTATCTGTATTTGTTTTCCGTTCTAGATACTCGTTCTTGAGGTGTATATTGATTCTCTTAACTAGATTTATTTTCTTGTTAAGAAATGGGTTCAAGTCCTTAAACTTTTATTTGAATAAGTGTCTTTGATAGATAATAGGTATGAGTCCCAGCGTCAATTGAATGAATGCTGGATTGATGATGATCATGGAATGTGTCTTATCCTTGTGGTATGCCTTTGTTTTCTAATATGGTTAAAGGTTAGTTGGTGTGTGATAATGTGTTAAATCATGCTTATTCTTCCCTTAACCATCATTCAAGGATAAATGATCCTAAGTGGGGGAGAATAAAATACCCTAAACCTTTGCCCTTGTAAAATTTTATGAGTTTTGAATATTTTGGGAAAGGTACAACTCAAGGGTACTAGTCGTACCCTAGAATATTCGTTAGTGTCCTCTCACTTGTATATTATGCATTGTAGTATGGTTTACATTCTATCCAAGGTATGATTTAGCCTATCCAGGGTCGTATGTTAGGTTATGGGTTGTATGTTACCTAGTCATATGATGTGTTAAGCTTGATATAGTGCACACTATTTTGGGTACCATTTGTATGGTACCACTCATACCATAGCATATGATTTATGCATGCGTGGTCATATCTTGGATAGTTTAGAGGTTCGTGGTGAGGCCTAGGGTATGAGTTAGGGTACCACTCGTACCTTAGGGTACGATTTAGTTGGGTAAGTCGTACCCTTCTGGGAGTAAGTTTTAAAAGTTTAAGCTGGGGGACTTTAGCATATTTCCCAACCCAAAATCCTAAATTCCCCACGTTATATATCATATTGTGTCCTCGTATAACACTTAGTGCATGATTAAAACTCACCAAAAACACTTTCTAACTCACTCTTGAAGGTTGGAGACTAGGGTTTCTCAAGTGTTTATCCAAAGGCTAAGAAGGGTCAAGTTCCTTCCGTGAATCATCTTGTATAAGGCATGTGACTCTTCCCTCATTGTTAGTTCAAAATATCATGGGTTTTAAACAATGATTTTGACTTGTAAATGGTGGTTTTGAAATCAAATGTTGAGGGTTTTATGCATAGTGTTGGGTATTGTTTATTCTTGCTTAACTTGTGTTTATATATATATATATATATATATATTTTGGTGATTGTTTGCACATGTGGGTTCTTGTTTATTGTGGTTTAACAAATGGGTCATGAGTCCTAATTTTGATGGTTTCTACTTTGGTTTTAGTCTTAATAAAGGTATGCGCTCAAGGTGTTTGTGAAAATATCTAAGAAAATTAACTAGTCACATGTTAATGGTGTTTTGAATGATGATATTGGTCTAATGAATATGAATGAATTATGACATTTACCTAATGATTATGAATACTTGGTAAATGACTAT
The DNA here is from genome assembly GCA_030864215.1 of Capsicum pubescens. Lineage (NCBI taxonomy): Eukaryota > Viridiplantae > Streptophyta > Magnoliopsida > Solanales > Solanaceae > Capsicum > Capsicum pubescens. Next base: position 186,065,068 of record CM061546.1, read on the forward strand.
GTAAAGTCCTTGATGGCTATATAATAAGTTAATTTGGTGACTTTGGTGGTATGATAACTAAAAGGGTTGGAGTCCCTAAGCATAGAATTGAATTGTGTTTTGAAATAAAGTTTGGTATAAGAATGATAATAAAGAATGAATGGTTTGTAAGGGTCTTGATGACCATAAATGGATTTGCATTGTGGTATGAACTAAGGCATTGTCTTATTTAAATGATTGGTTGTTAAATGGTTTTATAAAGACCATGTGGTCTTATATGGCGTTGAATTGTATCCTTGGTGGCTTGAATTGGCTAAATAGGTTAGAGCCCTTATGTGTTGAATTGAATGGGAGTTAATTTATGGACAAATGGGTTAGAGTCCCAAAGTCAACTAGTGATGATCATAATGACTTATGGTTAGAGTCCACTATCTACATACATATATACACGATTGCTTGAGGTTAGGGTCCACTTTCCATACAAGATAAGATGGCTTTTGGTTAGGGTCTACTTTCCATACAAGATAAAATGGCTTATGGTTAGGGTTCACTTTCCACATAGGATATGATAGTTTTTGTTAGTGTCCACTTGCCATATAATATATGATGGCTTGAGGTTACGGTTCTCTTTCTATAATATATAGAACGACTTGAGGATAGGGTCCTCTTGCTTAATATAACCTAGAAGTTCAAACATTCTAAACTGTAAGGGTGGAAGGTTGGTGTCCTTCACTCTAGGTCTCATGATTGAGTGTTCCCAAAAATGTATGCCAAACCTTGATTCCCTTTTTGACACATTATGTTTCTCTCTCTCTCTCTCTATATATATCTATATATTTATATATATATATGTGTGTGTGTGTGTGTGCTTGTGTATATAAATATGGTTGCATATGATTGTTTGACTTGGTTTCAACTAACGACACTATTTTATCCTTATCCTTGAGTTACATCCTATCACTCTAACTACTAACCATCTCTGGACGCTGTATCCCAACGCTACACAGGGGCCGAAGCTTCTTTTTCTCTTCCTGAATAGTGACCAGGTGTTCGAGCGGATCATGTGTTGACATTGAAGTGGTGAGCTTCCATACTTCATAAGGCATACATTTTATAATCTCCTTATCTTATGTTATAGCCTTGTTTAGACATAGTTTTGGATATTGTCGGGGGTATGTCCCAACATATTGTAGACATCGGGTTGTAGAGGCTATGTGGATGGCTATATACTTAGGCATGTTTGTTAGTATATTGATGTAAATGAATTGACTAGACATCTCTTAAGTCATGATCATTAGTCTTGTTTCCTCTACCTTATTATATGTTTGGAGTTCATCCGGCACTTGCAGTTTGAAGCGATGGTTAGGTCAGGTTAATGGGGTGATCTCTGATCCTTGTTGCGCTTGAGATGCCCATATGATAAGGACCAGTTTTAGGTCGTGTCATGCTGATAAGCTCTTTCCCTCATGTTTTAAGCTATTTCTTCTTTTCCAAAGCTCCTAGGTAATCATACTACGAATACTTTGAAAATAAGCTCTTGCTCTACACCTAGCTTCAGCATTCCACCATGCCAATATAGTTTCTCTGATGGTTAGTCCATCAATGGTAGTATCTACAAAATAAGAAAAGTAGGACCATGTCCTGTTAGCAGTGTGTGATCTTAGAAACACATGAGTTATGGTTTCTTGATTAGGAATAGTACAACACCAGCATCTAGAAGGACCTTTAATTCCCCATCTTCTTATATTGTCATCAATAGGAACCTTTTCCTTCCATATTCTCCACATCAGAAAAACCATTTTAAATGGTAATCCCTTTATCCATATTCCTTTGAAAATCATGCTCTTTTTCTCTCTTTGTCTGATATACTGCTATGCTCATCGAACTGCAAAATTTTCTTTTGCTTTAAGCATCCAAATATGACTATCCTTTAAACCTGTACTAATTAGGGGACAGATTTTTTTAATGATGTGATTAGCTATCTCATATGGAAATAGCTGAATGATCAACTATACATTCCATGATCCAACTTTGATTAAATCTCTCACCCTTTGATACCTTTCATCCTACTCCCTGCTATTCTGGATAATGGTATATAAGTCACCTATAGCAATCCAATTTTCAAACCAAATACTTTTATTCCCTTCTCTTGTTTTCCATAAAATCTAATGCTTTATTAAATCTCTATCTTGCAACATCTTCTTCCAAACCCGAGATCCTGCTCTTGTTGTGCATATACTTCATTGGGATGCTTGTTCTTGCAATACTTATTATGCATATACATACTCCATATAGAATCTTTAGTTCTAAAGTTCTACCACAACTTGCATAATAAAGCCATAGACACATCTCAAACCCTCCAAAATCTAAGTCCTCCTTCATCCTCTGGTAATCATAAAGAATTATATCTTTCCCAATGTCTGCTTCTCTCTCATTTGTGATTACTCTAGAAAAACTTGAATTATATTCAGTACATCCACTGGAGGGTTCATAACTGATAGACAGTGAATGGGGATACTTTGTAGCACATGCTTAATAAGAACAACTCTTCCCCCATATGATAATAATTTCCCTTTCCATACTTGTAGCTTACTACTAATTTTACTCATGATGGATTGATAAATATCCTTTTTCTTCCTCATATGAAATATAGGGAATCCAAGGTACGTGAAAGGAAATTATTTCCTTAGGAACCCTATAACTACTTCTACCATCACTACTACCCTTGAGACACTCCTTTATGCAAATATATTTCACTTTTCTCCTTATTAATTTTTTGTCCCGACACCCTTTCATACCTCTCCAATGTAGATCTAACTCCTTGAAACATAGCTAATTCAGTTTTGCACAATATGATCATGTCATCAGCAAAAGAAAAATGATTAACCTTTAGAATTCCTCTTGGTATCCTAAAAGAATTTAGAGCTCTAGATTCACCTCTGCAGCCAGAATAAAAAAAGATAAGGGATAAATGGTCTCCCTATTTCAACCCCCTATAGGATATAAAGAATCTTTTATCTTAACCATCTAATAGAATGGAGTACCAGTTATTTTCCACTAACCTATACACCATATCTATAATCAATTAACTAAACCCAACCCTCCTCAAAACTTTAGTTAGGAACAACCAATCCACCCTGTCATAAGCCTACATCATGTCTAGTTTGATAACCATATTAGGGATTTTACCTCTCTTCCTAATATAAAAAATAATTTATTAAACCACCAATATATTCTCTGCAATAATTCTCCCTTGAACAAAACTAACTTGTTCTTCAGATATGATCTAAGATAACAGATTCTTGATTCTCTCATGAATAATTCTAGAGAAAATTTTGTTCATAGAATTACTCAGAGAGATTGTTCTTATATCAAAAAATGTATTCCTATCTAACTTTTTTGGTAAAATAACCAAATTTGTATGACTAACAAATTTTGGTAATTCATAACCACAAAAGAAAGCTACCACTATTTGATGAACATCTTTCACGATAATATCCCAAGCATCCTAGAAAAAATCTCTATTCATACCATCTGGACCTCATGTACTATTCCTATTCAACCCCCTAACTGCTTTCTTAAACTTTTGTAAATTTGAGATTTTATTCCTCTCTTTACTCTGTCCTTCATTCACAATTGTAGGTAATTCATCCAGAATAGCAAAATCTTCATTTTCTTCTTCTTTTGAGAATTTCTTTTGGAAAAAAGTTATTGTTGCTTCTGCAATCTCATTTTGTTCTTACAATAACTCTCCTTCATCATTTTGAATTCTTGTCACCTTCAGTCTATTTCTTCTATCATTAACCACTATGTGAAAGAACTTGGTATTTCTTTCTCCATCTTTAAACCATTCTAATCCTGCTTTCTGGTTCCAAAAATCTTCTTCCTTTCTTAGCTGAACATTCAACTCTTCCTATGCTTTAAACAGTAGTTATCTATTTATACATGAAGGTAGTTCCTCAAACTGCTTCTCTCTCTTACCTTAATAACTTCTTCCAAGGTAGCAATTTCTTGAATTTTTTTACCAAAGCATTCTTTACTCCACTTTGTTAAATAAAACTTAACTTTTTTTAACTTATGATGAAACATTATGAAAGAATTCCCCAATACTTCAGTTTTCCAATTCTTTTTTATAACATCACGACAAGACTTCTCCTTTAACCACATATTGAGAAATATAAAAGGTTTAGAAATATGCTCATTAATAGTACTGTAATTGATTTTCAATGGAGTGTGGTCAGAACCACTTCTGAATAAGTGCTCAACTTCAAGTACTGGAAATAGTTCATGCAACTTTTCATTACACATTACTCTATCTAACCTTTTAAAAATGCATTCCTCATCAGTTCTCCCATTCCACTATGTATATTTACTGCCTTTAAAACCAGGATCTTCTAGGTTGCACATATTAATGATAAGTTTAAAATCCTTTTTTTCTACTACAGTGACTGGTAACCCCCACAATTTCTCTTCTTCACTAATGATAACATTAAAGTCCCCTCCTATCAAACCTAAATCTTGAATTGATTGAGACATCTCCTCTAGTGATTCCCATAAAACTAGTCTCTCTACTTGTGAACATTTAGCATATATTAATGTAACTATAACTATAACACCAACTTCTTGATTTTCAATCCTTAATGTCATCTACTACTCTTCATTCATTATCAAAGAAAAACTAACAATAGAATCCATAAATTCCCATATTTTTCCGAATGAATTAGCTATTGCATGCTGCATCCCTAACCTCCTCTTGTATTCATCATTATTATGGTTATCCTGAAATGGTTCCATTAAACCAATTAAGGAAAAATAATGTCATTTTTGTAGAGTGATCAACCTAGTAAATGCCTTCTGAGTATTCACTGATCTAATATTTCATATTAGAGCATTCATCTAGATTTTTTTTCAAAGAACTTCTAGTCTGCATTGAACTTGAATTATCTCCTTTATCTTTCTTTCTTTGAATACCTTGAGCTGCTTTTAATCTAACAATTTTCTTAGGATAAAGATTTCCTTCAATGCTAGCTTTCTCTATGTTTTTATCCATATCTTATTAATCCAAAGTTGTTTTCCCTTAATTACTGAATTCTATCTAATTTTCAACTTGTTTTGATAATGGCAAAATATATTCAATCACCTTTGTGTCTTCTTCCCTTCTCCGTGACTTTACTATAGCTAGCTGCATTGACCCTTCTTCTTTCTTCATGCACTATGTTCTATCAAATTACCTTTGTTAGAAGAATTAGTAACAATATTTTCAATCATCTCTGGTTGTTCTCTATTGACTAACTCTTCTTTTTGTTTTGTTTCCACTTCTTTACTTTGTGAGACCTTGGATAAACAACTGGTGACCCAGTATTTAGTGCTCTCTTTGATAGACTGATGCTCTTTAATATTAGCTTTCTTTTCATTATCCTTATGTTCTTCCTCTGTAAGTACATCAAAAACATTTGACATATGAATTTCTTTCTGATCTTTTTCTTCTATCTCCCCTACATTATCCCCAAACTTTTCTCTTTTATACTTATTTCTTTTGGTTAACCATTTCCGTTTGTAATTTTTCCTTCTTCTTTGATTATTCTTAAGGGAACCTGCTTCATTCTTCTTTTCTCCTTTTTCTTGTAATTTCAATATCCCTCCTTTTGCTCCATCTTCTTTTCATATAGTTCAGGATGAATATTCCAACATGAACTTTCATCAAGCCATTGAAAACAACATTCTTTGCAATACTTTTGCATATAGTCATATTGGATTTTTATCCATTTCAAATTATTTCTCCAGTCACATCATCCTCTTCATTTATTCAAACTCTTTGTGGTAAATTAGCGGCCAAATCTACCTCCACTTTAACCATTGCACAACAAGGTCGTGTTTGATTCTTGGTTGCCATATCAACTATTAAAGGTTTCCCAATTGCTATGCAATTCAAAAAATTACCTTCTTTACAAAAAAAATTAGGTGGAAGATCTGACATCGATATCCATGCTACACCTACAGTAGTTTCCACATTTGGTTCGAACAAAAGATCCTACTTTAGAGTCTGCATCTGGTAATACATATCCTTGGATTTTATATAATAAGAAGCCGTTGATTTAAGATTAGAATAATCCTCCAATACTTGCAATTGAATGAGAATATGTCTTGTATCCAACACTCTGATGTTGTATTCTCTTTTAATGCCCCATTGATTGGGTATACTTTTCCTAGCTCCATTATATCTAGTATTCCATAAGAAAATTTACCTGTAAAATCATATTCTAAATTTTATTGGATGATTAAGATCTTTATTTCTGATGATTTCCACGTTATACTCGGTTCTCTATGTACTGTTACAACTGATTAAGGTGGAATTCTTTCCACAATACTGCTACAACTTTGAGGCTTTAATATATTTGCATAGTTCATCTTCTTGGGAGAGTTTCTATGTACTTCCCTACTAACATCAACTTCCTTCATCTTCTGATTATCTTTTAGTGGGTTAGCCCCACCGAAGGTGTTGGCCATAGTGGCCAACTTAGTGAAAAGTAGGTTTTAGGTTAGGGTTTGGATAGAGCGAAAAGTAGGTCACAACGTTCTTTCTAATTAAAAACATTTAGCACATAACCAAACCACCTAAGTCAGCTCATTTTCTTGCCAATTAATACTTTAGATTTAGATAAAAACTATGTGACACTAGCCGACCCCGGACCTTGTCATAACGGGCATCCCAAGACCAACCAGGACCGAGGACCGCCCCCTGTTGCCCAACTCAACCACCTGTATTCAGCCTTAGATGGGCTGAATTTTGAACATATAACAAGATAGCATTATTGTTCTCATTAAAACTCTGGGATAGGGTCACAATCGTGACTGACCCAACTGAGTCCAGCCGCACCCCACCAACCGAGAAACCGTACCAAACCCAACCATAGACCATAAACCAAAGAGAATACTAAAACATAATATGAAAATCAATCCCAAAATCTAATAGGATGGAACAACCAACAATATCGTCCAATTATGTCAGCCATCCCGCTTATTCTAATGCCAAGGCCGACACCAATACTGATCCTACCCATACCAACCCCCAGAAGTACCACAAAGCCTCTATCCAAAGAGTAAACAAATCCGATTTGGACATTCCCCCAAGAATGGCCAAAACCAATATCCAAAATAAAAGAAAAGTGTCTAGATAAATCCATAACATGAAATGATGCCTTCCAAAAGGTTGGAAGGTCACGACTTCAATCCAAATGCTGATACCGAATCCGTGTACTAAACAAGAGGAGTAGAATGGACGATTCCTGCATAGTATGTGTATAGAACAACTAGTAGACGGGGTTATCGAATGACCGCTAGCATGAATCTCAGGGTAAGGATAAAATAATGCCAGTCAAAAATCCAAGTAAAACCATCCATAATGCATACAACCATACATATATATAAGTGCTGGGAAAAAGGATCGGGTTTAGCATGTACTTAAAACATTTACCTAGGCTGTATAGATTTGTCGTCCTAACCACCCATGGAAGATATGAGTTGAGCTTCCTCTACAGAAAGGGTCATAGTTCGTGTGCCGTACGACCGAGCAATATCCCATGGGATGACTAGTACATCCCTCCAATAAAAATATGACACTCGCACGTAGTCATCAAAAACCCCTCATATCGGCTAATATGAGTTTCTGATTTTGGTCCCCTCAGGACCACCACCTTCCACAGCTTAGCTATACACCCTACCATCAATGCCCAATTAAAACCATGTCCAAACAATCCATTTACCATTTATTAACCAAGGACAATATTTGTGGTATCGTCATACCACCCCTTACTTGCAAGTAATATCCATAGCCAAACCATTTAGGTTAAGGAGACCTTAGGTGCCCTTTCTATGTACCATATTAAATCAATTTGGGAGACTTCCAAGTTCTCCACAAGCATAACCATTTAACCTTTAACCTTTCAAACCATTTAAACATGAATAAATCCTTTATCCAATTTAAAACATGCAAGAGTTCCATTAAAAGAAGTCAATGCAATAACCATATCTTTATAAGCATTTCATCAAACACCTTGGGGGTATAATATAACCAAAACCAATTCCAAAGACCATTAAACCATTACCATGCAATCCACTTGTCCAAAACCACCATTAGTGCATACAAAAGCATAATTAAAACCATAGAAAACCATAACCAAGAATTCAATGTCAAAACCCCCAATAATAGTTAAAAAACCATAGTCACGAAATAGTAAAAACTATGAAATCAATCATATAAACCATGCCATTAGTTGAAATTAAAATAATGGAAGAGAATCATGCCTTAAAACGAAGAATTGATGGAATGAAATCACCAAAGCAAGCCCTTAGTTGAAACCCTAGCTTTCTTGCCCCAAAATCTCTTGAGAGAATTATGAGATGTTTTGGAATAATTTCTAAGTGTTAATGAATAGAACAATAGGATAAATAACCTCCTAAGTATATTAGAAGTCATGGGTCCTAATTAGGGTAAGTAGGGAAATGTCCAGAATACCCCCACTTAAGTTACACAAAAATCCCATCACAGGGATACGACTGACCCATACGAGTCGTACCCTCCTATATGATCGGTATCCACCACTAGTATCCAGACCTCAACCCTTGGATCAAACACTGTTCAGTATATGACTCATCCAACAAGGTCATAACCACAGTATACGATCCATACCCGTAACCCGTATCCTTGGTAAAATGAAATTTCAAGAGGATTAAACACTGTCCCCCGTACGCGTTCCTAATACGACTAGTACCCTGGCTTATGGATCATGGTGAGCCACTCGTACTCAGATCCAACCTAAGTAACCAAGTCTAAGATTAAGTTAAGGAACCAAATAACCCCTAACCACCAATACGACTCGTACCCCTAAGTCGTATTCATTCCAGTGACCAGAACCATCCTACCAACTAGTACTGGTCAGCATATGACAAGACTATACCATCCATACCCCATTATACGGCTCGTACCCATGAGTCGTATTGGTTCCGAAGAATGGATTTCCAGGAAATTTTCTAAGGATCAAAACCCTAGATGTTTTAGTCTCTCTTACTAGGAACATTCGTCCCCAAATGAAGGACAAGGTAGGGGTAACCACACACAGAGGCATTTGTATTATCAAACATCCCTTTGAAAAAGTTTTAAAACAAGGAGTCAAAAATGTTAAATCTTTACTTTAACAAACTCAGAAAATAAAGATGTATTCAAGACACATACCTTTCACATGAATCTCAGGAGTAGAAAACAAATGCGGATACTTGAATTTCATGTCCTCTTCTGTTTCCCAAGTAGCTTCTTCCATCTTATGGTTCCGCCATAGAACCTTAACCGAAGCCACATCCTTGGTTCGCAACCAATGAACTTACCTATCTAATATCTCTACTAGGACTTCTTCATAAGACAGAGAATCCAGAATACCCAATCCTTCTAATGGAACAACCGAAGAAGGATAACCAAGACACTTTGTCAATATAGAAATATGAAACACCGAATGAACCAAACTTAAGCTAGATGGAAACTCGAACTCTTGAGCAATATTGCCAACTCTCCGTAAAATCACATAAGGACCAATGAATTGAGGACTGAGTTTCCCTTTTTTTCCAAACTGCACCACTCCCTTCACGAAAGACACCTTTAGGAATACCCTATCCCCGACCTTAAACTCCAAGTATCTACGCCTAACATCTGCATAGGATTTTGGGCATCTTTGGGAAGCTTTAAGCCTTTCCCGAATCACTTTGACCTTCTTCATCGCCTGATAAACAAAATCAGTACCAAATATGTCTGCTTCACCAAGCTCAAACTACCCAATAGGAGATCTACACCTCCTACCAGACAATGCCTCAAAAGGAGCCATACCACTACTCGAATGATAACTATTGTTGTAATCAAACTCTACCAAAGAAAGATGCTCAACCCAATTCCCATCATAGTCAATCACACAGACACGAAGCATATCTTCCAAAGTCTTAATAGTTCTCTCCACTTGTCTATCCGACTTTGGATTAAATGCAGTACTCAGACTAACCTTAGTCCCTAATCCTCTTTGAAAAGATCTCCAAAAATGAGATATAAACTACGTACTATGAGCAGAGATAATCGAAATAGGTACCCCATGCAGCTTCACAATCTCTTGAAGATACAACTGCGCATAATCCTCCACCAAAAAGGTAGTCCGCTCTGGCAAAAAATGCGCAGACTTTGTCATCCTATCCACGATAACCCAAATTGAATCATACTGATTCTAAAACCGAGGGAGACCGATAACGAAGTCTATATTTTTTCACTTCCGACTTTCATTTGGGCAAATCAATTCATGATACAGCCCTCCTAGCCTTATGTGCTCAGCCTTAACCTGTTGACATACCATGCACTTGGTCACGAAATCAGCCACATCCCTCTTTATGCCATTCCATTAATAGAACTCCTTGAGATCTTGATACATCTTAGTCGAGTCGACATGAACAACATAAAGCGACTCATACGACTCAGCAAAAACCCTTTGCCGCAGCCCGTCGATATTAGGTACACACAACCTCCCTTGGTACCATAAAGTACCATCACCACTGATCTCAAACACCACTGCCCTTTGCGCAACAACGTCACCCTTGATTTTTATCAAGATATGATCTAGAACTTGCTTCTCTTTAATCTCCATACCAAGAGATGATCAAACCACTTTTTGCCCTGTCACACCACCATCCTTAGAGTCCAAGAGACGAACTCCAATATTAGCCAAGCGGTGAATATACTTCCCTAGTTCCCACTTGCCTTCTTCCATGTGAGCCAAACTCCCCATGGATAACTTGCTAAGAGCATCAGCAGCCATATTAGCCTTACTTGGGTGGTAATGAAAAATCATATCATAATCCTTGAGAAGCTCAAGCCACCTCCTCTGCCTGAGATTAAGCTCTTTCTGAGTGAACACGTACAGAAGACTCTTATTATCAAATAAGATATCCACATGAACACCATACAAATAATGCCACCATATTTTCAAAGCAAATACAACTACCAACAACTCTAAATCTTGAGTAGGATAATTACTCTTATGTACCTTCAACTGCCTGGAAGCATAGGTAATTACCTTCCCATGATGCATCAAAACACAACCAAGACCTACCAGAGACACATCACAATAAACCACAAACCCATCATTGCCTTTCGACAAGGTCAGGATTGGAGCCAAAGTCAACCCTTCCTTCAACTTCTCAAAACTCCCTTCAAAAGCATCCTAACAAAAAATTTAACTTTCTTATAAGTCAACTTAGTCAAACGAGAAACTATCGGATAAAAGCTTTCCACAAACTGCCTATAATACCCAGCCAAACCCAAGAAGCTCTAGATATCGAATGGAGTCATGGGCCTAGGCCACCTATCACCGAAGTAACCATCTGTAGATCTACTATGATCCCTTCACTAGAAATAACATGAACCAAGAAAGTCACAACATTCGACCTAAACTCACACTTAGAGAACTAGGCATACAATTGTTGTTCTTTTAGGGTTTGCAATACCATATGAAGGTGATTAGCATGATCCACCTCACTCTTCGAATAAACTAGAATGTCATCAATAAACACAATGATGAAGAGATCTAAATACTACCTGAATACTCTATTCATCGAGTCCATAAATGTTCCCGGAGCATTAGTCAACCCAAAGGACACCACCAAGAACTCAAAATGCCCATACCGAGTACAAAAATTCATCTTATAGATATCCCCCTCCCTAATCTTAAGTTGATGATATCCAGGCCGAAGATCGATCTTAGAGAAGAACTTGGCACCCTATAATTGATCAATCACATCATCTATTTGAGAAAGAGGATACTTGTTCTTGACCGTCACCTTGTTCAACTGCCTGTAGTCGATGTACATCCGACGGGAACCATCCTTCTTATGCACAAAAACACTGGTGTACCCCACAGAGAAATACTAGGATGAATAAACCCCTTATCCAGAAGATCCTTAAGTTTCTCCTTGAGTTCCCTCAACTCAGCCGGAGCTATTTTATACGGAGTAATAGAAATTGGACGAGTGTCCAGAAGTAAATCAATACCAAACTCTATTTCCCTATCCGGAGGAATACCAGGAAGATCATCCGAAAAGACCTCCGAAAACTTATTAATCATAGGGATCGAAGACAAAGAAGGACCTTTTGAGTTAGAATCTTTAACCTAGACTAAGTGATAAAGACAACCCTTAGAGATTAACCTCCGAGCTCTAAGATAAGAAATAAACCTCCCCCTAGGAGCTAAGGAACTACCTTCCCAATCTATAACCGGTTCGCCAGGAAATATAAAGATAACTCTACCGGTCCAATAATCCAACGATTCATAGCAAGAATGTAACCAATCCATAGCTAAGATTATATCAAAATCTACCATATCTAACTAAAATAGATCCGCCAAGGTCTTATTGCTACTAATAGATACCACACACCCCTTATGGACTCTCTTAGCAATAACCGAGTCACCTACTGGGGTAGAAGAAGAAAAAGGATCTAAAATAACTTCCAAATCTAAAACCAAAGACACAACCATGTATGGAGTCACATGAGAAAGAGTATACCCTAGATCAAGCAAACAATATATGTCAAGATAGAAAAACTATAACATACCAGTAACGACATTAGGTGATTCCTCAAATTCCTCTTGAGATAACAAACCATACAACCTGTTCCGACCAATACTAGATCCAGGAGAAGTAACAGAATTAGATGCCACACCACTAGGTACAGGAGAAGAAGATGAAGCTACAGGAATTTTATTCACCCCCATAGAAACTTTGTTGACCGGACAATCTCTGAGCCGATAAGCACTTAGCCCTTCCTTCCCCACAATATCCCGATGAGGACGACCACAGAATAGATAAGGATGAAATAAAATAACTGACTTACCTCTGCTCGTCTAAGATTGGGCAACCTCTACCTGAGAATTATCACCACCTTGATGATACCAGTCTCTCGACTGCTGTAGGTAAGGAGCACTAGCAGAAAAAGAGCTGTAACTCCCCCATTTTTAAGTATTCAAATAATATCACAATAATCAATAAATAAAATCCAAAGTCTTCAATTGAATAATCAACCTAAATGAATACAAAATAATCCCAAGATAAAAATCAAATATAAGAATTAGGCATATCTTTGTAAGTATCAAGAGTGTGTAAACTAACTAAAACATGTCAAAAGGGTATATATAGAGTAAAAGGATACCCTATGAAACTATTACCGAACAAAAGAGAAAAATTAAGGTAGTGTCCATTTACTAGGCCACCTACGGGCCGTAGGTGATCCCAAATAGGTGGCCCTCCTCCAAATGCTCCTTAAAACTATCTGTATTTTGCTTTTATAACACCTAATCTATCACTTACGGACCGTAGGTGGAAGTTACGAGCTTAGGCGCCCTACGTAGGTAACAAGGTCTTTTTTTCTCAACTTGTGAGCTTCTAGACTTCACTCTCTGACACATACTCTGGCACCTATGCCCCGTAGGTAGTACATATGGACCGTAGGTTCCCACTTCAGCTCTCCAAAACTTCAACTTTTACTCCTTTTCTCTAAAATAGTTCCAAAACCTAATTTCACACTAAAATCACACAAAGCACATCATATCTAATAAAAAGACCTAATTGTATGGCATTCTTTTATTATTTTAAGCATTGAAAGTTCTATGAAACCATAACACATCAACACCCTCTACTTAAAATATTTGCATGTCCTTAGGCAACACAACACAACACACTAAAACAAATAACAATGCATAACTAGGAGAACTATAAGCTATCTACGACAGTCAATAATCACTTTAAGCTCAAGAATATTATCCTCTGCTATTTCAAAAATTCAAAACCAACTGTGTGTATACATGAAGCATAACAATGTGACACAATGGAATCAATATATGGAATTACATTAGTAACAAACAACCATGCATATGTACAAGTTACACTACCCAAACAAGTATGCAACCAACTGTACAATCCATGGGCCCTCATAACAAAAATGTCTGACTCACTTATATGAAATAAAACATGTCAGTGCAGGGACAATCAAGAGACACTCACACTCACAATAGAAGTTCCACCAATGTGCATCAAATACCATAGGCTTTCCCTAATTCTCTTTACCTTAGCCTTTAAACAGTCAAGTTTGGATCACTATAGGACAATATCCGGCTTATAATGAAGGCTTGGGGGATGGTATGGAACATATGAATATATTTAGTTACTAAGCTTCCTTGGAAATACATTTACTTTGGCGTCAATTTATTAACTAATTTCCTTTTTATTCCACCTTATTTCTCCTTTTTATTCTTTTATTGCAAATTCAGGTTAGGTATGGTTTTTTATTCTGTCATTTGTTCATTTTTCACAAATTTTATTTTCTTTTGTCATTTTTTGTTTCTCATTTTCTACTATACCTATCCCTACCCTCTTTTCTATTATTTCCCCCTTCTTCATACCCACTTCACATTACATACCCTTACAATAACCACCCTCAACTTAGGTGACTTGCCTGAGTTGAGGTACATAATTCTAAGAAGGACCAGTCCAAAAATAGGTTCAGTGTAACAAAAATGGGATTGTGAAAGGTGTAACAAGAAAAAATAGGCTATACGGGCTTAAGATAGGGATTAAAGGATACTTGTTCACACAAGAAAGGTCATTTAGGCTAAAAGTGGACTAATATGAAAAAACCTATGATCCTTTCCTAGCCGACTATCCTACGACTTAGGCAAGACTAACTGGGCAAGTTCTGGATAACACACAAAGGGAACTAAGTAGTATCTCACACACACATGGAATATGGTCACATCACAAGATACTACCTATCTGATTTATGCAAATTCTTAGCAATGATTATTATTTTCCTAATCCTAATGCCATAACAAGATCCATAATGGTCACACATATATAAATATTACACCGTTCTAAAATAAATTTTTTAAAAGGGTATCATTTTTTTTTTCAAAAAGCATGTTCAACTACCCTAGATATTAAAATTTTTCCTAATTACACTAAAATACAACACAACATGAAACAAAATATGATATGACACAAAATTAATCTAGACATGCCAATTCTACAATTATGCTGTGACAAATAGAAAAACAAGTACATCAACAAAAACCTATGGCGGCTATGGCATACCCTACCCCAACTAAAAAACTGCACATAGTCCCTAGTGCATGTAAGCAATGTAAAGGAAAGAGTGCAGACATACTTGGGATACACTAGGTGTCCATATCCTGATCATCTTTATGTGGGGGTATATAAATTGACAAAGGTGGTAGTGGTAGTAGTGCACTACTAGAGGATTCACCCGCAGCGATCTTGGCATACCTTTGGCTATCAGGAAATTTAATCTTCCTTAAATTATGTGTGTCCTATTTTTAGGCCTGATCAAATAGTACATTGGGAACCTGTAACTCCACCTCTCTTGGTCCCAATTATGGAGACCATATCTTCATCCTCCACAAACAACTCAAAGTGTCTAGGTCCATGTGGAGGTGCCTACTAAAAAAATGGAGGTATAACTAGAGGGATGGTTGGAATATTACTCTCAGTGAGAGAATGAATCTCTGCCTACAGTGTGGCCAACTCCTCCCTAATACCACCAGATCAAGTGCCTCAATATCACTAAACTAAGCTGACAATCAACCCTCGAAATCTTCTATACGGGCATGCACTTCAACTCAAAACTCTGACATCTTAGCCCTGTGAGAAACTTATAATATAGTCTCTACCGCCTTAAGTGTCATCCGGACCCAAGGTCGGATCTACCCATACAATAATTCCACCTCGGCCTCAACATTCTCTAGCCAGGTAGTGGTATCACTCTGACTCTCTACTATGCTATGCAAAAACTCTCGTGGTACAAAAACCTAAGGAAACAGCTGTAGTAAAAGAACAAGGTCGCATAAAAGATATACCAACCGACTGTGAAGTGAAAGTCAGGGTTGAAGTGGATATAACTAGGGTCCTCTCACCCTGTGTGCTCATCTCGGGGGCCTCTTTCTGCTCCTACATCTCAAAATCCAAACTAACACCAACATCTCCTCCTTATCTATTAGTAGGATCTGTAGGAACTAATGGGACCTCAGAGTAGGTTAAGATTACTATTGGAGGCGTATGGGTCATTTTTGCAAGGACTGAGTTTGCCGGATCGCTGATTATACTAGTTTTGGACAAGCCCATTGCCTCTAATCTTGCAACAATACTTGGAACCTCTGGCACACTAGCCTCATAAATAACATATGGAAAGGAAAGGAAAGGGCAACATAACCATATCACAAAAGGCCCTCTCATGAAGATCAAGTTTGATAATGGTTGTAAAATAAATATTTTATCCTTACATCATGCTCACGATCAATGCCTCACCATCTTAGGTCAATAGGTTGTCTATAGCAGTCACAGACAATCTATAATTGATTACCAGCCACCAGGTCAATAGGTACCCCTACAATGATGCCAAAATTTTGATATCACCCAAATCTATGCCTCAAAATAAGGCTAAAGCGGTCAAAACAAAATATAGCAGTCCAACAAGGTTGTGGTCAAATCCCATGGAATATATGCAATTATATCTCTCATTTTCTAAAATCTACTGGCAGTGCTGAAAGTAAATGGGGCTTTTGTAGTTGTAAACAGTAATCAAACTAAAAATCATTGGTTGTAAATAGTCATAAATAAATACTAGGCTTATGTTCCCCTAGCTTCTAAATCAGTTGTCTTATCATGCTTAATCCAACTGTCAAACTACTGTGAATGTAGAATTTGGTAAGTTAGGTATCACCAACCGTCTCTTGACACCATTTGGTGAATTTTACAAATCATTTCTCAGTCTCAGAGCGTCGCCTTACTAACCCTTACCTAAAAACCTAGTTTCAAATATCCCCCCTTAATCTAAATTTGATTAGATGTATGTTAATCATCTTCATTAGATAATGTAGGTAAACTTATTTCAGCAATTAACCCCAAATCACAATTGTTATCTCCTTTTCCAAATCTCTACCTCCCCCCAGGTTCATAGTGAATACAAGATGGATCCTAATATTTTTAATTATTAAGAGGGCAATAAAATCAAAGAAAACCATAATGCACACACCAATAATATTCTAGAAGGATTGAATACTTCCCCTACTTCGTTATTTAGCTAGTGTTCCCACAACCCTAGCTAAGGGAATTAGCCTCTCATTATTGTTAAATAATCAAAAGAATTCATAATTTGAAGCTTTCAAACAGTAACACAATAATCATCGAATAAAACCTAAAGTCTCCAACTGAATAATCAACCAAAATTGATACAAAACAATCCTAATATCAAAATAGAATCTCAAAATCAAGTATATGTTTGTAAGTATCAAGAGTGTATAAACTTACTAATAAATGTCACAAGAGTATATATAGAATAAAAGGAAACCCTAGGAACCTATTCCTAAACAAAAGAGCAAAATCAAGGTCTGTGGCCACTTATTGGGCCACCTACAGGTCGTAGGTGTCAGCTGCATACCATAGGTGGCCCCATGCAGGTGCCCCTCCTCTAAAAGTTCCTAAAAACTCTTTGTACTTTGCTCCTCTAACACCTACTCTATCACTTAAAAACAATGGGTAGTACCTACGAGCCATAGGTGCCCTCCAAAAGTAGCGAGGTCTTTTTTTCTCAGCTTCTGAGCCTTTAGACTTTACTTTTTGACACATACACTGGCACCTACACCCCATAGGTAGTACATACGGGCCGTAGGTTCCTACTTTAGTGGTCCAAAACTTCAAATTTCTATCTTTTTCTCCAAAATAGTTCCAAAACCAAATTTTTTGAAAAACATAACTCAAAACACATCATATCTAACAAAAAGACCTAAGTAACTTGCATACTTTCATTATTTTAAGCATCAAAAGTGTTATGAAACTCTAGCACATCAGAATCGTATCATTAAGTAAACATGATTGTATCGGATCTAGGAAATGCTATCATCAGTACCCAAACAATACAACTATAAGCATGTAAATGCCCATATACTACGAGCACGTCCTTAACAAGGATAACATATACACACTAGAGCACAAATATTATCCTTATAATCACAGCCTTGGGCCCAATAATATATAATCAACATATTCATATCATAATTTAGGAAACCATCATAATCCACTGAGTAAAGTACCAAACCTTATACTAAAGGGTTATTTGCCTCAACTTTGTCTAACATACTAATAACCTAGGATTATAGGGTTCTAGAAACATAACTCATATTTTATCTAAAGAGCTGGTCCACCCTTCTAGCCCTTGAACTCATAAATTAAGCTAAGTCATGATGTTCTACCCAATTTTACAGCCTAACATCCCTATCTAATATGCAACATATATAATATATTATCTTATTAAGAAGAGTAGATAAGAGCCTACCCCGATCCCAAATTGCAAGTCCTTGAATTATCCTTCTTTAATCCACAATCTCGAAATGCCACCATGCTATAAAAATTATAATCTACATGTAATTAGGAGTAAAACAAGACCGTATTTCTATATTAAGGTTTGGGTCAAATTTTGGGTCATGAATGAGCTTGCAGGGCCTACAAACAAAATTCAAAATTGAATTCATCATGAGGTCCCTAGAAGGACAAGGAATGTATACTCAAAACTTAAGCACAAATGATACATGAATTGGGCCCAAATCAATCGTCTAAATTTAGAAATTTTAAGACATAATTTCTAATAATATTACCACAAAATAGGGTTGAAATTGAAAGAAAAATTAATGGGAAATGACGAAGGAGTGTTAGGCTAGCTTACTTTAGCTTCAATGGATGATTACTTACCATTTTCTCTTTTTTAACTCTCAAATTGGTGTTAAAATGGTGAATGAAATGGTGGAGAATTAGGTAGGGAAATCGGATTAAAATCCCCCAGATGTCGCTAAACTGGACACCTTGGGGCTAAAGTGCCTGCCGTTAAAGCGACTTCTCAGCTGCTAAACTGGTCCGTCATCTTGGCGCGGGTATTGCTAAAACGACCCTAATGGTGCTAAAGTAGGGTTTGATTAAGCAACCCCCTTGTCGCTAAAGAGAGCTTAGCCAATTGCCCAATGGTACTTAAGTAGCTCATAGGGCTCTAAAGTACACACCGCTAAAGTGTATCCCTGAGCTCTTAAGAGATTGCATTACGTACTAGATACCGAATTTTCTATGTCCAAAAATGGACTTTGATCGGGTGCTTGAGATTTTTTTTAAACCCCGTACACAGAAAAAAATTGTGCTATAATACAAAATTCAATGTTATAGACTCAATAGGACCATCAAAAATTTCATCCAAGATCATTTAGACTAAATAAGTGGCCCCACACCTATAGTTTTATTTTTCATATAATTCGTCCAATAGCCCAAAATGAATCCAAAAGCCTCAGGACCCAAACCAAGGGTCCCTATAGCCTAAAATCAATATTCTGGAGCTGATGGTACTATAAGAATTCTGATTTGAGGTCATCTACTAGGAGTTTTGGTCAGATAACTTATCCTAAATAGCAAAAGCTCTAAAATAGAAAAATAAGCGTAAAACCCAAAGAAACTATTCTATAACCAAACAAATAGTTTTGAAAAGTTAAAAATAACTTGTAGCCACTGTTAGATGGCTCAAAACATTAAAAATTCATACAAACAAAGAAAATAACCTAGAGGGTCATTACACAAATGATGAAACAGTTTAGTAAGTTGAGTGTGAATCAACCTCAACCCCAAGTTAATGAAATTCAGCAGGGTAAAACTTGGTGTGAGATTTATAGAGGTAGTGGTTACTCTACAGACTTATGTGGAGCAAAATCTAAAGTTCGTGAATTTTATGGGCAATTCACAGAAGGGAAATAATAATTATGGTAATGCCTAAAACCATAATTGGTAGAGCCAGCCCAGTCATTCATGGGTCAATAGTCAAGCTTAATCTCAATAGTTTCAATAGCAATAAAGCATTCAATGTAATAATTAGGCCAGTAATATAGAAGAGACATTAAATAATATCTTAGCCGACTAAGAACAAATGGTTGCAGATATTAAAACCCAACAACCAACTTAGAAGAATTTAGAGGCAAAGTTAGGCTAGTTAGCTCAAGCACAAAACATAAGAACTCAAGTGGGTTGCCTAGTGATACAAAGAATCCAAAACAAGTAATGGCAGTAACCTTGAGATGTGGAAGAGACCTGATTGTAGACCTTCAAAGAAAAATCATGAGGTATAAGTAGAGTTAGTCCTATAAAAGTTGATGAGATGAAAGAGTTAGCCAAAGAAGCTAAACATTTGGGAAAGTCTAAGTACACAAAAACAAAGTAGTTAAGAAAAATCAAGAGAGACCACCACCATTCCCTTAGAAGCTTCAAAAGGATAAAGAGGATGCTTGTTTTAAGAAGTTTATTGGCACGTTTAGAGATTTTCACATTAACTTTCCTTTGTTATATATTTTGCAGGAAATGCTTAAGTATGCTAAGTACTTGAACGATGTGGTGACAAATAAGACAACGCTTGGTGACATTGAAATAGTAACACTTACAGAGAAGTGCAATTCTATGGTGATGAGAAAAATACCAAAGAAGCTCAAGGACCCTAGGAGTTTCACCCTCCCCATACAAATTGGTGTAAGTGATGCGGCCGATGCTTTGAATGATCTGGGGGAAAGCATCAACTTGGTGCCCCTATATGTGTTTAACACTATGGGTTTAGGAAAACCAAGGCCATGTTCAGTGATACTCCAAATAGTGAATAAAACTAGAGTGGTTCCCAAAGGAATCATAAAGGATGTTCTCATAAAGTTTAAGAAGATCAATATTCTTGATGACTTTTATTATTATTGATTATGATGCAGATGATATGGTAAAAATCATATTAGGATATCCACTCTTGGAAACTAAAGGAGAATTAATAGATGTGATTGAAAGATAAAGAGGTGGTCTTTAGATTGTACAAAGCATACAATATACTTGCACACTACAAATATTTATGCATGATCGTAGCGATGAAAAAAGATAATTACAGAGCGTAGAAGTGCACACATCTAATAACCTTTTTAGACTCTTTCATAGTGTTGCCCAAATCACTAATTATGCTTAAAATTGAGAAACATAAAGAGGAGCTTGAAAAGGTTAGTGTAAAAAGAGAAATAGACCTTGAGAGTAAGCACTCAAAAGGTCCAAAAAGAATAAGAAGATGGGCTCTGGGTAGAAAAAGAGGATGAAAAAAATGGTTGAGAGTTGTAAATTGAGTCGTGCCATGATAATAAATCAGTATCTGCTTAGAAGGCAACCCATGTTAAGGTAGGTATATTATTTTATAGTTTATCTTTATATCACCTTTGTTTTAATTTTTTTTTGAGTTAATAGGTTGAAAAAAAGTCCAAGTACCAGATATTTGAGCTAAGAAGCATGGCAAAGACTGAGTGTAGGGCTCTTCGGACACCCTTTGATGGTTAAGATGCTGCTAAGCTAGGACTAGAGGCCTCAAAGAGTATTTTTGTCCTTACTTTTATTTTACACTTTGGGGAAAAATGTGATTTTAAGTGTGAGGTTTGATTGTTTAGGGTGAAGTGTTGCTATAGGATTTGTATTCTAAAATATTTTCTAGTTTTTGACGAAATTTAAAAAAAAGAATTTAGATTTATTATTTTTAGTTTTTGTTGGTGTTTGGTCAGTAAAAACACACTTCACCCATGATGTTCCAGCATTTGACAGAATATTTTCCATTTTTTTCTTGGGAAAATTGCATGTTTTCAAGCAAACAAGGTTGCATTTAATGCTGGTTTTTAGTGTTTAAGGGTAAGGAGATAGCTAAGGAAAATACTTAGAGAATTAGCAAAAAAATACTTTTGACGGTCAAAATGGTGGACCATCAGTCTTGCGACGGACCACCAGCTCAACCGTCAGGTCCAAACAGAAGCAATGACTTCAGAAGACCCAACGACAGCTATGTGGTAGACCGTTCATCGCAAGTCAGTCTTATGATGGACCACCACTTTGGCCATTAGCGCTAAATAGATCCAGGTATCCTGAAATGTTCAGTGATGGCAAACATGGCAGACCGTCGGTCTTACGATGGACCACCACTTTGGCCGTCAAGACTATCCAGAACTTGACTCTCAAGGATCATCAACGATGGTCAAAATGGTGGACCGTTAGTCTTACGACGGACCACCACTTTGACCATCAGTCTTATCTAGAAAGTGACTCTCCAGGATCAGCAGCGACAGACCAAGTGGAGGACCGTCAGCCTTGTGATGGACCACCACTTTGGCCGTCACTTTGGACGCGGGTTTTTAAAGTTTTAATTTTAAATTCCTTTTGGCTGGGAACATTTAAATACCCAGTTTTAGGTTTTATTAAGGATTTTTTTTATCTCTTATCTTTTATTAGGATTTTCAGTACTGAAAATACATTGTTACATAGTTTTTCTCTAAGATTTATTGGAGATTTGTGGATCTAGATTCCTTTATCCTATTTTCTATTGAAGGTGAAAGAACAAAAATTGTGACTTTTGTAAGTAAACTTTGGATTAATTTATGAATAACACAATGGTTTCTTCTTTTTTTTGGGTGGAAATATGTGGCTAAGCTCCCATAACTAGGGTTATGGGAGCCTTGATGTGAAAAGCTAATTTTGGGTTGTGAATCTAGTAGATTACCATGAGTAATTGATATTTCATAAACTCTTCTTCACTTAATGACTTTTCTTGGTTGCAAACTTGAAAAGTGAGCCCAAGAATAGTACTTGTTCAAATAGAAAAGTGCTTGTCGGGAAAAGAAAAGGTTTACATAAATCTAAAGGCTTTAACCTTTTGATAGAGGGTAGATGCCTTAAACGGATCAACCCATATTAGATTATAGTTGAATTAATATAATGTTCCTTAAGTTTGAGAGAATTAAGGGATAAGTTACTCATTTAGGTTGAGAAACTAATGGGTAAACCATAGAATTCAATTACTCTTGCAATAAAAATTGTTCATTGGGAATCCACAGTAGTTCACAACCCTAGCTACTTAAGCATCTTGGTAACCATAACTTTAGTTTGACTTCTCTTATTGAATTTATACTAGCAATATAACTTATAGTTGGATTACTTTTTGTGACAAACATAAAAATATAATTGATAAATCAAAACCCCCCTCTATTCTAGAACCTTCGATCAATAGTCTAGTAACATCCACAATACTTAGTGAACACAGTATTCCCTGTGGGATTCGACACCTAACCCAGTTGGGTTCTATATTTGACAGGGACTGCTTACACTTTCTATTGAGAGTTGTAATTTGGGCATATCAAATTTTGGCATCGTTGCCAGGGAATACGGTTGTCAATGAAGTTTGTGCTTTTTAATTGAACTTCGATCAAGTTTTATAAATTTTACTTTTATTTGTTGTTTTTGTTTTGTGAAGGGTAGTTATTGTGTATGCCAAGTACGTGGAGATAAGGTGAATCATTATTACCAGTACGTCTAGAACCATAGTTAATTAGCATAATGGCAGACTCCCAAGATGCTGAAAGACTAGCCACTCTGGCTAGAGCTCAACTTAATCAGTAGAATAACTGTCAGCCGACACGTCATCCTAATCCTAACAATGATGATTTGGGGGATGATTATTTTTTATATCCTGTCAACCCAAGGTATGCAGAGAATATGGCTGCACCAGTAAACCACAATGTATAATAAAATTGGCCCTTTAGGGCAAGACAAGAGCATCAACTAGTGTAATTTGATCTGAATGATGAAGAAGTTGGAATGGATGGAGTAGGTGAAACTGGGGCTATCATTCCTTCACCTCTAGCACCTAGATATAAATTTAATATCACCAGTACGATGATTCAACTCCTTCATCTTAAGGGGTTGTTCGGTGGTTTCTCGGAGATGATCCAAATATGCATCTGGTGAACTTTGTCACCATTTGCAAGTCATTTGATAATCCAGGAGTGCGTCAGAATTCTATCCATCTGCATTTTTTTCCATTGTATGTTTCTGGAGAGGCAACACTATGTCTAAATAGACTGACTCCAGACTCTATAACCAACTGGAGGTAGTTGAAAGAGGCTTTCCTAGAAAAGTTCTTTTCACCCTCTAGGAGGGTATAGTTGAGGGATGAAATAAGTAACTTTTGATAGCTTCCCACTGATGCTCTTGATGATACCTGGATGAGGTTTAAAAAAAAGATGATGAAATACCCGAACCATAACATGATGGATATTCACTTGATGGAGACTCTTTATTGGGATTTGAACTCTATTACGAAACCAGTCATGACTAATGCTGCAGGAGGGTTATTTGTTGACCTTACTTTTCTAGAGGCTTCAGAGATGCTTGATCGGATGACCAAACAGAGTAGAGCTTGGCATACAAGGGATTCTATGGTAGCAAGCCCTATTATGTCGGTAGTATAACTTCAGAGTAGTGTAAGAAAGAGGAAGAACGTGACCAGGACATGGCACACTTGAAGAAACAGATGGATTTTATGACTACGCATCTATTGTCTAAAAAAATAGAGAAGGTGAAAGTTGTTTCATCCCAGGGAAGAGCTAACTATGATTCGAAAAAAAAGGCGAACTATCTAAATTATCAGGAGTTTTTTTGAGTCAATAACCAAGGAAATCAAGGTCGAAACTATTATGAAAAAGCTGGTTACAAGGATAAATACCAAGGGAACTAGATGAGCAAGAATAATAGGAGTGGACTATATGTACCTCCTGGAAGTAGAGATAATGCTGGAACTAGTTCTGGCAAGATGTCCATGGAGGACATGATGGAGAAATTATTGAAGGGAGTTAAGGCTACCAACTCTGGGGTGACTACTATGAAGAGTGATTTATCTACCATGAGTCATTTGGTAAACTCACACTCTAGTTCTATCAAATAGTTGGAGCAGTAAATGAGCTAACTCTCAGAAGTATTGAATCAGAGGAAGAACGGAACGTTGCCAAGTGATACAGTTCAAAACTCTCAAAATAATGGCTCTTGCATGGCAATTAACACATGGAGTGGTAAGGTTTTACCAGGACTGTCTATGGTCAAAGCTATAAGTGAAGACATGATGAAAGATGATATTGAGCATAAAGAAAATTATCCAGTGGATTCTGAGAAATTGGATGAAGTTATTGATAATACACCATCCACCAATCAGCAGGCTGATGAGTTAGAGAAGAGAAAGGGAAAGGAGACTGAAGTGGTGGTTACTATGCTCCCAAAACCACCCCTCTATTTCCCCATCAGTTGCAAAAGAAGGCCGATGACATAAAGTTATTGATCTAAAGGCAAATGAGCTACTATTCAGGATGAATGATGAAGTAGTTTGATTTGAAGTATGTCAATTCATAAAATAACATAAATACATGGGCATCTTTTCTATTATGGATGTTTATTATGAGGAGGGGCAGGAAGTGCCTATAGAAGAAAAATTTGCGGTGGAGACTTTAGCTGCTGTATTGATGAATTTTGATCATAACGGTATTAAAGATTATGAGGAGATGGTGTGTGACTTAACATGAATGGAGTCTTATTAATATGCACTCAAGAAGCTGGATTTGGACTTGAAAAATCATCCAAGTCCACCCGCCAAGCCGTCTATTGAAGAGCACCTACTTTGGAGATGAAAGAGTTGCCCGGTCATTTGAGGTATGTGTTCTTGGGAAGAGGGAATACACTACCTATTATTATTGAGTCTTACATAGGTGATCAACATGTGGAAGCCCTTATCTATGCCCTTAAGAGATATAAGAGGACTATTGGTTAGACAATTGCAGACATCATCGGTATCTCTCCTGTTTTATGTACACATATGATTCAGCTAGAGGAGAATTATGTTTCGACTATTGAGAATCAGCGTTATCTAAACCCATCTATGAAAGGGGTGGTGAAGAAAGAAATCATCAAGTGGCTAGACGCAGGAGTAGTATATCCCATTTTAGATAGTAAGTGGGTGAGTCCTATTCAGTGTATGCCCAAGAAAGGGGCATGATAGTTGTGGATAATGAAAAGAAAGAGTTGATCCCACTAAGGCCTATTACTGGGGGGAGGATGTGTATGGATTACAGAAAACTCGACTCGTGGACACTGAAGGACCACTTCTTAATGCCTTTCAGGGATCAGATGCTTGATCGGCTAGTGGGAAGAGGTTGGTACTATTTCTTAGATGGGTATTCTGGGCACAACCATATTTATATTGCTCCTGAAGATCAAGAGAAGGCGACATTCACATTCCCATATGGCATATTTCCTTTTAAGAGGATGTCTTTCGGGTTGTGTAATGCACCTGCCACTTTTCAGCAGTGCATGATGTCGATATTATTTGATATGGTTGAACGCACCTTGGAGGTATTTATGGATGATTTCTCAGTTGTCGGTGATTCTTTTGAGATCTTCTTTCTGAATCTTAGTCGAGGTGTTGCAGTTGTGTTAAGAGTTCAGCTATGTCCTTAACTGGGAAAAGTGCCACTTCATGGTGAAGAAAGGAATTATCCTCGGTTACAAAATTTCAGCCAAAGGTATTGAGGTATATAAGGCAAAGGTTGAAGTGATTGAGAAACTACCTCCCCCTATCTAAGTCAAAGAGGTACGTAGCTTTCTTGGTTATGTGGGGTTCTACCACAAATTCATAAAAGACTTCTTAAAGATTGCAAACCCACTTTGCAAACTTCTGGAGAAGGAGGTTAAGTTCACTTTTGATAATGACAGTAGAAATTCTTTTGAATGCCTTAAAATGAAACTAGTGGAGGCTCTAATTATTGTTGCTACTGACTGGACAAAACTGTTAGAGATTATGTGTGATGCCAGTGGAGTAGTACTTTGAGTTGTTCTTGGCCAAAAGAAAGAGAAGTCGTTCCATCTGATATATTATGCAAGAAAGTCCTTGAATGGGGACCAAAACAATTATATTGTGACTAAGCAGGAACTTTTAGCAATTATGTATGCTTTTGAGAAGTTTGGGGCATATCTGTTGGGTAACAAGGTAGTGGTGCACACTGACCACACTGCCTTGACGTATTTAATGGTGAAGAAGAATGCTAATCCAAGGCTAATATGGTAGGTATTTCTACTTCAGGAATTTGACTTCGAGGTCAAGGATCAAAAGGGATGTGAAAATCTGGTAGCAAATCATCTATCCAGACTTAAAGGTGAACAAGCATCCAAGAATGAATTAGAGATTGATGATTCCCTTTCGGATGAGAAAATATTAGCTGTAGTTCTTGAAAAAGTACCTTGGTATGTGGTCTTATCAAACTATGTGGTGAGGGAGGTAATACCATAGAATCTTTCCTTTTATCAAAGGAAAAAGTTTCTCCATAACGTGACACATTACTTCTGGGATGAGCCATATCTTTTTCGGTGGTGTGCGGATGGTGTTATTAGACAGTGCATTCCAGAAGTAGATATGTTGAGTATACTATAAGTAAGTCATTCTTCCCTAGTTGGAGGTCACCATGCAGGTGATTGGACTGCAAGGAAAGTGCTTTACAGTGGCTACTATTGGCCCTTTATGTTCAAAGATGCCTACGAATTCGTGAAGAGTTGTGACTAATGTCAAAGGTAAGGGTCAATCTCAAAGCACCATGAGATGCGAATGTCTAAAATGTTGGAGGTAGAATTATTTTATGTCTGGGACATTGATTTTATGGGGCCCTTCATGAGCTCATTTGGGATGAAGTACATATTAGTTGTCATTTACTACGTGTCAAAATGGGTTGAGGTAGTGGCTCTAGCAGATAATGAAGGGAGGATAGTTGTTTCATTCTTAAGGAAAAACATCTTCTCTCACTTTGAGGTACCACTTACCATCATCAGCGATGGAGGTTCACACTTTTGCAACAAGATATTCAAAGCTGCCTTGGAAAAATATGGAGTTAAGTTACATAAAGTGGCTACACCATACCAACTGCAAACCAGTGGGCACATAGAGATCTCTAATCGGGAAATCAAAGCTATTCTTGCCAATACTGTAAATCCTAGCAGGAGAGATTTGTCTTGGAAGCTGGACGGTGCTTTATGGTCATATCGAACAACTTTCAAGACACCTATTGGCATGTCGCCATACCAATTGGTTTATGGTAAGACATATCATTTGCCGATTGAGCTAGAGCATAAAGCATTGTGGGCACTGAAGCGGCTTAACTTGAATTGGAATGAGGTAGCGAATATGAGACTGGGGCAGCTGAATGAGATGGACGAGTTTTGTCTTGGAGCTTATGATCGGGCTGATCTATACAAGGAAAGAATTAAGAAGTACTATTACCGCAGGATTGATTAGAAAGATTTCCATAAAGGTGACTTGGTGCTTCTGTTCAACTCCAGACTAAAACTGTTTCCAGGTAAGCTCAAATCCAAATGGTCCATCCCATTTAAAGTGAGTCAAGTCTACTAATCTGGAGTAGTGGAACTTGAAAATAAAGACAGAAGTGTCTTCAAGGTAAATGGGCAGCGTGTGAAACTGTATATCGATCCAATGGAATTGATAAGGAGTATTGACACTAGCTATCTCAATAAAGTCTAAGTAATCGAGATAACTGAGTTGGGCCGCGACTATAAATAAGGTGTTGGTGGGAAGAAACCCACAGTGTATTGTTGTAAAGCATTAGTTAAATTATTTTTGTTGTTCTAGTGCATTTTTTATCTGTTTTTGAAGTGTGCAGCATTTAAAATGCACCAAAAAGAAGGAGTAATACAATTGGAAAAAGGTTGAAAATCTGAGCTACTGGAACAAAAGTGATGGCTAAATTAGTGGACCACGAGTCACCTGACGGACCACTATTTCAACCATCGCAAAGAATCTGAAAATTTTTACCAGAGAAAGTTGACAGCCAAAGTGGTGGACCATCACTAAATTGGTGGACCACCACACTGACCGTCAAAATCAAGATGAGTTGCCCAGGTTCTGGTAAGGTGTGACGGCCAAAGTGGTGGACTGTCCCAAATTTGGTAGACCGCCACTTGGACCGTCGAAATTAAACTGAAGTGACTATGTTCCGGTAAGGAGTGACAACCCAAATGGTGGTCCATTACACTTTCGATGGACCATTGTTGTTACCCTAGCGTTGGGTCGGGTTGAAATTGAGATTTATTTAACTGACCTATTTTTTGGCTAATTTATTTTAAAGAGGTAAGAGAGTGGTTACATAAGTTGTACTCTTTTCATCTTCTTCAACTTACCCAATTCCATTGGATTTAAAGAATCTGAGGGCATTTGATCTCCCTAGGACTCTCCATCTACTTCTTTTTGCCCTATTTAAGAAACCTTTTTCTTTTCTTTAACTTCATCTCAAACATTCTTGCAAGAAATTATAGAGTTTTAAGTTAAGTTTGTGTCAGTATTTGCAAGCAAGTAAAAGAGAAACTTTTGCAAAACCAACGTATGAGCACCTCCATGTCTTTTCTTTTTGAATTGTAAAACATGAAATAAATTAGTGGTTTGGTGATTAAAATTCCATCTTGTGTTCTTCTTTTTCCTTAACTTTTTTTAAGTTCAAAATGATAATATACACTACGTGGGTGAATTCTGAGTAACCCATATGCTCAAAAGTGTGAAATTGTGATCATAAATGTGAAGTTGGTGTCAATTTTTGCTAAAAAATTAGGATTGAATGCTAAATATTTGACAATGCCGAATTGAATCCTGAAACTGAAGAAGGGAGTGCGACAGTTGAAATAATGGACCATCAGTTATGACACAAACCATCAAATAGACCATCACAAGAATGCCAGAAATGACACCAACTGGTTAAGATGCGACGACCAACGTGGTGAACCATCAACTTTGCGATGGACCACCATATGGATCGTCAGAACTCTCTGAATTTTCAGGTCTTCTAGATAAGACCTAATGGCCCACCTAGTGGACCACTAGTTACCCAATGGACCACCAGTGTGGCCGTCAAGTTTAAGTTTTCACTGTTTGGCTATTTTTGTGCTGTGAACTAATTCCTTACTTCTTTTTTCAGGCGCTATGGCTCATAAACTTCCACTAAATAGAGGATAAAGATCCCAAAGGGATAGAGGTGAATCTGTACTTATGTACAACACCAGACAACATGAAAAGGAAAATCCCACGCACTCCCAGTCTGAAGAGAAGAGCGATAGTAGTACAAGAAGCACCAACTCAAGCCCAGATGAGGAAACGGTTGCTACAAATCAACCCGAGCCTGTTGAGGGTGAAAATGAGGCTGCTAACGTGGGAGGAAAAATAGAAATGACAGATATAGATACTTAACTTGAGGATGCTAATGTTATCAAGGGTAAGGATCCTCAAGTTTGAGAGGAGATTAGATGGAAGATAGAGAGAGCACGAGAGAAATTATATGACGAATTGACGTCTACAACAAAAGGGATAAAAAGGCCATTCATAGAGAAACATCAAATTGTGACAATGGAGATACACGAATATCTTGAGTTGGAACACCGTTTCAATGAGTATGAATTAGCATGGATGAGCAGGACACTAGGAACGTATCAACCAAATTGGGTAAGAGAATTTTTTGCCAATTATCTTACACTAGTAGAAAAGGATTGTCCAAAGGGGACGTCAGTTGCAAGCTTGCTGAACAGAGAGTTCGTACCTGTCTAAGGAGTCACTATCAATATTTTAGCCTGAACAATCAATAGGATGCTATTCGAGCCAGAATACGAGGCTTCCCCTGCTATACCTGATCTTGAATATAGGTTGAGAACTACATCCACTCAGAGGCCTTGGGTGGCTTCATTATTGACTGATGATGGTAACCCCTCTTGGTTGACTAATCAATGGGAGCGTATTGCAAAATATTCCATTAGCTTCAAGGCTAAGTTCTAGTAGGCTGTTGTTCGCTTAAGGCTGATACCAACAAAAGGTGATGGAAACTTGGATAAACAAAGAGCCGTATTGGTGGAAATCTTGGTTTCAGGGTTGCAAGTTGACTTTAGCCAGATTATTGTGGATGAGATATTCGTGAGGGAACATAAAACAACCAGTGCATTGTTGTTCCCATAATTAATCACTATTTTATGCAAATAGGCCGGTGTGCCCATGATTCGTGGAGTTGACAATGAAATCTTGGCTACTCATAGATATGAAATTGAGAAGTCAAAATATGACTCAAAGTTCGATATACATGTCACCAAGCCTTTGGCTTATCAGACTCAGTCTGCACCAGCTCCCGATGCTACAAAAATTCCCGCAGGTATGCCTTTTCCTATCACTACTTATGTTCCACCCGAGTATGTGCCTCCAAGTACTTCTGCAGGGTAGGTTTCTGCACAATCTATGGTTGTAGCAGATTTTGCCGAATACATATTGATGCAGGAGAATTTTGCAAAATCAGTGAAGCTGCAAAAGAGGTTTCAGAGATAGTTAGATAAGTGGGCATTAGAATTTAAGCCTTTTGTTGATGGAATTGTAGATGAGGAAATCTATCTATTAAAGACTATTCAAGCTAGGATGGGCATTATGGAGCACTACATCAACAAATGAATAGATGCACTGTCCCTCCCTGATCTTGCCAATCTCATGGTTGAATTTGAGAAAGCGAAGGCTGATTTAGAAGAGTTATAGGGAAGGCAGCCACAATAGACTATTTTTGACCTAGCCTTAGTGGTGAGTGATGATGCTGAAGGTATTGCATACCTAATTAAAAGACCTATGAAAGACAAGAAAAAGCAACACATGGATGAACGAGCTGTAAGGAAAGCTGAAAAGAGAAAAAAAAGAGCATAAATGACATCGAAGCAACAAAAATAGCATGATCTGAAGATAACTCAAAAGTAATCAAAGAAAGATGAAGAAAAGAAAAAGAAGAAAGAGAAAGATAAAACAGCAGGAGTATCTACTAGTGTTGCCCCAGCAAGGGGGCAAAGTTCAACATCAGTTCGAGAGATGTTTTCTTCAATCCAGGAGGGTGAGGTTTTGAGTGCCCCTACCACCATAGGGGACAACATGGCACCAACTGAGGATGCAGAAGCCTCACCATACTTCACATATGCCTCAGATGAATAAGAAGCAAAACAAGTATACCCATTCCCTTGTACTTCAATTTAATGCTTTGAGGACAATACATATATTTTTATGTGGGGGTGGTGTAATTGTATCATGGGGGTTGTATTGCTGATATTCTAAACCCTACCATTTTCTATCTAGGAGAATCGGCATGTCTAGGGCTTTGTTAAGTTTGTATTTTTATTTTCTAGATTTAACTTCAGATTTGCATTTTTCTTTTTTTTAAGTCTTGTTATGTTGTCAATGTTGGTCCATGGAATAAAAGTGTTATTTTCATTAGTATATTGTTGTAAATATGGATGATGAATAATGTTGGCACAAAGCTAGGACTATTTCCATAATAATTTTTTATTTGTATCCTAGGATATGTGCTCGACTGTTAGTGAATCTGTAGTTGGCATTAACCTGTAAATATACATGACACGTGATTCAAATCTTAAGAATAATAGAATGAGTGTGACTCAGTTGCCACTGTGTGTGTGAGTATTTGTATTAGTTCTGACATAGTATCGTACCTAGAACTTGCTTGGTTCAGTTAATGCTATTCTGTAGTTGATGGGATAAGAAGTGATAGCAGGTCACCTTGTGCTTTTAGTCCACTTAGAAAAAGTAATTAACCCCACCAAAAATAATTTTTCCTTGTTTGAACCCTTCTTTGAGCCTTTGTTAATTTTTCTTCATCACCAAGCATTCTAGTTAACTCTCTTTTAGCTATTGACTACTAGCTCTGGCCCTGGCCTAGTAATGGGCAATGCATACCTAAACTTAGGCAAAACACCTAAGTTAAGGGTGGATATTGTACGACTGTTAACTGCCTAATGAAAAGTTAGTCTAGAGCTTGAATTAGAGCATTTGTCCTGGTCAAGTTAAGATAATGTGCACCTTGACTTATGGCATCAACCTAAGTTGAGGGAGGCTGATGCCTATGTGTATATATAAAAAAGGTTTATTGTGGTAAAGCATGAATGAATGAGAAAAGGACAAGTGAGCTAGCAAAGAAATGGACTTGGTAAGAAGAATTTGAAGGCAAAGAGAGTTAAAGCCTAGTTCTTAGTCACTTTTGCCCAAAATTCCTTCCTGACCTAGCCTAATACTTATTACTAGCCTAAAAAAGACCTGCTTGATCTTGGAACTCAACTATAAGATGGCGTTGGATGATAAAGGCAAGCTTATGGGTTCATATGCTATGTTGGTCACTTCTTTAATGAGTGAGAGGGTTTTGATTTGTATCCATAAAATTTACTGAGTGGTGGATCTCTTTGTCTGTGAGGGAAACCTGATTCATACTTAAGTTGGCTGATCTCTATAGATTCTTGTATCATTATTATGTATATGAATTAAATTTGAAACAATGCCGGTTATAGACTCTTACATGTTAAACCATATGATTTGGATGACAAGTGAATAGTTGTGTGAGAATTAGTTCAGTAGTAAAATGCTCATCATTGTATTGTTCATATTTGCAATTTGGTGCTGAGTTTGCTTAAGGACAAACAATTATCTTAAGTTGAGGGTGTTAATGTTCTGGCTTGTAACGGAAAATTTTTCATCTTTTTCTTGGGAAAAATGCATGTTTTCAAGAAACCAAGGTTTCATTTAATGTTGGTTTTTAGTGTTTCAGGGTAAATAGATATCTGAAGGAAATGACTCAGAGAATTAGCAGCAAAACACTTCTGATGGTCAAAATGGTGGACCGTTAGTCTTGCGACGGACCACCAACTGAACCGTCAGGTCCAAACAGAAGCCATGACTTTAGAAGACCCAACAACAACCCATATGTTGGACCGTCAATCTTGCGACAGACCATCAATGCTAAACAAAATCAGGTATCCTGAAATGCTTAGCAATGGCCAATATGGCGGACCGTCGGTCTTGCGACTGACCACCTCTTTGGCCGTCAGGACTATCTAGAACTTGACTCTTAGGGATAATCAGCGACAGTCAAAATAGTGGACCATCAGTCTTGCGACAGACCACAACTTTGACCGTCAGTCTTATACAAAAAGTGACTCTCCAAGATCAGCAGTGATGGACCAAGTGGAGGACCATCAGCCTTTCGACGGACCACCACTTTGGCCGTCACTTTGGATGCGGGTTTTTAAAGTTCAAATTTTAAATTCCTTTTGGCTGGGAATATATAAATACCCAGTTTTAGGTTTTATTAAGGATATTTTTTATCTTTTATCGTTTATTAGGGTTTTTCATACCAAAAATACATTGTTACATAGTTTTTTTCTAAGATTCATTGGAGATTTGTGGATCTAGATTTCTTTATCCTATTTTCTATTGAAGGTGGAAGAACAACAATCGTGACTTTTGTAAGTAAACTTTGGATTAATTTATGAATAACACAATGGTTTCTTCTCTTTCTTGGGTGGAAATGTGTGGCTAAGCTCCCATAACTAAGGTTATGGGAGCCTTGATGTGAAAAACTGATTTTGGGTTGTGAATCTAGTAGATTCCCATGATTAATTGATATTGCATAAAATCTTCTTGACTTTAATGACTTTTCTTGAGTGCAAACTTGAAAAGTGAGCCCAAGAACAACACTTGTTCAAATAGAAAAGTGCTTGTTGGGAAAAGAAAGGGTTTACATAAATCTAAAGGCTTTAACCTTTGGATAGAGGGTAGTTGCCTTAACCGGATCAACCCATATGAGATTATAGTTGAATTAATACAATGTTCCTTATGTTTGAGAGAATTAAGGGATAAGTTACTCATTTAGGTTGAGACACTAATGGGTAAACCATAGAATTCAATTACTCTTGCTATAAAAGTTGTTCATAGGAAATCCACAGTAGTTCACAACCCTAGATGCTTAAGCTTCTTGGTAACCATAACTCTAGTTTGACTTCTCTTATTGAATTTCTAATAGCAATATAACTTATAGTTGGATTACTTTCTATAACAAACATTCAAATATAATTGATAAATCAAAACCCCCCTCTATTCTGGAACCTTCGATCAACAGTCTAGTAATAACCACAATACTTAGTGAATACAGTATTCCCTATGGGATTCGACACCCAACTCAGTTGGGTTCTATATTTGACAGTGACCGCTTACACTTTCTAATGAGAGTTGTAATTTGGGTGTATCAACCCACCCCATAGTTTTTTTCTAGGTTTTTTCTGAGGGGGAGCCCTTTGAACTCTATATCCCTTTCTGATTTTTAGGAGTAATTTTAAATTTTTTATCATTAGGAATAAGTGAGATATTCTTGGTAAGTGCTATGTATGATTACATGATGCAAGTTGGTTTTGAATATGAAAGCATGTTGAATGACTGTATTTGAGACACCTAGGTTATTTATATGACTCTAGAGCAATGTTGACTTAATTTTGAATTCTTTTTATTGCTTGGTTGAGAGTCTATAGAGATCCTTATTTATTTGAGCATGCACCATGCGTGTGTGAAGTTTTTGTTGCATTTCATGTTTTCATAGTGATTTCTAGAACTTTCCTAGAGTGTGTGTAAAGAGAAATAAAGAATGTTAGGTTTAGGAGATAATATAGGCCTTTCTTTGATAGCCATGTTTTATACCCTCTTTATCTACCCTTACTGTATAATCGTAGTTAGCCCCACTGAGCTTTAAGCCTATTAAATTGATCATGATTTGATCAAAAACACCTAAGTGCTTTAGTTAAAGAAATAAGATGTTAAAGAGTGTAAAATTGAAGGAGAAAAGTGAAAGTGAAGTCCAAAATAATAGCTATTAGTGTGTTATACAGTTATGTGTTGTGGTTGGGAGTACTGTAATTAAAACAAAATTAATTAAATATAATTCATTTACTGATAAAAAATACTCCCTACTTAAGATGTGTGAACCAGCTTAAAGAGATGGGGAAAAACAAAAAAGAGTTGGGAAGATCGTAGTGGTGAAAATTTAGTTAGTTAGAGTGGAGTATAATGTAAGATGTGATGTATTAAAGTTCTTAAGGAAGATAGTCACTATTACTGGACAAAATAGATCCTATCCATACCTTAGACTACATTACAACCCTTAAAGCCCTACTTAATCTTGAACCTTGGTATTCTGATATTAGTGGAGTACTACACTAAGGGAAATCTTATGGTTCATCTTGTGTGACATGTGAAGTCTTTTTCGGAGTTAGTGAAATTTGATTCTCACACATATTTTTATAATAAATTACATATTAGTGAGCGAATGTGGGTGACTCTTTTGTAGTGAGGGTCACATGTTTGATGATGGTTAGGTGACTTGTATGATCTCTTTGTTAAGTAATATGCGTGAGTTGGCAAATTTGGTAGATGCCATTCTTGAGGTTAGTAAGTTTGAAAGTAGTGTTCATTTGTTTCAATTGTAAAATGAGTGCTGAATGTGGAACTTGCTACTTATGTCATCGTTTAAGTTCTATCTCCAGTGTCTTACTTGTAGTAGTATGTTCAAGTTTTCTTGGATGGTGCCTAATTTAAAGAGTTGTTAGAGGATGAACAAAGATTTAAGTGTGGGGTGGTGATCTTAGGTGTACTTATACACATAAGTGTCATTATCGATGCACATTTAGCTTAGTTTTGAGGACTTCTTAATGTTCTTAATAAGTTATTAAGGTTTAATTATATAGTTATATGTTAAATGACATGTATAGAGTGTGTAAGTTGCTTTTGAGAAAAGTTAGGAATGAGAATGATCAAATCAAGTTTAGAGGAGAAACTAGTTGTGCTAGCTTAAGCTATGCTTTGTACTAGTGTGCATTGATGAGCTCTGTTGTATTGTATGAACTAATTTATTTATATGATGTTTTAAGAGACCTTGGAGGTGCTTTGAATGTGAATTTATGGTTACAAACAAGTCATAAGAAGTGGGGAATCAAGAACCAAATGTACGACATGATGGGAGCTAAAATAAAGTGGTTTCCTACCTGTTTTGAGGTGCCTTGCACTGCACCCACCAAAGTAAGTGATGGGGTGTTTATATCACCTCCTAGGGAGACACATCACTACCTAAAAATTTATTTTGGTTGGAAAAACACCCATTAAGTCCAGCCTTTGGCCTTCTAGTGCGAGGCTTCTCCTAGGGCATCCAAAAGTTGATTTTTATGTTTTTTAAGTGAGGGGCAACATGGTAAATACATGTATTATGTGTTTGAATGCCCATTGACGACCTAAATTACTATAAAAGGATTACATAGTCAAAATTAAACCTCACTTTGTTACAACACAAGATTGGATAGAAGAGAAGGCCTCCAAGGGCTCTACACTAGGGTTCTTTCTTCCTTACTTTAGTTTACTCATATTTTTACTTCTGAATTCAATTATGGTGATTCTTTGTAAGACTATGAGTGGATAAATACCCTTATTCTAGGGTTGAGGCCATGATAATGAGAAATTATCATTAAATTAATTTAAAGTTAGTTATTGTATTTTGTTGTTCATATGTTCTTGTTATTACTATTTATTGATTCATGACCTTTAGAGTAAACTTATATTTTTATTGTGAGTCCAGGAGGAGGAACATTAGATTAGAATTTGGAAGATATGGAGTGGGTTCTTGTCCTTTAAGTGAATGAAAGATAGGATCTGAAGTTAGGATAAGAATATATCTAATTCTCCCTGTTTTGTTCAACCTTTATTTTTAAAGGGGCTTATGCACTCCACTTGTTACCATTAAACGACGAAAATTACGGGATGACATATAAATTCAATTGAATTAGTTCTCACATACCCACTAAACGATGTAATTACGGGGATAATTTAGATAGAAT
Source organism: Capsicum pubescens (assembly GCA_030864215.1). Taxonomy (NCBI): domain Eukaryota; kingdom Viridiplantae; phylum Streptophyta; class Magnoliopsida; order Solanales; family Solanaceae; genus Capsicum; species Capsicum pubescens. Next base: position 186,102,766 of record CM061546.1, read on the forward strand.
ATTAGAGGCTCAATAGACTAAATATATTATTAACCCGATGAATCAACAACCAAGATAATAGTCTTGACAGATGAGATTGTATAGCTTTGTTAGATCAATAAAATTGCCTTGACCGTAGATTTCTCCAAATCATTGTTTTGAACTCCTTACTTTCTAATTATCATTTATTGTTACTTTTAAATTCTCAAGACTTAAACTCCCTTAGGTTACGAGTAACATTTACTTAAGTTTAATAGTAACACTTTAATTGGATTTCTTGCTAATATGCAAGTCTATAAGGGATGTAGGATGCACCAGTATGTATGCAATATGTACATATCATATCTTTCTCATCTTAATATCATCATCATCATCTTCATGATTCTAATATCATTACCAATATCATCTCACCATTATCATCATTATCATTCTTAACATCATCATCATCAATGCAATTGCAATACAATTAATAATCACAAGTAGGTCTCAAAAGCAATCACAAACACTTAATTCACATATAAGCACATAGTCAAGTATGTCTTTTTTCTACAAATAAATCATAACCTACCTCGATTCCTTGCCTGAATCACTTTAAGGACAAAAGCTTGTCTTTCCTCTCTCTTTCATCCTATTCTTGATCAATAACAACAATTATAGATACCTATTTCAATAATCTCACCTTTCCCAACCATTAGGAACCTATGATTATCAGTTAAAACTATAAACTTGACCTAGTTTATCATCTTAGGGTTTTCTACCCTATAAGCATTATGAATTATACATATTTTATCATGAACAACAATAATTCTACCAAAGTAGGTGCTTCATAACACCTTAGGATTGTTACCAACTAAAATTAACCAGATTCTCCCTAATTCCTTTTAGTTAATAAATTAAGGCTAAGCCCCAAATGCTACCTTTGATAAGTCTCTATCGATTTCTAAGGGTTTAATGGAGTAATTAATGTTTAAAACATAAAAACCCTTATCTCCAAAGATTAAAACTCCCCAAATTGATAGAAAATTGCCTCTCTTTAAGCCCTTACTCATTTTTCAAAAAAGTGGGAAGAAAATGTGTTTATGGTTCTTAAAAATTAGAAATTATATTTTCACCACTGTAGCGGTGAATCTGCCCTGCAATGGCCTACAGGCCAATTGAGGTTTCTGCTGTGGTGACACTTTTAACGAAGCAGCAGATCTGAGAAAGTAACTCAGGATCTCACCATAGTTTAGTCTATTGCTGATCACACCTCTCAAAATATGACACCTTGAACTAACATTTTTATGGTAATCTCTATAATTAGGATTTTATTAACCTTTTTTGGTATCGAAAGTTGGTATGACTTCCAAACTAGTCCTTTATCCAAAACCAAATCAAATAGACCCAAACTAGTCCTCTATCACAAAATCAAATTAAATAAACCCATTAACACGAAATAGTAGGTGTCGCCATAAATGAAAATCAAAAGTAAATACCACTCCAGGGCCATAAAAAAGCCCACATGCCAAGGTAAATAGAACTCGAACCCAAATAGTACACCCCTATCAGCACAGATCCACTTTATCTACTACTAAAAATTATTATCTACAGAGGTTGTCATATAATCATGAGCTCTATATCAAGGCACAGAATAACCAATATAAACCTATCAAGGAATTCAATCATCGATGGGTATGAGAACCCCAATACAAAAAAATGAAAAGAGAAGGGCAAGAAATAAAAAGGGCACCTATTAGGGTGGATTCCAAAGTCACATGTCTAACGTGCCCAAGGGAGTACAAATTTGAGCGGGTCCAAATTGGGACTGAACATCTGAATAACCAACTGAGGAATTAAGTGGACTACCTCTAACTAAAGTTTCCACAACACTATGATACTGATATATATGAGCTAAAGGACTAATAATTCTGCATCGAGGACACTTTCTAGACCAATGACCAGTCTATCTATAGTTGTAGAAATCCCTACTAAAATGACCATCCTCCCCATAATCATAACATAACGTAGGAACTCTAGACTGGTGAGAAATATACGCTAAACTAGTTTGAACAACCAACTTGCATCTGGGGCACTCTCTAGACCAATGAACAATCTCATCACAATCACAATAAGCTCCGAAAATACTCCAAAGTGCTGCCCCTATTGATCCAGAATATCCATCACGGCCTAAATACTGTACTGTATACTATGAAAAGTCTAACAAGAACTCTGTTTATTACGATTACCATGACTGATCTGAAATCCACCCATAGTCTAAGACACTACCTGTATAGAGCTGATAGGTTTCAAGTAAAGCTGACCTCTATTGAAGGAGCCTCACTCTCGGATGGTATACCAATAACATTGTGCTGATGACATGGCCTATTACTAATACCTCCATAAGTCTCAATACATTCTCTCTCTATGGACCGAGGATGTTTAATAACCTGAGAGAAAGAAGCTACATCTTCTATGAAATACTCAAATGTCAAATGGAGTAGTAAAGTAATCCTCTAATAAACCCGTCGATAATTTCATGCTCTAAAAGATATACCATAGAAATATCACTGGCCCACCAAAGAAGCCCTATCTCATACTAAAAAAACAAAGAACCTTGATGAACTCCAACAAACACAATTTTGACTTGAGAGCTACTCAAAGAACCAAACCTCATCTTTGGCTTAGAGGTATCCATGAAAAGGCTCAAAATTGCCAATGTTGAATCTTGAAAGGATGAAAGAGTACAAACTCTACTGGAGCCTAGTATGTCCCCAAATCATCTAGCTGACACTGAAGATATTCAATATTTATCCCTAACTCCCTATTCCGATATTGCGCAACAGCTTTGGAAATGTATGCCAAAGTCCCGTCTACATAAATCTACAACCTTGCATAGTCTATTTGGGATATAATAGAGTAAAAAATGTACTTGACGATCATAGAAATCTTAACGCACAACAAGGAGCCAAGGATAGAATTTCCTAAGAATGCCCTGTAGCCTACAAAAGATAGGTTACAGACGTTTCCGTACAAATCCATAAGTCAACTACTAACCAAAATCCTACTCTAATTCACCTCTTCTCAACACTTTACAAACCTTTTACCTATACATTATCATTAACTCAAATTATGAATCCATAATACATAGTCCGTATGGATCCCCAAGCCATTTAATAGCTAATCATTTCAAACTTATTCCTGATCATACCTATGGATTTCTCTTTAATTAGGGACAATGCACATATTTACTTTTACACATATGTTCACACTCAGTTAGGAATAAAACAACACTTAAACTATATAGTACCAACCACATGTAAATTAATATAATTAAGTCAAGTATGATAGTGAAGCGTAAAATAAGTACATATACTCATAACAATTACCTCAACTTTACCATAATTACCTTTTCATAGAACTTTAATAAATAGTTACTCAATTAAAGTATATCAATAGCCTAGACCACTCATGGATCTCAAATAGCAACAACATTACAAACTGGTTTACCCAAGAAACCCTAAAATAATAATAACAATATAAACTAATCTGATCATAGGTCCGACAAACTCATAAATACCACGTACACATATAATATGAGTTATATGTTCCCACTAACCATGAACTTCAGAGAAAGATATCATGTAATACCCTACAAGATCCTATACATGTTTTCAGCTATTATTAGTATGTTTAAAGTGTCCAAAGTCATTATTTCACACTAAGTACAAAAGACTTAGCCATTTTAACATATCAAGATCTAGAACATTTTATTTTTGGCCTTTTCGAGTTCAAAATGTTTATTTTTTAGTTGAAATGTGTTTAGGAATGTTAAAAGGGTCATTTGAGAGTGTTTTAGAATTTCCAGAATAGGTTTGGGGTGTTTTTGGACCATAGAGGTAGAATGCCTCAATGATTTAGGCATGTCACAGAGGCTGAACCTCCACGATACATGCCGTGTCACAGAGGCTAGTCTCTGAGATAGGCTCCGTGCCACAGAAACTTGTTTTTCCTGCTTAATTTTTAAACATCCAAAGGGGTATTTTGGTCATTCCCCCTCTCCCAAATCACGTAATTAACAAATTAAAACCCCTAAGAGGCATTATTTTCCCCATTCCCCATCAGTTAAAACATGAAATCATCCTTATTCCCAAGAACACAAATTACAAGCTTCTTCCCAAGAATTGAACAATTTAATGTCCCAATTCTAAGCTTTTATTTGAGAATTCAAGCAACTCAGTTATGTGGGGTATTCATCAATGGGTTCCTTCAAACCATTGAGTCCCAAGAACCCATTGATTTTATGTATAAACCCTTTTTCCTATTTTCATGAAATTTCCATGTTAATTATGAATTTAATCAATGTCCTCCTAGTATTTTTAAATTAAAGCCATGCGAATATGTTTACCCATGTGAATTATGTTACTACATGCTTTAAATTTCAATTACCCATATTATGCTCGGTTGACACAATATTAATTTACTAATTTTTGAATTAAACTATGTAAGGATGTTTTCCTCATAAGTTTAACGTATTCCCATACTCAAAATCATGGATTTCATTAGTTAGGGTTATATTCTATGTTTTGGGACTCTAAATCATGATTTCCATTCAATATTGTTAACTGATATCATTGTATTTAAAGCATTATTTAGTGTTGGAGGGTTATGAGCACTCGATACCTATATGTTTATACATGTTTCCATTTTTAAGTAACAAGTCAATATGATCTTGGTATTGTTATTATACTTAATTTGTCAGGATCATGTTGAGCATTATCAATTGTGTTGTCTAATTGACTTTAATAGTACTAGTGTCAGTTCAGTTGGGAGTTGGATTTAGCACTGAGTGAACCCAGGGATGGGGGATCACCTGCTAGTTGAGGGTGTGACCTTTAGTAGCAGTCCCTGGTTCCAAAACTATGTATCCAACATTGGTTTTGAGAGGTCTTACTACCAGTTATGGGTTGACACTCTCTTAGGGGAACCTGCTTGTAGAGGGTGACACCTTAGTCCTTCATGACACTAGTTTAGTGGATCCATACAGATAGTGTCAGTACCTGTGAAAAGGTACTGGCACCCTTCCAACTGGGGTTATAGGTTGGACCCCAATTTTCTCAGATTGGGGTGTGTCGGTTACATGATAGATCCCATAGTTTCAGTTTAGTACTAAGGTTAAATCAGTACAGGTTTGCATGACCAAGTATTTAGTTTTTCAGTTGTTCAGTCAACCAGTTTTACAGATTGTTTCAATATATGCTTTACTTGGTCTTGCATTCGTTTTACATGTTTTTGCATTCACGTTCAGTATCTATATGCATTTCAGCTAGTACCTGATAACGCTCAAACTACAGCTCTCGCAAGAGTGTAAGCGGTCGTTGTCAAATATAGAACCCAACTGGGTTGGGTGTTGAATCCCACAGGGAATACTTGGTCACTAAGTATGCAACGATTAGTAGACTGTTGATCAAAAATTCTACGAAAAGGGGGGATTTAATTGTAGCATGAATTAAGAGTATCAAAGTAACAAAGAAAAATGGAATGTTTAGTAGGTTTTAATCAATGAGAATTGTAAGTTAGGGTTATGTCCACCTTATAGTTTTACGTATCTATTTGCTATGAGTTATGCGGAATTCAGACATGCATGCGCTTATAGAGATTCGTATTCTATGGTAAATCCTAGTATTTTTCGACCATCAAGGATTATATCACTTTAACTCTTTCGAGCTTAAAGCGTATACTAATGGTAAGAATTCTCCAAGAGGTTAATCCAGTTACGACACTAACTTTTAAACAGGGGTTGGTAGCCCTATTTCCTTGTCATTCTCTCTTTTCCAGACATGTAACTTTTCTTTCGAACAAGTTAATGCTATACTGGCGTATTCTATATGTTTGCAACCACAAGAATTCAATTAAGATGAAGAGAGTAATGATATAAGCAACATACGTATCAAGAATTCACAAACTCATAGCAATAGATAGTATCTCATAAGGCTTCCATAACCCTAACAGAGAAGTTTAGCTACTCATGAGCACAACGGAGATCACAATAAACATCATCATCATATAAAAACTAGAATGATCTCACGTTGGAGAGGAGTGTGGCGTCACAACAAGGTTGACATTTTTCCTCTTGGTGTTTCCCACGAGTTAGCATTTTTCTCTGTTAACAATTGTAACGTGAATTAGGAGCAAAATTCGAATGAAAATGACTTGAATTAATGAATGAGTGAATAATAAAAAGCTTGCTGAAAAATTCAGCAAATAGGGTTTTTATCCTTGTCCTAGTCCTACTGGGTTACTGCATACTTGTCCTAATCCTACTAAGTTACTGCTGATCCCCCAAGTCTTTAGAAATGTTGTTTTTGCCCGGGACAAGTTCTCCATGCATCACTTTCAGTCCACAAGCTTCCAGAAGCTGCCTTCCTTCTTACGTGAAGTTTCCTTTGGCGTCCAACAATCCATAAAATGCTGAAATCTTCATCATTTATTTCTGAAAACTTGCTAATCACGTTGGTTAGCTCACTTACAGGAAAAAGGACTAAAAGTGCAGGAATTATATACTTTGTCCTTTAAAACTTCGCTAAAATATGGGTAAATTAAGGTGCTTTAGGCGTGTAAATACGCCTAACATCAACACCCCACACTTAAAGCTTTGTTCGTCCTCGGAAAATATATCATGTCCATATAAACATCTACTTAGGATTTCACAGAAACATCACAAATTATTCATCAAGACAGACACAACAATTATTAACAATGAGTAGTTTTCTAATTACTTCTAGAAACAATTCAACCTCCAACATAGACTCGTGAAGATGGTTAATTCGTATTCAAAAGTTAAGGCACAAAGAATCATACAAGACTACCCAAAACTCATCAACCATGTGTGTCTCACAATATATCACCCATAATTACTCACAAGTATTTCATTTTTCAAAAAATGGGTATAAGATTATCCTTGCTCTCACTCTCACAAAGAATTCATATGTTGCAACTGATGACCATAGGCTTGCCCTTAGTGTAATGCTCTACTGATATCAAACTGATAAGCTTAGGATCAAATAGGTCTTTACAGGTTGTAATGTAGGCTAAGGGACGGGTAGGACTATTTTGGCCAGAAATAGTGACTAAGTTCCCTAAGCGCTTTAATACATCACATTATGCCATTAACACTCTCTTTTAATCAACCCTGCTACCTTTCTTTCATCTATTACCCCTTTTCACCTATTTTGCCATTCAAGCATAACTATCTTTTTATTTAATCATAAACACAATTTATCTTTTCATTTTTCTATTTCTTTTTCTTTTCTTTTCTCTTTTTTTTTATAACACACCTCTATGATAGCCACTCTTTTACATAACAAATTCAAGTACCAATACACTCTAAGGCATTACTCTCACCCAATTTCCTTTTATTTTGTCACATGACTTCACAATTTAAAGCACTTAGGAATTTGGATCAAATTATGGTCTTGAAAAAAAATGGATTAGGCTTACATATGAGGCTGTCAAAGAAAATGGCTAAAGGCTCAAAGGGGGTTAACTAAGGTAATGTCAATGGGTAGGTAAAAAGAAGGTAAACAATCACAGGCTGCTAAAGAAATGCCTAAATCATCTCCTAAACTCACACTCTTTATTTCGCTTTACACACACACCAGGCAAGTTCTAGCATCAGTCACAACACAGAATATACTATAACCTCACACACACAAGGCACATGGTCAACTTTATTGGGAGCAGTATAGACTCTTGACCCAACAGATGAATGAATTAAACCACACAATTATCACACAGTGAGTCACATGTAGAGTCTAAATGTCTCAATAGTAATGATTTAGCATAAACTCTTGTTATACTACCATGCCGTCTATCAGAACAATTTCATGCAAAATCTAAAATTTAAAATTAAACTAACTAATTACGACTAATTAAAACAAACAAGAACTAGAATAAATGCAAATGCAGACAAAGAAGTATAGCATACAAATACTAGCACCCCATACTTAGACGGGACATACTTCCCTCAGTGGAAAATAATTAAGAAGAACCTGATTAGTCGGACTCATCCTCTATGTCTGGGGTCATACCCCCTGCATCGGAATCATTATCAGAGTCGTCGTCATCAGAGTTCTCCTCCACATCGGAGTCTGGCATTCGTTGATCATCATCGGTTGGCATGTCATCATCAAGAGGTTCCTCAAAATATACACCTACACCACACATAGCCCTCGCATGCTAATTCATTGGGTAGTCATAATCCAACTGTTGGAGCTATGCAGCTGTTGGAACATGACCCCCGCTCATCATGGTAAATCTCATCATGCCATATAAATAGCGGAATAAGCTTTTGTCGCGATCATGTCTTTCTGCAGTGGTTAGGTTGACGCCATGCATGGATTCAACATCTTTAACCTTTTTGAGGTCAACCTTCTTCGGGTTGTGTGGAAGCTTATGATCTGCAGGTTCCTCTTCGATGTCCTCCTTCCTCAATATCGTAGTCAACAGATTGCCAAAGCTGAAGTGGGACCTCTTGTGCAGCCTGGCCTTACGCATTGAAGATTGAATAATCTCCCCAATGTTGATGGGGATGTTCTTCATCAAAGCGTACACCAAGAACACTCTATCACATGTGATCTTTGTGTACTCTAGTATTCAGATGGCTCCATTTGAGGTTCTCAATGGAAGAAGGTGTAGATCTCCTATTGGTTAGTTTGAAGTAGGTGAGACTGGTTTTAAAGGGTGATATTCAGTTTATGAAGCTATGGAGAAAGTTTAGTTAATTGGAGAAAGGCTGAAGACAACACAAAGTCATCAGAAATCTTACGCAGATATGCGAGCCAAGTATCCACATCTTTTCTCTACGAGTTCAGATTCAACATAAGGAAATGGTTTCTCTTAAATTGATTATCTTGTTTTCTATCTCATCTATCCAACCATCCTCATGTCATAGCATGCATTCATGAATTCAATTTAGTCTATGTGTCATGTTTTAGATCCAGTTATTTAATCATGATTTAGCTCATAAGTATTCAGTACACGATCTCATCTTTCTTAGTATCTCAGCTTAAATAGTCTCATTCAAGGACAAATGATCCCAAAGAGGAGATATTGTAATACCACACAAGATCCTATACACATTTCCCGCTATTAGTAGCATGTTTAAAGGGTGAAAAGTCATTATTTCACTCTAAGTACAAGAGACATATTTTAAGACCCTAAGATTTTGAACTTTTTCCTTTTGGACTTCTCGAGTTCACAACATTGATTTTTGAGTTGAAATATATTTAGAGATGTTAAAAGGGTCATTCGGGAGAGTTTCAGAATCTTTAAAATAGATTCAGAGTGTTTTTGGAACACGTAGGCAAAATGCCTCCGTAATTTAGGTGTGTCACGAAGGCTAGACCTCTGCGATACACAACATGTCACGAAGGTTAGCCTCCGCAATAAACGTCGTATCATGGAGACTTGATTTTTATGTTTTATTTTTAAACATCCAAGGGGGCATTTTGTTCTTTTTACCCTCTCCCAAATCACCCAATTGATGAATTAAAACCCAAAAGCATAATTTTCCCTATTGACCATCAGTTAACAATGCGAAATCATCCCCATTACGAAGAGCACAAATTACAAGATTCTTCCCAAGAATTCAACCATTCAAGGTCCCAATTCCAAGATTTTCTTTGAGAATTCAAGTTACTCCGGTATGTAGGGTATTCATCAACAGGTTCCTTTAACCCGTTGAGTCCAAAGAATCCTTTCTATTTTATGTATAAAATCTTTTCCCTCTTTTTATGAAACTTCAATGTTATGTATGAATTTAATCAATGTTTTCCTCATAGTTTTGAATTCAAGCCCTTCCAATATGTTTACCAATGTGAATTATGTTACTACATACTTTAAATATGAATTATCCATATCATGCTCAGTTGACATCATGTTAATTTACTAATTTTTGAATTAAACCATGTCAGCATGTTTTCCTCAAAAGATTAATATATTCCCATACTCTAAATCATGAATTTCATCAGTTAGGGATATATTTTATGTTTTGGGTCTCTACATCATGAATTTTCTTACAGTGTTGTTAAATAATGTCATTGTATTTAAACCATTATTCAGTGCTGGAGGGTTATGAACACCCAGTACCTATCTGTTTATACATGTTTCCATTTTGAAGTAACAAGTCAGTCAGATCATGGTTTTATTATCATACTTAGTTAGTCAGGATCATTTTGAGCATTGTCAGTTGTGATGTCCAGTTGACTTTAATTAGTACCAATGTCAGTTTAGTTGGGAGTAGGATTTAGCATAGAGTGAACCCAGGGATGAGGGCTCACCTTCCAGTCGAAGGTGTGACCTTTAGTAGCAGTCTCTAAGTTCTAGAACTACGTTCTCATCATTGGTTTTGAGAGGTTTTCCTGACAGTTGAGGGTTGACACTATATTAGGGGAACCTGCTAGTAGAGGGTGACACCCTAGTCCTTCAGGACACCATCTTAGTGGATCCATGCAGCCAGTGTCGCTACTCGTGGCAAGGTACTGACACCTTTCAAACTAGGGTTACAGGTTAGACCCCGATTGCTCAGATTAGGACATGTCAGTTACATGATATCTCCTACAATTTCAGTTTAGTACTCAGGTTATATCAGTACAGGTTTGCATGACCAAGTATTCAATTTTTTAGTTTTTTAGTCACTTAGGTTTATAGATTACTTTAGTACATGTTTTTCTCGATCTTGCATCCGTTTTACATGTTCATGCATTCATGTTCAGTATCTATATGTACTTTAGTTAGTCCCTATCTCATGTAACAATACATTCAAAGTACTTACCACAAACTCTCTTTTGTGCTATATTTATTTCACAATATAGGTTTGGATGCTCAGTTCCTCGATCGCCCCTAGCCAGCTCAGTGTCCCATAGCAGCAGTTATGGTGAATCCTCATCTATTAAGGACAAGTTATCTTTAGTTATTTCAAGTATCTTCTTGATCTCAGAAATTTGCAGTTAGTTTGGGGTTTGTCCCATCAAGTCATTATGTTTTATAGGCTTCCAGATAAACAAATTTTCTTTCAACTTTATCTTTAGTTCAGACATGTTGGGTGATGTTTTAGTCTTCCACCTTAATAGTATTTTTATCAGTTTAGCTTCCACATATGAAACTTTATTATTATTTTATTCAGAACTCATAGAAGGCACCAGATCATGGGTTATCTTGGGGACACTTTTGGCCTTAAGAACCATGTTACAACTAGGGAATAGTGTAATGCCCCGAAAATGGATCCCGGAGCATCACACGGTGCTTAAGGCTACGAGTAGCCCCAAGATAACCCTTTGAGCCATTTTCATTCAGTTCAACACAAATCAACGGGGTTTCAATAAATAACCCTCAAATATCAACAGAGTAATCATCATCCTAGAATAAAAGAATTTCAGAAAAATAATAAAATACGACTTATTAGTCAACTCCCAACATCTATACTAGTCTGACAAGCCTCTAAGAAAATCAATAAAACTAGCGAGGCATTGAGACATGCCCCAACTGACTCATACTCAGTTATCAAATGTAAACAATTCTGTGAAACCAACAATAGACATCACGTCCTCGGAACATAAGGACTCACCACAACAGAAGATGTAGAACAGCGTGCCCGAAGAATCATTGTCGAACCTCGAACTGAGCACCTAAACCTTTATTCCGAGAAAATGCAGCCCACATCCGAAGATGTGGGTCAGTACCATGGAAAGGGACCGAGTATATGGGGGTGTATGCAGTTGTATAAACATCATCATCATAAATATTTATAAGAAATATGCAGGATTTATGAAAGACTCACATAGCCCGAAGAAAATCATCATAATCATGAGAGAATGAAATAAGTATAATAACACATGTGAGTCATCATATAATTTGTCAATCACTTTCAGTTCATCAAGAATACCAATTCTCATAATGTAAATATCATTTAAATCTTTTGAAAGAATAACTTTCACAATTCCACTTTCAAATCACTTCACCATAGACACAAGAAAACACACACACACTGGGAGATCCTATAACCGACATAAACCATGTGAGACACATGGAATCCAACGTCCAACCCACGTTGGGGAGATCCGTTCTATCCTTGTCATCGGAGTAGGACTTCCAATATCAATCCAGAAACACTAGTGATCACTATATAAATCAGCCTCAGGCTCACGTCCTATGGGGGCACGTAGTTCTAGGGAATTAAGATCACTTTATACCTCCCACTCAGTGCTAAAGAGTACTCCCGGACAAGCTCAGATCATTTCAAAGACAATCCGCAACAAAACAACTTTCATAAATAAATAAGTATACATTGGGAGCCATCATGCTACCTATTTATCATAATAAAAAACGTTGTGGATTTCTTTCACATTCGAGTTCAAAGAGACTCCATTAAGACCAAAAGGTCAAATCATTCAACACATCTCAAATATTCAACATCAACGTGCTTATATCACATATTTTCTCAAAGACACAATTTCAAATGGGGTTTAAGACCCAAATATCAAAATTATGATAAATATCGTTCAAGATTCATGCTTTACATCACCACACATGTAAATCCATCTTTCAAAATCATAGACATCAAAATTTCATAATAATCATCATAGAATATAAGTTCATGCTTCAAAATCATAATAATAAAGTAAAAATCATGTCTTAGTAAAGAAAATTACTTTTGGGCACAAGAATGAAAGAGTGCTCTTGTTGAAAAACCCCACATACCTTGAAATTGACCTCTTGATTATGGAATCCTTTTCACACAAATAAGGGGTGCTCCTCGAAGGTCTCGAGATGATGAGTTCGATTAGAGGATCAAATTTGAATTTCTACGATGAAATTGGAAGATATTTGGAGTTCAAAATGGACCTAGGGTTTAGTTCTCTCAATGTTTTTTATGGAAGAACATAAATTTTATGTCTCAATATAGGTATAAATGGAAAATTTTCGTCCATGAAGTGAAGGAATAATGACCAAAATGCCCTTAAAAATTAACTAATTCTTGAATCTGTCCATTGATGGACTGTTTTGATAGTCTGAAGTAGATCAACCATAACGTTTTACTCCGATATCCAAATTGGATGAAGCCAATTTCATTAGAAAGAGGACTCTCATATATTTCTGTTGATGTATAGTATATCACCCAGATCATTGTGTACGAGAAGTTATGATCATTTGAAGTCGTACCATTCATAACTCGTCGCTCGGGTGTCCGTGAAAAGCTTATTCGATAATCTACGGAATGGTGGGTCATAATCTAAGATATTTTTCACGGAAAATTTATAATTCATTCTAGAATATAGAACCCAACACGTTTACGCACAAAATTTTAACGAAAATTTCCCGGGGTATTACATCATCCCCCCCTTGGAAAAATTCATCCTAGAATGACGCTAGACATTCCAAGATTAGATAGGGAATAGAGCATATAGCTGAAACCATTCGTTTGACTCATCACCATATCATTTCTCACTCCGAATGCAACATAGAATGCATAAATTCAAGAAACTACAGCTGAACACATAATAAATGACAGCTGAACTGCTGCAACTTTTATCAAAAGTGCATGATTTAGGAAAGAACGGTACCTTTGGCTTGATCGGAGTTCGCGGAAAATAGGTGCGGGTACTTGAATCGCATATCCGCCTCAGCTTCCCAAGTTGTACCCACAACAAATTGGTTTCGCCACAACACCTTGACCAAGGGAACTTATTTGTTCCTTAGTCTTCGGACACTGAAATCAAGAATCTCAACAGGAATCTCATCAAAAGAAAGATTTTCTTGAATGTCAGCACTCACAGAGGAATCCACTACCACATCATCGCTAATATGCTTTCTAAGCATGGAGACATGGAATATTGGATGAACAGAGGACAACTCGGAAGGCAACTCGACCTTATAAGCTACCCTACCAACACGGCTAAGAATTTTGTAAAGACCAACATAACGGGGACTAAGATTCCCCTTCTTTTCGAATCTCTTCACCCCCCTCATGGGTGAAATTTTTAGATACCCTAGGTCACCAACTTCAAACTCAAGGTCTCTCCTTCTAACATCCGCATATGACTTCTGACGACTCTGTGCAGTTTTCAACCTTTCCCTAATCAACTTATCTTTTTCTATAGCCTCAAATACCGAATCAGGACCACTCACAGTCGCTTCACCCACCTCGAACCAACCTATGGGTGATCTACACTTCCTCCCATATAAGGCTTAAAACGGAGCCATGCCAATACTAGAGTGGAAACTATTATTGTAAGCAAACTCTATCAACAGTAAGTGATCATCCCAACTTCCCTTAAAGTCAAGTGCACAAGCTCTCAACCTATCCTCTAAGTTCTGTATGGTCCGCTCAGCCTGACCATCGGTCTGGGGATGAAAAGCAGAACTCAAAAACACTTGGGTACCAAGACCCTTCTGAAAAGCTTTCCAAAATTGTGAAGTGAACTGAGTACCCCTATCCGAAATGATAGACAAGGGAACTCCATGCAGTCTGACTAGCTCTCGGATATACAATATAGCGTAATCCTCAGTAGTATATAAAGTATGAACAGGAAAGAAATGAGAAGACTTAGTGAATCTATCAATCACAACCCAAATGGAATCATGATGGCTTCGGGAAGGAGGTAAACCAATCACGAAGTCCATATTTATCTCTTCCCACTTCCAGGTGGGAATACTAAACTCTTGCATCATACCTCCAGGTCTTTGGTGTTCAACCTTAACCTGTTGGCATATTGCATACTTAGCTACAAATGCTGCTATATCTTTCTTCATGCCACTCCACCAATAGATTTCCCGCAAGTCTCGGTACATCTTGGTGGCACCAGGATGAATAGAATATCGCGCCCCGTGTGCTTCAGCCATAATCCTCTGTCTCAGATCATCAACATTCGGGACACACAATCTACCCTACAATCTCAACACACCATCTCCCCCTTGGGAGAAAACCTCTACTTTTTGGTCCTTAACTAACTCCTTCAGTCTGACCAAACTAGAATCTAAGTATTGCTTTTCCTTCACTTCTGAAACCAAGGCGGATTCGAAACTACTCTGAACCCCTATACTACCTTCAGTAGATTCAAACAACCTAACCCCCAATCTAGCCAAATGATGTACATCACGAGACAACTCTTTCTTACCTTCTACCACATGCGAAACACTACCCATGGACACTCTACTTAGGGTATCCGCCATAACATTGGCATTGCCCGGATGGTACATCACACTCATATCATAGTCCTTTAATAATTCTAACCATCGTCTCTGCCTAAGATTAAATTCTTTCTGGGTAAACACATACTGCAGACTCTTATGATCAGTGAAAACATCAACATGGACACCATACAAATAGTGTCTCCAGATTTTCAAAGTAAACACAACAACATCCAACTCAAGGTCATGGGTGGGGTAATTTTTCTCATGGGGTTTCAACTGTCTAGAAGCATAAGCTATCACCTTACCCTTCTGCATCAATACGCAACCCAACCCAACTCTCAAAGCATCACCGTACACCACAAAACCATCAACACCATCAAGCAAAGTCAAAACAGGGGCTAAAGTGAGTCGAGTCTTCAACTCCTACAAACTCTTCTCACAAGATTCGGACCACAAGAACTTCACTTTCTTTTAGGTCAACCGAGTCATAGGAGATGATACAGAGGAGAAACCCTAAAAAAAATGGCAGTAATAGCCAGTTAAACCCAAAAAACTTTGGATATCAATTGGAGAAATAGGTCTAGGACAATTTCTAACGGTTTCGGTCTTTTAGAGATCAACTCTAATACCCTCGGAAGAAATGATATGACCCAAAAAAGTAACTGACCTTAGACAAAACTCACACTTACTGAACTTGGCAAACAACTTGTGATCTCTAAGGGTTTGCAAGAAAGTTCAGAGATGATTAGAATGTTTATCCTCACTACGAGAGTACACCAGTATATCATCGATGAACACTATGACAAATATATCCAGATATGGTCTGAACACTCAATTCATGAGGTCCATGAAAGCTGCTGGGGCATTAGTTAACCTGAAAGACATAACAAAAAACTCAAAATGGCCATAACGAGTTCAGCAAACGGTTTTTGGGATGTCACACTCCCTAAATTTGAGTTAATGATAGTCGGAACGAAGGTCTAGATTTGAGAAATAACTTGCACCTTGAAATTGGTCAAATAAATCATCTATTCTCGGAAGGGGGTACTTATTTTTTATGGTGACTTTATTCAGTTGGCGGTAATTAATGCACATACACAAAGAACCATCTTTCTTTCTCATAAACAACACAGGAGCACCCCAAGGAGAAACACTGGGCCTTATGAAACCTTTATCTAGTAGATTTTGAGTTGCTCTTTCAACTCCTTAAGTTCTGCAGGGGCCATACGGTAAGGAGAAATAGAAATGGGCTGAGTATTAGGAAGAAGATCAATACTGAACTCTATCTCTCTATCAGGAGGTATCCCTGGGAGATCATCCGAAAAGACATCAGAAAACTCATTGACGACGTTAACAGACTGGAGAGTTGGAGTCTCAGACTTAGTGTCTTTGAATCTAACCAAATGATAAATACACCCCTTGGAAATAAGCTTTTTAGCTTTGAGGTAAGAGATAAAATGACTCTTGGGTGACACAGAATTCCCAGACCACTCAAACATGGATGCACCCTAAAATTGAAACTTGACCATTCAGGTCCGAAAATCAATAGAGGCATAAGTAGAATACAGCCAGTCCATACCCAGAATCATATCAAAATCTACCATGTCTAACTCAATCAGATCAGCCAACAAGACTCTATGAAGAACGGTGACAGGACACTTTTTATACACTTTCTGGGCAACAATCAAATCACCCACTGGGATAGAAACTAGGATAGGCTCAGGAATAATCTCAGGACTCATTTCAAAATTCACAGCAATCAAAGGTGTAACATATGAGAAATTGGATCAGGATCCAACAAAGCATACACATCAAACTGAAATATACGAAGCATACCAGTAACAACATCGGGAGCGTCCTTCTGTTCCTGGAGGGACGGTAAAGCATAGAATATATTCTGGCGTTGCCCGCCAGCATTGCTAGAAGAGGCACCCTGAGCTGGGGCTGGGCGAGTCGCTGGAACTGGAGCACTAACAGTCTGAGTCTGGGTCTGAGGGCGATAGTCACGACGCCCTTGTCCATCCTGTGGACAATCTCTAACTCTGTGAACCATGTCACCATATCGTAAACAACCCCTCTTCTCACCCCAAAACTCACCCGAATGAGCCCTACTACACTTAGGACACAAGGAATGATTTGGCTTACTGCCAGCACTGTACTGGGACCTGGATGCATATGACATGCTACCTTGCTCCTTCCTATATCTAGGAATAGAAGAACTAGCAGATGACGGTGCTGGCATAGACAAACAATCCTAATACTGAGGGCGACTCCCTTCCTGCGATCTAGTCTGACCCTGTCCATGCTGCTCAAACCTAGCTCTCTTATTCCCTCTCATTCTATCTCTCTCCTTAATTTTGTTTGCCTCAATCTATTAGGCATGAGTCATCATCCTAGAAAGATTCATCTCACTATTCAGCATAGCAGACCTACACTCCTTAACCATATAACTAGACACTCCAGTCACAAACTTACTCATACTAGCCCGATTATCAGCCACTAAGTCAGGAGCATACTTGGCCAACTGATTGAACTTTAGACAGTACTCCCTAATAGTCATAGAGCCCTATTGCAGGTTCATAAACTCTTCCACCTTCGCCTCTCTCATCTCCAAAGGGAAAAACTTATCCAGGAATGCATCCTGGAACTCTTGCCAAGTCATAGGGATAGCTCCCTCACCTATACCTTTCCTCCAAGAAACAACCCAGTCATAATCAAGGTCTTTCAACCTATACACATCTAAATCCACACTATGTTCCTCAGATACATACATCACCTGAGTAGTCTTCCGCACCACCTCTAAAAAACAACCGTGGATCCTCATTAGACTTGGACCCATAGAATTCCGGCGGATTCATCCTCATGAAGTCACGGATCCTGGCAGCAGCTAAATTACCTCCCTACTGCTGTGGAGATGGGGCCGGGTTGGCCGGAACATTTGTAGTAACAGCTTGGGCCAGCGCCTGAAAAACTGCCTGAAATTCATCATGAGACACGTTTTCATTTAATGGGTCAGCGGGTTGAGGTTGCTGACCATCATTATTTCTTCTCGCTCGATGTGGAGGCATATTTCTGAAAGAGGAGAGCACAAATCAATAGCAGAGAGAGACACTTTAAGAATGATAGACTTCTAAAAGAAACAATCACACTTTTTCCTAAAACGTGTTGTTGCCTCTTGCTCATAGATGTGGCACGCTACACACCGATGATCAAGACTCTACTTAATGCGGCTTGTCAGACTCCCTAGGACACCTTAAAACCTTAGGCTCTGATACCAAGTTTGTAATGCCCTGAAAATGGGTCCCGGAGCATGACACGGTGCTTGAGGCTACGAGTAGCGCCAAGCTAACCCTTTGAGACATTTTCATTCAGTTCAACACAAATCAACGGGGTTTCCATAAATAACCCTCAAATATCAACAGAGTAATCATTATCCAAGAATAAAATAATTTCAGAAAGATAAAAAAATACGACTTATTAGTCAACTCCCAACAACTATACTAGTCTAACAAGCCTCTAAGAAAATCAATAAAACCAGCGAGCCGTTGAGACATACCCTAACTGACTCATACTCAGTTATCAAATGTAATTAATTCTGTGAAACCAACATCAGACATCACGTCCTCTGAACATGAGGACCCACCACAATAGAGGATGTAGAACAGCGTGCCTAAAGAATCACTGTCGAACCTGGAACTGAGCACCTAAACCTATATTCTGAGAAAATACAGCCCACATCCGAAGATGTGGGTCAGTACCATGGAAAGGGACTGAGTATATGGGGGTGTATGCAGTTGTATAAATATCATCATCATAAATATTTATAAGAAATGTGTAGGATGTATGAAAAAGTCACATAGCCCAAAGAAAATCATCATAATCATGAGAGGATGAAATAAGTATAATAACACATGTGAGTCATCATATAATTTTTCAATCACTTTTAGTTCATCAAGAATATCAATTCTCATAATGTAAATATCATTTAAATCTTTTGAAAGAATAACTTTCACAATTCCACTTTTAAATCACTTCACCGTTCACCATAGACACAAGGAAACACACACACACTGGGAGATCCTATAACCGATATAAACCATGTGAGCCACATGGACTCCAACGTTTAACTCACGTTAAGGAGAGTCGTCCTATACTTGTTATCGGAGATGGACTTCCAATATCAATCCAAAAATACTAGTTATCACTATATAAATCAGCCTCAGGCTTACGTTCTACGGGGGCACGTAGTTCTAGGGAAGTAAGGTCACTTTATACCTCCCACTCGGTGCTAAAGAGTACTCCCGGACTTAGCTCAGATCATTTCAAAGACAATCCGCAACAAAACAACTTTCATAAATATATAAGTATACATTGGGAGCCATCATGCTACCCATTTATCATAATCAAACACATTGTGGATTTCTTTCACATTCGAGTTTAAAGCGACTCCATCAAGACCAAAAGGTCAAATCATTCAACACATCTCAAATATTCAACATCAACGTGCTTATAGAACACATTTTCTCAAAGACAATTTCAAATGGGGTTCAAGACCCAAATATCAAAATCATGATAAATATCGTTCAAGATTCATGCTTCATATCACCACACATGTAAATCCATCTTTCAAAATCATAGACATCAAAATTTCATAATAATCATCATAGAATATGTGTTAATGCTTCAAAATCATAATAATCAAGTAAAAATTATGTCTTCATAAAGAAAATTACTTTTGGGCACAAGAACGAAAGAGTGCTCTTGTTGAAAACCCCCACATACCTTGAAATTGACCTCTTGATTATGGAATACTGTTCACACAAATAAAGAGTGCTCCTCGAAGGTCTCGAGATGATGAGTTCGATTATCAGATCAAATTTGAATTTCTACGGTGAAATTGGAAGATATTTGGAGTTCAAAATAGACCTAGGGTTTAGTTCACTCAATGTTTTTGATGGAAGAGCATAAATTTTATGGCTCAATATAGGTATGAATGGACAATTTTCATCCATGAAGTGAAGGCATAATGACTAAAATGCCCTTAAAAATCAACTAATTCTCGAATCTGTCCTTTGGTGGACTGTTTTGATAGTCTGAAGTAGATCAACAATAACGTTTTACTCCGATATCCAAATTGGATGAAACCAATTTCATTAGAAAGAGGACTCTCATATATTTCCGTTGATATATAGTATCTCACCCAGATCATTATGTACGAGGAGTTATGATTGTTTGAAGTTGACCCAAAAATTCACTTTTGATAGGCTAAAGTAGATCGACCATAACTTTTTGCTCCGATAGACAAATTGGATGAAACCAATTTCATTGGAAAGAGGACTCGTAGAGATTTCCGTTGATATATAGTATATCACCCATATAATTATGCGCAAGGAGCTATGATCATTTAAAGTTAGAGCAAAAATACGCCAGGCCTCAGTACTTTTTCCTGCACGTTTTACTGCTCACTACTATTCACGGTTCGATCGAAATATTCATAACTCGTCGCTCGGGTGTCTGATTTGGATGATCCACATATGGTTGGAAATCTTATTCGATACTCTACGCAATGTTGGTTCATAATATAATACATTTCACACAAAAAATTTATAATTTATTCTAGAAGATAGAACCCAACACGTTTACGCACAAATTTCAATGAAAAATTTCCCAGGGTATTACAAATAGACTTAGGTCATGATAGATTAGTCCATGTACTAAATGAACCAGACATCTAGTGTATTCCACCCTTATAGTAAATCAAGTGTTATACCACCCTTATTCCAACATCCCTACCCTTTACTTCCTGAATTCCACCAATCTTATGACAATGACCTTTACTGGTTCATATCAAAATATAAATCCATCTCATAAAACATATAATCACAGAAGGAAATCGCATAACCATATTTGCATTTCAAACAAGACCTTTTATACAATCTCATTTTAGGTGATTAAACAACTTATAGTTCTATCCAACAAGTTAATATACATATCATACGTAGCAATAAGTAGACAAGGATGTAGTTAACATGCTCACATAAACTAAATTATGTCTTTACCTATAATTCCACCATCACTTACCTCTTTCCGCCAATAATAATATCCAAGGCCAAATAAACATAGAAAAAATAACACACCCATTGCCTTAGAATTAAACTTGGACCACCGATATCTAGACTACACACACAACCATTCTAATATGTAATTTATTTCTCCCAACCTACGTTCTTTACTCTAATTCCTCTCTCAATCACATGATTAATCCATCAAAATAGGAATAAGACATTCATTTCCAACATACTAACACCTATCTACATAATTAAAGCCACATTATTGTAACTAAAGGTTTCCACATATTTATTGAGTAATTATGCATAAGGAATGAAAGAGAAACATCAATAACATCATAAAATTCACACAACAATGTCTATCATATTATCATAAACCTAATATATCAATTTTTTCCATCCAAACACATTGCCTACATGCCTACATGTGGAATCTCCCATCAATCTATGGTTTGAATAAGTTTCTAAACATAGATCTTTTCTACTGAATTAAACCTAGCCTACCTGGGAATCAAGAATCTGACATGGATACATGAACTTGAATTTCTGACTCCATTCTAGTGGTTTTATCATGAAATTGATAAGGAAATATTAGGTTTTACCTTATTCAGGTGTACTTTTTCCTCTCCATTGATCTAGAGATTTGATGTAACCTTAAGAGGTATCTATAATAAATCCTCGTACTAGTTTATAACTTAAAGGATAATGGTAACAAAAAACTTGAGTGACCTATTTTTATTTCTAGATATACCGCTATCGCGACCCTCAGACCACTACTATGATGCTGCTAAAAAGGGAAAATTCTTACCATGATGGAATAAAATCAGTTTATCCTTAAGTTTTCTACTCTATAGTTATTTAACTAATTCCTTTTACACACATATTTCAAAAGTATTAACGAAATTGTCATAACCTATTCCCTTATAGATGTAATAATTTTAGTAATGGTAGGATAGATCGCAATACTATCGTATGTTCTTGACCTTTGGACTATCATATGTGTAAATAGAAAGACCCTTTTGGGAATCATGTGCATTTTTAACTTATTGATAAGTGTTAAAAGTTTCTCCTTAATCAAACTCATTTGAGGTTTGGAACATAAGTCTTTTTTATGAACGTCAGGTAATAGGGTCATGTTTAGGGGAGTTTGAGATGGTGTTTTGTTCGATATAACTATGTGCCTTAGTTCAAAAATTTATTTGTCCATACCAGCAATAATCTCAAGGGTTACTTCTTTTCCTATCGAGGCACTAGGGTCAATTACAATAGTCAAAGTGGGATCTAATTCAGATAAAGTATTTCAAATGATCAAATAGGAATTTATTATTGATAACGTCCTTTTTGAATCCCATGTAGTAAATAATAAGGCACATGTTGATTTCTTAACCAAAAAAACATGTTAAATACTAATATTTTGCAAGGAATACTTGAAACTAATTTGTTTTAGTTTTTTGTAAAGTCAACAATGATGGGTGTTGAATTTACCACTAATTTACATCCAAAATTTGTGCAAACTACTATGATTTGAAGGTATGAATAAGATATGTTTGTTAGTTGAATGCACTAATTTCAATATTTTTCGGTATACGGGTGATGAGAAAAAAAGATATGGAATTGAGCTTGAAAGAAATCAAGAAGAGAAGAAAAGTGCACGATCCTATCAGACTGCATTATAACCAGGCTCAGTTACTATGATCGCAGCCAGTCAACTTTGGTCAGCCTCCAGCAATCATGAGGATCTAAAGGCATTCGTGGTAGCCACGATCGCGGACAAGATGCAACGATCGTAGCTCAACGGGTTTATGCCTAGGGGAAATGCTGTCATTTTACAAAGCTGACCCCAAATCTCTTATAAGGCTAAAACCCTTTCCCATTTGATATTATACACTTTGAACAATTAAATTTTGGTGATTTTGCAACCCTACTAATTGAGGAAGCTATTGTGTTAGAATTTCCATATTTGAGTTTAGTAAAATTGAGGTTAAATTGAAGAATCTTCTTATTGTATATTACCATGGATACTTTGAATGTACCTTTTGGTATATCTCTTCTCCTTAACTTTATGAGTAGCTAAATTTTCTTGTTTTGGGATTATGTTGAACTAAGGTAAAATTATGTGTGGGTTGTGATGTATTTGTGTAGATTCTAGTTTGTTGATGATGGTTTTCATTATTGCTTGCTTGAATTAGTTGAGGTTTATGGGTGGACACCACAAATGCCTAAAATGGATTTGTTTAGGAGAGTTTGCGATGGTGTTCTGTTCGGTATAACTATGTGCCTTTGTTCAGAAATTTATTTTTCCATACCAACAATAATCTCAAGGGTTACTTCTTTTCCTATCGATGAACTAGGGTCAATTACAATAGTCAAAGTGAGATCTAATTCAGATAAAGTATTTCAAATGATTAAATAGGAATTTATTATTGATCAAGTCCTTTTTGAATCCCATGTTATAACTAATGAGGCGCATGTTGATTTCTTAACCTAAAAAGCATGTAAATACTAACATTTTGCAAGGGAATACTTGAAACTAATTTGTTTTAGTTTTTTGTAAAGTCAACAATGATGAGTGTTGAATTTACCACTCATTTACATCCAAAATTTGTACAAACTACTATGATTTAAAGGTATAAATAAGACATGTTTGTTAGTTGAATGCACTAATTTCAATATTTTTTGGTATACGGGTAATGAGAAAGAAAGATATGGAATTGAGCTTGAAAGGAATCAAGAAGAGAAGAAAAGTGCACGAACCTGAAGAGCCTGCATTATAACCAGGCTCAGTTACTGTAATTGCAGCCAGTCAACTTTGGTTAGCCTCCAGCAATCACGAGGATCTAAAGGCATTCGTGGTAGCCACGATCGCGGACAAGCTGCAATGATCGTAGCTCGGCGGGTTTATGCCTAGGGGTAATGCTATCATTTTACAAAGCTAACCCCAAATCTCTTATAAGGCTAAAACCCTTTACCATTTGATATTATACACTTTGAACAATTGAATTTTGGTTATTTTGCAACCCTACTAATTGGGGAAGCTATTGTGTTTGAATTTCCATATTTGAGTTTTGTAAAATTGAGGTTAAATTGAAGAATCTTCTTATTGTCTATTACCATGGATGCTTTGAATGTACCTTTTGGTATATCTCTACTCCTTAACTTTATGAGTAGCTAAATTTTCTTGTCTTGGGATTATGTTGAACTAAGGTGCAATTATGTGTGGGTTGTGATGTTTTTGTGTAGATTCTATTTTGTTAATGATGGGTTTCATTATTTCTTTCTTGAATTAGTTAGGGTTTATGGGTGGACACCACAAATGCCCAAAATGGATTTGTTGGTGAAAACCCCAAATTCTTAAAAGCTCACATCATCCTTGAAACAGGGATGTGGGTGAACTTTTGGATTCCATATCATCCTTGAAAGAGGGATATGGGTGACAAGGCAATAGTGGGCAATAGTAGATTTAGTTTATTCTCTTTTCAGTATCTTAGAAATAAGAGTGAGTAGAGAGTTAGCTATGTCTTGGACATTTTTCTATTAATAGGGATTCCTAATTGAGGTATTAGGCGGATTAAATTGCAACACCTGTGAGGTACCCGTGAGGTACTCGAAAGGGTCCATGGGTGATAATCTTGAGGTTTTGTTGAAAATCTAACCTCAAGAAACTTCAACCTAGCCTACCATGTCATTTATGACTAGAATTTTCATCCAATTGTCATGCACCCATACATAACTTGACCTTAGTAGACAAAATCCCAAGATCCTTCTCATATTGAAATTTCACTCACAATTGTTTCCTTTAGTTGTTAACTTGAATAGACTTTGATAAAAATAGTTTAAACTTTGGAGGAGTGTATGTATAAGTAGGAGGAATATTTGAGAAGTATGTTCGTTTTGAACTTATTGAGTTGTGGTAAAATATTGTCTCTAATAAAACTTCTTTGAGGTAGGGAACCTAGGCTATTTTTGATGAACATAAGGAGGTAGGGTAATGTTTGGGGAAGTATCAAAAGGTGTTCTTCTATACATAACCATGAGCATTAGTTTAGAAATTTATTACTCTTGATCAATATCAATCTCAGGGGTTACTACTCTTTCTATCGAGGTGCTATGGTCCATTGTGATAGTTAAAGTGGAATCTGATTTAGATGAAGTACTTGTGATGATCAAACGGGAATCCATAGTTGAACGAGTGATTTTTGGTATCCCATGTGATAACTGAGGAGTTGTTAGTTATTTCTTAAACCTAGAACATGTGAAATACTAACATTTTGCCGGCGAATAATTGAAACTGATTTCCTTTAGTGTTTTGTAAAGAAAATAAATTTGATTATCAACACAAATCAACCTTTCTCTAAAAAGAAACTGCAACTCAAAATTTTGAAAGTTAATACATCAATATTAATAATTAATCAAAATGGCATATAAAACTAATAGCATTTATTTTGCTTGACATAAATTAGTTCAAAATTTGAGGCTTGAAAAATGACTAAATGGCCAAAATCTTTACTATTTAACAAACTTTGAGATTTGATGAAAGGAGAGAATTTTGGACAAATTGACTATGCAATTTGAGGGAAGATACAAGTGTTTATAGTATTTCTTATGGTAGTACAAGTTGAATTTCTAGCAAGGAAACATGTTTCTAAAATTTCTCTGAAAACAATAGAATGCTAAAAATTTTGATAGAATGTTTAATGGATTTATAATTACCCTCAATGTCATTCCGTGTATTTTCATGTATTCTTTATATTTAGAGTTTTCCTAGAGCTTCCCGGAGTCATTTATGACTTGCTGCGACTGATAGTTTTGTTATGGAGTAGCTTGTTAAGTTCTTAGAGCAATTTCCTTATTTTGGAACTATCCTTGTTAAGAAAAGGTCTCGGACTTGAGCTTTATGTAAACAACCTCAGATGCTAATTTTGATAGCCTCATTAGCTTTGGAATGTAGATATTAGGCTAAGGCTATCCTTGGTCAGAGTCTCTAGGCTTTCAGACTGGTTTTTAGCTATTGAGTGGATTTTGTATAAAATGGACCCTTAGGTATAGGACCTACTTTTTATCAAACCAACCTCAGATGGAAATTCAATTAGAATAGTTGAGTCTGGATATCCAAATTTGGTAGGGTAACTAATGTCTCCCAAATTACACCTCCAAAAAGTAAAAGGCAGTCAATGAATCAAATATAGAATCCAGCAAGGATGGGGTCAAACTCACATGGAATAGAATGAAATCCGATCATGTATTTGTCTAGGTAATTTGCAAATAAGTAAAAGAAGAGGGGTTTTGTGAAACAAAAGAGTAAGAATAATAGTTGTTGGTTTTTGATTTTATAATCAATGTGAGATGAGCACTAGTATTTTAATCCTCATGATTTCATAAATCCACAGGTTGCTCGTGCTACCAAACTATTCTGATGAGTTGCATTCAATAATCTAACAATTTAGGTTTATCTAAATGTATTCTGACCTTGGTTAGGCGAACTTTGCTCATATCCTCATATACTAAGAGTGTCACACTTCTAAACCCTTGTTCTTGATCTTAGATTAAATATCCCTATCAAGGATCAAGTTATTAGATGAAGGTTGATAACTTCAAATCTCTGTTGTTATTTTATTTTCCTACTTTATACCTCTCTTCTAAGTAAGTCTAGAATACATGTAAGTTCTTAACATGTGCACCCATTAACAAAGCAATCGTAACAAAGAAAATACCTATACATGCAAGTATACTGATTTAGAATGACTTCACACTTAACCCATTTCATAAATTGATCAAGGTTCCCACAAGCCTAGTTGTTGTGTTTATCTACTCACGATTGCAAGATAATGTGAAGAATTCATAGATAAAACATGATTATGAACTAATAAGGAGAATTAAAATTCAAAATCTCAACTTTAATTAAAACCTGAGAAATGTTATTCATAAAATCCTAAGAATATGCTCTTAAAATCTGACAATATAAATAAAAAATAACCCTATTAGAGTATTTATAAACAAAAAAAATTCTATCCTAAATAAAATAGAAAATCTGGGCTAGTTAGATTGAACGATAGAATGGTACGATCATAGTTAGATACCACGATCGTCCTTTTATGCACCATAGATTTTGTCACCTGTAGGTCTTTAATAACTCGGTACCTAGTATGATCCAATGGAATCATCTTATGATCGTACGATGATCTTCTTCTACTTGAACTTCTGCACCTTCATATCATGTCCTTTATCCTACGATCTCATGGAATGATCATTATATCAAAAAATAAACATGACTTGTTCTCGTCTGATAATCTCACACTTAGGTTCTGTAACATTGTTCCCAAGACTTCCTCCCATGAAATCAAGGTATGGTTATGATTTATGGTACGATCATTGGAGGCTTTCATCTATTAACTCCCGAGGAAAATCTCTAATTAAAGGCATGATAGCCTTGGTACGATGGTGGTCAGATTCCATGGTCGTCATTCCTTTCATCTGATCCTCTAAAACTCTTGTTTAAGCAGTTTCTTTTCCCGAGCCGTTTTACTTTGCAATAATTCCACAAATCCATCATATCCACATAAACATACTTTTGAACTTACCATTTTTATTTGTTTTAATCATCTTAAGTGTTATAAATTTATGTTACATCAAGACCCTTAACATAGAAAGTTTACAGGTCCTGAAACAAACAAAATGACTAGACTCACTAAGATGCTTAACTTTGAGAAAAATCAAGATCATTATAGTCACTTTTAAAAAACCAATTTTCACACACGCAAACCACTTAATTAATATCAACACCCTCTACTTTCATTAAAAATCAACCAATGCAGTGTGTATGTAATACAAATACTCTTAACACAACTTGATTAGGATATGGCTTTAAACTGTGAATGGACAACCAAACACATTGACCAATACACTACCTAACCAATAAATAACTAGACTACAACCCCTGAACCCTCACCCAAAGAAGTCCCTAATTACTTAGTTTCTATAATGAAATCTTTTTCTGGGACTGAATCAAATCTCTCACTCTCACAAATAAGATGGGTTGTATGTGTTTGATAATATAGGCTTGCCCTTAATTTCTATGCTTCAACATTTGAAAAATTGAGTTTGGATCACTATAGGTATTTTCTAAGTTTATACTATTGGATTGGGGATAAGTATGGTATATTTAGGTACAATGGCTTATTCTTCCTTGAAAAAACACTACTTTTTGCTCCACTTTCCTACTTTCTTGCATTATTACCCTTTTTCACCACATTATTTCCTTTTGTTCCTCTGGTGAGATTTCATTTCCATGTCAACTCATTATTATTATTATTATTATTATTTTTATAGATTTTCTCTTTCTTTTTTCTTTTGCTTATATCACACGCGACTCCTTTTTTTTTACTATTAATCCTTCCTACCCTCTTTCTACATACCCCTACACAATAGCCACCCTCAACTTAGGTGATTTGACTAAGTAGAGGTACACAATGTCCAAGGAAGGACCAGGGCTAAACAAGGTTCATTGTAAAAGTTGTGGAGGTTAATTGGATAGCTCAAAGAAAAGGTCCAATAAGTCTCAAAGTTTGGTTTAAGGGATATATGATTATTTGGAATGTTATTTAGGATAAAGTGGAATGTTCAAAACATGGACTATGATCCTTTCCTAACCTACTATGCTACAGCTTTTAGCAAGACTAACCTAGCGAGTTCTAGATTGTACGCACATACCGACTATGTAGAAATCTTACTCACTTATAGATCAGCAATTTCATACAAGTTACTACCTATTTAGTTCATGCAAGGTCGGCCAGGTCATCCTACTAACAATACTAGTGCAATACCTAGATCCTAACACCAGTTATAACAAAGTAAATGCATCACATAACATTACAAAATAAATTTTTGAGAGGTATCATTTACAAAAATATTCAAAAACAAGTTTGCACGCTTTATAAATATGATCGCACCAAGTTTTCTTAAATTACTCTAATTTACACAGAAAATACAAAACAATATTATAAATAGTAAAAAAACACCTAAAATATGTTGGTTATAACTATGATAGCACAACTGAGGGAAATGAAACACAACAATAAAAACCTTCTATTGAGGTACACCCCCACCCCCAACTTGGAAATAGTGCAATGGACCCATTGTATAAGATCATATAAATGTAAAAATTAGGGTAAAGGAATTACCTAAGGAACTCTAGGAATTGGTCAAACTATGATCTCATGGGGATATAGGTGGGTCCCTAATATAATTCTCTACTCCAATGGCCTCAGCTATGGTCATTTCACTCATATATAAGTTAGCATTAATAGCAGTTGATGCACTCTAAGTACTCAAACTGGAGGCACTCTATGCACCTCCTCCAACAGTATCCCACCTCTGTGGTAGGTAGTATCCCAGGTCCCTCTACAATTACTGCCTCAGAGGTTTGTCCAACTTTTTTCTCCCCTTCTTCTTCTTGTATGATTTCCACTTTCCCTCTTTGTCATTCTTATTACCTCTCCACCTCTTTTGAGGCTCCAAGTCACCTTTTACCTTTGAATATTTGTCTTCTTAATAGCTGAGGAAAAAGTGTAAAAATTAGGAACAACGGAGTCCATATCGATCGTAAGAGCTTCTAGTAAGGACATAGGAGGTAGTGGAGAAGGTGCAACATCAACCCACTCAGTCAAGACCCTACCATTTTTTAAGCTCGGTTAATTTTTTCTAATATCTGTTAGTTATGGTAGCTGGACTACCTCTATCCTAGATATCATTTGGTTCTCTAAACATATTTTCTCATATTTGAACTATTCAAACTACACCTCATATCTTATCATTAACATAGAGCTTCACCGCATCTTCTAGCTTTTTAATATGGGCATCATGTAAAAGTAGGCTCCACGTGATCTCTTTCAACTGTGAAGTTGAAATTAAGGTATAACCAACTAGAACCAATGGTTGATTGTTATAAGATATTCATGATGTATATGAGGAAGAGTCAGTGGCATCATCAATATTAAGTCACTAGTTGGGCAACCCTTAACAATATCTGGTATCTCAAAAATTTTGCTTGGGTATTCGAGTTGTATGTATCTTTTATCAATGCCATATCATCAACCTTCATCAGTTGAATCACCCAGTCCAATACACCAATGTTCTGGACCTGTGCATTCCTCATCAACTTGATCACTTATTATGGGAAATGCAATATGGTGTTAAGCTTAAACACCCTGTCTCATATCTAATTTATGAGGATCTATGGGATTTTCAACTATACTACATCAATAACTACAACTACCAAACAGGCATTGGTCACACCTAATGTATTATCATTGGTTGTGGGTGTGATCTACTAACTGACCATGAATCACCAGGCTTAGGGAAAAAACTATAATCTTTTCTTGTAGGTGGTAGACCTAGTGATCAATGAGATATTTCCCTTTCTTCAACGATGTTGCCTACTAGTCACCTATAGTGCATTGTTTTATCATTTATACTCTATTTTTTACTTTTTTTAGATCAGTCATCTAGAAGTCATTCTCCTAGGGCTCTTTAATTGGCTTAAATGTGTCTCGAAATAAGGATTTTAAAATAGACTGATGGAGATGTCAACCTATGTGTCCTAGACCTTAATATTTTAAGTCAGGGCAATTTCTTCATATCTCTCTCATTCCTTGAAGGATTCATGTTCTTTAGTATTTCCATAAAATTGGCATAAAATTCTTGCACCAACTTTGGCCTATAACTCTGTAGGGGTCTGGTTATCCAACCCAGCTCATACCTATCAAATCCCTAGACTAGTTCTGGAAATTTTTGAAGGGACTCTGGTAGTATCCAAGGTTCCTAGTAAATGCTTCTCTTCTTGTTAATTAGTCTGTCAATGTCACTTTATCAATGTACTAATCCATTGCATTAGGTATCATCCACTTTCTTGAATCCACACCTCTTGGAGATGGTGCAGAAGTATCGAAGGGTTCAGAGTTTGATTCATCCTCCCCCTATGAAGAACTTGAGTCCTCATCAGCTTTACCCCTACCGTATTGGGTGCCTCACATTTTCACTTTAGACTGGGAAAGGATAATGGTGGTGGAAGCTTCCACCAAAGTCATAGATGTCAAGGCCTTAGCGTGTTCCATATTTTTTTCTTAGGGAGTGTCCTTAATCTATAGAATTGGTGAAGAGGTCCACCTTAGGTCCACTTGAACTTTTGAACTCACTTTTTGAGACTGGAGGTGTATTCTTGGGTGACCTTATCCTTGAGATCTCTTTTTATAGCTTTATTTGTGCCTTTGGTGCCATTGTACCTGCATGGGAAGGTGTTAGTAGTAATTATACAAAAGTTTAGATCAGTTAAGTAAATATATCTAACTATCCTATCTACGATTATGCTATGAATGTATGATCATACCTTTCTATTATAGGAAGGATTCCCCAGAAGTCCTTAGAAGACATGCCCTCGACCGACAAGATTCTACGATCATGCAATGAAGGTACGATCGTACCTTCTGATCGTTGGATTATTATAAAAGTACTGAGGTTCTGTCACATCAGAAGATTATATACAATGATAGTACCTAGATAGTATGATCATGGGATGTTCTCTTGTGATGATCACTTATAATTAATATATTGGTACTCCATAACAACCAAACTTACTATTATATGGTGCAACCATGATCATAGATTATATCGTGAAGTCCTCAACACAACATATTTTAGACGTAGACTTTGACCCTATTTTAACCTAATTTTGACACCTATTGACCACAATTCTACAAATAATTTGGTACTCAAGACTTCTATTTTGGTGATTATTCACTCAAACAAGTTTTCATACACATCCATATTATGGGCATTGGAAATTTACACCTACTTCTAGAAAACAAGAGGATGATGATGATGATTTTGATTTAAACATAAAAATTACCAATTTCGTCTTATGATTTGCTTGAAACACGGATCTAAATTGTGACTTTTTCTTTGAATGCGATAAAATTTGAGAAAATTTTATGTTTGAGTGATTGGGGATAAGTCTTGGTATTAGGTATAGGGTTTAGAGTTTTAAATTTGAGTTCGTAGGGTCAAGTTATAATTTCATAAAAATAAAGGATCCAATAGATGACTTAATTCTATGATTGTGGTAGCGAACTATGATCATATATTCCTTTCATACCAAATATGTTTAAGGAAACCTACTTGATAACCTACAAAACATAAGGCTGATCATGATTTCTAACCATGATCATTCTTTACATTCATAGATTTGATGCCCAGATTGCTGACTTGCAAGAGTTTGATCAGACGATGTGTACTGTGATCGTGACATATCCGTATGATTATGATGACCCATCATAGGATAACTCTCAACTATTCTACCCATAGGACTTCCATCCATGTTGTTTAGATGACTTAACCCACGATCTTTGGTCCTTCCTGTGATGGTATAATTCTCTCATAGGTTCAGTCTGTAATCCAGTTCAATATCTTTTGTTTATTTTGTGATCCCTCCACTAATAATAAATATTACCCTATAAAATATGAAGTACGAAACATAGAATGCCTCCCAAGAAATGCCTGGTTTAATGTTACGTCATGACTTAACTCCCCTGAATACTCAGACTTCATCAAGATTCAATTTTTCACATGGCTAATAATTTCTTCCCTGGTGCCCACATAGTTATTGACACACTTGCTATATACCTTGAATGGGTCAACACCATGCCCTTGTTGCTCAATTGCACCATGCAGAAACTATTATCAGAATCACCCAGAACATTTGGATTTTAACTTGTCATGAAACAAACATAGTCTAAAATTATAAAGTAACCAAATTACTTGGGTGGAATTCTCCTCTCAAAATTTTGATCATATTACAGTTTCATCATTTCCTTGCATAACACTGAAATGTTATATGATTGGAGACAGAACTCTTCTATTTTATTTAATTTCTCCAATTTCAATTTTTATGAATTACATCATTCTAGGTTGAGCATCTTCAATGCCCATAATGTCTTATGCTCAAGTTCTATAGGCGTGTGATATGCCTTGCCATATACAAACTGATAAGGAGATGCACCTATAGGGGTCTTGAAATCTACCCAGGAAGCCTATAGTTCATCATCTAACCTTTTAGACTATTCCATTCTATTAGCATTCACAATCTTTGCGAAAATAAACTTGATTCGATTGGAGGAGAGACCTTAACCTTCCACTCGTATGAGGATTTTATGGTGTTGCCTCCTTGTTTTTGACACCATATTTATCAAGAAGGGTTTTAAAGAGATGGTTGTAGAAGCGCGGACCTCCATCACTAATGATATCTCGGGGTGTACCAAATCTAGAGAAAATATTCTTCTTTAAAAAGGCTAAGACACTCTTACCTTAAGTGTTTGGAAGAGTAATTTCCTCTACCCACTTGGAAATTTAGTCAACAACCACCAAAATGTGATTTATCCCATGCAAACTCACAAATGGGCTCATAAAATCAATGCCCCAAATATCAAACAATTAAATCTCAAAGATTTGGGAATCAAAAGTTTATGTCGGCGAGATGTTTCCTTTCCATTACAAATTGGCCACAAGCCTTAGCATAAAAATGTATATCCTTGTATATATTAGGCCAACCGTGGCCGTATTAAAAGATCTTGTGTGTAGTTTACACCTCCATAATGACCCCCAACTGGAGATGAATGACACACCTCTAAGATGCTGATCATTTCAATCTTAGAAACATATCTTTGGATTACTCCATCTGGAAAAACCCAAAATAAGTACACCTCACCCTAAAAGAACCTTCTCACCTCATTCATGAACTACTTTTGCTGCTAAAAATATATCTTCTAGAACTAGATCATTTTCCAGATAGTTGAAAAATCTACCAACCAGGGGATTAGGTCTTGTGATGCTACCAAGACCTATTCATCAAGAAAATTATTATCAAATTCAAGCTCATCCCCTAGTATTAGCATTGCCTCCTCCTCAAGGAGTGACAAATGGTCAGCTACCTGATTCTTAGTCCCTTTTCGATTCTTTACCTCAAAGTCTCATACCTACAATAGAAGTACCAATCTAGTAAACCTTTGTTTCACATATTTGTTTGATAAGGTATCTAAGAGCTACATGGTTAGTATGCGTAATTACTTTCAAATCAAGTAGGGACAAAAATTCTCAAATGCAAAGACAACAACAAACAACTATTGTTCAGTCATAGTATAATTCTTTTGGGAAAGATTTGGTTCTTTGCTAGCATATTAGATTTGGTATATGATATTCTCTTTCCTTAGGCCTAGGACTTCACCTAGTGGTATGAAAGTAGCATCACACATCACCTGAAATGGAAAATCCCAATCTAAAGACATGATGATAGGGGTTAAAATCAACTTCTCTTTTCGACACTTGAATGATTTTAGACATGCCTCATTAAAAAAACTTCACATCTTTCTCCAACAAATTGCACAACAGATTTGCAATTTTAGAGAAGTCCTTGATGAATCATCTTTAGAAACCTAACTATCCCAAATCACTATGAATGCCCTTCACAAAAATTGGTGGAGACAACTTCTCAATTACCTCAATGTTTGTATAATCAACTTCCATCCCCTTCTTAGAAAATTTTCAACCCAGCACTGTTCTTTTTTTAACCATGAAATGACACTTCTCCTAATTTATCACTAAGTTACATTCTTCACATCTAATCAGAACATTAGTGAGGTGTGATAAACAATCATTAAATGAGTCCCTTGTGACTGAAAAGTCCTAAATAGTGTCCTCTACCATGTCAAAAAAGACAGATATCATATAATGTTGGAAAGTGGAAAGAGAGTTACACATACCAAATGATATCCTTTCAAAATCAAATGTCCAATATGGACAAATGAAAGTGGTCTAATATTGTTCTTAAGGTGCATTAGAAATCTAATTATACCATGAATAACCATCTATAAAACAATAATATCCCTTTCTAGCAAGACAGTCTAATATCTGTTCCATAAAGGGAATAAAAAAGTGGTCCTTTTCGATTTATGAATTTAACTTCCTATAATCCATGCAAACACGCCAGTCGATGACTGATCTCATAGGAATTAGATCATTCTTCTCATTGAAAAATACAGTGATACCACCTTTTTTTGTATACATTGAACAGGGCTCACCTATTTGCTATCAACAATTAGATAAACTCTACCTGTATTCAACCTCTATATGATATATTTCTTCACAACATATTGCATGGGAGGATTCAATATGTGTTGGTACTCAATACTGTATATTCAATATGGCTTGAGTTAGATCCTATGAGTACAAATCCTAGGTGGAATTCCAATAATATCTACAATGGACTAATCGATGGCTCTTTTGAATCTCTACGAGATAGAGACTAAGGCCTTAACTTGTAATTCTAATAAATCAATTGCAATGATGACCATCAAGTTATTGTTCCCCCTAAAACACATAATGTAGATGAGAAGGAAGGGACTTGAGCTCCATAATGGAAGGCTCCTCAACAAATGGTTTAGCTAGTGGGGTCACTCTATTTTCAGATCAAGATCCAATTGCTTTAGTGCATTAGTGTATGTTCCCCTATCAATAAGTGTTATCACCATATTATCATACTAATCAATACCACAATTGAAAAAATTCATTATTACTATTACAAGTTCCTTAACATTGATTGTTTCCTCAATAGAGGCTACCAACTCAACTTTTATATAGTATCTATCATAGAGATCACACATTTATCTTTTGGGTGCTTCATGGACTGGCATACATTAAAAGTAACTTGTGAATTA
Source organism: Capsicum pubescens (assembly GCA_030864215.1). Lineage (NCBI taxonomy): Eukaryota > Viridiplantae > Streptophyta > Magnoliopsida > Solanales > Solanaceae > Capsicum > Capsicum pubescens. Next base: position 186,138,740 of record CM061546.1, read on the forward strand.
TCCTATAAAAACTTTATATGAACCATTTATATGTCAACTAATTCTAGACAAGTTATGGTGAAAGGTCTTCCTAAGATAATGGGAACCTCAAAGTCAACCTCACAATCAAGAATCCCAACGTCAGCCTAAAATATGAAAGATGCTACCTTGACCAACACATCACACAAGATACGTACCGTCTTCTTCACAATGCAATCCACTATAAGAAGTATTATAAAGGTCGATTTAGGAGACCCCAAGCTCAACTAGTTGTAAACAACTAGCGGAATCAGGTTAATACTAGCACACAAGACACGTAAGACCCTTGCAAAATTCAAAGACCTTATAGTAAAAGGAATCATGAAGAAACCTAAATCTTTCTTCTTCTCAACTAAAGAGTGAGAAGAAATTTCACTACAATGGTGTACACTATCCATAGGCTCAAAAATCACTGTCGTTTTCTTTATCATCAAGTTTTTCATAGCCTAAAATTTATTCTAGAGCCTATACTTGAGGGATGTTCACCAACAACTCCTTCGGCATCGAAATAAACTTCTAATATTTTCCCTCTTTAGCTTTCTTCTTTAATCTTTGGGGAAAATGAGATGGAGGTCATGGAATAGGCTTTAGTAATGGTGTGACCTCCTTATCCTTCCCTTTGTCAGAACTAGCCCCTTTATCAACAACTAGAGTCTTTTGAGATGCATCTTCATTCAACTTAAAATTCTCTATTTCATTCTCATCCACATATGATGTTACACCAAGATTATATATTTTAAGTCATTATTTGCCTCATAATTAGTATTTTTATTTATCTTTTTGAGCATTAATTTGATGGATTGTGCCTACTATTATATTTAATGTGTAGTCTTAAATTGACATAAAGGAGAGTAGATTTAAAGCTAAAATAAATTAAAGATGAAAGGTCATAAAAGGAAATCAAGAAGATATCTTAATGGAATAAACTTAATATTATAATGAAAAGTGACCATTTGAATTTAAATTTGAAGTGTGTCCAGAGGCTTTCCACGTTTGTGGCGTGACTTGCAGGGACTTCATGTAGTCCATTTTTATTTTTTCTAGTCCATTTTGGACTTAGTTATTTTATTTGGGGGGGTTTTTCCTACACCTATAGATATTCCATAGAATCAGTTTTTACATAACTTTTGATCTAAAGAGAAATAGAAGCCACCGTGGAGGCCGGAGAAAATTGTTTTCATCATTTTTCTCCTTTATTATTTAATTTTACGTTTTTGTTTTGACAATTAGTTGTAATTCCTCCTTGTCTATGTGGATTTAAACTTCTCATTCTAGGATTATGGGAGTTAATTACATGATTATTTAGAAATTTATTGATTTGATTTATTTGATTATCACCATAGTTGTTCTTATATTCTTGTGCTTACTATTTAATGCTTAGATACCATTAAAATAAATTTATATTTTTATTATGAATTCAGAAGGAGAATCTATGAGATAGAGCAAACAATATAGGGAGGAAGATCTTTACTTTATTAAAATAAAAAATTAATTTGTGGATATAAATTACCTTACTTGGTTATAAAATGAAAAGATAAATAAATGCACTTGAATTAGCTTCTCATATCTTCATTCAACTATATAGTTGTGAGACTAGTTTGAATAGATTATTAGAGGTTGAATATTCCCGAATCATAAAATCAACCCCATAAATCAACAACTAGATAATCAAATAAGTTGATGAAATTGATACTCATCATGATTGTTAGCGAATTCATAATCCTAGATTGATTAATTCGTTGATTGAGTAAAATCTGCTCTTCTTTTATTTAAATAATCATTAGTTATTTTATTCTTATTGTTTTAGTTTGGTTAATATTAAAATTTATCTTTGGAATTTATCGCTTGATTAAATAATTAAAATTGGTCTAATTTGGTGAATATTAATCAAAAAGTCCCTATGGGTATGATATCTGGACTCTCAATCCGATATTACTTGTACGACTGCTTACACTTGCATGTGCATTTGGATGCAACAAAATCATCAATGATCATGGGGTTGGTCCCGTTGTTATCAACCACAAACATAGTTGGATCAATATTAGCCTTACCACTTTGATTAGTGATGGCCATATAATGACTATCACTCTTAGGATTTTGGATAGTGTTTCTTGGAAGTGTGCCAAGTTAATGCTAGTTGTATGCGGCGGACACTGCCCATATTATTGAAAAGATTATTTGTGGCATTCGCATGAGACACAACTTTTTAATTCATCCCAAAAATGTATTCCCTAATATCTTTAAGATAATTCTCTTGACTCTTTGACCCGATAACAAGCTTCACAAGAAAATCTTCCATCCTTGGATTTCCAAACTCAGTATCAATGTTCCCCAATAGAACATGCAGACCACCTTTATCTTTATAATTATCTTTCTTTCTCCAATTACCATCATTTTCCCTACTCCTCTCTATACCTAGAACTATTTTAATTGTCTTCATAATAGTCCAACTATGATTCCCTTACCTAGAGTTCTAATTTTATTTATTAGACCCTTAGCCCTTGGCTCAAAAACCCGCCACCTCCCTGTAATGATATTTAGCTTCTTCCTCTATATTTGTATCTTCATATATAGAATCCTTACCTTTTTCACCCACTATATTAACCTTTTATGATCCAATTTAATTTAGTAAACAACCCAACCTCAGTCCCCAGCTATGACACCATTGAGCCACTATCATATTCAGTGCTCATTGCTTATTCGAGGCTCCAATTTCATAAGAAACTGCTAACATGTATGCCTCTCTAGTATGCCACCCTCGTTTAGTTTTTGTAATCTAATCTAAGATCTTAGAAGTATGTTATCACTATAGACTCATGAAGGCTCCACCTGTGATAGTGTCTGCTATAGACATAATATTAGCATTCAAGATTCTGTAGAAGATCTCTAACAAGTTTCTACCAGTGATCTTGTGGTTTTGCATATTTTATTGCTTATTCATGAACCTCAACCAAGTCTCATGTAGTGCATCTAAATACACCTATTTGAAGTTTCTCATATTTTAATTGTAGAATTTTGGAGGGTGAGAAAAATTGGGCAAAGAACTGAGTCCTCAACTCATTCATGTAGTAATAGATCCATGAGGTAACTCACCTAACCACAGAGTAAATTTTCCTTCTTAGATAGAACAAAAATAACCTTAATTGAATAGCCTCCTGAATCTTCCAGGTAGATTATATAAAGTGTAAATCCCCACAAAGTTCATAATATGCATGCTTGCATCATTAGTAGGTAGGACAACAAATAAGAACTTCAAATTTAGTAGATGGATCATCACACTCATAATGTCAAACTTAGTACCTTAAGTCAATTCTATTAGAATGATTGCAACTATCTCAATTGGTTCTACATACCCCAAATATTTCTCTGGAATATCATAAATAGGCAAATACTAATAGAGAGGATTGTTGTACCCTATTTATTCTCAGTATGTCCCTTTTATAAAGTGTATCTAGATGAACTGCCTCATCTTGTCTAACCCTCTCTTCCTTTATTACTCATCGAGTATCTGATTGCCTAACATTTTCCCCATTTATTAGTTGAGCAGTGAATTGTTCTATAGTTTTCTGAACATAATTTTAAAGTGATCAGTTCATTGTTGTTGGTTCAGCATAAACCACTTCGAATAGGGTTCCTTGATCATGAATTTCTTCTCTCTCTATTCTTTGACTTTGTCTTAGAGTTTTCTCAATTTTAGCATCAAATGGAATCAGGGGATTTTCTTGACTCTGAGTATGGGGAATACACCAACATGTGCCCTATAAATAATAGAAAAATAAAATAAAAAAATACAACCAAAAATATGCCAAACAAAATCAATCAACTCATAACCATATTCCCAAGAAACAACACTTAATTTGATATCTCCCAAATTACACTTCCCAAAAAGTATAAAACGGTCACTGAATCAAATATAAAACCAACAAGGCTGGGGTTGAAACACTAGAAATTAGATTTAATTCTATCAACTATTTGTCTAGGTAATTGGCAAATTATAAAAAGAAGGGGGATTTGTAAAATAAAAGAGTAATAGTAACAATTGTTGGTTCTCAGATTTGTAATCAAATGAGATGGGCACTAGGATTGTGATCCCCATGATTTAATAACTCCACAAGTTGCTCATACTAGCAAACATCCCAGTATGTTTCATACACACATCTAACAATTTAGGTTCATCAAACATCTTCCAACATTGGTTAGATAAATTTCACTCATCTCCTCCAAGACGTAGAGTGTCACACTACTGACCCTTGTTCTTGATCTCAAATTAACTATTCTATCAAGGCTAAAGTTATTAGATAAAGGTTGATAGCTTTAAATCTTTTTTGTTATTTCCTAATATATACCTCTCTTCAAAGTAAGTCTAGAATAGAGGAAAGTTTTTAACGTGTGCACCGTTTAGAAAACTAATCACAACAAAGGTAATACGAATACATGCAGGTGCATCAGTCTAGAATGAATTTGCACTTAAACCATTTTGTTAATTCATCCGGGTTCCTAGAACTCTATATGTGGTGTTTAAATACTCATTATTACAAGTTAACATGAAGAATTTATAGATGAAAGAATCATTATAAATTTAAAATGAGAATTAAACTCCAAATCTCAATTTTAATTAAAACCCTAGAAATTTTATTTGTAAAATTCCAGGAATATGACCTTCGATCCTCACAATATAATGTTGTTAAATTAGTGTAGTGTGTAACGCATAAAAATAACCCCATAAAATTATTAATAGACAAAAAAATCCTATCATAAACAAAATAGAAAATTTAGGTTGATTGCCTCGGGCGACAGGATAGTACAATCGTGATTAGATAACAGATCACACTTTGATGCTAATGGTTTCACCCTAGAATTTTTCACCTGCAAGTTTTCAATTGTACAGTACTTAGTACGATCCTATGGTATCATCCTGCAATTGTATGATGTTATTATCTAATCTTCTTCTACTTGAACTTCTGCAACCTTTATATCTTGGCCTTTGTCGTATGATCTCATGGTAAGATCGTCATATCAAAGCACGGCCATGACTTGTTCTTGTTTGATAATCTCCCACTTAGGTTCTACAACCTTGTCCCAAACCTTATTCCCATGAAAACAAAGTATGGTTGTGACTTCATGGTACAATTGTGGGAGGATTTTGTCCAATCCACTCCTGAGGACAATTTCTAATTCAAGGAATGATAGCCTTCATATGATCTTAGCCAAATAACATGATCATCATTACTTTTGTAAGATCCTATAAAGATTCTATTTTAGCAGCTTCTTTCCTTGAGCTTGTTTACCTTGAAATCATACCAAAAACCCACCATATTCACATAAACATACCCTAAACTTACCACTATTCCTTTTTAAGAATCTTAAGTGTCATAAAGTTATGAAACATCAATAACACAGTTCATTTGCATTTACATGATTTTGAACAAATTTTGTGATACACGCAAAATATTTGTGACTTTCTTAAGTTCCTGTGCATCAGCACCCGGTGTAGTCTGAGTCCTTTATCGATATCAATATGAGGACCTCCATAATCATGAATGTATATAATCTTGGTCATTGGGATTGTGAGGCGTGAGGAATCATGTCTGCAATAAAAGAGGCATAGGACTAAAATATTTTGTTCATCATGACTGCATGTCTAGGCCACCACAATCATGATGGTTCCATTAGTAGGATGCCATAATCGCTACTAAGAGATCTCGTGATAGCAATGAGAAAACCCATGAAAGATTATATATCTTCCACTTCGCTTTTCCAAAACAAATTCTAAGTATTGTAGACTATTGGGAGGTCAAATATAGTATGGTAAGATAATTGAAGCTCGTATTTTCTCAGGGAGTGATTGTGAGAATTTTAACATTATTATCTCGCAAGTTTTTTAGTCAATTTATGATTAAATTAGTGGGTTAAATTCATGTTTCTCTAAATTTTGTTGGTCTAATTTTAGATTTTATTGGACATGAATTTCACTTGTTTTTTCTCAAAAACTTATCCCAGAGCTAAAAGAGAGGTTATGACAATTTCAATTTTGTGATTCCGTAAGAGGGCTCAACGTGGAATTTTTAGTATGATTTCTTACCTGGCACATACATATGCAATATGGGTATTGATATTCTCATCTTGATATGTAAAATCTTATTCCTATAGCATGGCATCGATCGAAGGCTACTAAAAAGGGAAAGGCTTCAGAGTAGAGGATTATACAATCTTTCTATGACATCCAAGTGTGCTAGAATTACCTTCTCTTCTATATTATGCTTCATTATAGTTTTAGTGTAGTATTGTTCAAGCTACTAGTGGTTACCTATGTCTCTGATGTTATTTTAGTATTTATTAGTTAAATTATCCAATTAGGGCCCCTTTTCAGTAGACTTCGACCCTATCTTCCCTTAGTTAGCCTATGATTATCCATTAGAACTAGTCTTAGCTTAATTAATGCCTTGGGATGTGGTTGATAAGCCTTAAACTAGGTGGGCATGTGCATACCTTAGGTTTGGGTCTTCGAGGATGGTAATGGGCCCCATTAGCCCTTCTTGTTAATAGAATGCCTAGAATAGATCCTTGTTATTCTAAATGACCTCTATTTATTACCTTACATAAATTTTTGATTTTTAGGATAAATTAGTGTAATAATCCTTCGAGTCATTTTCTATATTTCTGCTTATTTGTATCGTTAGATCCTTTCCATAGCTTTCCTAAGTTATTTATGACTTGATAGAACTGATAGCTTAGTTACCAGGTGGTTCGTGTGGTTTTTAGTCAATTCCCTATTTAGAAGTCTTCGTTGGTTCCAAATGGACATTGGGTAAAACCTTTAGTACAAAAAATATGTGCCAGCAGCTCTAAAATATCAATTTTATTCTACGTAGACCTTTAGTTTAGGTCCCAATGCACCCGAGCTTATTTTGAACTATTGTTTGAAAAGTTGGAAAATGGGAAGTTTAGGTATGGGACCCATATTTGATCGAAACGACCTTTAATTAAAAATATGCTTTGCCAACGTGTCTGAAACATCAGATTTAGGGAGGTTACATAGTTTATTTGATAATGTTAGAGTCTGAATGAATCCCAAAGTATCACGGGAAACATGGAAAATTTTCAAAGTTGTTGGTGCAATGGCGGTCATAGAAGGACCAACATGATCGTGCTATGGCAATCACAATATTGTCCATGGAGATCGCACAGTCTATGGGTGGAGATTTCTACACTTGAGTGCTTGAGTTGGATATTTAAAGGACATTTAGTCCGCATATTGTGCACTTTTTTCTCTTCCTTGAGACCAAGAAGCCCTAAAATGATGTGTGATGTGCTATAGAAATATAGCACTTTCAATGCTTAAAAAGAGGAAAATATGCAAGTTCTGCGGTTGTTTTATTAGATATGATAAATTTTGGGTATGTTTTGTAGGAAATCATGTTTTGGATGCTATGTTTGTGAAAAATATGACAAAAGGTTACTTTGGCTCCTTATGGGAGTAATTAAGGATATACGAAACACTTTCCAGATTGTTCATGACCAAAACATATGTACCGCATGTGGGCAAAGCATGTGCCAGAAGTCCAAAATCCCGAGAGATAACCTAAAAGATTTTTTGGTCCAGATATATGCGGTCACTACATGAGCCCACCCTACAAGCTGCATGTGCCACATCGCTCAATGCCAGGCCGCATAGAGAGACCACATGTAGCCACCAACCTTTTTTTCTTTTATTTTGTTCGAGCTTTGGTTTTACGGTTTCCTCATGTACTATAAATATACCTTATGTGTTTTTAGTAGAAGTTATGCACTCGTGATACTTACAAATATGTTTTGATTCTGATTTTCGATTTTAGTCTTGGAATTCTCTTGTATTGATTTTACTTGATTAATTCAGTTACAGTTTTAGAATTTTACTCGTGATTATTGTGATTTCATCTTATGCTTTCAATCATGAATTTTATTGATTCCTTCACAAGCATGAGTGTCTAAAACCTCTTAGCTAGGGTTGTGGAATCCTTGACGGATTAACGAAGTAGGTTAAGTGCTATTATTGTTTCGAACCAATACACATGTATGCACTGTATTATCTTTACTTTAATAGTTTTATTAATGGGTTCACATGTTAGGATCTTACCTAGATTATTTGTCACCACCCGAGGCTACCCCTAGTCACTACAACGGTGCTTATGGTCATAAGTGACCATAAGCTAACCCATGATTTGGTACCTGCTATGAGCATTGAGTAAACTAATAATGAACAACTTATGCGAAAACAAATAAGTAAAACCATGAGGTTTAAAAATAATGAAAATATTGATAAATCATAAATTTGAGTATTTGAGAACATACTGAAAAGATAGATAATACAAATGATAAACTAACTAACTGTTTGAATGTCTGAAAATCCTCTAACTAACTGATTGGAGAGCTGATGGGACAAACCTCCAACTAATTCCAAACTGACTCAAATAGAGTAAGACTGAAATATTGATTGAATATAAATTTGTCCTCGAAAGATGAGGACTCACCACTGTTGCTGCTGCTGAAGTGCTGAACTTAACTAAGCACAGTTAGGAAATTGGGCCTCCAGACCTATGATATAAGACATCATAGCATGAATAAAATATGCGGTTAGTATTTTTAATGTACTGGTATATGAGATGAGGTTAGGCTGAAATGCATAGGTTCATATGCATGAAATACTGACTGTTTAAATAACATGAGATAATTGAATATGCATGAAAACATGACTGGCTTAGTAACATGTGATAATGACTAACACATAACATGCATAAGAGCTTTTAAATCTAAGAATGCATGACCAAGCATATAAAATGATATTGAAGTACTCTATAAACTGAAATACTGGTAATTGAATAACTGATAAATTGTATATTATGATGAAGAAAACCTGAAGTGAATACTGAAATACGAATGTGGGAGCTAGCTATAACTGATATTCCCTAAATATATTGTTGGGGTCCAACCTGTAACCCCTATTGGAAGGGTGTTAGTACCATGCCACGGGTACTAATACTAACTATGTGGATCTACTAATCTGATGTCTTAAAGGACTAGGGTGTCATGCCTAACTAACGGAGGACCCCTCAAAATCTATAGTCGCACCATAGGTCTAGAACTTAGGGACTTCTACCAACGTCTCATGCCTAACTGATGTGGGAGACGCCATCCCTATGCTCACTAGGTGCTTAGATTTTCTCAAAATTGAAAGACATTGATTACTTGACTAAACTGATCTTAACTGAACTATTCAAATGATCATAATAGCTGACTAAATGATAAGGATTAGGGTTTATCTGAAACTATTCAGTAAATACTGAAACTATGTAAATAACTAAATTTTAGGTATTCATAGCCCCAAGCACTAAATGAGAATAAAAAAATTTCTGATGACTTTGGGATGTCTCTAACTGATTAAGATGGGGGATATGAAAACCCGAAATCTTTTTAGTGCTGGGGGATATGAATACACTAAATTTCTATGTCTCTACCATCTAATCTCTAACTGATTCTTTCAACTTTACTTAACCGGGATCCCTGTCATGTTTCTCCTTAACTTCGGCAACTAAAAAGATTCTGAACTATTTTGAACCCATACACTATCTTCAGCTGAATCAACCAACTGAACACCTAATCTAGAAAGATGATTAACCTCCTAACATAACTTCTTCTTATCATTCTCAACATGAGAAACACTACCCATAGATAATCTACTAAGGGAGTCAGCCACTACATTGGCCTTTCCCGGATGATACAACACACTTATATCATAATCTCTTAACAACTCTAACCACCTTATTTGATGAAGATTTAAATATTTCAATGAAAATACAAATTGAAATATTTTGTGATCTGTGAACACATCAATATAAACCCCATAGGGATAATACCTTTAAATTCTTAAGGCAAAATCAACAACTGCTAACTGACGATCATGGGTAGGGTAATTTGTTTAATGAGGCTTAAGCTGTCTTGAGGCATAGTCTATGACTTTACCCCTCTGCATCAACACAAAACCAAGACCAACTCTGGAAGCATCACAGTAAACAACAAACTCATTTGAACCATCTAGCTAGGTTATGACTGAAGCAGAAGTGTGTCAAGTCTCCAACTCCCGAAAACTATTTCACTAGAATCTAACCACTAAAACTTGACTTTCCTCGGATTCAATCAAGATGTAGGGGATGCAATAGACAAAAATCTTTCAACAAACCATCGGTAATAGCTAGCCAAACCCATAAAGTTATTGATATCTGATGGAGATGTGGGTATGGGCTAGTTTCTCAATGCTTTGGTATTCTGAGGGTCAACTCTAATGCCATCACCAGAAACAATATGTCCAAGGAAATCTACTAATCTTAGCCAAAAATCACACTTACTAAATTTGGCAAACAATTGATGGGCTCTATGAGTTTGCAATACAATTATGAGATGCTCTGCATGATAATTTTCTCTACGAGAGTAGACAAAAAAATCATCACTGAAGACTATGAAGAACATGTCCAAGTACTGCTTGAACACTCTATTCATCAAGTCTATGAAAGTTGTTGGGGAATTCATTAGTCCAAAAGACATAGATAGAAATTCGAAGTAACCATACCGAGTACTTAAAGATGATTTTAGAATGTCACATTCTCTGACTCTGAGCTGATGATAGTTGGATCTGAGGATTATCTTTGAAAAATAACTGGCACCCTAAAGTTTGTCAAACAATTCATCAATCCTAGGGAGTGGATATTTATTCTTGATTATGAATTTATTCAATTAAAGGTAATCGATGCATATTCTGATAAAACCGCCTCTCTTACGTACGAAAAGGACTGGAGTGTCTTATGGAAAAAAATTAGGCCTGATGAATCCCTGATCTAAGAGATCTTTTAATTGCTTTCTTAACTCTCTTAGATCATTTGTATCCATTCCTAATGGAAGAATAGAGATAGGCGTATATCTGGAAAGAGATCTATTTCGTAGTCAATTTCCCTTTCGGGAGGAACTTTGGGAAGATCTTTAGGGAAAATATCCAGAAACTCCTTTACCACTGGAACTGACTTGAGAATCCTAGAACTAGAGTTTTTGACTTGAAAAATATGGTACATGCACCCCACAGATATTACTTTACTGGCCTTAAGGAACAAAACAATCTGACCCCTAAGCACTGAAGTACTTCCTCTCTACTAAATGACTGGTTCATTGGGAAACAGAAATGGAATGACTCTGTTTCTAAAGTCAACTGAATCATAGCATGAGTGGAGCTAATCTATGCCGAGAAAGACATAAAAATCAGTCATCTCTAAATAAACAAGATCAATTGAGGTGACTATTTGGGATATTGTGATCGGACAATTTCGGTAGACCTTTCTGGCTACAATGGAGACACCTACTGGAGTAGACATTTAGAAGGGTTATTCTAAAGATTCAGGATTGACACCAAAATTTACAGCTATATAGGGGGTTACAAAGGAAAGTGAAGCTCTGGGGTCTAGCAAAGCATAAACATAAAGGTGAAAGACTTGTAACTTATCAGTAACTACATCAGGAGAACTTTCTTGATCCTGTCAGGACTGAAGTGCATGGAGCCTATTCTAATGCTCTACACTAGTGGAACTAGAAGTAGTGTCCTGCTGAGTCGGATGACCTGCTGGCGCCATTGAAAAGTTAGTCTCACCGTGTTGGCGATCATTTCTACCCTTGCACATACATAAAGGACACTCTCATTCTATAGGCTAGCTTTTGATACCCAAAACACACATCACTACTAGATCTACACACACCCTAATAATTTCTACTATATTTTTTGCACAGAGGATTAGTACGACCTCTATTCAAACTACCTTGGGAATTAGAGTCTGGCTCCCTATCCCGACTGTCATTCTAAAACTTTAGGACTGGTGCACTAGCTGAAGATGAAGCCGATGCTGAAGATTTCTGATGGAACTGTGAACGGTTACCCGCCTCTGACCTAGGATAAGAGAAATTAAAGCTACTTGTTATGGCCCTCTTATTCTCTCTCTCTTTCTCCTTCAGCTTCTGCTCCCCAATCTGTTGAGAATGAACTATCATCCTAGATATGTCCTTAATCAACAAAGAAGTTATATACTCTTTGACCATACGATCAACTATACTAAAAACAAACTTACTCATTCTAGATCTATTATCAGCCACAGTTGAAGGAACATACCTCTCCAACTGAGTAAACTTAAGAGAATACTCTCTCACACTCATATTACCCTGCTTCAAATTAATAAACTCGATCACCTTAGCTTCCCTCAAATCTAAGGGAAAGAACATGTCTAAAAAGGTTGTATCAAACTCCTCCCACTGTACAGGACCTTCCTCGGCACCCCTATCCTCCATATACTACTTATACCACATATGAGCTATATCCTGCAACTGGTAGGCAGCCAAATATGCATTATTACTAGATATGACACCCATAATATCAGTAACTTTCATAACCATAGAGAAATCCCTATGTATCCTCCTTAGACTTGGATCCTAAAAACAAGGAAGGGCTCATTTGGGTAAAGTTCTGAATCCTGGCTACAACTATGTTAGCGACTGGATTGGCTGTAGTAGTAGCTTCCTGATTGTTTTGAGATACTATTGAGTGAGATAATGTAGTGAATGCAACTCTAAATTTGGACTGAGAGACATGCTTATTCAGGGGATCTTCTTGAATAGGTGGAGGTGTAGGCTGATTTCCATTTCTTCTTCTGTCATTCTTTCAGGGAGGCATTTTCTGTAATAGAATAAAAGATGGATTAGAAGGATAGTTTAAATAGAGCTCATGCTAACTCACATGACATTAATACTAAAAGAAGTGAAAGTTTTCCTAAAATGTCTTGTAGCCTCTTGTCCATTAGTATGGCGCGCTTCACACCCATGATAGATTTTATTCAACGCGGCTTTTCAGACTCCCTAGGACACTGCAGGACCTTAGACACTGATACTAAGTTTTTTTATCACCTGAGGCTACCCCCTAGTCGCGACAACGGTACTTACGATCATAAGTGACAATAAGCTAACTCATGAGCTAGTACCTACTGTGAGCATTGAGTAAACTAATAATGGACAACATATACGAAAACAAATGAGTAAACCATGAGGTTTAAGAATACTAAAAATATTTATAAATCATAAATCTGAGTGTTTGAGAACAAATTGAAAAGACAGATAAAACAACTGCTAAACTAACTAACTGTCTGAATGTCTAAAAATCCTTTAACTGACTGACTGGGGTGTTGATGGGACAAACCTCCAACTAATTCCAAACTAACTTAAATAGAGTAAGACTAAAATACTAACTGAAGATAAATATTTCCTCAAAAGATGAGGACTCACCACTGCTGCTGGTGCTGAAGTGCTGAACTTATCTGAGCTCAGTTTAGAAACTAGGCCTCCAAACCTATGATATAGACATCATAGCGCGAAAAAAATATGCGATCAGTATTTTAAGTGTACTGGTACATGAGATAAGGTTAGGCTAAAATGCATAGGTTCATGTGCATGAAATACTGACAGTTTGAATAGCAGAAGATAACTGAATATGCATTAAATAATGACTGGCTTAGTAACATGTGAGAATGACTGATACAAACATGCACGAGAGCTATAAAATCTAAGAATGCATGACCAAGCATATAAAATGATACTGAACTAGTCTATAAAATAAAATACTGAAATACTGGTAATTGAATGACTGATAAATTGTATGTTATGGCTAAGAAAACTTGAACTGAATTCTGTACTAAATACTAAAATACAAATATGGGAGCTAGCTTTAACCGATATGCCCTAAATATATTGTTGAGTTCTAACCTGTAACTCCTATTGGAAGGGTGTTAGTACCGTGCCAAGGGTACTAACACTGGCTATTTGGATACACTAATCTGATGTCCTAAAGGACTAGGGTGTCATGCCTAACTGACAGGGGACCCCTCAAAGTCTATGGTAGCACCGTAGGTCTGGCACTTAGGGACTGCTACCAACGTCTCATGCCTAACTGATGTGGGAGACACCATCTCTATGTTCACTAGGTGCTAAGATTTTCTCCCAACTAAAAGACATTGATTACTTGACTAAACTAAACTTAACTGAACTAATCAAATGATCATAATAGCTGACTAAATAATAAGGATTATGGTTTATCTGAAACTATTTAGTAAATACTGAAACTATGTAAATAGCTAAATTTTAGGTATTCTTAGGCCCCAACACTTAATGAGAAAAAAAGATTTTTGATGACTTTGGGATGTCTCTAACTGATTAAGATGGGGGATATGAATACGTGAAATCTTTTTAGTGTTGGGGGCTATGAATACACTAAATGGCTATGTCTCTACCATCTGAACTCTAACTGATTCTTTGAACTTAACTAAACCTGGATCCCTATCATGTTTCTCCTTAACTTCGGCAACCAAAAAGATTCCGAACTATTTTGAATCTATACACTATCTTCAGCTGAATCAACCAAGTGCACCTAATCTAGCAAGCTAATGAACCTACTAAACTAACGTCTTCTTATCATTCTCAACATGAGAAACACTACCCATAGACAATATACTAAGGGAATATACCACTACATTGGCCATGCTCGGATGATACAACACACTGATATCATAATCTCTTAGCAACTCTAACCACCTTCTCTGATGAAGATTTAAATCTTTCTATGAAAATATATATTGCAAGCTTTTGTGATCTGTGAACACATTAATAAACACCTCATAGGGATAATACCTTAAAATTTTCAAGGCAAAAACAACAACTGATAACTCATTATCATGGGTAGGGTAATTATATACATGGGGCTTAAGCTGTCTTGAGGCATAGGCAATGACCTTACCCCTCTGCATCAACACACAACCAAGACAATATCTGGAAGCATCACAGTAAACAACAAACTCATATGAACCATCTAGCAAGGTTAAGACTGAAGCAGAAGTAAGCCGAGTCTTCTACTCCTGAAAACTCTTTTCACAAGAATCTGACCAGTAAAACTTGACTTTTCTCTGAGTCAATCGAGATATGGGGGATGCAATAGATGAAAAATCTTTAACAAACATCGGTAATAGCTAGCCAAACCTATAAAACTACTAATATCTGATGGAGATATGGGTCTGGGCCAGTTTCTCACTACTTCGGTATATTGAGGGTCAACTCTAATGCCATCACCAATAACAATATGCCCAAAGAAAGCTACTGATCATATCCCAAAATCACACTTACTAAATTTGGCAAACAATTGATGGCCTCTATGAGTTTGTAATAATATTATGAGATGCTTTGCATGATAATTTTCACTACGAGAGTAGAAAAGAATATCATCAACGAAGACTATGATGAACATGTCTAAGTACTGCTTGAACACTCTATTCATCAAGTCTATGAAAGATGTTGGGGCCTTCGTTAGTCCAAATGACATAACTAGAAATTCAAAGTAACCACACTGAGTTCTGAAAGCTATTTTTAGAATGTCACATTCTCTGAATCTGAACTGATGATAGTGGGATCTAAGGATTATATTTAAAAAATAACAGGAACCTTAAATTTTGTCATACAATTCATCAATCCTCAGGAGTGGATATTTATTATTGATTATGAATCTATCCAATTAACGGTAATCGATGCATATTCAAAGAAAACCATCTCTCTTACGCACGAAAAGGACTGGAGTGACCTACGGGGAATCACTAGGCCTGATGAATCCCTTATCTAAATGATATTTTAATTGATTTCAAACTCTCTTAGATCAGTTGAAGCCATTCTTTAGGGCGGAATACAGATAGGTGTATATCTGGAAGGAGATCTATTCCATAGTTAATTTCCCTTCCGAAAGGAACTTCGGGAAGGTCTTCAGGGAAAACATCCAGAAACTCCTTTACCACTAGAACTGACTCAAGACTTGGGGTCCTAGAACTAGAGTCTTTGACTTTAACAATATGGTACATGCACCCCATAGATATCATTTTACTGGCCTTAAGGAACAAAACAATCTGACCCCAAAGAACTGATGCATTACCCCTCCACTCAATGACTGGTTCATTGGGAAACAGAAACTAAATGACTCTATTTATAAAGTCATATGAAGAATAGCATGAGTAGAGCCAATCCATGCCGAGAAAGACATAAAAATCAGTCGTCTCTAAATCAACAAGATCAATTGAGGTGACTTTCTGGGATATTATGACCGAACAGTTCTTATAGACCTTCCTGGATACAATGGAGACACCTACTAGAGCAGATACTGAGAACAGTTATGCTAAAGATTTAGAACTGACACAAAAATTTATAGCTATATAGGGGGTACAAGTGAAAGTGAAGCTCTGGGGTCTAGCAAAGAATAAATATAAAGGTGAAAGACTTGTAACATACCAGTAACCACATCAGGAGAACTTTCTTAATCCTTTCTGGACTGAAGTGCATGAAGCCTATTCTGACACTTTGCACTAGTGGCACAGGAAGTGGTGTCCTGTTGAGTCGGATGACCTGCTGGCGCCGTTGAAGATTTAGTCTAACCTTTTGGCGATCATTCCTACCCTTCCACATACATACAGGACACTCTCTCATTCTATGGTCTAGCTTGCCATACCCAAAACACACATCACTACCAGATCTACACACCTTAATAATTTATATTATATTTCTTGTATAGAGGATTAGTAAAACCATTGTTCAAACTACCTTGAGCCTTAGAGCCTGGCTCCTTATCCCGACTGTTATTCTGAATCTTTAGGACTGGCACACTAAGCTGAATATAGAGTCGGGGCTAAAGATTTCTGGTGGAACTGAGAACGGTTACTCCCTTCTAACCTAGGCTTAGAGAAATTAAAGCTACTTGATATGGCTCTCTTATTCTCTCTCTCTTTCTCCTTCAGCTTTTACTCCTCAATCTGCTGAGCATGGACCATCAACCTAGATATGTCCATCTCCTTAATCAACAAAGATGTTCTACACACTTTGACCATATTATCAACTATACTAAAAACAAACTTACTCATTCTAGATCTATTATCAGCCATAATCGAAGGAGCATACCTTGCCAACTAAGTATATTAAAGATAATAATCCCTCACATTCATATTACCCTATTTCAAATTAATAAAATCCAACACCTTAGCTTCCACCTTATCTAAAGGAAACAATATGTCTAAAAAGGTTGTAGAAAACTCCTCCCACTCTACAGACCATGCCTCATCACCCCTATCCTCCTTATACTACTTATACCACACATGAGATATATCCTGCAACTAGTAGGCAGCTAAATATGCATTATTACTTGATATGACACCCATAGTATCAGTAACTTTCTTAACTATATAAAGAAATCCCTGTGGATCCTTCTTATACTTGTATCCCAAAAACATGGGAGGGTTCATTTGGGTAAAGTTCTAAATCCTGGCTACAGCTGTGTTAGCGACTAGATTGGCTGTAGCAGTAGCTTTCGGATTGTTTTGAGCTACTATTGAGTGAGCTAATATAGTGAATGCAGCTCTGAATTCGGCATGAGAGACATGCTCGTTCAGGGGATCTTCTTGAATAGGCGGAGGTGCAGGCTGATTTCCATTTCTTCTTCCGTTATTCTTTCAGGGAGGCATTTTCTCTAACAAAATTAAGGATGGATTATAAGGATAGTTTAAATAGATCTCATGCTCACTCATACGATACAAATACTGAAAGAAGTTCAAGTTTTCCTAAAATATCTTGTAGCCTCTTATCCATAAGTGTGGTACGCTTCACACCCATGCACAAGACTCTACTCAATGTGTATTTTTAGACTCCCTAGGACACTTTAAGACCTTAGGCTCTGATGCTAAGTTTTTTCATGACCTGAGGCTACCCCCTAGTCGCGAAAATGTTACTTACGGTCATAAGTGACCACAAGCTAACCCATGAGCTAGTACCTGTTGTCAACATTGAGTAAACTAATAATGAACAACATATGCGAAAATAAATGAGTAAAACCATGAGGTATAAAAACACTAAAAATATTGATAAATCATAAATCTGAGTGTTTGAAAACATACAAAAAAGACAGATAAAATAACTGATAACCTAACTAACTGTCTGAATGTCTAAAAATTCTCTAACTGACTGATTTGGGAGTTGATGAGACAAACCTCCAACTAATTCCAAACTGACTCAAATAGAGTAATACTGAAATACTGATTGAATATAAATATGTCCTCGAAAGATGAGGACTCACTACTGCTGTTGTTGCTGAAGTGCTAAACTTATCTATGCGTTGTTAGGAAACTGGGCGTCGAAACCTCTGATTTAAGACATCATAGTGCAAAGAAAATATGTGGTCAGTATTTTGAATGTATTGGTATATGAGATGAGGTTAGGTTGAAATACATAGGTTCATATGCATGAAATACTGACTATTTGAATAAAATGAGATAACTGAATATGCAAGAAATAATGAATGGCTTAGTAACATGTGATAATGACGGATACATAACATGCATGAGAGCTATAAAATCTGAGAATGCATGATCAAGCATATAAAATGATACTGAAGTAGTCTATAAACTAAAATACTGGTAATTGAATGACTGATAAATTATATGTTATGGTCAAGAAAACCTGAACTGAATTCTGTACAGAATACTGAAATACGAATGTGGGAGGTATCTATAACCGATTTGCCCTAAATACATTATTTGGGTCCAACCTGTAACCCCTATTGGAAGGGTGTTAGTACCGTGCCAGGGGTACTAATGTTGTCTATGTGGATCTACTAATCTGATATCCTAAAGGACTAAGGTGTCATGCATAACTGATGGGGGACCCCACAAAATCTACGGTGGCACCATAGGTCTGGAACTTATTGACTGCTACCAACGTCTCATGCCAAACTTATGTGGGAGACGCCATCCCTATGTTCACTAGGTGCTACAATTTTCTCCCAACGGAAAGACATTGATTACTTGACTAAACTGATCTTAACTGAACCAATCAAATGATTATAATAGCTGACTAAATGATAAAGATTATAGTTTATCTAAAACTATTCAGTAAATACTGAAACTATGTAAATAGTTAAATTTTTGGTATTCATAGCCCCCAGCACTAAATGAGAATAAAAAGATTTCTGACGACTTTAAGATGTCTCTAACTGATTAAGATGGGGGATATGAATACTCGAAATCTTTTTAGTTCTGGGGGATATGAATACACTAAATGGCTATGTCTCTACCATCTGATCTCTAACTGATTCTTTCAACCTAACTAAACCATGATCCGTATTATGTTTCTCCTTAACTTCGACAACCAAAAAGATTTTGAACTATTTTGAACCCATACACTATCTTCTGTTGAATCAACCAACTGAACACCTAATCTAGCAAGCTGATGAACCTCCTAAACTAACTTTTTCTTATCATTCTAAATATGAGCAACACTACCCATAGATAATCTAGCAAGGGAATCTGCCACTACATTGTCCTTTCCCGAATGATACAACACATTGATATCATAATCTCTTAACAACTCTAACCACCTTATCTGATGAAGATTTATATCTTTCTATGAAAATACATATTTCAAGATTTTGTGATTTGTGAACACATCAATATACACCTCATAGGGATAATACCTCCAAATTTTCAAGGCAAAAACAACAACTACTAACTCACGATCATGGATAGGGTAATTCTTCTCATGGTGCTTAACCTGTCTTAAGTCATAGTCTAATACCTTACCCCTCTACATCAACACACATCTAAGACCAACTCTAGAAGTATCACAGTAAACAAAAAACTCATCTGAATCATCTAGCAAGGTCAAGACTGAAGCTGAAGTGAGTCGAGTTTTCAACTCCTGAAAACTCTTTCACAAGAATTTGACCACTAAGACTTGACTTTCCTATGAGTCAATCGAGATATGAGGGATGAAATAGATAAAAAACCTTCAACAAACCATTGGTAATACCAAGCCAAACTCATAAAGCTACTGATATCTGATGGAGATATGGGTCTGGGATAGTTTCTCACTGCTTTGGTATTTTGAGGGTCAACTCTAATGCCATCACCAAAAACAATATGGCCAAGGAAAGCTACAGATCTTAGCAAAAAATCACACTTACTAAATTTGGTAAACAATTGATGGGCTCTACGAGTTTGCCGCACAATTATGAGATGCTCTGCATGATAATTTTCACTACGCGAGTAGACAAGAATATCATCAATAAAGACTATGACGAACATGTCAAAGTACTGCTTGATCACTCTATTCATCAAGTCTATGAAAGCTATTAGGGAATTCGTTAGTCAAAAAGATATAACTAGAAATTTGAAGTAACCATATCGAGTTCTAAAAGTTGTTTTTAGAATGTCACATTCTCTGACTCTGAGCTGATGATAGTCGGATCTGAGGATTATCTTTGAAAAATAACTAGCACCCTAAAGTTTGTCAAACAAGTCATCAATCCTTGGGAGTGGATATTTATTCTTGATTATGACTTTTTTCAATTGAAGGTAATCGATGCATATTCTGATAAAACCATCTCTCTTATGCACGAAAAGAATTGGAGTGCCCTATGGGGAAACACTAGGACTGATGAATCCCTTATCTAAGAGATCTTTTAATTGCTTTATTAACTCACTTAGATCACTTGGAGCCATTCTTTATGGCAGAATAGATATAGGCATATATCTGGAAGGAGATCTATTCCATAGTCAATTTCCCTTTTGGGAGGAACTTCAGGGAAAACATCCAGAAACTCCTTTACCACTGGAACTGACTCGATACTTGGGGTCCTATAACTAGAGTGTTTGAATTGAAAAATATGGTACATGCACCCCATAGAAATCATTTTACTGGCCTTAAGGAACAAAACAATCTGACCCCTAAGCACTGAAGTACTACCCCTCCACTCAATGATTTGTTCATTGGGAAACATAAACTGAATGACTTTATTTCTAAAGTCAACTGAAGCATAGAATGAGTGGAGCTAATCCATGCTGAGAAAGACATCAAAATCAGTCATCTCTAAATCCACAAGATTAATTGAGGTGACTTTCCGGGATATTGTGAACGGATAGTTCTTGTAGACCTTCTTGGCTACAATGGAGACACCTACTGTAGCAGACACTGAGAAGGGTTATTCTAAAGATTTAGGACTGACACCAAAATTTACAGCTACATAGGGTGTTATAAATGAAAGTGAAGCTTCGGGGTCTAGAAAAGCATAAACATAAAAGTGAAAGACTTGTAACATACCAGTAACCACATTAGGAGAACATTCTAGATCCAGTCGGGACTAAAGTGAAAGAACCCTATTCTGATGCTCTCCACTAGTGGCACTAGAAGTAGTGTCCTGGTGAGTCGGATGACCTGCTGGCACCATTGAAGTGTTAGTTTAACCCTGTTGGCGATCATTTCTACCTTTCTACATACATACAGGACACTCTCTCATTCTATGGGCTAGCTTGTCATACCCAAAACACACATCACTACTATCTCTACACACACCCTAATAAATTCTACTATATTTCTTGCACAGAGGATTAGTATGACCACTATTCAAACTACCTTGGGACTTAAAGCCTGGCTCCCTATCCCGACTATAATTTTGAAACTTTGGGACTGGTGCACTAGCTGAAGATGAAGCCGGGGCTAAAGATTTCTGATGGAACTGAGAATGGTTACCCCCTTTTGACCTAGGCTTAGAGAAATTAAAGCTACTTGTTATGGCCCTCTTATTCTCTTTCTCTTTCTTCTTCAGTTTCTGCTCCTCAATCTATTGAGCATCGACCATCAACTTAGATATGTCCATCTCCTTAATCAATAAATAAGTTCTATACTCTTTGACCACACTATCAACTACACTAGAAACAAACTACTCATTCTAGATCTATTATCAGCCATAGTCGAAGGAGCATACCTCGCCAACTAAGTAAACTTAAGAGAATACTCCCTCAGACTCATATTACCCTTCTTCAAATTAATAAACTCCAACACCTTAGCTTCCCTCAAATCTAAGGGAAATAATATGTCTAAAAAGGTTGTAGAAAACTCCTCCCACTCTACAGGCCCTTCCTCGACACCCCTATCCTCCTTATACTACTTATACAACATATGATCTATATTCTACAACTGGTAGGCAGCCAAATCTGCATTATTACTTGATATGACACCCATAATATCAGTAACTTTCTGAACCATATAGAGAAATCCCTGTGGATCTACCTTAGACTTGGATCCCAAAAACAAGGGAAGGTTCATTTGGGTAAAGTTCTAAATCCTGGCTGCAGTTGTGTTAGCGCGTAGATTGGCTATAGCAATATCTTTCTGATTATTTTGAGCTACTATTGAGTGAGCTAATATAGTGAATGCGTGTCTAAATTCATCATGAGAGACATGCTAGTTCAGGGGATCTTCTTGAACAGGCGGAGGTGCAGGCTGATTTCCATTTCTTCTTCTATTATTCTTTCAGGAAGGCATTTTATGTAATGAAATAAATGATGGATTAGAATGATAGGTTAAATAGAGCTCATGTTCACTCACATAACACGAATACTGAAAGAAGTGGAAGTTTTCCTAAAATGTCTTGTAGCCTCTTGTCCAGAAGCGTGGTACGCTTCACACCCATGCACAAGACTTTACTTAACATGACTTTTTAGACTCCGTTGGACACTGCAAGACCTTATTCTCTGATACTAAGTTTTTTCATGACCTGAGGCTACCCCCTAGTCATGACAATGGTACTTACGGTCATAAGTGACCACAAGATAACCTATAAGATTGTATCTGCTGTGATCTCTAAGTAAACAAATAATGAAAAACATATACGAAAACAACTGAGTAAAACCATGAGGTTTAAAAATACTGAAAATACTGATAAATCATAAATCTGAGCTTAGGAGAACATACTAAAAAGACTGATAAAACAACTGATAAACTGACCAATTGGCTGAATCTCTGAAAATCCTCTAAATGACTGACTAGAGAATTGATGGGCAAAACCCTTAACTAACTCTCAATTGACTTAAATAGAGAAAGACTAAAATATTGAATGAAGATAAATTTGTCCTCAAAAGATGAGGACTTACCACTACTGCTGTTGTTGAAGTTCTGAACTTATCTAAGCACAGTTAGGAAAATGGGCGTCCAAACCTATGATATAATACATCACAGCGCAAAGAAAATATGTGGTCAGTACTTTGAATGTGCTGGTATATGAGATGAGGATAGGCTAAAATGCATAGATTTATGTGCATAAATATTGTCTGGCTGAATAGCATGAAATAACTGAATATGCATGAAATAATGACTGGATGAGTAACATGAGATAATTATTGATACATAACATACGTGAGAGCTGTAAAATTTAAGAATGCATGACCAAGCATATACACTGATACTGAAGTAGTTTGTAAACTGAAATACTAAAATAATGGTAAATGAATAACTGATAAACTATATGTTATGGTCAAGAAATCCTGAACTGAATTTTATACTAAAATTGAAATGCGACTGTGGGAACTAGATATAACTGACATTCCTTAGATCTATTATTGGGGTATAACTTGTAACCTCTATTGGAAGGGTATTAGTACTATGTCATGGGTACTAACGCTGGGTTTGTTGATCCGCTAATATGATATCTCAAAGGAATAGGGTGTCATATCTAACTAATAGGGGACCCCTCAAAGTATATAGTGGTGATATAGGTCTTGAACTTAGGCACTACTACCAACGTCTAAACCTAACTGACGGGGGAGACAAATTCCTCATTCTTAACTTATGGGGGAGATGCCATCCCTATGTTCACTCGGTACTAAGATTTACTCCCAACTGAAAGACACTTATTATTGGACTAAACTGATCTTAATTCAACCAATCAACTAATCAGAATAACTAACTAAATAATAAGGATTATGGTTTATCTAAAATCATTCTGTAAATACTGAAACTATGTAAATAGAGAAATTTTGGGTACTCATAGCCCCCAACACTGAATGAGAATAACCATAAGGACACATGAAATCTTTGAAACCATAATGGAAAATCATTATTCAAAGTCCATCACTTTGGCATTTCATCAAACACAAGGATGTCATGAACTTAAATATTGGAATAGGTAAGTTATGTGATAATAACATAATTACAGTAAGAAACCATGAGTTGTGGATTTAACATGAAAATATAATCATTTAAACGTGTAGAGGTCCCATTGCATCAAAACACTTGTAAGCATATTACAAAAATAAAAAATTCGCATGATCTTTATAGAGGTCATTCATCATAAGTATGTAAAATTTCATAATAACTCA
This sequence comes from Capsicum pubescens, assembly GCA_030864215.1. Taxonomy (NCBI): domain Eukaryota; kingdom Viridiplantae; phylum Streptophyta; class Magnoliopsida; order Solanales; family Solanaceae; genus Capsicum; species Capsicum pubescens. The sequence continues at coordinate 186,163,042 of CM061546.1, forward strand.
TAATTTAATATAAAAATAGGTTCTTGGACTCCATGGGTGAAAAGGACCCATGAATGAACATCACACATACCTCACTTAATGATTTCATAAAGAGTCTTGAGGATTTCGTTAATGCCTGAGCTTGAATTCCTTGAATTTATTGGAGGGGTTAGGGTTTGTTGTTGAGAGAGAAATGGCTTTCTTTGAGAGGATTTGTGAATAAAGGGTAAATAATTCTCCTAAGGACCCAAAATTTCATTTTATGGATGAGTTTGGGTGAGGAAAATTAACCTAAAAGCCCTTCATAATGAGGTTTTAAAAAGCTAAAGGAGACCACCCAACACGGTATGACCCCTGGCTGGGTCAAGCATCTAATGTGGCGTAATCCTTGGTTGGGTCAAGAAGCCAATGTGGCGTGACCCCAAGCCTGGGTCAATTACCCATTGTGGTGCGGCTCTATCTCGATGCCCTATTATTTTAGACATCCAAACACGGTCCAAACCACGTCTAAAAAATCAAAAACTTCCCCGAGACATACCTATGACCTCCTTAAACATGAATCAACTTAGCAATAAACATGCTGAGATCGGGAAGGTCAAACTAAAAATTCTCAAAGATTAGGGGTCTTGAAATGGCTAAGTCTTTAACACTTGGTGAAATTTTAAGGCTTTGGACCCCTTAGCATGCACTATGAGCTGAAATGATCTAAGAATATCACAGGGTATTACATTATTGCTACTTATTCCAAAAGAGAAGTAGTGACTAGGAAAAGATAATGACAACAATAATTTGGAGTTTAACTTTTGGTCCATGCTACTAGGTTTTATATATGTAAGATGGTAAGATTTTATCTTATAACTAGAGAATCAAAATGTAATAGTTAACTAGGATTAAAATAACGGTTCATAAGGAGACATCCTGAAAAGGTAATAGTTAACTAGGATCAAGATAAGGGTTAGTAAGGTGGCATCCTAAGACTCAAAATGTAAAGGGTGAAATCATTCGGCATGTCCAAAAGACTATAGAAGGTACATAACTTATCAATTCAGCATGTAAGGTATCAGGTTTGTTCATCAAAGAATGATAAGCCTACAGAGTTGAGAATCCAGGGGAAACACAATCCTAGTGTTCACCTATGACTATTACAACCGAAATAGATACTCGCCCTTTGTTCTATATTGCTACTCAAAACCCTTCATTTATTTTTCTAGTTTTGCTCATTGATTACAACAACTGAGCGCCACAATTCCATGTTTTACCTTAGGATTCGAAACCAACCTTTGATGGGTTTCTATATTTGGTAGTGATCGTATCATCTTATGAAAGGAGGTATAACTTGGACATCACTAAATTTTGGTACCATTACTGGGGAGTAACAATGTTGATTTGTTAATTAAAGTTGTTAATGTTTTTGATTTTTTTTATTTTTTTTTCTTAATTAGGTATTTTTCGATGTATTCCTCGCACACGGAGTAGAGAAAATCCGTTAATCCCAGTGAATCTAAATCCAGAGAGGATCCTACAAATACTTAGTAGGATGGTGGAACAAAAAGTGATGATAATCCTGAAGGGGTTCATGATGTTATACCTCCCCCTTCTCCTGAAGAAGTACAAGATATTGTTAATAAAAAAACTAGTGACCTTTTAGATCAAGATAAAAATAAGAAGAGGGCAATATAAGAGGATCAACGGGTTGCTAGGGAGGCACAACTAGTTGAACAAAGACAAGAAGCAGAAAGTCGAGTAACAGTCGGTGAAAATTAGGATAGAGTTAGAGGTGCCCATGTTCAAGTTATCCCAGCATACTAGTATGTACAACAATATATAGATGATGAAGAAGATTTAGGAGACGTTGATCCAGTAGAGACTGGAGCCATTATTCCTCATGTTTTACCACCAATCCTCAAGTTCGATATCACGAGAGCAATGATCTAACTCTTAAATCTGAAAGGTGTATTTTGATGCAAATATGCACCTTGCAACTTTTATCGAGATTTGTAGTTTGTATACTATTCCAGGGGTGAATCAAGAAGCATTTTGTTTGAGGTTCTTCACCTTTTCACTTACAAGAGAGGCATCTTTATGGTTAGGGGAACTTCCAAGAGGTTCTATCACTACATAGAATGAGTTGTGCAGGCAATTCTTGAACCGGTTCTTTACTCCATATGAGATGTTGTAGCTTAAGGTTGAGATCTATAATTTTAGAAAGTTGCGGTCATAATCTATGTATGAGTCATGGTTCAAGTTTAAGAAGAACTTGTTTATGGTGCCCAACCATTGGATATTAGGGATGATCTTACTGGAGATATTTTACAAATCCTGGACCATCAGCTATAGAGCCATAGAAGAAACCATATTTGGAGTAGCTATTATGAGACTATGCTTTGAAGCAGCTTCGAAGATGCTAGATTAGATCACGCTCACTAGCCGAGGGTGGCAAACTAAGGAGGCTGGGAGGGGATATGTCAAGTATGCTATTGGTTCCTCATTCGACCAGAAAGTAGTTAATGATTCCATAGAGAAAAAGATTATGCTTTTAAGAAGTGATCCTAGGTTACTAGCGAAGCATTTTATAGCAACAAGTTCTATGAAAGTGAATGCAGTAGCAGCATAAGGGTCCGCTACTAAAGCTTATGAGTCAGAATTAGAGGAGGAAGCAAATTATCTAGATCGTCAGTTGGTGATTTTTTGATCCCAAGATCAAGGGAACATAGGTCAAAACTACTATGATAGATACAAGGATCGTAGTTGAGAGTGAGATGGTGACTAGAGAAAGAAGGATGACTATAGAGAGAAAGGAGATAGGTACATTCCGCCTGGCAGTGAAGATATATAATTGAGAATGGAAGAGATGTTGACTAAGTTTATAAAGGGTTAATAAAATCAGGAGATCATCCTTAAGGACATTAAGGGAGACATTTCATGGTTGACCCAAAAGGTACAATCTCATGCCACTCCTATGAAGCAGTTGGAGCACCAATTCTGGAAAATATCAACATCTCTAAATCAGAGGCAACCAGGTGCCCTTGCGAGCAATACTGTGCAAAATCCAAAAAAGAGATGGTCATGTTCTTTTTATTACCACAAGGAGTGGTATGACTATTATGGACCCCCACTACCTACTGCAAAAGTTGTTATTAATGAGACACCTGTTGTAGGGTCAGAAAAGGCAATAGGTGGTGATGATGCAATTGTTAAGGAAAGAGGTAAGGGTCTACTTGTTGAGTAGGAAATAAAGCAAATTTCGAGACCACCCCCACCTTTTTCCTAACAACTCAAGAAGAAAAGAGAGGGAGTAATATTTAAATAATTCATTGAGATACTGAAAGAGTTGAGCTTGAATATTCCTCTTCTCGGGGCATTAGAGCAGATGCCTAGATATACCAAGTTTATAAAGAAATTGGTCAAAAATAATTAAGGATCTACGATTGAGGATATTGATGGATTGCACCACTGTGTGTAGTCACTGCGAGGTCCTTGGCTCAGAAAAAGGGTGACCCCAGAGCATTCTCTATACCATGTACTATTGGGTCATCCCAATTTTCTAGAGCCTTATGTGACTTAGAAGCTAACATAAATATTATGCCATTGTCCATATTCAAGAAACTATGTTTAAACCCTCCGAAATCAACTTTAATGCAACTATTGATTGTTGACTGCACGATGAAGAAACCTAAGGGCATTTCATTTGATGTGATTATGAGAGTTGATAACTTTATCTTTCTAGCTGACTTTGTCATTCTGGATTGTGAGGTTGACCCTGAGATGACCATCATTTTAGGGAGACCATTTATGGCCACAGGCAGAGCGATGGTTGACATGGAAAAAAAGAGTTAAAGTCCAGAGTTAATAGTGATGAGGACAGATTCAATATCCAAAAATTAATGTAACAACCAACCAACATGGGAGTGGTGTCAGTTATTGATTATATTGATGACCCTGGAGGGTACTCCTATGGCTATCTTGATGAATTCTGTGTAATCAAGTTACCCGCGTTGTGCCGCGATATTAAATTAACCACTACATGGGAGGTAACCCATTAGCTTATTGGTGAAATTCGAGTAACCAACACAGCCACATCATGTTGCGACTTTAAATCAAGCAATGAGTAGGAGAAAACCCATTATTTTAGTGTTCACGTTTTTGTTGCTTTTCTTTTATAGGTTTTCAACTCTTGGACTTACTCAGAATATGGTAAAATTGCTACATTCATTGATTTATAGGTAAGGGAACTGTGTGATCAATCCATCATGGTCATGAGTTCCACATAGGCCAGATAGGTTGAGAAATAATATAAAAAATGAATTTATAAGGACGAAAATGGAAAGTTGTTGACTTCAGTACATATTTATAATTTTTGGACCATAAACATAAGTTTTGGGACCATGAGTAACTAGGAAAATATAAAAATACCAAGTTTGGACTGTAAGAAAGAGGGCCAAAAATTTTGGCCCTGCACATACTGGTCGTATATGGCACACACATCCCATACCTGGCCGCATTGGATAGGCGCATATAGCTGCCGCAGCTATGTAAGTTGTGGGACCAAATTTTAATTAAAATTTTGGTTCTACCAACACATATTTAAGATCTAAAATAGAACCCCATATAAATTTAGACATCCTTAGCCTCATTCTAACTCATTCAAATCCTCAAAACTTCACTTTTCCCTTTAAATTCAAACTTCCCTCTTAAAATATAAACTAACCCAATACTTAAGTAAAGGCTAAATTAAAACTTTTTTGTGATAAAAACTTGTCCAAACATACTAAAAGAAAGTTCCAGTGTTTGTTTTGCTTGACTTGTTCATTGTTCACTTTTGGATTTTCATAAAAGCGGTAACTTCTCAGCTCTTAATGGTTATGTATTGATGTATTTATTGTTTAAACAAGTTGATATGTGTATCCCCATGCAAAATATATAGAATCTATTTCACTTGTATGTATGATCCTTGATGTAGCCTATAATCTCAATGTAGGGCCTTATTTTGAATTAAATAATAAGGCTAGATCCTACCAAAAGTTGAATTTGAACGAGTAGAGAAATACCACAATTTGAGCATGTTTAGTTTTCTTTGAAAATCATGATTCTTGATAGGTGTGTGCACATTGGAATTTTTGGGATTTAAAATAGGATATATGGGTGTGAAAATTAAGGAAAAATTTAAACTTTTTTGAATTTTGAGTTTTTCTTCAACTTTTCCAATCCCTAATTTTTATTGGAAACTAATAACTAGTTTTTTAGGTACATATGGAACCAAAAGTTGCTGAGAATAAGAAGGATGATACCTCAAGGAGACAGGATGATTCCCTCGAGCCTAGTGGTTTGGTGGAGGTGTACTCAATTCAGCAAAGTAGAGATACGATAGGTAAGGTGACACACAAAGTTACTAAAGGAAAGATGCACCAGGCTGCTCAAGTAGCTGCCACCCGACCATGGATGAAGTCAGCTCGGAGTTCAACCCATACTCTTCTCAGCTGAATGACCATGATAATGATGAGGATAAGGCATATTCTGAGGCTACTCCACATGTTGCATCTCAGGACCACCTGACTGAGAAGGGGTCCCAGGATTCATCTGAGGATGCAGAGTAAAAGGATTCATTAGTTGTACCCCAGTTTGATGAGGATACCATCATTTATGTACAATAGCCAAATGTACCCCAGTGTAAGGAGTGTACAAAGTAGGCTTCCCATTAGGCACCAGTATAATAAGGGAAGAGTCCTTCACCCACACATGCCTTGATGGAACATTCAAGGTAGTGTGTAGAGGATATACTAGAAATTTATGATATAGACAATCATATCTGAGATACTAGAAGGACTAAGAGTCTTATTTATGAGGAGCATCTGATTGATCTATTAGGGATGAGTAGAGTACCATAGTTGTGGGCTTCCTTTGATTGCTGTAAGTTAGAGTAGATGACTAGACCACTCGATTCTTACAACCCGACCATGTTACTTGAGTTTTATGATCATATTGATCCATAGTATTTATTTTCATGAGAAAATTTCTAAGCCTAATTTGACACATAGAGTAGCCACAGCTTGATCAAACTCTTGTGAGAGGGGTTCGAGTTGATCTTTCAATAGAGATAATTTTCCAAGTTATTTTTGGTCCGAATTATAATACTCCCACATCCACAACTGAGTGTGATTATAGACTGAGAGTCGCAGGTGATAGACACATTATGTAAGAAGCTGAGCATAGATGAGAGAGAAAAAGAGAGATGAGATGGATAGGTGGATAGCCAGCTATATTTCACCTTTGGATGATACGACCCCATGGATCGAGAGTCATAGTGTGATAAAGTAGGGTCCAATGACCTTTGAGTCCATGTTTTGGTGGTTTCTTATTTAATATAGACTATTTCACACAACTTCAGATAATGTGTTGACTTGGAAGGGAGAAACTATAGTTGCTAGTTTGATGGCTGGATATTCTATTGATTTTGTAGCCATCCTCAGACATGAGATCTATGATAGAGAATTTATGGAGATAACTAATTTGTCATTCCCATGCATGATTTAGAGAAGATCTAATGAGACTGGTGTACTTGAGATACCGGGAGTAGATGAGAGGGTACTTGTAATGGCTACTACACAGAAAAAGAGTATAAAGGATCTAGCATATCCATGCCTTCCCAGGAGATCTAAGGAGTATATAACAGTACCTCAGGTGTAGACTAATGGCCCATCAATTTCCATAGAGCCTAATGATACACATAGAGATGATATGAGAGTTAGTGTTGATATGGAGATAAGGGAGCAGAGAAAGGCCCAAAAAATAAGAAATTAGGAGAGGGGACACCCGCCAATTCTTTATTATCCCTAACTTCGACCTCAGACTAGGTTGGTGTATCTTTTGAGCCAACTCGCCCATCCAAAACTGATCCTACCGCTGGTATGATTACTATATCTTGAGAGTTCTTGCAGATCTTAGTAGACATTCAGAGAGACCTTGATGCTTGGTTAAGGTTTATTGAGACCGAGATGACTACCCTATACCAGCAGATGTATTCAGAGGTTTAGACTAGATTTAAGATAGTAGAGGACAGATGGGAGGGTGCATAAAGAGCTACGTTATATGAGCTATCACTCATTAATAAAAGTGCCTTAGTTATTATGGTTGAGTAGGTATAGTGTGTGGGAATGACCTTTACCTTATGTTTATTGGTGTCTTACTATACATCTAAGAGTTGATTTAGGTACCGTAGCCTAGTACCGGGTAGACGTTGAACTTAGAATGTATTTGAGGAATTAGAAAGGGGTTTTTAACTCACTTTAAGTTTGTATTGATATATTTTACTTGAAGACCTTAGACGTTTACTAAAGGCCTAGGAAATTCTCTCTTGGAACCATATTGGCTAACTATGGTAGGAAATTATTGTGATGCCATTAGAACTAGTGTTCATGGAATAATGGACTACAATTATTGATAATGCCATCACGAGCTATGGTTTGTGCTATTAAAGGAGTCCATGACCATGTTATTAATTAAGCCATGGATTTGCTATTGCTCATGTAAGTAATAAACTTTCTTTATGCTAATGGTGGGCCAATGAATAGGTTACTTATACACCATTACTCATGATAATGCTTATTGTTGTGCTCATGGTCTAATGTACTAGATTATTGGCTTATATCTAATATTAGTCATGTTACCTATATATATATGCACATGTTGATAATGTGAAATTACTGATGAATAAGGAAATATAGAGGTATGCTCTTCTTTCCTCTCCTTGTATGTCCTTTACTTTAGCCTCTGTGGATCTTGTACTTTACTTAAGCCCTCGTGAGGATTGTCATTTACTTTAGCCCTTGTGGGGCTTGTTCTTTATTATTGATATTAATTTGCCTATTGTAATAATATTGATACTCAGTAAGGCTAGAGTATGTTATAATGATGCTATTGATGCTTGACAAGGCTGGAGGATGTTATGATGATGATATTGATGCTCGACTAGGCTGGAGGATATTGTGATAATAATGATACCAGATAAGGCTGGTGGGTGACTATAAATATATACCAAGAAAGGCCAGAGGATGATTGTTGATATGTCTATGTGTACATCTACCAATTTGATTCCAGCTATCCCTATGTATGGAAATTGTATGCACATATATATATACTTGTTTATTTGTAAAGTGGGCAGGTTGTTGACATTTGGATACTGGTTGTATCCCACAAGTGTTAAATGCATATATAAGTGGTATTGTTAATGATTAATAATAACTAAGGAATGGTGAAGGATATGGTTTACATGATTAATCAAGACTAGTTGGTGAGAGCAAAACTTGTTGTAAAAAAAGGATTCACTTAGTGAGTAATGTTAGTAATAAATATGGTTAGTTAAGGAATGTGGGCTATTAAAATAGCTATGTGGTGAATAGTTTCCTAATAGGTGACTATAATAATATGATGGCCAGGAATCTAATGGACTAGTTAATGATCCTTGTTTAGCTAATACATAGTGTATCATGGGTATTGATGATAAGTGGCTAATGATGGTAATAGAATGGAATATGGGCATATGGTCAATGTTCGTAACTAATAAAAGTATGGTAAAAGTTTGATTGATGATAAATGTTAATTATAGTTGAATAATAATGAGATTTGGATATTTTGTTAGTTAAATGCCTTATTATTATTTCTCATGGGTGTACTCTCCAGTACTATGGGATGATATGATGAGTTCTTTATTTTATGCACTAGTTGGTGTACCGGATCCCACGTTTAACATGTGTTCGCTTGTGGTTACACTTTGTGATGTGTTATGGTTCTGAATTTTCTATTACTTATGCACGACTATGTTGGCATGTGTTGATTCCTTATGCTATTTTGTTGTTCCGGTTTAATTACTTATTATATATAGTGATGATGGAGATGATTTAGGTTTGATTTTGTACCTTGACTTACTTAGGGTTATCTTATATTATATCATATTTATATCATTTCTTAGCCCAGTTAGCTGATGATGCCACTAAGTACCCATTATTTTGGTACTCATACTACACTTTTGTACCTCTTTGGTGATGATCCAAGAATTAGCGGTTGCCATTAATCGTTGCTCATGCAGTGATTAATTTTTGGAGATATGGTGAGCTCTTGGAGTTTGATTCGCCTATTTTCCCTCTATCTTTTATATTTAGTCATTAGTATTTGAGACATATGTTAACTATATTTTAAGTCTTTTGGGTTGTATTATTTTCATTAGTTACTCTTGTAATGGCTCTACTTGGTTGTGGGATTGGCATCTTATGATGATTGTTTATCTATATTAGAACACTGTTTATTTATAATTTATGTTCATTGAATTTGGCTTATGTTGGCAATTTCTTACAAAACTAACCCATTGCATTAGCTTTGGGTTATGTTATTGGCTTACTTACCGGTGCGATTTAGTAGGTGCCATCATGCCCTGTAAATCGGGGAAAGACAAATTGGTATCAGAGCCTAGGTGTTATCGATATTGTTGTACAAGAGCAAGTGTCTATTAGAGTCATATGGATTGGAATGTTGATGTTTATTTCCTATCTTTGGGAGGCTATGGGATATTCTTAGGAGTTCTTAACTTCTTTTATTCATATCGTACGAAGAGTCTGAGTTGGTTGGTTTGTAAAATATTCCCTTGACTTTACTCTTTTGAAGATGTCCAGGACATATGCTATCACTACTCGAGATAAGGGTCCTGAGACCTAGCCTAGGGATACTACTCTTTTTTTGTAGCTGACCTAGATGTCTATGACAACCTCGTGGTGTGTCCCTAGATAGAGGAAAGGATAGGCCTCCTTGCCTAGACCCTATTCCTATACTTGATCTCGAGATTCTTCAGCCACAAACCGTAGTGGTCTAAGGACCAGCCCAAGCTCTACCAGGTTTTATTCCCTTTTTATTGCTTAAAGATGCCTTGATTCATCCTTTAAGGATTATTGGTAGTTTGCCTTCCAATGGTGCACAGTCTACTGATCAAAGTGTTACTGAGGCGGGGGCGCAACTTGTAGCGGCGACTCCCACAGTTGAGGTTTCTTCTGTAATGATAGTTGTTCAACCGATAAATGTTCATCCAGTTGTGACCCAACCTACTATGTCTTCTGAGGAGCAGAAGATGTTGGGTAGATTCTTGAGGTTGGCTTGTCCTATGTTTTTTGGTGCTCCAGGAGAGGATGCATAGGAGTTTCTTACTGCTTGTGAGGATAGGCTTTGTGGTTTAGGCCTTGTTGATACTCGTGATGTGGATTACACTATATTTCAGTTGGATTTGTCTAATCATCATTAGTGGAGAGGTTATATGGATCCTAGACCAGTTGGATTTTCTTCCTTGCCGTGGAATCACTTATTTGAGATGTTCTTGGAGAAGTATATTCCACGTGACCTTAGAGATCAACTGAGGGATTAGTTCTCCAAATTAGACAGGGCTCCATGAGAGTTGTTGAGTTTTAAGTTCAATTTCATGATTTGGCCAGGCATGCGACTTCTATTTTGGATAATTACTATGAGAGAGTTTGTTGTTTTGTTAGAGGGTTGAGACTTCCCATTCATATGGCTACTCAAATTTTAATTGTCGTTGGTAGGAATTTTGCTGAGGTTACATATCATGTTAGGGTGATTAAAGAGATGCACTATGAGAGTCGTGAGGGTCGTGATAAGAGGCCTAGGTCTCAGGAAAGATTCAATGGGAGCCATAGTGGTTCCAGATTCAGATGTAGTAGTTCTCATATTTGTTATTCTCCACATCCATCTTTTTAGTCTCAGAGTAAGCCTAGTCTACCAGTTAAGACAACTCTTCAAATTACTGATGGAGGTCAGTCTGATACTAGTGGTCTTCCTGATAAAGGCAGTGATTAGTCTTTGAGAGGTTGTTCTACGGTTTAGTCTAGATGTGGTAGTTATTTTGAGTCAACCAGATATGTTGGTTTTAGTTCTGCTCGTATTTCCTATTTTACTTGTGTACTTCCTGGTCACTACTTAAGTGATTGACCTAGTCATGGGGCGATCATTGTTTCAACTTAGAGTGCTTCCCCTATTAGAGCAGTTCATCCCTTGGGTAGATATGGTTATCATATTTACAGGGGTAGTTACCAGGATGCTCGAAGAGGTTCTTATGCAGGCACGATAGGAGGTCGGTCAGGTGCCCATCCAGATGGCGGGTGTGGTCAGTTATATGCAGAACCTTCTAGACCTAATAAAGGGACTTTGAATGCTGTAGTTACAGGTATGATTTTGGTATGCAGAAAGTCGGCTCTTTCTTTATTTGATCTAGGATCTACTTATTCTTATTTATATATGCTTATTATGCACCACAGTTGGAGTTGACTAGTGATTAATTATATATGCCTTTGTGCGTATCTCCTCCCGTGGATGATTCTTTAGTAGTGGATCAAGTATTCAAATAATGTGTTGTGATAGTTAGTGATATTGATACTTATTTTGATCTTATTATTCAGGATATGCGGGATTTTGATGTGATTCTAGGCATAGACTGGTTATTCCACTATTATGCGGTCATGGATTATTTTTCCAAGACCATTACCTTAGTTATGCCTAGGGTAACCCTTACCATATGGTCAGTAGAGGTTATCCGTGAGCTGACGGGGATTATCTTTTATGTTCATGCTAGGAGACATATTTTGAGGGGTTGTGAGTCTTATTTCACTTATAATTGTTATAATCGTGTAGAGAGTCTGCCGTTTGACTCTGTGCCTATTATTTGTGATTTTCTTGATGTGTTTTCTACTGACCTGCTTTGTATTCCCCATGTCCGTAAGATTGAGTTTTCTATTATAATACCTCAGATTTCCCTAGCTCAGTTTAGCTCTCATTACACGAGAATCTCTACATAAAATTTTCAAAATATTCAGCATTTTTAAGTTTAAGACATACCAATGTATAGGAAATTGAATCAGCTTTTCAACGATATAAAGTTCACCCAAATCCAATATCCGAGTTAGAAGTTATGGCACTTTTTGTACGACAATGTACCAAATTCACAAGCACCACATCGTGGTGACAGGCAAAATGACTTTCGTCAATTTCCAGTGAACCACATCGACCCTAGCGCATCACGGTGAAGTTCCAATCTTAATTGTCACTTTCCAGTATGACTCCGCGATCCCACTGCATCGCGCCAAGATCCAAAATCGCATTCAAAGGCATACTGCGATTGTACTGCATCGCGCCAAGGGCCAAGTTCCCAGTTGTCCCTTTTCCAGTGGCATCGCGGTGAAACAAAAAATTGGATTTTTAGTTTTAAGTTCTGAGTTTTTAAATCATTCCAGGGGTATTTGAGTGTTTTTCCACATCCCTAATAAGTCCTAAACACGAGATTAATACCCTAAATAACCTAATTAGTCATTTTTTGCTCAACTTCTTTCAAAATTCAAACATTTTCTCTCAATTAGCAAACCCTAACTTTCAAGAATCATGGTCAAATCTCAAAAACACTACCAAAAAACCTCAAGAGTTCATCACCCAGGTATGTTAAATGTTCATCCATGGGTTCCTTCCACCCATTGATTCCAAGTACCCTCTATTAAATATAAAATTGTGATCTTTACAAGTTATTATGATTTGTAATTGTGATTTTAACCATGAATCCTCACGAATCGTGTTTCTATAAAATGTTTCATGAAATAGATGTTTATTATTGCACCCCACATGTTTAAATATTGTTGTTTACTAATTTAATTCATGACTAGTGATGTTGGTGTTGAAATCATGATTTTTCAACAAGCCCCAAATCATTCCTAGGCTTAGTTTACAACATGCATGCCAAATGTTTGATAAAATGCCTACAGGAATGGACTTTTCAATGAATGTTATCATAATTGATTCTCCAAGTTTAGTACTATTGTACTCTTATTGGTATTGAGTCCCGGAGGATTATGAATACTCAAAAACATAGATTTTAACTTTGTCTCAGAAGATTTAGTATAGTTTAAGACATAATATGAGCAATATCAGTTCAGTCAGTTATCATAATCAGTTAAACTCATAGTAGCTCAGTATTTTGAGTCAGTTCAGTTGGGAGTAAGATTTAGCACCAATCAAGGACAGTGATGGCGACTTCCCCATCAGATAGGCAGAGTCATTAGTAGCAGTCATTGAACTCTAGAACTACATAGCCAGCATAGGATAAGAGGAGTCACCCACCATATTAGGCTTGACTACCCCACAGGGGTCACCCCTTAGTTAAGCTTAACACCCCTAGTCCTTTGGGACAATACATTAGTTTAGTGGATCCACACAGCCAGTGTTAGTATACGTGGTACGGTACTAATGTTAGTATACGTTGTATGGTACTAACACCATTCCGACTGGGGATATAGGTTAGACCCCAAACCTGCTCATTAGGGCATGTCGATTAGATGATAGCTCCTACAGTCTCAGTCGAGTAATTAGTCCAGTAATTCAGTTTCAGCTGCTTTATCATAGAGTACACATATTAGTGATTTAGTTATCAGACTATAGTATTTCAGTATTTATAGATAATATTCAACATATGTTATATGCTTGGTCATACATCCTCAGTATTTACAGATTTCACGTATTCCCAATATTTAGAGACTTCATCTATCCTTAATTTCTACAGATTTCATACTTTCTATCCAGTCTTACATGTTATATATCTACGTATATGCATACAGATAGTTATTATTCTTTATGTTCATGAAACCATGCATATTAGCTTACTTCATTTAGCATACCCGTACATTTAAAGTACTGATCGCATACTCTTTTTTTGAGCTATGATGTATCATATCATAGGTTTAGACACCTAGTTTCCAGATCACACATAAACTTAACAGACTATCAGTCGTAGCAGTGCTGAGTCCTCATACTTCGAGGATATATTATTCATTTGTATGCTTTCAGTTCAGTAGAAGTTGGAGTTATTTGGGGCCTGTCCCATCAAGTCATATTCAGTCAGTTTAGAGGCTTTCAGACATTACAGTCAATTATTCAGTATTCAGACTTTACTTGACATTGTCAGATTATTTTATCAGTTTGGGTGTAGATTCTATCAGTTTTCATTACTTACCACCTTATGGCTTATCAGTTGTTCTTCCTCGTACATTATATTTTATTCAGTGCTCACAGTAGGTATCAGCTCAGGGGTTAGCTTGTGGTCTCTCGGGACTATAAGCACCGTGTGGTGCCCCAGGGTGTACTCTCGGGGCGTTACAAATTTGGTATCAGAGCCTAAGGTTTTAAAGTGTACTAGGAAGTCTCAAAGCCGCGTCAAGTAGAGTCTTGTGAGTGGGTGTGTAGCGCTCCACACTTATGGACAAGAGGCTGCAAGACGTTTAGGAAGAGTTTCCCTTCTTTTAGTATTCATCTAATGCTCATGTTAAACTGTCTATCTAATTCATTCTCCCTTCAATTTATAGAACATGCCTCCCAGAAACACAAATAGAAGAAGAAATGTAAGCTAGCCAGTATCTCAGCCCATTCAAGAAGATCCCCTATATGAGAATGTTTCTCATACAGAGTTTAGAGTCGTATTAAGTACTCTAGCCCAATCTGTAGCAGCTTAAAATGCACAGCCAGCTATTTTTCTAGCCAACCCAGTGGCCAATACTGCCGCAGTAAGAATTTGGGACTTTACCCAAATGAACCCTCCTTCCTACTTGGGATCCAAGTCTGAAGAGGATCTACAAGAATTATTGGATATGGTTCATAAGGTGACATATATTATAGGGTAACTTCTAGTGAGAGTGTTTAATTGGATCCTTACCAGTTGCAAGATATAGCCCATACATGGTTTAAACAGTGAAAGGTAGATAGAGACGCATATGCAGGGTATGCAGAATGGGAAGAGTTTGCTACAACATTCTTAGATAGGTTCTTCCCGCTGGTGTTGAGGGAGTCTAAAGTGTTAGATCTAATTAACTTAAAGCAGGGCAGCATAACAGTGAGAGAGTATTCTCTCAAATTTACTCAGTTATCCAGATATGACCCTCATATAGTAGCTGATAGCAGGTCTAAGAAGAGTAGGTTTGTGTCTAGTGTATCTGAAAGCATGGTCAAGGAGTGTTGGATGATAATACTAATTAGGGATATAGACTTGTCTAGGTTGATGGTCCATGCTCAACAGATTGAGGAGAAGAAGGTTAAGGAGAGAGAGAAAAGGAGAACAAGAGAGCTAGAACTGGCAGTTTTAATTTAAGTCATCCAAGGTTAAAAGGTGGTAACCGTCCTCAGTTTTATTAGAAATCTTTAGTCCCATCTCCATCCTCAGCTAGTTCCCCAGTACCCAAGTTTAGGAATGATCATAGGGATAGGGCAGCAGTCTCTAAGTCCAAAGGTAGTGTTAACAACGATCGTACAAATCCACTTTGCCAAAAATATGGTAGGAACCATCAGGGTGAGTGTAGAGTTGGCAGTGACATATGGTTTGGGTGTGGTAAGCCAGGCTATCAAATTAAGGAGTGTCATATAGTTGCTCAGAGAAGTAGGGATTTGTGAAAATAGGGCCAGACCCATCAGTCATCAGTTTCAGTCGCCCGCCCGATTTAGTAGGGTGCCACTCCCAGTGCTACCAGAGGTCAACATCCAAATAGATTATATGCTCTTCAGTCCTAACAAGATCATAAAAATTCTCTTGACGTAGTTACTGGTACGTTGCAAGTCTTTTATTTTACTGTATATGCTTTATTATACTCGGGATCTTCTCTTTCTTTTGTAACTCCTTATATAGCCATCAACTTTGGAGTCAGTCCCAAAATCTTAGCAGAGCCCTTTTCAGTATCTACCCCAATAGGTATTTCTATTGTAGCCCGATAGGTATACAAGAACTGCTCAATTACAGTGTCTCATAAGGTCACGCTAGTTGATCTTGTGGAGTTAGAGATGACTGATTTTGATGTCATTCTCAGCATAGATTGGCTCCATTCATTCTATGCTTCAGCTGATTGTAGAAACAGAGTTGTTTATTTCTAGTTTCCAAATAAACCAGTCCTTTAATGGAGGGGTAGTGCTACAACACTTAGGGGTCGATTCATTTAGTACTTTAGGGCAAGGAAAATGACATCCAAGGGATATATCTACCATCTTGTTTAAGTCAAAGACTCTATTTCAGAGTCTCTCAGTCTAGAATCAGTTCTGGTAGTAAATGAATTCTCAAATGTGTTTCTCGAAGATCTTCTCGGAGTTTCTCCTGAGAGGAAAATTGACTTCAGAATAGACCTTCTTCCAGATACATAACCTATTTCTATTCCGTCATAAAGAATGGCTCCATCAAAACTCAAAGAGTTGAAAGAACAGTTAAAGGACCTTTTAGACAAGGGTTTCATCATACCTAGTATTTCCCTATAAGGCGCACCGATTCTATTTGTGTGTAAAAAAGATAGTTCTCTTAGAATGTGAATTGACTACTGTCAGTTGAACAAAGTCACAGTCAAGAATAAGTATCCACTTCCTAGAATAGATGACTTGTTTAACCATCTTCATGGCGCCAATTACTTTTCTAAGATAGACCTCAGATCAGGCTATCATCAACTCAGAGTCAGGGAATGTAACATTCCAAAATTAGCTTTTCAAACCCAGTATGGTCACTTTGAATTTCTAGTCATGTCATTTGGTCTCACCAACACCCCAACAGCTTTCATGGACTTGATGAACCGAGTGTTCAAGTAGTACCTGGACATGTTAGTCATAGTCTTCATAGATGACATCCTTGTCTACTCCTATATGAAAAACAATCATGCATACCACCTTAGAATTCTATTTCAAACTCTTAGAGACCATCAATTATTCGCTAAATTCAGTAAGTGCAAATTTTGGCTAAGATTAGTAGCATTCCTTGGTCATATTGTTTCTGGTGATGGAGTAAGATTTGATCCTCAAAAGACCAAGGTGGTGAGAAACTAGACAAGACCCATTTCTCCATCAGATATTAGGAGTTTGTTGGGTTTAGCTGACTACTACCATTGGTTTATTGAAAGTTTTTCTTCTATTGCATCCCCTATGTCCAGATTTCCTAAGAAATAAGTCAAGTTTCTGTGATCAGATTCTTGCGAGAAGAGTTTTCAGGAGTTTAAGACTCGACTCACCTGAACTTCAGTTTTAACTCTACCAGATGGTTTAGATGGGTTTGTTGTGTACTGTGATGCATCCAAAGTAGGTTTGGGTTGTGTCCTCAAGCAGAGAGGTAAGGTCATAGCCTATGCCTCTAGACAACTTAAGCGCTATGAGAAGAATTACCCTACCCAGGATCTTGAGTTAGCAGTTGTAGTGTTTGCCTTAAAAATTTGGAGGTATTATATGTATTGAGTGCATATAGATGTGTTCACAGATCACAAACGCTTGCAGTATGTGTTCTCTCAAAAAGATTTGAATTTGCATCAGAGAAGGTGGTTAGAGTTGTTTAAAGATTATGATATGAGTATTTAGTATCATCCGATCAAGGACAATGTAGTGGTGGATGCTCTCAACAGATTGTCTATGGGTAGTGTTACTCATGTTGAGGATGGTAAGAAGAAGCTAGTTTAGGAAGTTCATTAGTTTGCCAGGTTAGGTTTTTATTTGGTTGATTTCACTGAGGGTAGTGTTTGAGGTCAGAATAGTTTGGAATTTTCTTTGGTCTCCGAAGTGAAAGAAAAGCAAGATAGAGACCCCAATCTAGTCAATTTGAAATAGTCAGTCAGAGATAAAAAAGTAGAGGTTTTCTCCCAAAGGGGAAATGGTGTGTTGCATTGCCTGGGTAGACTGTGTGTGCTAGGTCTAGATGACTTGAGGCAACAAATTCTTGCAGAAGTGCATGGTGTGTGGTACTCGATTCATCCAGGGGCACTAAGATGTACCGCAACTTGCAGTAGATCAATTGGTGGAGTGGGATGAAGAGAGATATTGCAGAGTTTATAGCTAAGTGCTCTACATGTCAGTAGGTTAAGGTTGAGCATCAGAAGCCTAGTGGGTCCATGCAAGACTTCAGTATTCCCATATGGAAATGGGAAGAAGTGAACATGGACTTTGTGATGGGTTTGCCTCGTACTCATATCAACATGATTCTATTTGGGTCATTGTAGACATGATGGCCAAATTAGCTCATTTCTTGCCAGTCCATACTTCTTATTCAGCC
This sequence comes from Capsicum pubescens, assembly GCA_030864215.1. NCBI lineage: Eukaryota > Viridiplantae > Streptophyta > Magnoliopsida > Solanales > Solanaceae > Capsicum > Capsicum pubescens. The sequence goes on from CM061546.1 coordinate 186,181,106, forward strand.
AAGGACTATTCCAAGATCTACCTCAGAGAGTTGGTTTGGTTGCACGGTGTTTTGCTATCTATTATTTAAGATAGAAGTACTCAGTTTACCTTTCACTTTTGGAAAGCTTTTCAGAAGGGTTTTAGTACCCAAGTTCATCTCAGTAAAACTTTTTACCCTCAGATATTTGGTCAAGTAGAAAGGACCATTCAGACTCTAGAAGATATGTTAAGAGCTTATGTAGTTGACTTTTAGGGCAGTTGGGATAATCACTTGCCTTTGATTGAATTCACCTATAATAACAATTATCATTCCAGTATCCACATGGCTCCATTTGAGGCTCTTTCTAGAAGGAGATCTAGATCTCTGATTGGTTGGTTTGAAGTGAGAAGACTACTGTTGTAGGTCCTGACTTAGTGTTTGATGCCTTAGATAAAGTTCAGTTGATCAGAAAAGGCTTAAGGTAACCCAAAGACATTAGAAATCGTATGCAAATGTGAGGAGAAAGGATCTCGAGTTTGAGATTGGCGACTTTGTGCACCTAAAAATCTCTCCCATGAAGGGAGTGAAGAGGTTCGGTAGGAAGGGGAAGCTCAGTCTCCGATATGTCAGCCCATACAAAATTCTAAGTCATTTTGGAAAGGTAGCTTACGAGCTTGAGTTTCTTTCAGATCTAGCATCAGTGCACCCAGTATTCTACGTCTCCTTTCTAAAGAAATGCATTGGTGACCCAACAGTAGTAATCCCCTTAGAAAGCATAAACATTCAGAATTATATCTCTTTCTAAGAGGTCATAGTCAAAATTCCTGTTCATCAGATTTGCAGGCTGAGGAATAAAAAAATTCCATTGGTCAAGGTTCTTTGGCAAAATCAGTCCGTTGAGGGAGCTACTTGGGAAGCAGAAACAGACATGCGGACCAATTATCCTCACCTCTTCTCTACAAACTCAGACTCAGCTTGAGGTAACAGTCTTTCTTAGATTTACTCAGTTCCATGTTTAGTTACAGTTACAAACATCAGTTATCAGTACATATCATTCCCATGTCAGTCATGTATTCATGAATCAGCTTAGCCACATACTCATACATTAAATATGTATATTTAGTATAAAAACTCAGTTTATCAGTGGTTTCAGCCATGCAATCATTCTTCAGTTGTGCATGTTCAGTATGTAAACTTAGTCCATCAGAACTTTCCAGCTTAATCAGTCATATACAAGGACGAATGTACCCAAGGGGAAGATATTGTAATACCCCATATTTGCCTAGCTCAGTTTAGCTCTAAGTACACGAGTATCTCTATATAAAATTTTCAAAATATTTAGCATTTTTAAGTTTAAGACTTACCAATGTGTAGAAAATTGAATCATCTTTCCAACGATATAAAGTTCAACCAAATTCAATATCCGGTGAGAAGTTATGGCACTTTTTGTAAAACAGTGTACCAAATTCACAAGCACCGCATCACAGTGATAGGCAAAATGACATTTGTCAATTTCCAATAAACCACCGTGATCCTAGTACATCATGGTGAAGTTCCAGTTCTCAAATATCACTTTTCATTGTAACTCCATGATCCCACCGCATCACGCCAAGAGCTAAAATCACATTTAAAGGCGTACCGCGATTTTACTGCTTAGTGCCAAGGGCCCAATTCCTAGGTGTCCCTTTTCCATTGGCTCACCATGATTCCACCGTATCGCAGTGAAGACAAAGATTGGGATTTTTAGTTTTAAGTTCAAAGTTTTTAAATCATTCTAGGGGTATTTGAGTCTTTTTCAGGTCCTAATCAGTCCTAAACACGAGATTAATACCCTAAATAACTTAATTAGTCATTTTTTGCTCAACTTCTCTCAAAATTCATATATTCTCTCTCAATTAGCAAATCCTAACCTTCAAGAATCAAGGTCAAATGTCAAGAACACTACCAAGAAACCTCAAGAGTTCATCACCCACGTATGTTAAATATTCATCCATGGAGTCCAAGTACCGTCTTTTAAATAACTAATAGTGATCTTTACAAGTTATTATAGTTTCTAAATGTGATTTTAACCATGAATCCTCATGAATTTTGTTTCTATACAATATTTCATAAAATTGATGTTGATTATTACACCCCACATGTTTAAATATTATTGTTTACTAATTCATGACTAGTGATGTTGGTGTTGAAATCATGATTTTTCTACAAAGCCCAAACCATTCCCATGCTTAGTTTACAACATGCATGCCAAGTATTTGATAAAATGCCTACAGGAATGGACTTTTGAATGAATGCTTTCATAATTAATCCTCCAAGTTTAGTACTATTGTACTCTTATTGCTATTGAGTCCCGGGGGATTATGAATACCCAAAAACATAGTTTTTTACTTAGTCTCAGAAGATTCAGAACAATTTCAGACATAATATGAGCAATATCAGTTCACTCAGTTATCATAATTAGTTAAACTCATAATAGCTCAGTATTCTGAGTCAGTTCAGTTGGGAATGGGATTTAGCACTGAGTGAGAACAGGGATGGAGACTTCCCCGTCAGATAGGCAGATTTGTTAGTACTAGTCCCTAAACTCCAAAACTATGTAGCCAGCGTAGGATAAGAGGAGTAACCCATTAGATTAGTCTTGACTACCTCGCAGGGATCACCCATCAGTTAGGCTTAACACCTCTAGTCCTTAGGGATAATACATCAGTTTAGTGGATCCATATAGCCAGTGTTAGTACCTGTGGCATAGTACTAACACCCTTCCAACTGGGGTTATAGGTTGGACCCCAAACTTACTCATTAGGGCATGTTGGTTAAATGATAGCTCCCACATCTCAGTCCAGTAATTTAGTTTTAGTTTCTTGACCATAGCATACAGATATCAGTGATTTAGTTATCATACTACAGTTTTAGCATTTACAGATTATATTCAACACATGTTATATGCTTGGTCATGCAATCTCAATATTTATAGATTTCACAAATTCCCAGTATTTATAGACTTCATGAATCCTTAGTGTCTATAGATTTCATATACTCTATCTAGTTTTACATGTTATATATCTACGTATATACATATAAATAGTTATTATTATTCATGTTCATGAAACCATGCATATCATCCTACCTTATTTAGCATACCAGTACATTTAAAGTACTGATCGCATACTCTTTTCTTGCGCTATGATGTATCATATCATAGGTTCAGACGCTCAGTTTATGGATCGCGCATAGACTTCTCAGACTATCAGCCGTAGTAGTGGTGATTCCTCATACTTTGAGGACAGATTATTCATTTTTATGCTTTCAGTTCAGTAGTAGTTGGAGTTAGTTGGGGCCTGTCCTATCAACTCATATTCAGTCAGTTTAGAAACTTTCAGACATTACAATCAGTTATTCAGTATTCAGACTTTAGTTGACATCGTCAGATTATTTTATCAGCTTGGGTATAGATTCTATCAGATCTTATTACTTAAAACCTTATGACATATCAGTTGTTTTTCTGCATATATTATATTTTCTTTAATGCTCACAACAAGTATCTTCTCATGGGTTAGCTTGTGGTCCCTCAGGACTTTAAGCATCGTGTGGTTCCCTGGGTGTACTCTTGGGGAATTACTTATATTGACCTTAAGACTAGCACCTAACCTATTTCTATTGTAGCTTACCATATAGCTCCTACCGAGATTATGGAGCTAAATTTTTTGCTTCAGGATCTTCTTGGTAAGGGTTTTATTAGACTGATGACATCCCCATGGGTAGCTCCTATTTTGTTTGTATAGAAGAAGAATAGTTCTTTGTGTATATGCATTGATTATAGGTAGCTTAATAAGGTTACATTAAAGAACTGTTATCCTATATCTCAAATTGATGATTTACTTGACTAGCTTTATGGTGCAACCATGTTTTCTAAGATAGATTTATGGTCTGGTTACTATCAGTTGAGGATTTGGGCAGAGGATATCCCAAAGACAGCTCTTAGGACCCATTATGGTCATTATGAGTTCTTAGTGATGTCTTTGGGGCTGACTAATTCCACAGATTTGTTCATAGATTCGATGAACTGAGTATTATGGCCTTATTTGGACTCCTTCCTGATTGTATTCATTGACGACAATCTTATGTATTCGATGAGTGATGAGTATGCACAATATTTGAGGATCATGCTTGAAACACCTAGACTTAGAACCATTGAAAAACTTTATCTTTTGTTTTCATTGGCGTGGGTACAAATAGGGGATTGAGTCGTACCCCTTGTATACGAGTTGTATCCTTCTTTTTCTCCCCTCTCATATCCTAGGTAGTGTGGTGAGGGTCACTCACTATCTGAGTGACCCTTTTCTTAATCGTACCTAAGGGCACGATTCGTACCTAGGTGAGTCGTATGGTTTGAGGTCTTAGCTTGGAGTGGATGATTTTGTTACGAGTTGAGCATATGAGTTAGGGGTGAGTCGTATCCTTTGGATATGATTCATGGGTGTATATTCATATCCGTAACAGTGTGTGACCTAAGATAAGCCTAGGGTATGAGTCAGGGTACCACTCGTACCCTAAGGTACGACTACTTAAGTGAGTCATACCCCTAGATGGGTTCACTTTTCAGCTTCTAACTAAGGGCCATGTGGTCATTTCCCATGTCTAAAACCATAATCCGTCTTATTATATTAGTGTGTGTAGCCTTCTAAACATCCATTTTTGATGGATCAAATACCCAAATCACTCTCTCAAACTCATCTTTAAAGAATTGAAGGCTAGGGTTTCAAGAGTGGTCTTCAAGAGGCGAATAGGAGTCAATATCCTTGGTGATTCATCGTGTTTAAGAAATGTACCTCTTCCCTTTTTCTAAATAACTCTAAACCCATGTATTTCACACTTGGATGAGTAAGTGTACATGGTGGTTTTGAAACCAAATGAAAAGGGTTTTGTTACCTAATGATGGATAACGATGATTCTTGCTAAGACTTATGTTTATACATGTTATTGTTGGCAGCTTGCACACATGAATCCTTGTTGTATGTGGTATAACATAAGGGTCTTGAGTAACCCTAGTATTGTTGATTTCTACCATGAAATTGGCCTTGGTAATGGAATGCACACAAGGTGTTTGTGAAAATATCTGAGTGAGATATCTAGTTACATGTTGATGATGCTTTGAACTAGGGTAATACCCCAAATATGTATGAATGCTTGATAAATGATACTGTGAAGGTAAAATGAGCTATGTATTATGTAATTGATGACCTTGATGGTTTGATGAATAAGAAGGGTGTTAAAGTCCCGAGCATAAAAATAAAATTGAATTGTGTGTTGAACTAAATTGTGGTATAGAACTGCTAATGAAGGGTGAATGGCTTAAAAAGGTCTTGAGGAACATAGTTTGAATTTTATGATGAGTTTAATTAAGGCATTTGACTATTGAAGTAGTTGAGAAATGAAGGCTCCCACGAAGACCATGTGGTCAAGTTTGGTATTGAATTGGCTAAATGGGTTAAACTCCCTATGTGTAGAATTGAATGTATGTTGATAAATGGACAATGGGTTAGAGTCCCAATGTCGACTAATGAGATTCGTGATGTCTTGTTGTTAAAGTTCCATGCATAATGATATCTCATGAGGTCGAAGTGCCTCACCAAATGAAATAGGCTTAGGGTGAGGGCCCCCTATCTAATATGGCATAAGGTTAAAGTCCCTTGCCTAATGTGTGAGCATGTGGTTAGAGTCACTTGTTGGAATGAATGTGTGTGAGTGGTTATTGTCCCTCACTTAAATTGATGTGTATGTGTTTAGAATCCCTTGCTTGATGACATGTGAATATGGTTAAAGTCCCATGCCTAATAAGAAATTCTTTAATCTATGAGTATGGAATGTTGTAGTCCTCCCTTGCATGCCTGATGAATGAGTGGTTCCTATGTGTTGATAATAATTGTCAACTTGGTTAGCATGTGATATGTCTATATGTATAGATAAGATTATTAATGTGTTTGAATATGATATATATTGACTTGTTGTTGAATGATGATGCTATTTTATCCTTATCCTTGAGTTATGTGCTAGTGTTCAAACCGCTAACCGTCTTCGTACGCTATGTCCCCATGTGACATAGGGGCCGGAGCATCATATTCTCTTTCTTAGAAAAGATTAGGTGATCAATGTAGTTCGTGCATTGACTACGGAGTGCTGAGCTTCCTTATTTCGAAAGACATTCATTCTTGGTCCCCTATCATTAGACTTAGTCTCATTTTGACTTGGTTTGGCTATTATTAGGGGCTTGTCCCAACATATACATTTATAAACTTCATTCTGTATAAAGGTATTGTGGATGACTGTGGACTTGTGTATATCGGCTAGTGTGTTGATATTTATGAATTGGTTAAACATTTTTTAAGATATTTCTTGTAGTATGTTTTCTTCTATCACATTATATGGTACGGATCCACAAAACCCATGTGATTGATGTGATCTATTGTGATGGGTTATCGGGCGACCTCCGATTTATGTAGGCTTAAGGTTCCCATATGACATGGCCCAGTTTTGGGTCATTTCAATTCTCTATACTTTGAGAAATCATTTTCTTTTCACAAATGTAACACCCTAGGATTGGGACCCTGGCAAATTTTCTAAAGTTTTGGACCTCTTGACTTGGTACGACTCAAGGGTACCAATCATATCATTGAAAATGACTTGTAGGGTGTCTTAGTTGTTCAATCATACCCTAGTCAGCATGGTTGGCAGGGATACTTCTCAAGATACAACTCACTAGGGTACGAGTTGTATAGGAGCATACGAGTGGTGTAGGGCAAGTCGTATTATGCATAATTATCTTTATCTTGTGGATTCTTCCCTAGGTACGACTAATGGATATGATTAGAGGTGTCACTCATGCCCTTAGGTACGAATTAAGGTGGTGGAGTCATATAGAAACCAGTAGGTAAGGTCATAGCAAGGTTAAGGTACGAGTTGGGGTACCACTCGTACCCTAGGGAACGGGTGGTAAAGGGGAGTCGTACCCCTGGACGTGTCTTGTTTTAAATTTTAAGCCAAGGTTAGTTTAGAAATATCCTACTCCTAAACCCTTATGTCCTAACGTAATATAACCTTTGGTAGCCTTACATAACACTTGTTAAAGGATTAAAATACCTCAAATACTCTCTCAAACTAACTCTTAAAGATTGAAGTCTAGGGTTTCCTCATGTGTTCTTCAAAGGGATCAAAGGTTGATATTTCATCTATGAATCTTCATGTATAAGGAATGTTCTCTTCCCTCATTATTAATTTGATCTAAATGCATGGTTTTTATGAATTTTTTCATGATTTCATTGATTGTATGATTTCGGTTTTCAAATATGATTTGGGGGTTTTGATATTAAATGGTTGGTTATGGTTTCCCATGGTTTTAATTATGCTTTTATATGCATTAATGGTGGTTTTGTATAATTGTATTGCATGTGAATGGTTTAATGGTAATTGGAATTTGTTTTGTTCATACTATGCCCCTAATGTGTTTGACAAAATATTTATAAGGATATGTTCATTGCATTGACTACTTTTAATGGAACTCGTTCTTGTTTTAAAACATGGTAAAGGAATTATGCATGGTATAAATTATTTGGAATGGTAAATGGCTAATGTTTATTCTTGAGGGGAACATGGATTCCCCCAAGTCGTTTAATATGGTAAATAGAAGGGCACTTGAAAGTCCCCTTAAACCAATAAATGGTTGGCTATGGATAATACTTGCAAGTTAAGATTGGTATGACGATACCAATATCAATGGCCTTGGTTAGTAAATGGGAAATGGTTTAGTTACTTGAAAATTGGTTTTAATTTATAAATAATGGTGTGAGGTGTATCTAAGCCATGGAAGGTGGAGATCCCTGGAGGACCAAAATAAGAAACTCATATTTGTCGATATGAAGTTGGTCTTGGTGACCGTATGCTTGATGTCACACTATATTTAGGGGATTTACTATTTATCCCAAGTTTTTTTCCTCTACACTTATGGCTACATACATTGAGGCCCTTTCATCAGGGGAAGATAAACCTATATAGCCCGTGGGTGGTTTAGGATGGTAAAGATACAAGGTAAAGGTTTTAAAGACATGCTAAACCGAGTTCCCTTTCCCGGAATGGTTATGAATATATGTATGGTTGTATGAATCGTGGATACTTTTACTTAATTTTATAAATGGCATTATTTTATCCTTATCCTGAGTGCATTCTAGTGTTTACCTACTAACCCATCTACTGGAGGTTGTATACCCATGTTATACAGGGACTGTCCATTCTACTTTTCCTTCTTAATGATCGGATTTGGGGACAGTCAATGTTGAATTGAAGTGGTGAGCTTCCATAGTTCGGAAGGCATCTATTTCATGTCATGGTTTATTTTTCATCTCTCTTATCTTTCGTAGACTATGGTTTTTGTCTATGGCCTGGGAATGTCCTGGCTAGGTACGTTTTAGTTAATCGAGAGGCTTCTATGGACAACTATGGACATGGGCATGGTATGGGTTGTTTATGTTATATACTTAGATATATTGGATTTTTGACTTATGGTTTCCGCAATGGTTTGGTTTGATATTGGGTGGTTTGACATGGTTCGGTTGGCCTTGGTTTTAGACCTATCCTAAATTCTACACATGGTTGGATATGCTATCTTGTTATATGTTCTCACTTCCGCCGACTCAAGGTACGCTTTTGGTGGTTGGGTTGGGTATCGGGGGCGGTTCCTGGTCATTGTTGGGTTTGGGATTACCCATTACGAAAAGGCCCAGGTTCGGGTCGTGTCTGTCAATTTCTCCAAGTGTGAGTTTTAGCTTGGGTCAATGACATTTCTTGGCCTTATGGTATGTAAGGATGGTATTATGGTAGACCCAACCAAGATTGAGATGATTCATGATTGGGCTAGACCTACGTCTCCAACTGAGGCTCATAGTTTGGCCAGCTATTATAGAAGCTTTGTTGAGGGCTTTGCCACTATTTCAGACCCTATGACTAGATTGAATCGGAAGGAGGTTCAATTATGATGGTCCGAGGAGTGTGAGTAGAGCTTTGGAAAGCTCAAGATTTCATTACTTTAGATCCTGCATTAGCTTTTTTGTTTGATGGTAAGGGATTAGTGTGTTTTGTGATGCATTTAGTATTGGCCTTGGTTGTGTTTTGATGCAGTGAGGCCGTGTAATTGCTTATACTTCTAAACAACTTAAGGTATATGGGCGCAACTATCCCTTTCATGATTTACAGTTGGCGACGGTAGTCTTCACACTTAAGAATTGGAGGCATTATATATATAGGGTATGTTGTTGGATTTTCACCGATCATCATAGTCTTCAGCATCTTATGATCCAGCAAAAGCTTAATACTAGATAGCATAGATGGATGGAGTTTCTTAAGGACTATTATATTTTTATCTTGTATCATCCGTGTAAGGCAAATGTGGTAGATAATTCCTAGAGTCGCAAGGTAGTTGACATGACCTGAACCAGGGCCTAGTCGTGTCGGGTATCTCAAGTCAACAAAGACTGGAGGCCACCCCTAATACCCCACCGTTAACCACCCTACACCCCATGTCTTATGAATTCCCAACAAATAACAAGATAAAACAATAATAATCTAAAGACAATAAAGTAAGTCTATAACCATAACCAAACAACCACAACTTTCAAGGACAGAATTCGGGGTGTTTCAATTCTCCCCCACTTGGATCATTCATCCCCAAATGATGGGACAAGGCATTGACTAGCATGATCAAACCCCAAACATCTCTACTCTTACCTTTAAGAAAATTAGAAAACAAAGATGTTAAGAATAACACATACCTTATGCACAATCTTCCAAAGCAGAAAACAAGAATGGATACTTGAAGTTATGTCCTCTTCAGCTTCCCAAGTAGCCTCTTCAACCTTGTGGTTCCTCTATAGAACCTTTACCAAGGTTACATCCTTCGTCCGCGATCGACGAATTTTCCAATCCAAAATTTAAATAGGGACTCCTCGTAAGACAAGGAATTTGAAATACCAATATCCTTGATAGGTACAATTTGTAACAGATCACCCATAAACTTCCTCAATAAAGACACATGGAACACCGGGTCAATGGAGCTCAAACTTAAAGGAAAATCCTATTCATATGCAACATAACCAACCCTTCTCAAAACCAAGTATGGACCAACATACCAAGGACTGAGCTTTCTCTTCTTCCCAAACCTCATCAATCCCTTAATGGGGAATACCTTCAAGAACACCTTATCCCCAACCTCAAACTCTAACTCCTTATACCTCACATCCGCATAGGAATTTTTGTGACTTTGGGCATCTTTAGTCCTATCCCAAATCACCTTCATCTTTTCCATAGCCCGGTGAACCAAATTCTGGCCAAACATCTCCGCCTCACCAACCTCGAACCACCTAATAGGAGACCTACACCTCCTACCATACAAAGCTTCAAAATGAACCATTCCAATACTAGAGTGGTAGCTATTATTATACACAAACTCTAAAAGAGGAAATGCTTAACCGAACTATCACCTTAGTCAATCACACAAGATCGAAGTATATCTTCCAATGTCTGAATAGTTCTTTTCTCTTGACCATCCGACTGCGGGTGAAAAGTCATAATAAGACTCACCTTGGTCCCTAAAACCTTCTGAATAATTACCAAAATTATGATGAAAACTACGTACCATGATCCAAGATAATAGAAATGGGTACCCCACGCAACTTCACAATCTCTTAAAGGTACAACCTTGCATAATCCTCTTCTGAAAAATTAGTCCTCACTTCCAAAAAATTAGTCCTCGTGTGCTCAACTTTCACTTTTTGGCAAACTATGCACTTAGCCACAAAACTAGCCATATCCCTCTTCATATTGTTCCACCAATACATTTACTTAAGGTCATGATAAATTTTTGTCAAGTAAGGATAAAAAGTATAGAGCGAGTCACGCGCCTTAACCAAGATCCTCTCCCGTAATCCATCTATGTCAGAAACACATAACCTCCCTTGGTACCACATGGTACAATCACCACTAATCTTAATGGAGATTACCTTCTTCCCACCTACATCACATTAATCCTCATCAATATAGGATCTAACATATACTTTTTCTTCACCTCAACACCCAGGGATGACTTTACCACCTCTTAAACAAACACGCTAACATCCTTAGAGTCCAAAATATTAACTCTGAGGTTAGCCAAACGGTGAAAATATTTCACCAATTCTTGATTTCCCTAATCCATATGAGCTAAACTCCCCATATATAACATGTTAAGAGCATCAGTAACTATGTTATCTTTATCTGGATACTAGTGAAGACTCATGTCATAATCCTGAGCAGTTTAAGCAATCTTCTTTGCTTGAGGTTAATCTCTTTTTGGGTAAACACATATTGCAGGATTTTATGTACTAAAAACATATCCACTTACATGCCATACAAATAGTGACTCCAGATTTTCAACGTGATCACCACAACCAATAGCTCCAAGTCATGAGTCAGATACTTTTTCACATGCACCTTCAACTGTCTAGATGCATAAGTTATCACCTTGCCATGCTACATCAAAATACAACCAAGCCCCCATATAAGATGCATTATAATAGACTACAAAACCATCAATGCCTTCTAGCAAGGACAAGATCAATACCGAAGTTAGCTTATCCTCCAGCTTCTCAAAACTATCCTCACAAGAATCATACTATAAGAACTTTACTTTCTCCTAGTCAACTTAGTCAATGGGGAAACTATAGAAGAGAAGAGTTCTACAAACCTTTTTTAATAACCGGCTAATCCTAAGAAGCTTTGAATATCAATTGGAGTTGAGTGTCTAGGCCACTAGTTATCCACTGTAACTTTCTGTGGATCCACGATGATCCCTTCACTATATATTACATATCCCAAGAATGTGATAGTACTCAACCAAAATTTATATTTTGAAAATTTGGCATACAACTGTTCCTCCTTTAGGGTCTGTAATACAATGTAGAGGTGATCGGCATAATCCACCTCATTCTTAGAGTACATCAAAATATTATCTATGATCACAATTATGAACAAATCAAGAAACTGGTGAAAGAATCTATTCATCAAGTACATGAATGTTTCTGGGGCATTGTTCAACCCAAAAGACATAACCAAGAATTCAAAATGCCCATATCGGGTACGAAAGGAAGTCTTAGGGATATCTGTCTCCCTAATCTATAACTGATGATACCTAGATTGAAGATTGATCTTGGATAAAAACATAGCAACCTAAAGCTGATCAAAAAAATAATTTATCCTTGGAAAATGGTACTTATTCTTTACCATTACCTTATTCAACTGTCGGTAATCAATACATATCAAAAGGGAACCATCTTTATTACACACGAGTAACATTGGTGCACCCCATAAAGACATACTAGGATGGATGAAACCCTTGTTTAAAAGATACTTTAATTGCTCCTTAAGCTCCTATAAGTTATCCAGAGTCATTCTATATGGGGGAATAGAAATAAGATGAGTTTTTGGAACATGATCCATCCGAAAATCAATATCCCTATCGGGAGAGACACTAGGAATGTTTTTAGGGAAGACCTCAGGGAATTCATTCACCACTGGAATGAAATGTAAAAAAGGACCCTCTGAGATAGAATCTTTAACCCGGGACAAATAATTAAGACACCCCTTGAATATTAATCTTTGAGATCTAAGCTATGATATGAACCTCTCCTTAGGAGATATAGAACCACCCTCCCACTCTATAACTAGCTCATTATAGAATTTAAAGATAACTTTATAGGTCCGATAGTCCTGAGAATCACAGATCTAGTGCAACCAATCCATCCTCAATATGATAATGAAATCAACCATGTATAACTCAGAAAGATCCACCAAAGTCTCCTACCACCCACAGATACCATACAACCCCTATAGACTCTCCTAGCCACCATAGTAGGTAGAAATAAAAAAGGGTACGAAATACACTCAGGACCAAAATCAAAATGCACAGCCACAAACTGGGCCACATAAGAAAGAGTAGACCTCAGATCAAGTAAAAAATACACATCATGAGAAAAAAGTTTCAATATACCAGTAATGACATTAGATAATTATCAAACTCCAAATTGGTAGTGAGAGCATAGAGTCAGTTTTGACCAGTATTGGAGCCAGATGGCGCACCCCTTGGTGCTGTAGCTGAAGAAGAGGCAACATGAACTTTTTTTTACCACTGAAGCAACCTTACCAATTGATACGATCCAAATTTCCATTATATATTTTGAATACATCATTCGAGTCTAACACGCGAAGGATCTGATTGTGGTCACATTAAGAGGAAAAGAGCATGCATGAAAAGTCTATTTTAAGCATTCTATAAGGCAAAGTTGTGTGTGGAAGGTGGCTTGGGGGCTTCTTGAAGATCCACGACCTTGAAATATTAAAGAGCACCTTCATTAAGGGTGTTTTAAGGGTTTCACATATCAAAATACACTCCATGGATGCCCTACCCTCATTAAGGGCATTTTGAACACTTTATGTTGTAATAGGTTATAAATAGTTTCCTTTAGTCTTATTTTCATTAGTTTAGTCTTGATAAATATGTGAAAGAAAGAAACATTCTTCTCTAGTGTGAGATTAGTAATCCCATCCGTAACTAGGGATTCCATAGTGAGGAATCAGTTATGTTGTATTGTTTACTTGAAATATTGGTGTTTGAGAAGGTAACGCCCCTCTTGTGCCACCGTAGGAGTTTGGTGTGTGTTTACGTGAGTAATAAGGGTTTCTGAGTTTGAATACTTTTTGGTTCTTATTATTTGTGTAATTTTTATGTCAAACTATTTTTCCCTTTACTTCTACTAAAATTGTGGTATGCATTTCTTCCCTTTGTATTCACGGCTCATGATGTTCTAGTTGCTGTTGAGTTGTTGTTTTTGTTGTTCTTTATTCCTCTTGTTGTTCTTGTCTTATTTCCGTGTTTGTGGGATGATTTTTGTATCATTTGGTATCATAGAAAGGATGATTTTGTTCCCACAAGATCAATCTTGGGTTTGCTTTCTTAAAAATTACAAAAAAAAAGTGACTCTACGTGTGTTGTACCTTGGCTGAGAGTTGGTGTTCTTATTGCATCTTGGCTAAGATTCAAGTCCTAGATCTTAGATTCCTTTACTTGTTTTGAGTGTTTCTAGTTTTAGTTTTCTTATTTACTAACACCATTGAGTCTATATCCATGTTGAGCTTATACAATTATTGTTGCTATTGTTATTGTGGATTCAAAGCTTAGACGTGTGATGTGTTGTTGGTTTTGGGCTTGAATGTGTATTGTTGATATGGTTTTATGGTTTTAATCTTTAAAAGGTGTTGTTTTTATTTGGGGGTACAAAGTGAATCCTAGTCTTCAAAGTCTATTGAAAGTTCTTGGTGTTCTTGACTAATCTTCATGTCTTGTTGCAAGAAGAACTTTCAATAGTAGTGTTTTGATCCTAAGACTAAGTAGAAAGAAGTGAAGACTTTTGTTTGTATAGAACCAAGTTCCAAATACACACCAAAAGAGTGAGGGGGCATAAATATTAACCAAAAAATATGTTTCCAAAAGAGAGAGAAAACATTTTTGTAGGTGTGCAAAAGAGGAAAGGGCCACCAACACTTCAAAAAGGTGTCTTGCCCAAAAGGTGTAAGACAAGTCAAGCCTTTTTGAAAGTTAAAAGGGGATCAAATTTTGTTGTTTTCATCTCCTAGGATGGTTATACCCCTTCAAGAGTTGAAAGTTGAACCAAAATTTAAAAGTTAGAAAAAGAAGAACTTTTCACAAACTGCAACCAATCCGAGGATACCACACCACCTAATTTCCATACATTACCAATTTTATGCTAAAAAATCATGGATTCTTAGTTTTTTATTAGTTGTTCCTTAGTTTCGTTTGTTGATTCTAATACTAATTAGCAAGATAGTAATCCTCTACTAGATTGTAAGTAGGTTTTGAGTCCGTTTATTTGTGTTTGAGTTTGTTGTGTGCTTTTGTGTTTTTTGAATCATTGTTAGTTCTTGGCTCAAGTCTGACAAGATTTGTTTGAGTTTCAAATCTAAAATCTATTTTGGGAAAGAGTAGACTCACTCCTCAACTCCTCATGAACTACAAGTAGACTTGCAACACTTGTGAGTTGGTATGTGAGTTGCCAACAACTAATGAGGATGTGAAAATTGATCAATTGGGTTGAAATGACCTTGATGTGCTTGAATGTTTAAAGAACCCAAATTATGATTATCCTTCTATACATGGTTTTGATTGTGATCCCTTTTCTCCTCATGGTTATTTGTATCTATGTGCGGATTACTCTCGTGAAGGGGAAGGTTGTGCATGTTCAGAAATTCGATCTACTTCCTCATTATGTGTTTCTTATGTTGGGCATACTACTAGTGGATATCTTGAAACTAGTAGTAAGTGCATGCATGAGAACCCTATATTTGAAGTTGACTTGTGGAACACCTTTCTCAACCCTCTTTTAGTTAATGATATTTCCAATGGTGATTAGAGGGTATGCCTAATTATAAGGATGGCTCCTTAGGGGAAAGTGAGAATGGATGAGACCTAAGTCTTTGGATACTTCTCCCATTTGACCCAGTGACCTCTTGGGATGTAGAGAATGTTATACATCCACCCTGATGCTTGGTAAAGACGACAAACCATGCTTGATCGTGAGTGTTGGTACCCTTCTCCTTGGTTTTCATATCCACTTCCTTTGTTACATATTCATTGGGCTTTTAATGTTTAAAACAAAGGATTCATGGTTATATTTCAAGTGTGTACCACCTTGGCATGTTGATGTTATTTGTTTCACTAACCCTAACCCTTATGCCATGAGGATGTTATGCTTGTTTGTCCTTCCTTTGATCTTGCAAGGTATGGATTCAAGGTCGAATATTTTTTAAGAAGGGGAGGATAATACGAGCCAAATGGCCATTAAATCTTTTGATGACTTCATTCAAGGCCAACACACAAAGGATCCGATTGTCATCACATTAACGGGAAGAGAGCATGCATGGTGAGGAAAGTTTTAGCATTCCATAAGGCAAAGCGATGTGTGGAAGTTGTCTTGTGGGCTTCTTGAAGATCCAAGACCTTGGAGAATTGAAGAGCACCTTCATTAAGGGTGTTTTAGGGATTTCACAAGTCAAAATACACTCTATGGCCGCCCCACCCTCATTAAGGGCATTTTGGACACTTTATGTTATGATAGGTTATTATAAATAGGCTCCTTTAGTATTATTTTCATTAGTTTAGTCTTGATTAATATGTGAAATAAAGAAACATTCATCTCTAGTATGAGAGTAGTAGTCCCACCCATAACTAGGGCTTCCCAAGTGTGGAATCATTTGTATTGCGTTTTTGGCTTAAAAAGTTGGTTCATGAGGAGGTAACGTCCCTCTTGTGTCACCGTGAAATTTTGGTGTTTGTTTATGTGAGTAAAAGGGGTTTTGAGTTTGAAATACTCTCTAGTTCTTATTAATTGTGTAATCTTTATGTCAAACTATTTATCCCTTTACTTCTATTGCATTTGTGGTGAGTGTTTCTTCCCTTTGTATTCACGGCTCGTGATGTTCTAGTTGTTGTAGAGTTGTTGTAGGGTTGTTGTTCTTGTTGTTCTTTTTTCCTCTTGTTTCCATTTTTTTGGGATAATTTTTCTATCACCAATAGGACAGTTTCTAAGCATATGCCCTGACTTACCATAGTTGAAATACTTGTCCCTTCCCTCATTACAAAAACCCCAATGCAGATAACCATAAAATTTGTAGGGAGGACATGATGGAGCTGAATGGGCTCCACTAGCCTGAGATTAGGTACCCTATTCCCTATAATTATCACCACTCTAAAAACATTTGTCACCAGATGAATTTAGGTAGGGAGAACTAGCCATTGAGTGAGACCTAGAATTGCCCCACCTTTTCTTTGAAAACTCTTCACCATTCCTGCCACTTTGTTGTTGACCTCCACCCTGATTAGAAAATCTAAACTTCTTATTCTACCTTTCCCTAATTTTAATTTGTTTCTTCTTCTTATTTTGAACCTGCTGCATATACACAACCAACTTAGAGATGTACATGTCCTTATTTGAAAAGGCATACATACTCTCCAAAATCAAATCTCGAGACAACCTAGAAGCAAACTTCCTCATTCTAGCCCTCATGCTAGAAACCATTTTCGGAGCATACCGACATAACTGATGAAACTTCGTGGATTACTCCTTGACTGACATCTTCCCTTGCTTCAGGTTAACAAACTCTTTTTCTTTCACCTTCCTCAACTCTTGAGGAAAGAAATAGTCTAGAAAATCTCTAGAGAAATTATCCCACAGGGCTGGCTATTTATCGTCACCCCTAGACCATTCCCATCTTTCATACCATTGGTATGATACATCTTTCATTTGGTAGGTAGAAAATTACACACCCTCTACATTAGTAGCATGCATTACATGGAAGATCTTCTCTGTCTCATCAATAAAACCTTGAGAATGCTTTTAAAACTTAACATAGTGAACACATAAGGGTTCAACCTCATAAACTGGCTAACCCTTATGGCCTCATAAGATGGAGTAACAGAAGCACCACACTTCGAATGAGAATCTACAAACTAAGCCAACATATGGATAGACTAACAAAACTCAGCATTCATCACATCAAGCTGGAGAGATCGAGAAGGACTGGATTGGACCGGTGGAACTCTAGGAGGGCGATCAGGAAGTGGACTCGTATTCTGGGTATAGAACCTATTGATAACGCTCAATCTACAGCTCTCGTAGGAGTGTAAAGCGGTCGTTAGCAAATATAGAACCCAACCTGGGTTGGGTATCGATCCCACAGGGAATAGCTTGGTCAACAAGTAAGCAACGATTACTAGACTTTTAGTGCAAGTCTCATAAAAAGGGGGGAATTGTATTGTGATAGTAATGTAACCAAAATAAGAGAGTAAAGCAGAAAATAGAAAAGTAAAAGAACGAATGTTTTGTAATATGTAAACAATAAGAATTGAGGAGTTGGGGTTATGTCCACCTTCTGAGTTATACGTCTCTATTGACTATGAGTGTGTTGAATTCAGACATGCATGTGCTTATAGAGAATTGTATTTGATGGTAAATCCAGGCGTCTTTTGACCTATTAGAGGATTATTTCACCTTAACTCTTACGAGCTTAAAGCGTATCTAACGGTACGAATTCTCCAAGAGGTTAATCCAGTTACGGCACTAACTTTTTAATAGGGGATGGGACCCTACTACCTTGACATTATCTCTTTTCCAGACAGATAACCTTTCTTTCGAACAAGTTAAATGTTATACTGGTGTATTCTTGCGTTTACAACCACAAAGAATTTAGATTAAGATGAAGAGAATAATGATATAAGCAACATACGTGTCACGAACTCACAAACTCACAGCAATAGATAGTATCTCATTCGGCTTCCATAACCCCAACAGAGAAGTTTAGTTACCCATGAGTGCGAAGGAAATCACAATTGACATTGTTGTTATACCACAATAAAGATTTCACATTTGTAATGGTGTGGTAGGCGTTAGGCGTGAATCCCTTAGCAAAGTAACGTTTCTCTTGTTTTGGAATTTAAGAATAGATGAATAGAAGAAGAAAAATAGAATCAATGGAAGAATGATTGTTTTAGAACTAGAATGTCTTAGATGTAGAATAGAATAGAATTGAATGTAAGAAGATTTCTTAAAATCTCTAGCAAGATAGGGTATTTATAATACCCATATCCTATTCCTACTAAGCTAATGAAATGCTTAACCAAATCCTACTAAGCTAATGAAATACTTAACCCAATTGTACTAGGTTAATGTATCATTATCCTAATCCTAATAAGCTAATGAAATACTTAACCCAATTGTACTAGGTTAATGTATCATTATCCTAATCCTTCTAAATTACTGCTAGTCCCCAAAGTCTTCAGAAATGTTGTTTTAGCCTGGGACAGATTTTCCATGCGCCATTTTTAGTCCTTGGCGTCCAAGATTGGCTTTTCTCCTTTCGTGAAGCTTTCTTTGGCATCAAGTTATCCATAAAATGCTGAATTCTGCATCATTTATACCTGAAACTTTGCTAATCATGTTCGTTAGCTCACTTACAGGAAAAAGGACTAAAAGTGCATAAAATATATAATTTGTTCTCGAAACTAGGCTAAAATATGGGCAAAATATAGTGCTATAGGCGTGTAAATTCTCCTATCATCAACACCCCACACTTGAATCTTTGTTCGTCCTCGAACAAAATATCATGTCCCTCTAAACATCAACTTAGGGTTTCACAGCAACAACACAAAATATTCGTCAAGACAAGCACAACAATTATCAACAAAGAGTAGTTTTCTGATCATTAGTAGAAACAATTCAGCCTCCAACATAGACTCGTGATGGTGGTCAACTCATATTCAAAAGTCAAGGCACAAAGAATCATACACGACCAACCAAAACTCATCAACCATGTGTGTCTCACATTGTATTACCCATAATCACTCACAAGTATAACATAGTTTTCAAACATGGGTATCAAAATATCCTTTCTCTCGCTCTCACAAAGAATTCATATGAAGCAACTGATGACCATAGGCTTTCCCTTAGTGTAATGCTCCACTAAATGTCAGAATGCCAAGCTTAGGATCAACTAGGTCTTTTGATGGTTGTAATGTAGGCTAAGGGACAGGTAGGACTATTTTGGCCAGAAATAGTGACTATGTTCTTAAGCGCTTTAATACATCACATTGTATCATTAACACTTTTCTTTCAAACAACCTTTCTACTTTCTTTTATTCTACCACTCTTTTTCTCCTCTTTTGTTTTTCAATTTTAAACATAACTAACTTTTCAGTTTTCCTTTCCTTTTTCTTTTGATAACATACCTCTTATGATAGCACTTTCTTTTTCATAACTCATTCAAGCACCAATGCATTCTAAAGCATCATACTCACCCAATTTCCTCTTATTTTGTCACATGACTTTTTCACTTTAAAGCACTTAGGAATTTGGATCAAATTATGGTCTTGAAAAAAATGGATTAGGCTTACATACGAGGTTTGTCAAAGAAAATAGGCTAAAGGCTCAAAAGGGTTTAACTAGGATGATGTACATGGGTAGGTAAAAAGAAGGTAAATAATCATAGGTTGCCAAAGAAATGCCTAAATCATCTCCTAGACTTGCACTCTTTATTTTCACTTTACATACATACCAGGCAAGTTCTAGCATCAGCCACAAGCACAGAATATACTATTATCTCACACACACAAGGCACATGGTCGACTTTATTGGGAGTAGTATAGACTCTTGACCTAACAGATGAAGGAATTAAACCAAACAATATCACTTAGTGAGTCACAATTAGAGCCTAAATGTCTCAATAGTCATGATTTTAGCACAAACTCTTGTCATAATCTCATGCTTCCTATTAGAATAATTTCATGCGAAGCTAAGCTAAAAAAAACAATTAACTACAAACAAACATAAATAAATGCAAATGTGGATGGAGAAGTATAGCATGCAAATACCAGCACCCCACACTTAGACGAGACATACTGTCCTCAGTGGAAAATAAATAAGAAGAACCTAGTTAGTCGGACTCATCCTCTATGTCTGGGGTCATACCCCTTGCATCGGAATCATCATCAGAGTCGTCATCCTCAGAAGTTCCTCATAAGTATCCCACTTAATTCCAAGAGTGAGTCGAGGTATTTGCAGCGAGGAGGGTTCTCCTTGCTCTTTTCGGCCTCTTTTCTTCCCTTTTTGTGAAGTGGTAGCCTTATCTTTGCCTTGTCTTGCTTTGGGTGCCATTGTACCTGAGACTTAAAACAATTTTCATGTTAGCATCATCTCGATGGATACAATCTATAAATAAGCAGTAGTGGCACCACCCCACACTTAGTTTGTTGGTACAGACTAGTGAAGTAAAAGTGGTCGATTACTCAGACTTCATCGACATACGTTTTAGGGGCTATATTCCAACAAGAAATTCAGATATGTAACACTTCTTCCAATCTTTGCAATACTTTCATGTTAGGTATATCAAGACTTCTACATAGGGATTACATCATGGTATAGTTTCTATCAATAATCACAATCTCCTATGTCGGTAGGCAACTATAAGTCTTATTCCGATGAGCGAGACATCCCAACATGTAAGTATTCAAGTGACAAGAGTATGCAATTTTCATGACTATAGCAATTCCGCAAGTAGTATGACAATGCATCAAAATCGAATTGAAGTCGGAAACAAGTTAAGATCATCCTAACGTATATGTTCACTCACTTGGTTGTGTATCAACAATTCAAACACATTCACATCTCCAATACTTCTTCAAGATTTATCAATTCATAATAGACATAGTAACGTAGTACTTACGAAAAATAGATGAAGAACACAAGAGTACTTACGTGATTGAAGCCTTTGGAGATGTTCTTGTGAAGTGGAAGAGCAAAAGTTTTGAGAAGATTTAGATGCTATGTGCGGCACCTATGTTAGGTTTTCAATGTGTTTGTGCCTCAAGACTAAGTCTCCTTTATATAGGAAAAGAATGGGTCGGGTTTTGACCCATTTAAAATCGGTTTTGGAGACAAAAAGTTACCATAGGCGGCGCCTTTAGCTTTGCCTATGCTTGGCATAGGCGGCGCCTAATGCAAAGCCTATGGTGAGCATAGGCGGCTCCTAGTGCAATGCCTTTAGTTACCATAGGCGGCTCCTTAAGCATGGCCTATGAGATTAAGAGACAAAATGCTTTGGCATAGGCGGCGCCTATGCTATGCCATACTTGAGCATGGGCGGCGCCTATGCTATAGCACACTAGATTCCGAGACCTTGGGCTATAGTATAGGCTTTGCCTTGTTCGTGGCCTAGTTTTACCTAGGCCTAGCCTTGCTCGATGCCTATTTTGTCATGAGCAATTCTCAATCCATAGCCTTATGCATCTTAATTCCTAACTTACCACCTTTACCATGTCTTACGTCCAAATCGCATCTGAAATCGATCTCCTCGTTTTATACCTCTTGCACCTACATTCGCTCAAAACCAATGAAAACGATTAGTACGATGGGTTGCCTCCCATCATGCGCCTTAGTTTTGGTCATGGCACGACTCTTATTTTTGGATTTTTATTTATCAAAAACGAAACACGTACTAGAATGAGAGAAAGACAAAAAAATGAAAAACGATAAACGATGGGATGCCTCCCATCTAGC
This sequence comes from Capsicum pubescens, assembly GCA_030864215.1. Taxonomy (NCBI): domain Eukaryota; kingdom Viridiplantae; phylum Streptophyta; class Magnoliopsida; order Solanales; family Solanaceae; genus Capsicum; species Capsicum pubescens. The sequence continues at coordinate 186,203,269 of CM061546.1, forward strand.
GCTTGATTTATTTTCGCAGCACGACATATCTATCTCGATTACTTAGACTTCATCGAGATAGATGGTTGATCATTTTCTGAATGGATTCAGACGATAATGAGGCTTACTTGTAGGCATGCAATCTTCTTCGAGATGACCCTTGTGCATGCCTATCCCAGGAGGGATACCAATTATATCATCAATAGTCCAACCCATAGCTCTCATGTATCTCTTCAGAGCAGAGATGAGAGCCTCTACGTGCTGTTTACTTAAATCATCCGCACTCACTGGAAGTATATTTATACTTTCCAAGAACACATACCTTAGATAATCGGGGAGCTGTTTCGATTCTAGCATTGGTGGCTCTTCAAGGGAAGTATTCGCTGTTGGTGATGGTTGATTCTTAAGATCACGGTCCGGTTGCTTAGGAGTATGGGAATAGGACTCTATTTCTGTTAGAGCACCCATAAGTTCTTCATAATCTTCATCGTCCTCTTGCTCAACATTCAGTGGAGCAGCAGACAATGGCTCAACAGTAAGTTGTTTCTCTACAGATAATGCTTTCTTATCCTTATGATGAACATCAACTATAGAGAACACATTCATATCGCTGGGCTGCTTCATTGCTTTGCATATATCAAAGCGGACCACTTCATTATTCAACCGAAATAAAAGCTCATTAGCTCTTATGTCAATAAGCACACTTCCTGTTGCAAGGAAAGGACGTCCCAAGATTATGGGAACTTCAGAATCCACCTCGCAATCCAAAATTACAAAGTCTGCAGGAAAAATGAAGGTAGACACCTTTACCAACACATCATTCAAGATACCCACAGGTTATTTTACCGACCTATCTGCCATCACGAGCCGCATATTGGTTGGTGTAGGGTCGCCCAACCCTAACTTTCTGTAGATGGATAGTGGCATCAAATTGATGCTAGCTCCCAAATCGCACAATGCCTTAGCAAAATTCATAGACCCAACTATGCAGGGAATAGTGAAAGAACCAGGGTCTGCCTTCTTCTATACTAATGACCTTGTGGCAATTGCACTGCAATGATGAATATTATCTGCCGGCTTATAGCTTACTGCCCGCTTCTTTGTTAAAATATCCTTCATAAATTTTTCATACCCAGGCATTTGTTCTAGTGCCTCCACCAACGGAACATTAATAGTCAGTTGCTTTAACATCGTCATGAATTTGCTGAACCTTGTATCATCCGCCTGCTTCTTCAATCTTTGAGGAAAAGGTGGTGGTGGATATGGAATTGTTTTCTCCACGTCTTTCTTCTCCTCTTGCTTCCGAATTTTGGTAGTTTCAGGCTGCAACCTACTAGGGGTGACGTCATGGACGTCTTGGTCAGATTCTATGGCGTCATCATCTTCCTTATTTTTGGCTTACTTGCTTTGGGATGAATTTTCCAGCACCTTACCACTCCTGGTAGTAATAGCCATGCATGATCCATCGTTTCTTGGATTTTGCACAGTGTTGCTAGGTAGAGTGCCAGCCTTTCTTTGATTGAGTTCTGCTGAAAGTTGGCTCAATTGCTGCTCTATTTGCTTTATTGAAGTGGAATGTGAGTCAACCAATTGCTTCATTGAGGACAAATCATTTATTACCTCCGTTACTCCCGCACTGGTTGCCTCCACTCCTTTCAACAGTTTAGCCATCATCTCTTCCATATTTCCAGAACCGGATGTAATGGTGTCGCGTCTTCCTGGGGGGACGTACAAACCACTCTTGTTATTCTTGTTCTTCCAACTACATTGGTCCTTGTTTCCATATTTATCATAATAGTTCCGACCTTGGTTTCCTTGGGTATTACCTTGAAAACCCCCCTGATTGTTTAAGTAGTTGGCTTCTTCTTCCGAATCAGATTCGTCTCTTCCTTTTGACGCAACAACTTTGACTTTTTCGTTCTTCCTTGATAATAGATGCTTTGTAGGAAGATCCAATTGTGTCTTCATATGCGCCATATCTTGATCACGTTCTTCTTCTCTTCTCCTTTGGTCTGCAGTCATGCCTATAGATAAAGTGGGGCTTGCTACCTCAGAATCCCTGGTATGCCAAGCTCTACTTTGCTTCGTCATACGATCTAGCACATTGCTTGCCTGACCAAAGGTGAGATCCATAAATGATCCTCCGACCGCATTATCCACAACTGGTTTAGTTATTGAATTCAAGGCTCTATAAAGTATCTCCATTAGGTGAACATTAGTCATGTGATGGTTTCGGTACCTCATTAGCTTCGTCTTGAACCTCTCCCATGTTTCATGAAAGGCTTCAGTTGGAAGCTGAGAAAGTTGCTGATTTCATCTCTCAATTGTGCTCTTTTGGATGGCGGAAAGAATCTTTCTAGGAAAGCATCTCTCAATTACCTCCAATTTGTAATAGAATCAGGAGTCAGCCTATTCAACCATAGAGTTGCCTCCCCAGACAGAGACAATGGAAATAAGCGTAATCGAATTGCATTCTGACCAACACCAGGATTGTCAAACGACTTGCATGTAGAAATAAAGTTGATGAGATGCATATTCGGATCATCGCCTGCTAGTTCACCAAATAATCCCTTGAGTTGCAATAACTGAATAATGGTGCTCGTGATATTGAACTTGGCTCTGGGTGCCAATGGTGGAGGAATAATGGCTCCTGTGGCTCCGGCTCCATCAAGATCATCATCATCATCGTCGAAAGTTGGTTGCATTGCTTGGCGTTCAGGCCTAAACCTAGCTTGATGATCTCTTCTGTTGGCAGGTGTTGCGATCTCAGCGGCATGCCTAGGGTTTAGTAGCTCGTCATCACCTAGATCTTCATCGTCAAGATTTGTTGCTCGCCTAGGGTTATCAATATTCTGTTGATGCACTTGAGCGGCGGCTAGCGCAGCTAGTCTCTCCTGTTCCTGTTGAGCAGCCATCCTTTCAATTGCGTGTTGTGCCTCCATTCTGCGAATATGTTGTGGTTCAGGATTGATAGGTAATAACGGTTGACCAGAACTTCGGGTATGGGGCATGCACTGAATAAAAACCTACAGTAAACAAAAACAAAAACTAAAAGTAAAAGTACGAGAATCTTTGACCAAAGGGTCTAGTAATTATTACGAACTTAATTGACACTCGTATTCCCCGGCAACGACGCCAATTTTTGATAACGCTCAATCTACAGCTCTCGTAGGAGTGTAAATTGGTCGTTAGCAAATATAGAACCCAACCTGGGTTGGGTATCGATCCCACAGGGAATAGCTTGGTCAACAAGTAAGCAACGATTACTAGACTTTTAGTGCAAGTCTCATAAAAAGGGGGGAATTGTATTGTGATAGTAATGTAACCAAAATAAGAGAGTAAAGCAGAAAATAGAAAAGTAAAAGAACGAATGTTTTGTAATATGTAAACAATGAGAATTGAGGAGTTGGGGTTATGTCCACCTTCTGAGTTATACGTCTCTATTGACTATGAGTGTGTTGAATTCAGACATGCATGTGCTTATAGAGAATTGTATTCGATGGTAAATCCAGGCGTCTTTCGACCTATTCGAGGATTATTTCACTTTAACTCTTTCGAGCTTAAAGCGTGTCTAACGGTACGAATTCTCCAAGAGGTTAATCCAGTTACGGCACTAACTTTTTAATAGGGGGTGGGACCCTACTACCTTGACATTATCTCTTTTCCAGACAGATAACCTTTCTTTCGAACAAGTTAAATGTTATACTGGCGTATTCTTGCATTTGCAACCACAAAGAATTTAGATTAAGATGAAGATAATAATGATATAAGCAACATACGTGTCATGAACTCACAAACTCACAGCAATAGATAGTATCTCATTCGGCTTCCATAACCCCAATAGAGAAGTTTAGTTACCCATGAGTGTGAAGGAAATCACAATTGACATTGTTGTTATACCACAATAAAGATTTCACATTTGTAATGGTGTGGTAGGCGTTAGGCGTGAATCCCTTAGCAAAGTAACGTTTCTCTTGTTATGGAATTTAAGAATAGATGAATAGAAGAAGAAAAATAGAATCAATGGAAGAATGATTGTTTTAGAACTAGAATGTCTTAGAAGTAGAATAGAATAGAATTGAATGTAAGAAGATGTCTTAAAATCTCTAGCAAGATAGGGTATTTATAATACCCATATCCTATTCCTACTAAGCTAATGAAATGCTTAACCAAATCCCACTAAGCTAATGAAATACTTAACCCAATTGTACTAGGTTAATGTATCATTATCCTAATCCTAATAAGCTAATGAAATACTTAACCCAATTGTACTAGGTTAATGTATCATTATCCTAATCCTACTAAATTACTGCTAGTCCCCAAAGTCTTCAGAAATGTTGTTTTAGCCCGGGACAGATTTTCCATGCGCCATTTTTAGTCCTTGGCGTCCAAGATTGGCTTTTCTCCTTTCGTGAAGCATTCTTTGGCGTCAAGTTATCCATAAAATGCTGAATTCTGCATCATTTATACCTGAAACTTTGCTAATCATGTTTGTTAGCTCACTTACAGGAAAAAGGACTAAAAGTGCATAAAATATATAATTTGTTCTCGAAACTAGGCTAAAATATAGGCAAAATATAGTGCTATAGGCATGTAAATTCGCCTATCATCACCTATAAGAAAGATGTGTCCCATTAATGTTTGCCTCAGATGGGATGGAGGAGTTTCCATGAGCTATAGATCACCTGGGAGGCATGATCTAAAAAGTGAACAAGAGGGAATTAGAGAAGATTTCAGGACCTTAGACTCTACATCCCTTAAATGGAACACAAGAAAGAGAATCATTACTAAATTCCTATTAGCCTCTCCCTTATGAGTGTGGTGCACTACACATCCTTAAAAAAGACTCTACTCAACATGACTTTGTAGACTCCTAATTGACCATAAACCTAGGGCTCTGATATCAATCTAACACAACCCAAACCAGGTATTAGTCGTGTCGGGTATCTCAAGTCCAACCAAGATCGGAGACCACCCCCAATACCCCATCATTAACCACCCTACACTCTATGTCGGATAAATTTTGAACATATAACAAGAAAAAAATAATATAAAGACAATAAAGAAAGTATATAACCATAAAAAAAAAAGACAAAACCAAATAAGCACCAATACCAATCCCCAATGCCAATACCAATACCAATACTAATGCTAACACCACACCTTAAAATCCAATAGCCCTGATGGAGATGTCAACCTCTGTGTCCCACACCTTAATGTGTCAAGTCGGGGATATCTCTTCATCTCTCTATCATTCCTTAAAAGAGTCATGTTCTTTAGTATTTCCACAAAATTGGCATAAAATTATTGCACCAACTTTGGACTATAACTCTGTAAGGGGTCTAGTCATCCAACCCAGCTCATACTTATTAAATCCCTAGACTAATGCTGGAAATTTCTGAAGGGACTCAGGTAGTATCCAGGGTTCCTCCTAGTTTTTTCTCTTCTTATTACTTAGTATGTCAATGTCACATTATCAATACACTAATCCATTGCATTAGGGATCACCCACTTTCTCTAATCCACACCTCTTGGAGATGGTACAAAAGTATTGGAGGGTTCAAAGTTTGATTCATCCTACCCCTATGAAGAAATTGAGTCCTCTTCAGCTTTACCCCCTACCCTATTGAGTACCTCACATTTTCACTTTAGAATAGGGAAGGATAATTGGCGTAGATGCTTTCACTAGAGATGTCCTTAATGAAACGTATGTAGAAACCTAACATCCCAAATAACTATAAATACCCTTCACAGAAATTGGTGGAGGTAACTTCTCAATCACCTCAATCTTTGTCTAATAAACTTCCATCCCCTTCATAAAAAAATTTTAACCAAGCATTGTTCCCTTTTTAACCATGAAATGACTTTTCTTCTAATTTAGCACTAAGTTACATTCCTCACATCTTATCAGAACATTAGTGAGGTGTGATAAACAATCATTAAATGAGTCCCTTATGTTTGAATAGTCCTAAATAGTATCCTCCACCATGTAAAAAAATACAGACATCATATAATGCTGGAAAATGGAAAAAGAGTTACCAAGACAAAATGACATCCATTCAAAATCAAATGCCCAATATTTACAAGTGAAAGTGGTCTACTCTTGTTCTTTAGGTGCATTAGAAATCTAATTATACCCTGAATATTCAACTAGAAAATAATACCATCCCTTACTAGCAAGACGGTCTAATATCTGGTCCATAAAGGGCATCAAAAAGTGGTCCTCGATTTGTGAATTTAACTTCCTATAATTCATGCAAAGACATATGTCAATGACTACTCTTATAGGAATTAGATCATTCTTCTCATCAAAAAATTTAGTGATTCCACCTTTCTTTTGTATACATTGAATAAGGCTCACCCATTTGTTGTCAGTAATTGGATAAACTACACCTGTATTCAACCTCTTGATGATATCTTTCTACACAGCCTATTGCATGGGAGGATTCAATCTGTGTTGGTGCTCAATACTGGATATGAAATATGTCTTGAGTTAGATCTTGTGAGTACAAATCCTAGGTGGAACTCCAATAAAATCTACAATGGACTAATCGATGGCCCTTTTGAATCTCTACGAGATAGAGACTAAGTCTTTAACTTGTCATTCTAATAAATCAATTGCAATGAAAAGGAAGGGACTTGATGTCTATAATGGGAGGATCCTCAACAAATGGTTTAGCTGGTAGGGTCACTCTATTTTTCATATCAAGATCCAATTGCTTTAGTGCATAAATATATGAGCCCCTATCAATAAGTGTGTTCACCATCTTATGATACTAATCAATACTATTATTTCCAAAATTCGTTATTACTATTACAAGTTCCTCAACATTGATTCTTTCCTCAATAGAGGCTACCAACTCATCTTTTATATAGTATCTATCATAGAGATTACATATTTATCTTTTGGATGATTCAGAGACTGACATACATCAAAAGTAACTTACGATTATCCTATCAAAACTTTAATAGACCCATTTTTATGTCAACTAATTCTGAACTAGTTGTGGTTAAAGGTCTCCCTAAGATGATGGGAACCTCAAAGTCAACCTCACAATTAAGAATCATAACGTCATCCAAAAATATGAAAAATACTACCTTGACCAACACGTCACATTAGATACCCACTGTCTTCTTCACAATACTATCCACTATTAGAAGTATTATAGAGGTCGATTTTGGAAACCCCAAACTCAACTACTTGTAAACAACCAGCGGAATCAGGTTAATACTAGCACCTAAGACACGTAAGGCCCTTGAAAAATTCAAAGACCCTATAGTAAAAGGAATCGTGAAGACACCTAGATCTTTCTTCTTCTTAACTAAAGAGTGAGAAGAAATTACACTACAATGGTGTACACTATCCACAGGCTCAAAACTCATTGTCCTTTTCTTTGTGACCAAGTTTTTCATAAACTTTACATAGCTCAAAATTTATTCTAGAGACTCTACTGGAGGGATGTTTACCGATAACTCCTTCGGCATTGAAATAAACTTCTAATATTTTCTCTTTTTGGATTTCTTCTTTAATCTTTGGGTAAAATGAGAAGGAGGTCATAGAATAGTCTTTAATACTCGTGTGACCTCCTCATCCTTCCCTGTGTTAAAACTAGACCCTCTGTCAACAACTAGAGTCTTTTGAAATGCATCTTCATTCAACACCAAATTCTCTACTTCATTCTCATCCACATCCGATGTTAGACCTAGATTATCTATTTTTAGTCATTATTTCCATTATAATTACAATTTTTATTTGTCTTTTTGAGCATTAATTTGATGGATTATGCCTAATATTATATTTAATGTGTAGCCTTAAATTGACATAAAGATGAAAATATTTAAAGCTAAAATAAATTAAAGATGGAAGGTTAGAGAAGGAAATCAAGAAGACAACTTAATGGAATAAACTTAATATTATATTGAAAAGTGACCATTTGAATTTAAATTTGATGTCTGTCCAGAGGCTTGCCACATTGTAGCGTGACATGCAGGGACTCTATGTAGTCCATTTTTATTTTTCTAGTCCATTTTGGACTTAGTTATTTTATTTGGGGGTTTTTCCTGCACCTATAGACATTCCATAGAATCAGTTTTTACATAACTTTTGATCTAAAGAGAGCTAGAAGCCACCGTGGAGGTCGAAGAAAATTGTTTTCATCATTTTTGTCCTTTATTATTTATTTTTACATTTTTCTTTGGATGATTAGTTGTAATTCCTACATGTCTATGTGGAGTTAAACTTCTCGTTCCAGGATTATGGGAGCTAATTACATGATTGTTTAGAAATTTACTGATTTGATTTATTTGATTATCATCACAGTTGTTCTTATATTCTTGTGCTTACTATTTAATGCTTATCTACCATTAAAATAAATTTATATTTTTATTATGAAGTCGGAAGGAGAATCAATTAGATAGAGCAAAGAATATAGAGAGTAAGATCTTTACTTTATTAAAATAAAAAATTGATTTATGGTTTGGATAGGAATATACCTTGATCACCTTACTTGGTTATAAAATAAAAAGATAAATAAATGCACTTGAATTAGTTTCTCATATCTCCGTTCAACTATGTAGTTATGAGACTAGTTTGATTAGCTGATTAGAGGTTGACTATTCCCGAATCATAAAATCAACCCCATAAATCAACAACTAGATAATCAAATAAGTTGATGAAATTGATACTCTACATGATTGTTAGAAAATTCATAATCCTAGTTCGATTAATTCATTGATTGAGTAAAATCTGCTCTTCTTTTATTTAAATGTTCAATAGTTATTTTCTTCTTATTGTTTTAGTTTAGATAATTTATAATTTATCTTTGGAATTTATCACTTTATTAAATAATTAGAATTGGTCTAATTTGGTGAATAGTTTATCAAAAAGTTGCTATGGGTACGATATTTGGACTCTAATCCTATATTCCTCGTATGACTGCTTACACTTGCATGTGCATTTAGATGCAACAACATCATCAATGATCATGGGGTTAGTCCCATTGTTATCAACCACAAACATAGTCGGATCAATATTAGCCTTACCGCTTTGATTAGTGATGGCCATAAAATGGGTATTACTCTTGGGATTTTGGACAGTATTGCTTGGAAGTGTTCCAAGTTGATGCTAGTTGAATACAGCAGACATTGCCCATATATTCACAAGATTATTAATGGCATTAGCATGAGACTCAACTTTTTAATTCATCGTAAAAATGTATTCCCTAATCTCTTTAAGACGATTCTCTTGACTCTTTGACCCGATATTCACAAGAAAAGCTTCCATCCTTGAATTTCCAAACTCAGCATCAATGTTCCCCAATAGAATATGCAGACCACCTTAATCTTTATAATTATCTTTCTTACTCTAATTACTATCTTTGTCCCTACTCCTCTCTATACCTAGAACTATTTTAATTGTCTTCATAATAGTTCCAACCTTGATTTCCTTTCCTAGAGTTCTAATTTTATTTAATAGACCCTTAGACCTTAGCTCAAAACCCACCACCTATCTGTAAAGATATTTAGCTTCTTCCTCTACATTTGAATCTTCATATCGAGAATCCTTACCTCTAGTACCCACTATTTTAACCTTTTCTGATCTAATTAAAGTTAGTAAGCAACCCAATCTTCAAATGAATGCACCTATTAGAAGTCTCTCATATTTTAATTGTAGAAATTTTGAGGGTGGGAAGAATCGATCCAAGAACTGAGTACTTAACTCATTCAAGTAGTAATAGATCCATGAGGTAACTCACCTAACCACAAAGAAACTTTTCCTTTTAGGACAAACCGAAAATAACCTTAATTGAATAGCCTCCTGACTAACTTCAGGTAGATTATATTAAGTGTAAATCCCCACAAAGTTCATAATATACATGTTTGCATTATCAGTAGGTAGGACAACAAATAAGCACTTCAAATTTAGTAGATAGATCATCATACTCATAATGTCAGACTTAGTACCTTACGTCAATTCTGGTGGAATGATTGTAACTATCTTAATTGGCTCTACGTACCCTAAATATTTTTATGTATCATTATAAATAGGAAAATACTAATAGCGGGGGTTGTTTTACCCTATTTCTTCTCAGTATGTCCCTCTCATCAAGTGCAGCTTGATGAACTGCCTCATCTTGTCTAACCCTCTTTTCCTTTGTTGCTCATCGAGCAATTGATTGCCTAGTATTTTCCCCATTCATTAGTTGAGCAATGAATTGTTCTATACTTTTCTGAACATAATTTTAAAGTGATCGATTCATTGTTGTTGGTTCAGTATGAACCACTTCGAACAAGGCTCCTTGATCATGAATTCCATCTCTCTATTCTTTGACTTTGTCTTAGAGTTTTCTCAATTTCAAGATTAAATGGAATTTGAGGATTGCCTTGACTTTGAGTATGGGGCATACACCAACATGTGACCTAGAAATAATAGAAAAATGAAATCAACAAATAGAACCAAAAACATGCCAAACATAATCAATCAACTCATAACTATATTCCCTAGCAACAACACTAAATTTGATATCTTCCAAATTACACTTTCCAAAAAGCATAAAGTGGTCATTGAATCAAATATCAAAACCAACAAGGTTGGGGTCAACCCACTATAAATTAGATTAAATTCTATCATCTATTTGTCTAGGTAATTGGCAAATTATTAAAACAAGGGAGATTTTGTAAAATAAAAGAGTAATAGTAACAATTGTTGGTTCTCAGATTTTTAATCAATATAAGACGGGCACTAGGATTGTGATCCCTATGATTTAATAACTCCACAAGTTACTCATACTAGAAAAAATCCCAGTATGTTGCATACAAAAATCTAACAAGTTAGGTTTATCAAATATCTTACAACATTGGTCAGATAAATTTCACTCATCTCCTCCAAGACTTAGAGTGTCACACTACTGACCCTTATTCTTGATCTCAAATTAACTATCCTATCAAGGCTCAAGTTATTAGTTGAAGGTTGATAGCTTTAAATATTTTTTTTATTTCCTTTTCCTAATATACCTCTCTTCAAAGTAAGTTTAGAATACATGTAAGTTTCTAACGTGTGCACCGATTAGAAAACTAATTGTAACAAAGGAAATACGAATACATGCAAGTGCATCAGTCTAGAATGACTTTGCACTTAACCCATTTTGTTAATTCATCAGATTTTCCACAACCCTATATGTGGTGTTTTTCTACTCATGATTGAAAGTTTACATGAAGAATTCATTGATGAAAGAATCATTACAAAACTTACAATGAGAATTAAACTCCAAATCTCAATTTTAATTAAAACCTTGGAAATGATGTTTGTAAAATTCTAGGAATATTCCCTTTGAGCCTCAAAATATAATGTTGTTAAACCAGTGTAGTATGTAACATATAAAAATAACCCCATAAGAGTATTTATAGACCAAAAAAAATCCTATCATAAACAAAATAGAAAATTTGGGTTGATTGCCTTAGGCGACAGGATAGTACAATCATGAATAGATACCATGATCTCCCTTTGATGCTCATGGTTTCACCCTAGAATTTTTCACCTTCAGTTTTACAATTGTGCAATACTTAGTACGATCTTGTGGTATCATCCTACAATCATATGATGTTATTATCTAATCTTCTTCTACTTGAACTTTTGCAACCTTCAGATCTTCGCCATCACCCTATGATCATAATGTATGATCGTCATAACAAAGAACGACCATGACTTGTTCTTGTCTGACAATTTCACACTTAGTTTCTACAACTTTGTTCCCAAAACTTATTCCCATGACAACAAAGTATGGTCGTGACTTTATGGTACAGTTGTGGAAGGATTTTGTCAAATCCACTCCTAAGGACAGTTTCTAATTCAAGGCATGATAGACTTCATACGATCGAAGCCAAATCACATGATCATCATTACCTTTGTCTGATCCTATAAAGCTTTTATTTTAGTACCTTCTTTTCTTCATCATGTTACCTTGAAATCATACCAAAAACCCACCATATTCACATAAACATACCCTTGAACTTACCATTATTCCTTTTTAAGCATCTTATGTGTCATAAATTTAAGACATATCAGTAGCACAGTTCATTTGCATTTACATGCTTTTGAACAAATTTTGAGGTGCAGGCAAAATATTTATGACTTTCTTAAGATCCTGGTGCATCATTACCTAGTGTATCCCGAGTCTTTTATCTCTATCAAAATGAGGACCTCCACAATCGTGAATGTCTATGATCCTAGTCATTGGTATTGTGAGGTGTGGGGAATCGTGTCTGCAATAAAAGATGCATAGGACTAAAATAGTTTGTTCATCGTGACTGCATGGCTAGCCCACCACAATCATGATGGTTCCATTAGTAGGATGCCATAATAACTACTAAGAGATCTCGTGATAGCAATGAGAAAATCGATGGCAGAATATATATCTTCTACTTTGCTTTTCCAAAACAAATTCTAAGTATTGTTGACTATTGGGAGGTCAAATACAGTGTGGTAAGTTAATTGAAGCTCATATTTTCTTAGCGAGTGATTATGAGAATATTAACATTGTTATCTCGTAAGTTTTTTAGTCAATTTATGATTAAATTAGTGGGCTAAAATCATGTTTCTCTAAATTCTATTGGACTATTTTTAGATTGGATTGGACATGAATTTCACTCAAATTTCTCAAAAAATAATCCCGAAGCTAAAAGAGATGTTATGACAATTTTAATTTTGTGATTCCGTATGAGGGTTCAATGTGGGATTTTTAGTATGATTTATTACCTGGAGAATATATATGAAATATGGGTATTGATATTATCATCTGGATATGTAAAATGTTATTCTTATAACATTGCATCAATCAGAGGTTTCTAAAAAGGGAAAAGCTTCAGAGTAGAGGACTATACAATCTTTATACGACATCCAGGTAAGCTAGAATTACCTTTTCTTCTATATTATGCTTCATCATATTTTTAGTGTAGTATTGTTCTAGCTACGAGTGGTTACATAAATCTCTGATGTTATTTTATTATTTATTAGTTAAATTAGCCAATTAGGACCCCTTTTTCAGTAGAATTCGACCCTATCTTCCCTTATGTTAGCCTATGATTATCCATTAGAACTAATCTTAGCATACTTTGTACCTTGGAATGTGGTTGAGAAGACTTAAACTGAGTGGTCAGGTGATTTCCTTAGGTTTGGGTCTTCAAGGCTAGTAATGGGTCCCATTGGCCCTTCTTGTTAATAAATGTGTAGAATAGATCCTTGTTGTTCTAAATGACCCCTATTTATTACCTTAGATAAATTATTGAGTTTTAATATGAATTAGTGTAATGATATTTTGGTTTATTTTCTATATTTTTGTTTATTTGCATCGTTAGATCCTTTGCATAGCTTCCCCAAGTCATTTATGACTTGCTAGAACTGATGCTTGCTTACCAGGCGGTTCGTTTGGGTTTTAGAGTCAATTTCCTAGGTAGACCTCTGGTTTAGGTCCCAATGTACCCAATCTCATTTGGACCTATTGGTCAAAAATTTGGAAAATAAGAAGTTTGGGTACCGGACCCACATTTGATCGAAACGACCTTCGATTGAAAATCTTTGCCAATGTGTCCGAAACATCAAATTTAGTGATGTTACATAGTTTACTTCCAAATATTATATAACAAATGAATCCCAAGGTATCATGGGAAAGATGGAATATTTTCCAAGCTGCTGGCGCAATGGCGATCACAGAAGGACCATCGTGATCGGGCTATGGCAAAAGCAATATGGTCCATGGTGATCGTACAATCCATGGGTGGAGATTTCCACACCTGAGTTCTTAAGTTGGATATTTAAAGGCCCTTTAGTCCGTATATTGTGCACTTTTCTCTATTACTTGAGACCAAGAAGCCCCAAAATGGTATGTGATGTACTACAGAAATGTAGAACTTTTGATGCTTCAAAAGAGGAAAATATGCAAGTTTCTACAGTTGTTTCATTAGATATGATGCATTTTGGGTATGTTTTTCAAGAAATCATATTTTGGATGCTAAGTTTGTGAAAAAGATGATAAAAGATGACTTTGGCTCCTTATGGGACCAATTATGGATGTACGGAACACTTTCCAGATTGTTCGTGACCAAAACATATGTACTGCTTATGGGAAAAGCATGTGCCATAAGTCCAAAATCCTGAGAGATAACTTGCAGGATTTTTTTGTCCAGGCACATGCGGTCACTACATGCTCTCATCCTACAATCCACATTTGCCACATCGCTCAATTCTAGGTCGCATATAGAGACCATGTGTAGCCAACGACCTTTTTCCTCTTATTTTGTTGGTCTTTCGTTTTAGGGTTTCCTCATGTACTATAAATATCCCTTATGTGTTTTTAGTAGAAGTTATGCACTCTTGATACTTACAAATATATTTTGATTCTGATACTCGATTTTAGTCTTGGAATTCTCTTGTATTGATTTTGCTTGATTAATTTAGTTACGATTTTAGGATTTTACTTGTGATTATAGTGATTATATCATATGCTTTCAATCATGAATGTTGTAGATTACTTCACAAAACTAAGTGTCTAAAAACCCTTAGCTAGGGTTATGGAACCCCTGACAGATTGACGAAGTAGGGTAAGTGCTATTATTGTTGAGAAAAGATACCCATGAATGCATTGTATTATCTTCACTTTAATAGTTTTATTAATGGGTTCATATGTTAGGATCTAACCTAGATTATTTGTAATGACCCGAGGCTACCCCAAGTTATGACAATGGTGCTTACAGTTACAAGTGACCCCAAGCTAACCAATAAGCTGGTACCTGTTATGAGCACTGAGTAAACTGATGATGAACATCATATGTGGAAACAAATGAGTAAAACCTTGAGGTTTAAAAATACTAAAAATATTGATAAATCATAAATCTGAGCGTCTGAGAACATACTAAAAAGACAGATAAAACAACTAATAAACTAACGAACTGTCTGAATGTCTGAAAATACTATAACTAACTGACTGGGGAGTTGGTGGGACAAACCTCCAACTAACTCAAAACTAACTCAAATAGAGAAAGATTGAAATACTGAATGAAAATAGATTTGCCCTTAAAAGATGAGGACTCACCACTGCTACTGCTGCTGAAGTGTTGAACTTATCTAACCACGGTTAGGAAACTGGGCATCCAAACCTATGATATAAGACATCATAGAATGAATAAAATATGTAGTCAGTACTCTGAATGTACTGGTATATGAGGTAAGGTTAGGCTGAAATGCATAGGTTCATATGCATGAAATATTAACTGTTTAAATAGTACGAGATGATTGAATATGCATGAAATAATGACTGGCTTAGTAACATGTGATAATGACTGATACATAGCATACATTAGATCTATAAAATCTGAGAATGCATGACCAAGCATAAAAAATAATATTAAAGTAGTCTGAAAACTGAAATACTAAAATACTGGTAATTGAATGACTGATAAATTGTATGTTATGGTAAACCTGAACTGAATTATGTATTGAATACTGAAATACAACTGTGGGAGATAGTTATAACCAACATGCCCTAAATCTATTGTTGGGGTAAAACTTTTAACCCCTATTAGAAGACTATTAGTACCGTTCCATGGGTACTAACGTTGGTTGTATGGATCTACTAATCTAATGTCCTGAAGGACTGGGGTGTCATGCCTAACTAATAGGGGACCCCTCAAAATCTACGGTGGCACCGTAGGTCTAGAACTTAGGGAATACTACAAATGCCTCATTGCTAACTGATGGGGGAGATGCCATCCCTATGTTCACTAGGTGCTAAGATTTATTCCTAACTGAAAGACACTGATTAGTGGACTAAACTAATCCTAACTAAACCAATCAACTGATCATAATAACTGAATAAATGATAAGGATTATGGTTAATCTAAAACCGTTCGATAAATACTAAAGCTATGCTAATAGCTAAATTTTGGGTATTCATAGCCCCCATCACTAAATGAGAATAATATGATTTTTGATGACTTTGGGATGTCTCTAACTGATTAAGATGGGGGCTATGACTACCCAAAATAATTTTAGTGTTGGGGGCTATGAATACACTAAATGGCTATGTCTCTACCTTCTGATCTCTAACAGGTTCTTTTATCTAAACTAGGATGTCTAAGATATTTCTTCTTAACTTCGGCAACCAAATAGATTCCGAACTTTTTTGAACCCATACACTACCTTCAGCTGAATCAACCAACTAAACACCTAATCCAGCAAGCTGATGAACCTCCTAAACTAACTTCTTCTTATCATTCTCAACATGAGCAAGACTACCCATACACAATTTACAAAGGGCATCTTCCACTACATTGGCCTTGCCAGGATGATACAACACACTGTTATCATAATCTCTTAACAACTCTAACCACCTTCTCTAATGAAGATTTAAATCATTCTATGAAAACACATACTGTAAGCTTTTGTGATCTATGAACACATCAATATGCACCCCATATAGATAATACCTCCAAATTTTCAAGGAAAAAACAACAACTGCTAACTCAAGATCATGGGTAGGGTAATTCTTTTCATGGGTCTTAAGATGTCTAGAGGCATAGGCTATGACCTTACGCTTCTACATCAACACACAACCCAGACCAACTCTTAAAGTATCAAAGTCAACAACAAACCCATCTGAACCATCTAGCAAGGTCAAGATTAAAACTGAAGTGAGTCGAGTCTTCAACTCCTAAAAACACTTTTCACAAGAATTTGACCCTTAAAACTTGACTTTTCTCTGAGTCAATCGAGACATGGGGGATTCAATAGACAAAAAACCTTTAACAAACCATCGATAATAGCCATCCAAACCCATGAAGCTACTGATATCTGATAGAGAGATAGGTTTGGGCTAGTTTTTCACTGTTTTGGTATTTTGAGGGTCAACTCTAATTCCATAACCAAAAAAAATATGGCCAAGAAAAGCTACTGATCTTAGCTGAAAATCTCACTTACTAAATTTGGCAAATAACTGATGGGTTCTAAGAGGTTGTAATACAATTATGAGATGCTTTGCATGATCATTTTCACTATAAGAGTAGACAAGAATATCATCAAAGAAGACTATGATGAACATGTCCAAGTACTACTTGATCACTCTGTTCATCAAGTCCATCAAAGTTGTTGGGGCATTCGTTAGTCCAAAAGACATAACTAGAAATTCAAAGTGACCACACCGAGTTCTAAAAGTTGTTTTGGGAATGTCACATTCTCTAACTCTGAGCTGATGATAGTCGGATCTGAGGATTATATTTGAAAAATAATTGTCACCCTAAAGTTTTTCAAACAAGTCATTAATCTTAGGAAGTGGATATTTATTCTTGACTATGACTTTGTTCAACTGACGGTAATCGATGCACATTCGGAGAAAACCATCTTTCTTACACACGAAAAAGACTGGAGTGCCCCACAGGGAAATACTGGGCTGGATGAATCCCTTATGTAAGAGATATTTTACTTACTTTTTAAACTTTTTTAGCTCAATTTGAGCCATTCTGTAGGGTGGAATAGAGATAGGATGGGTATCTGGAAGGAGATCTATTCCGAAGTTAATTTCCCTTTTAGGAGAAACTTCGAGAAGATCTTCAAGGAAAACATCCAGAAACTCCCTTACCACTAGAATTGACTCGAGACTTGGGGTTCTAGAACTAGAGTCTTTGACTCGAACAATATGGTACATACACCCCTTAGATATCATTTTACTGACCTTAAGGAACAAAATAATTTGACCCCTAAGAAATGAAGTACTACCCCTCCACTCAATGACTAGTTCATTGGGAAAAAGAAACTGAATGACTCTATTTCTATAGTCAACTGAAGCATAGAATGAGTGGAGCCAATCCATGCCGAGAATGACATCAAAATCAGTCATCTCTAAATTCACAAGATCAACTGAGGTGACTTTCTGGGATATTATGATCGGACAGTTCCTGAAGACCTGCTTGGCTACAATGGAGACACTAACTGGAGTAGACACTAAGAAGGGTTATGCTAAAGATTCAGGACTGACACCAAAATTTACAACTATATAGGGGGTTAAAATTAAAGCGAAGCTCCGGGGTCTAGCAAAGCATAAACATGAAGGTGAAAGACTTGTAATGTACCAGTAACCACATCAGGAGAACTTTCCTGATCCTATCAGGACTGAAGTGCATAAATCCTATTATGACGCTATCCACTAGTGGAACTGGAAGTAGAGTCCTACTGATTTAGATGTCCTACTGGCATCATTGAAGAGTTAGTCTGACCCTATTGATGATCATTCCTACCCTTCCACATACATTAAGGACACTATCTCATCCTATAGCCTGGCTTGCCATACCTAAAAAATACATCATTACCATCTCTACACATACCCTAATAATTTTTAACATATTTCTGGCGTAGAGGAATAGTACGACCACTGTTCAAACTACCTTGGGACTTAGAGCCTGGAGCCCTATCCCGACTATCATTCTAAAACTTTTGGACTGGAACACTAGCTGAAGATGGAGCTGGGGATGAAGATTTTTTATGGAACTGTGAACAGTTACCCCCCTCTGACCTAGGCTAACAGAAATTAAAGCTACCTTTTTTGGCCCTCTTATTCTCTCTCTCTTTCACCTATCCTAGATATGTCCATCTCCTTAATCCACAAAGAATTTCTACACTCTTTGATTATACTATCACCTACACCAGAAACAAACTTACTCATTCTAGATCTATTATAAGCTACCACCGAAGGAGCATACCTCGCCAACTAAGTAAACTTAAGAGAATACTTCCTCACACTCATATTACCCTAATTCAAATTAATAAACTCCAACACCTTAGCTTTCCTCAAATATAAGGGAAAGTACCTGTCTAAAAATGTTGTAGCAAACTCTTCGCACCCATATCCTTCTTCTACAGCTTATACAATATATGAGCTACATCCTGCACCTGGTAGGCAACTAAATCTTCACTATAACTTGATTTGACACCCATAATATCAGTAACTTTTTGAACCATATAGAGAAATCCCTGTGGATCCTCCTTAGACTTGGATCCTGAAAACAAGGTAGGGTTCATTCAGGTAAAGTTCCGAATCCTGGCTACAGCTGTGTTAGCGACTGGATTGGCTGTAGCATCAGCTTACTTATTATTTTGAGTTATTATTGAGTAAGCTAATATAGTGAATGCTGCTCTGAATTCGGCATGAGAGACATGCTCGTTCAGGGGATCTTCTTGAACAGGCGGAGGTGCAGGATGATTTCCATTTCTTCTTCCGTCATTCTTTCTGGGAGGCATTTTCTGTAACGGAATAAAGGATGGATTAGAAAGATAGCTTAAATAGAGCTCATGCTCACTCACACGACATGAATACTAAAAGAAGTGAACTTTACCTAAAATGTCTTATAGCCTCTTATCCATAAGTGTGGCGCGCTTCACACCCATGCATAAGACTCTACTCAACACGGCTTTTGAGACTCCCTAAGACACTAGAAAACCTAATGCTCTGATACTATATTTTTTCATGACCCGAGGCTATCCCCTAGTTGCGACAATGGTGCTTACGATTATAAGTGAACACAAGCTAACCCATGAGCTGGTACCTACTGTGAGCACTAAGTAAATTGATAATGAACAACATATACAGAAACAACTGAGTGAAACTATGAGGTTTAAAAATACTTAAAATACTGATAAATCATAAATCTGATCGTCTGAGAACATACTGAAAAGACTAATAAAACAACTTATAAATTGACTAACTATCTGAATGTCTTAAAAACCTCTAAATAACTGACTGGAGATTTGATAGGACAAACCCCCAACTAACTCCAAATTGACTTAAATATAGAAAGACTAAAATATTGAATGAAGATAATTTATCCTGGAAAGATGAGGAATCACCACTGCTGCTGCTGCTGAAATGCTGAACTTATCTAAGCGCGGTCAGAAAAGTGGGAGTCCAATCCTATGATATAATACATCATAACACAAGGAAAATATGCAGCCAATACTTTGAATGTACTGGTAGATAAGATGAGGTTAGGCTGAAATACATAAATTCATGTGCATAAATATTGACTCACTGAATAACATGAGATAAATGAATATGCATGAATAATACTAGTTGAGTAACATGAGATAATGACTGATACATAACATGCGTGAGAGCTATAAAATTTGAGAATGCATGACCAAGCATATAAACTGATACTGAAGTAGTGTGTAAACTGAAATACTAAAATAATGGTAAATGAATTACTGATAAACTATATGCTATGGTCAAGAAAACCTGAACTGAATTCTATAATGAATACCGAAATGCGACTGTGGGAGCTAGATATAACCTATATGCCCCAAATCTATTGTTCTGGTCAAACTTATTACCCTAGTTGGAAAGGTGTTAGTATCGTGTCACAGGTACTAATGCTGGCTGTTTGGATCCACTAATTTGATCTCCCAAAGGACTAGGGTATTGCACCTAACTAATGGGGGACCCCTCAAATCTACAGTGGTGCCGTAGGTCTGGAACTTAGGGACTGCTACCAATATCTCATGCCTAACTGGCGGGGGAGACCAATGCCTCATTCCTAACTGGCGGGGGAGATGCCATACCTATGTTCACTCAATGCTAAGATTTACTCCCAACTGAAAGACACTTATTAGTGGACTGAACTGATCTTAATTGAACCAATCAACTAATCATAATAACTTACTAAATGATAAGGATTATGGTTTATCTAAAATTATTCTGTAAATACTAAAACTATGTAAATAGTAAGATTTTGGATGTTTATATCCCCCAACACTGACTGATAATAATAATAATAAGGACACATGAAAACTTCTAAACCATAATGGGAAATCATTAGTCAAAATCCATCACTTTGGCATTTCATGAAACACAAGAAGGTCATGAACTTAACGTGGGAATAGGTAAGTCATGTGATAATAACACAATTACAGTAATAAACCATGAGTTATGGATTTAACATGAAAATATCATCATTTAAACGTGTAAAGGTCCCATTCAATCAAAACACTTGCAATCACAATACAAAAATAAAAAATTCAGATGAGATTTATGGAGGTAATTCATCATAAGCATGTAAAATTTTATAATAACGCATAATTTAATATAAAAATAGGTTTTTGGAATCCATGGGTGAAAAGGACCCATGGATAAACATCACACATACCTCACTTGATGATTTCATGAAGAGTCTTGAGGATTTTTTTAATGCTTGAGCTTGAATCCCTTGATTTTATTGAAGGGGTTAGGGTTTGTTCTTGAGAGAGGAATGGCTTTCTTTGAGAGGTTTTAGGAATAAAGGGGTAAATAATTCTCCTAGGGACCCTAAATTTTATGTTATATATGAGTTTGGGTGAGGTAAATTGACCCAAAAGCCCTTCATGATGAGGGTTTAAAAAGCTGAAGGAAACTACACAATGTGGTACGACCCCTGGCTGGGTCAATAATCCAATGTGGCGTGACCCCTGGTTGGGTAGAGCAGCTAGCGCGGCGCGACCCCAAGCATGGGTCAACTACCTATTGCGGCGTGGCTCTATCGTGATGCCTTGTTATTTTGGACATCCAAACACAGTCCAAACCATGTCTAAAAATTTCAAAACTTCCCCGAGACATACCTTTGATCTCCCTAAACATGAATCAACTTAGCAATCAACATCCCATTATTGAGAAGGCCAAACTAAAAATGCTCAAAGATTAGGGGTCTTGAAATGGCTAAGTCTTTAACACATGGTGTAATTTTGAGGGTTTGGACCCCTTAGCATGCACTAAGAGCTGAAATAATCTAAGTGTATCAGGGGGTATTACATTATTCCTACTTATTCAAAAAGAAAAGTAGTGACTAGGAAAAAATAATGATAACAGTAATTTGGAGTTTAACTGTAGATCTATGCTACTAGGTTTTATATATGTAAGATGGTAAGATTTCATATTATAACTAGAGAATCAAAAGGTAATAGTTAACTAGGATCAAGATAAGGGTTAGTAAGGCGATATCCTGAGACTCAAAATATAAAGGGTGAAATCCTTCTGCTTGTCCAAAAGACTATAGAAGGTACATAACTTATCAATTCTGCATGTAAGGTATTAGGTTTGTTCAACAAAGCATGATAATCCAGGGGAAACACAATCCTAGTGTTCACCTATGACTAACTACCACCGAAATAGATACTCGCCCCTCATTCGATATTGCTACTGAAAACCCCCATTTATTTTTCCTATTTTGTCCGTTGATTACAACAGCTATGCACCACAATTCCATGTATTACCTTAGGATTCGACACCAACCTTTGTTGGGTTTCTAAATTTGGTAGAGATTGTATTATCTTTTGAGAGGAGGTGTAGCTTGGACGTCACCAAATTTTGGTGCCATTGCTGGAGCGTAAAGATGTTGATTTGTTAATTAAAGTTATAAAAGTTTTTGAGTTTTGATTTTGTTTTTGTTCTTAATTGGGTATATGCCGATGTATTACTAGAACACGGAGTAGAGGAAATCCTGTACTCCTAGAGAATCTGAATCTAGAGAGGATCCTACAAATACCTAGTAGGATGGTGGAACAGAAAACGGATGATAATCGAAAAACTGGTGAGCTTTTAGCTCAAGATAAAAATAAGAGGAGGGCAATAGAAGAAGCTCAGCGGGTAGCTACGGAGGCACAGCTAGGTGAGCAAAGACAAGACACAGACAGTCGAGCAGTACTCGATGGAAATTAGAACAGAGTTAGAAGTGCCCATGTTCAAGTTATCCCAACATACTAGTATGTGTAACCATATATAGATGATGAAGAAAATCTAGGAGAGATTGAGCCAACAGAGACTGGAGCCATTATTCCTTATGTTTTACCACCAGGCCTCAAGTTTGATATCACGAGCGCAATGATCCAACTCTTAAATCTAAAATGTGTATTTTGATGCAAATATGCACCTTGCAAATTTTATCGAGATTTGCAGTTCGTATAATATTCTAGGGGTGAATCAGGAAGTGCTTAGATTGAGGTTGTTCCTTTTTTCACTTACAAGAGAGGCATCTTATGGCTAGGGGAACTTCCAAGAGGATCTATCACTACCTAGAATGAGTAGTGCAGGCAATTCTTAAACCGTATTACCTCCAATTGGGATGCTGCAGATTAAGGATGACATTTATAATTTTAGAAAGTTGCGGTCAGAATCTATGTACAAGGCATGGTTCAAGTTCAAGAAGAAGTTGTTTATGGTGCCCAACCATTGGATATTAGGGATGCGCTTATTGGAGATATTTTACCAAGCCTTGACCATCAGCTCCAGAGCCATAGAAGACACCATATTTGGAGGAGCTATTATGAGATATTCTTGGATGCAGCTTCGAAGATTCTAGATTAGATCTCGTTCACTAGCCTAGGGTGGCAAACTAAGGACGTTGAGAGGGGATATGGAAAGTATGCTATTGGTGCCTCGTGTGACCAAAAAGTAGTTGATGATTCTGTAGATAAAAGATTGTGCTTCTAAGAAGTGGTCATGGATTACTAGAAAAACATTTTGCAGCAATAAGTTTTAAGAAAGTGAATGCAATAGCATCAAGGGGGTCGGCTTCCAAAGCTTATGAGTCAGAATTGGAGGAGGAACCAAATTATCTAGATCACCAGTTGGTGAGTTTTTGATCCCAAGATCAAGGGAACATAGGTCAGAACTACTATGAAAGATACAAATATAGTAGTAGAGTGCGAGATGGTAACTGGAAAAAGAAGGATGACTACAGATAGAAGGGAGATAGGTACATTCTGCCTGGCAGAAGTGACGTAGAATTAAGAATAAAAGAGATGTTGAATAAGTTGGTAAAGAGTTAATAAAATCAAGAGATCATCCTTAAGGACATTAAGGGAGACATTTTAGGGTTGACCTAAAAGGTCGAATCTAATGCCACTATTATCAAGCAGTTGGAGAACTAATTCGGGAAAATATCAACAACTCTGAATCAGAGGTAGCCAGGTACCCTTCCGAGAAACACTGTGAAAAATCCAAAAAAGAAATGGTCATGTTCTTATCATTACCACAAAGAGTGGTATGATGATTACGGACCCCACACTACCTACTATAGAAGCTTCTATTAATGAGATACCTATTGTGGAGTAAAAAAAGGCAATAGGTGGTGACGATGTAGTTGCTAAGGAAAGAGGTAAGGGTCTAGTTATTGATCAAGAAATAATAAAAATTTCAAGACGACCCTACCTTTTCCTTAGCAACTCAAAAAGAAAAGAGAGAGGGGGAGATTCAAATGATTCATTGAGATACTGAAAGAGTTGACTTGAATATTCCTCCTCTTGAGGTGTTGGAGCACATGCCTGGATATACCACGTTTATAAAGAAATTGGTCACAAAGAAGAAAGGATCTATGATTGAGGATGTTGATGGATTGCATCACTGTAGTGCAGTCACTGTGAGGTCTTTGGCTCAGAAAAAGGTTACCCCGGATCCTTTACTATACCATGTACTATTGGGTCATCCCGATTTGACAGAGCCTTATGTGACTTAGAAGCCAACATAAATTTTATGCCACTGGCCATATTCAAGCAACTGGGTTTAAACCCTCCGAAACTAACTTCAATGCAACTATTGATGGCTAACCGTACGGTTAAAAAACCTATGGGCATTTTATTTGATGTGATTATTAGAGTTGATAACTTTATCTTTCTGGATAACTTTTTCATTCTGGACTGTGAGGTTGACCCTGAGAGGACCACCATATTGGAGAGACCATTTATGGCCACAGGCAGAGCAATGGTTGACATGGAGAAAAAAAGTTGATGTTCAGAGTTAACGGTGATAAGGCCATATTCAACATCTAAAAATTAATGAAACAACCAAACAACATAAGAGTGGTGTCGGTGATTGATTATATTGATGACCCTGGAGGGTACTCCTATGGCTATCTTGATAAATTCTGGGTAATTAAAATACCCGCATTGTGCCACAACATTAAATCAAGCACTACATGGGAGGCAACCTATAGGCTTGTTGGTGAAGTATCAGTAACCAACATAGCCACATCGTACTGTGACATTAAATCAAGCACTGAGTAGGAGTCAACCCACTATTTTAGTGTTCACATTTTTAGTGTTTTTCTTTTGTAGTTTTTTAGCTGTTGGACTTACCCAGAATATGATAAAATTGCTACATTCCTCGATTTATAGGTAAGGTGCCTATGTGATCAACCCATCGTGGTCACGAGTCCCACATGAGCTAGGTAGGTTGAGAAATAATATAAAAATTAAACTTTTGAGGATGGAAATGGAAAGTTGTGGACTTCGGTACATATTTATACTTTTTGGACCATAAACTTAAGTTTTGAGACCATGAGTATCTAGGAAAATATAAAAATGCCAAATTCGGTCCATAGGAAAGCGGGCCAAAAATTTTGGCCCAACACATACTGGCCGCATATGGCATATGCATCCCATATCTGGCCACATGTGATAGGCGCATGAAGCTTCCGCAGCAAGGTAAGTTGTGGGACCAAATTTTAATTAAAATTTTGGTCCTACCAAGACATATTTAAGACCTAAAACAGACCCCCATATATATTTAGACATCCTTAGCCTCATTCAAACTCATTCAAATCCTCAAAACTTCACTTTTCCCTTTAAATTCAAACTTCCCTCTTAAAATATAAATTAACCCCATACTTAAGTAAAGGCTAAATTAAAACTTTTTTGAGATACCAACTTGTCCAAACACACTAAAAACAAGTTCCAATGTTGGTTTTGCTTGACTTCTTCATTGTTCACTTTTGGATTTTCATAAAAGGGGTAACTTCTCGGCTCCTAATGGTTAGGTATTGATATATTTATTGTTTAAACTAGTTTTATGTGTATCTCTATGAAAAATATATAGAATCTATCACACTTGTATGTAGGATCCTGGAATTATCCTATAATCTCAATATAGGGCCTTGTTTTGAATTAAATTCTACGGCTAGATCCTAATCGAAAGTTGAACTTGAATGAGTAGAGTAATACCATAATTTGAGCATGTTTACTTTTCTTTGAAAATCATGATTCTTGATAGGTGTGTGCACATTGAACTTTTTGGGATTTAAAATAGGTTATAGGGGTGTGAAAATTAAGGAAAAATTTGAACTTTTTGAATTTTGAGTTTTTCTTCAACTTTTGCAATCCCTAATTTTTGTTGGAAACTAATAACTAGTTTTTTAGGTACATATGGCACCAAAAGTTTGTAAGAATAAGAAGGATGATACCTCAAGGAGATGAGATGATTCCCTCGACCCAAGTAGTTTAGTGGAAGTGTACTCGATTAAGTGAAGTACAGATACGACAAGTAAGGTGACATGTAGAGTTACTAGAGGACAGATGTGCCAGGCTGCTCAAGAAGTTACCACCCGACCATGGATGAAGTCATCTTGGAGGTCACCCCCACACTCTCCTCGGCTGAATTGTTATGATGATTATACGGATGAGGCATATTCATAGACTACTCCATAGGTTGTATTTTAGGACCACCAGACTTAGGAGGGGTCCCAAATTCATCCGAGGATGAAGAATAAGAGGATTCATTAGTTGTACCCTAGTTTGATGAGGGCACCATCATTTATGTATAATATCCAGATGAACCCCAGTGTAAGGAGTGTACAGAGTAGGATTCCCATAAGGCACCAGTACAATAGAGGAAGAGTCCTTCAACCACACATGCCTCGCTGGCACATTCAAGGTGGTATGTAGAGGATATTTAGGTAATTTATGATGTAGACAATTATATCTTCGACACTATCAGGCCTAAGAGTCTATTTTATGAGGATTTTCTGATTGATCTATTGGGGCAGAGTAGAGTACCACAGTTGCGGGCTTACTTTGATTGTTGTAAATTAGAGTGGATGACTAGACCACTCAATTCTTACAGCCCAACCATTGTACTTGAGTTTTATGATCATATTGAGCCATAGCATTTCTTTTCATGAGGAGATTTCCAGGCCTGATGAGACACATAGAGTAGCCACAGCTTGATCAGACTCTTGTGAGAGGGGTCCAAGTTGATCTTTCAGTAGATATTATCTGCTAAGTTATTTTTGGTCCAAATTATATTACTCCCACATCCACAACTGAGTGTGACTATAGATTGAGAGTCACATGTGATAGATACATTATGTGTATGATTAAGCATAGATGAGAGAAAGAGAGAGATAAAATAGATAGGTGGATAGCCATCTATATTTTACCTTTAGGTGATACGACCTCATGGATCGAGGGTTATGGTGTGATCAAGAAGGTTCTAATTATATTTGAGGACAAGTTTTGGTTGTTTCTCATTCAATATTGACTATTTCGCACAACTATAGATAATGTGTTGACTTGGAAGGGAAAAGCCATGGTTGCTAGTTTGATGGATGGATATTCTATTGATTTTGTAGCCATCCTCTGACATGAGATCTATGATAGGGAATTAAGGGAGACAACTAATCTGCCATTCCCTTGCATGATTTAGTGACTATATGATGAGACTGGTGTACTTGAGAGACCAGGAATAGATAAGAGGGCACTTGTGATGGCTACCGCACAAACAAAGAGTATAAAGGATCTTACATATCCATGCCTTCTCAGGAGATCTAAAAAGTCTATCACAGTACCTCGGGTGCATACTAATGGCCCATCAATTTTCATAAATCTAGTTGTTACACATAGAGGAAATGTGGGAGTTAGTATTGATATAGAGATAAGAGAGAAGATAGAGGCCCCAAAAATAATTACTCGAGAGAGGGGACGCCAACCACTTTTTCATCATCCCTAACTTCAACCTCAAAGTTGGTTGGCATATTTTTTTATCCTACTCGCCCATCCACTACAGCTTCTGTCACTGTTATGATTACTATATCTCGAGAGTTCTTGTAGAGCTTAGTAGACAGTCAGAGGTCCCCTAATGATCGATTAAGGGTTATTGAGATCGAGATAACTACAATATACCAGCAGATACATTCAGGGGTTTAGACTAGATTCGAGATAGTAGAGCTCGGATGGGAGGATGCATAGAGAGCTGCCTTGTATGAGCTACGTGCTGACATAGAGGAATATCTTGATGAGTTTGAGATATGGGTTATAGCTCAATTTATAGAGATAGAGGCCCCAGATCTAGCATAGATGAGGAAGGAGATAGATATATTATGAGCATAGATGCTCTCTCATATAGATCCATATAGCAGCAACTCCTTCAGTCATACCCCTAGTGGTCTAGATACCACCTCCGAACACACACAGATACTTTGATTTCCCCATGAAGGATGATGAGGAGGTCCAGGTAGTGGGACCAAAAGAGGTCACATAGGAGACTTGCGGGATCCTGATATTCTATATGACCAGGTCGTTTAAAATATAGACATTATTAAATGAATTATGCACTTGTTGAAAGGAAGAGGCATGATTATATAGAAGTAGGTGCATCTTCTAGTAGTGCACCTCCACCACCACTTCTTCCGCCAGTTGATATATCCCCATCTAGGAATGCTCTTGACATAAGCGCTTAGTGCATCTCAAGTATATTCTCATTTTCCTTTGTTTTGTATTATCTTTTAGCATTGAAGATGGTGCACATTTTCTTATTTGGGGGTAGGGTATACCATAGCCCTCGTAGATTTTTGTCGTTGTGCTTCTTTACCTGTTGGTCACGGTATGATTATACAATCAGTATGTCTAGGATAGTTTCTGTTGTATTGTGTTTTATTTTGTATTGTGTTGTATTATTGTGTAATTAGGAGATTTGTAATCATTTAGGGAAGTCATCATGTTTTGATTGATTTTTGATACCTCTCCAAAAAATTATGTTTTAGAACTGTACGAATATATATATGTGTAAATATTGTGGATCTTGTTATGGCAATAGGATTCGGTACATGATAATTACTTTTTAGAAATTGCATGAACAAGATAAGTAGTAGTATGTAATATTGACTCTGTGTTATGTTGAATGTAGAACTTGACTGGTTGGTCTTGCCTAGGTTGAAGACTAGTCGGTTAGGAAAGGATCACATGTCATTTTTTATTTTAGTCTACTTATAGACTTAATGACCTTCCCTGTGTGAAATAGTATCCCTTGATCCTTGTTTTGAGATTTGTATCCTATTTCTTTGTTTTCACTATTCACCTTTCCATTTGTGTTACAATGAACCTGTTTTATCCTTGGTCCTCCTTGGATATTGTGCACCTTAACTCTGAAAAATTGCCTAAGTTAAGGGTAGCTATCATATGGATAAATAGTGTAAATTGGGTATGTAGAAGGGTAAAATAAAAGAAAAAAAATAGTCATGTGTGTGTTAGAAAAAGAAAAATCAAAAAATAAAAAGAAAGAATAAAAGACCACACCCAACCTGATCATGCAGTAAATAATAAAAAGTGAGAAACAAGGGTGGAATAAAAAGTAAATTGTCTAATAAGTGGGACCCCAAAGCTAGTGTAGTGCCAAGGAGGCTTAGTCACTTGATATTATGTACCATACTAGCCCCTAAGCCTACATTACAAGATGAGAAATATCATATAGTGATCCTAACTTGATTGTTTGAATGTTAAGGTAAAGAAAATAAGGTAAAGTATTTGATGCACATTGATTGGAATTTCTCTTCTGAGTTTGAGTATCTCTTGACTGTCCCTGCATTAACATGCATTATTCCATATGAGTGAGTGGGACATCTTTGTTGTAAGGGCACTTGAGTCATATTTCTAGCTATTTGCTTATTTTGGTTAGTGTAACTTGTACATATGTGTTGTTGTCTATTTCTAATATAATCACATACCGTGATCCCATTGTTTCACAATTTTGTGCTTTATGTTTATACACAGTTGGGTTTTAAAAGTGAGATTGAAAGGGGTGTTATGTTTTGGGCTTAAAGTGTTGACTGACTGCCTTGAATAGCTTAGATTTTCCTAGTTAAGTGTCGTGTTTAATTTTGTTTTGTTTTGTTGTGCTGTGTTGTGTGAGGACAACAAACGTTCTAAGTTGAGGGTGATGATGTTCTATAGAAATATAACACTTTCAATGCTTAAAATGAGGAATATATGTAACTTTCAGAGGTTGTTTTGTTAGATATGATGTGTTTTGGGTATGTTTTGCAGGAAATCATATTTTGGATACTATGTTCATGAAAAATATGAAAAAAGGTTATTTTAGCTAATTATGGGAGAAATTATGAATGTATGGGACACTTTTTAAATTGTTCGTGACCAAAACATATGTGGGAATTAAGGAAGAGATAAAAAAATAACTTTTGGCACATGCTAAGTCAATATGTGGACCACATATTGAACATGTTGACCGCATGTGGGCAAAGCATGTGTCAAAAGTCCAAAATCATGAGAGCTAACCTGTAGGATTTTTTGGTTCGAGCACATGCGGTCACTAAATACACCCACCCTGCAGGCCGCATGTGCCATATATACCCAAGACCAAGGTTCATGTAGAGACCACATGTAGCCACCGACCCTTTTTTCTCCTATTTCATTAGGTCTTTGGTTTTAGAGTTTCCATATGTACTATAGATACTTGTTATGTGTTTTTTTAGTAGAAGTTATGCACTCTTGATATGTACAAACATATTTTTATTCTAAGATTTGATTTTTGTCTTGGAATTCTCTTGTATTGATTTTGGTTGATTAATTCAGTTATGGTTTTGGGTTTTTACTTGTGATTATTTTTATTTCATCTTATTCTTTCAATCATGAATGTTGTTGATTTCTTCACAAGCCTGAGTGACCAAAAACCCTTAGCTAGGGTTGTGAAACCCTGGTTGATTGACGAAGTAGGGGAAGTGTTATTGTTGTTCTGAACCAATACACATGCATGCATTGTATTATCTTAACTTTAATAGTTTTTTAATAGGTGCACATTTTAGGATCTCACCTAGATTATTGCTACTTACTCCAAAAAGGAGTAGTGACTAGGAAAAGATAATGATAGTAGTAATTTGGAGTTTAACTTTCGATCCATGATACTAGGTTTTATATACGTAAGATGTTTAGTATAATCTAATAACTAGAGACTCAAATGGTATTAGTTAATTGGGATCAAGATAAGGGTTAGTAAGGAGATATCCTGAGACTTAAAAGGTAAAGGTTAAATCCTTCTGCTCGTCCAAGAGACTATAGAAAGTACGTAACTTATCAATTTTGCGTTAAAGGTATGGGATTAGTTCAACAAAGCATGATAAGCCTATGGAGTTGAGGATCTAGGGGAAACACAATCCTAGTGTTCACCTACAACTTATTACAACCAAAATTGATACTCACCACTTGTTTGATATTTCTACGCAAAACCCCCTATTTACTTTTCCAGTTTCACCCTTTGATTACTACAGCTGAGAGCCATGATTCCAATATTTTCTTGGGATTAGACCCCAATCTTTATTGAGTTACTATATTTTGCAATGATCGTAGGAGTAGCTTAGACGTCACTAGTGTGCTAAACTCAAATTGAGTCTTGGGAGTATGTTTGGTGCTTAGTTAACATATATTTTCGTGATTCATAACGTATTTGAGATATGAATCCTTCCATTTTATGCTATAATTTCTTGAATTCTTGACCAAAACCACATATAGCTTAAGGGCTTGATTTAGCCCTAAATAAGCTTAGTTTTTACCTATTTCTTGAGAGCTATGATTCCTTGATGGTGTATGAACTTTGGTTTGACCTCGAAAATATGTTTTTTTAAGTGAGACCCACTTAGGGTTTAGGTTAGGCTTGTTATTTGTTAGATTGAGCTATGTTATAGTATAATTATGATTTTTTGTTAGATTTAAGAGGCGTATTAGGTGCTGGATTGATAAATGGTAAGACTTGGGATAAGTTGCATCATTTAGGTCACTTGAACTTATAGATTGGAATACTTGACTTGTGGTCTTGAACCTTAGAAAATTGGACGTCATATCTCATTTCTAGCATAAGGATACCTTAGTTTCTCTAGTTGGATATGAGCGACCTTGTCACTCATGTTGGGGGTAGATGATCCAAACTACTTTCATTAATAAAAGTGTCTTTGTTACTATTATTGAATAGGTGTAGTACATAGGAGCGATCTTTACATTTGGATGATGGTGGCTTGCTATACATCTAAGAGTTGATTTATGTACCATAGCCTAGTCCTGAGAAGACATTGAAATTGGACTGTATTTGGGGAATTAGAAAGGGGTTTTTAACCCACCTTAAGTTTGTATTGATGTAGTTCACTTGAAGACCTTAGATGCTTACTAAAGGCCTATGAAATTCTCTTTTGGAAGCATGTTGGATAACTATGGTAGTAAATTATAGTGATGCCATTAGAGCTAATGTTCATGGAATAATGACTACAATTATTGATAATGCCATCATGAGCTATTGTTTGTGCTATTAAAGGAGTCCATGACTAAATTATTAATTAAGCCATAGATTTTCTATTCCTCAAGTCAGTAATAAACTTTTTTTATCGTAATGTTAGGCCAATGAATAGGTTACTTATATGTCATTACTCATGATAATTCTTATGGTTGTGCTCATCGTCTAATGTACTAGATTATTGGCTTATAACTAATATTAGTCATGTTACCTATATATATATATGCACTTGTTGATAATGTCAAATTAATTATAAATGAGGAAATATAGAGGTATGTTCTTCTTGCTTCTCCTTGTATATCTTTTACTTTAGCCTCCGTGGGGCTTGTACTTTACTTAAGCTCTCATGGGGATTGTCATTTACTTTAGCCCTTGTGGAGCTTGTCCTTTATTATTAACATTAATTTTCCTATTATGATGATATTGATACTCGGTAAGGCTGTAGGATGTCATGATGATGATAATGATATTTGACAAGGCTGGAGGATGTTATGATGATGATATTGATGCCCAACAAGGCTGGAGGATGTTATGATGATGATATTGATGCCCAACAAGGCTGGAGGATATTGTGATAATGATACCCAACAAGGATAGTAGGTGACTATGAAGATATACCAGGCAAGGCCGAAGGATGTTTGTTCATATGTCTATGTGTACATCTACTGATTTGATTCCGGCTAGCCCTATGTATGGCAATTGTAACCTCATATGTATATACATCTGTTTATTTGTAAGGTGGGTAGGTTGTTGACATTTGGATAACGTTTGTATCCCACTAGTGTTAAATGCATATAAAGTGGTGTAGTTAATGATTAATAATAACTAAGGAATGGTGATGGATATTGTTTACATGATTAATCAAGACTAGTTGGTGAGTGGGAAACTAGTTGTAAAAAGAGGATTCACTTAGTGAGTAGTGTTAGTGATAAATAATGGTTAGTTAAGAAATATGGGATATTAAAATAGCTATGTGGTGAATAGTTTCCTAATAGATGACTATAATAATATGATGGCTAGGAATCTAATGGACTAGTTAATAATCCTTGTTTAGCAAATACATAGTGTCTAACAGGTATTGATTATAAGTGGCTAATGATAGTAATAGTATGGAATATGGTTATATGTTCTATGTTGGTAACTAATGAAAGTTTGGTAAAAAGTCTTATTGATGATAAATGTTAATTACAGTTGAATAATGATGAGATTTGGATATTTTTTTGGTTAAATACCTTATTATTATTTCTCATGGGTGTACTCTCAAGTACTATGGGATGCTGTGATGAGTTCTTTATTTTATGCACTAGTTAGCATATGGGAGCCCACTTTGAACGTGTGTTTGCTTGTTGTTACACTTTGTGATGTGTTATGGTTCCAAAATTTCTATTACTTATGCATGACAGTATTGGCATGTGTTGATTCTTTATGTTATTCTGTTGTTCCGGTTTAATTACTTAATATATACAGTGATGATGGAGATGATTTAGGTTTGATTTAGTACCTTGACTTACTTAGGATTATCTTATATTGTATAATCTTTATATCATGACTTATCTCAGTTAGCCGATGATGCCACTGAGTACCCATTATTTTTGTACTCATGCTATACTTTTGCACCTCTTTGGTGCTGATCCGAGAACTAGCAATTGCCATTAATCATTGCTCATGCGGTGATTAATTTTTGGAGATATGGTGAGCTCTTGAAGTTCGACTCACCTATTTTCCCTCTATCTTTTTTATTTAGTCTTTAGTATTCGATACAAATGTTAACTATATTCTAACTCTTTTGGGTTGTATTATTATCATTAGTTGCTCTTGTACTAGATCTACTAGTTCATGGGATTGGCATCTTATGATGATTATTTATATATATTAGAACATTGTTTATTTATAATTTGGGTTCATTGAATTTGGCCTATGTTGGTAATTTCTTACCAAACTAACCCATTGTGTTAGTTTTGGGTTATGGTATTGGCTTACTTACTGGTGGGATTTAGTAGGTGTCATCATGCCCTGTAAATCGGGGCATGTAAAATTTGTATCAGAGCCTAGGTTTTACTGATATTATTGTACAAGGGCAAGTGTCTAGTAGAGTCCTACTGATTAGAATGTTGAAGTTCATTTCCTATCTTTGGGTGGCTATGGGACATTCTTTGGAGTTCTTAACTTATTCTATCCATATTGTGCGAAGAGTCTGAGTTGGTTTGTAAAATAGTCCCGTGACTTTACTCTTTCACAGATGTCAAGAACACATGCTATCAATACTCGAGATGAGGGTCCTGAGATCGATCCTAGGGATCCTACTCTTTTTTGTGGATGACCTAGATGTCGAGGACAACCTTGTGGTGTGTCCCCAGCTTGAGGAAAGGATAGGACGCCTTCCCCAGACCCTATTTTTGCACCTTCTCTCTAGATTCTTCAACCACAACCCGAAGTGGGCAAGGGACCAGCCCAAGATCTACTAGGTTTTATTACCTCTTCATTATTTAAAGATACCTTGATTCATCTTTTGGGGATTGTTGGTGGTTTGCCTTCCAATGGTGCACAGTCTACTGATCAGAGTGCTACTGACGCAGGGGCATAACTTGTAGCTGCAACACCCAAAGTTGAGGTACCTTCTATAATGATAGTTGTTCAACCGATAAATAATCAGCCAATGGGGACCCAGCCGGTTATCTATTCTGAGGAGCAGAAGATGTTGGGTAGATTCTTGATTTGGCTCATCCTATGTTTGTTGGTTCTCCAGGAGAGGATGCATATGAGTTTCTTGCTGCTTATAAGGATAGTCTTTGAGGTTTAGGTCTTATTGAGACTCATGGTGTGGATTACACCATATTTTATTTGGATTTGTCTACTCGTCATTAGTGGAGAGGTTATATGGATCCTAGACCAGTTGGATTTTCTCTCTTGTTGTGGACTCACTTCTTTGAGATGGTTTTGGAGAAGTATATTCCACATGACTTTAGAGATCAACCGAGGGATCAGTTCTTCAGATTAGAGTAGGGCTCCATGATAGTTGTTGAGTATGAGGTTTATTTTTATGAGTTTTCTAGGCATGCAAGTTCTATTTTGGATATTGAGTATGAGAGAGTTTGTTATTTTGTTAAAGGGTTGAGACTCTCTAAATATATGGCTACTCAAATTTAATTGCCGCAGATTGGAATTTTGATGAGGTTTCATATCATGCTAAGGTGATTAAAAAGATGCAGTATGAGATCGTAAGTGTCGTAAGAAGAGGCCTAGGTACCAGAAAAGATTATGTGGGAGCCATAGTGGTTCCTGATTCAGATGTAGCAGTTCTCATGTTGGGTAATCTCCGCGCCCATCTTTTTAGCCTCAGAGTTAGCCTAGTCGACTAGTTTAGATAACTTTTTAGATTATTGATGGAGGTCAGTCTGGTGCTAGTGGTCGCTCTGATAAAGGCAGTGATTAGTCTTTGAGAGGTTCTTCTTCGATTTAGTCTAGATGTGGTGGTTATTTTGAGTCAACCGGATCTGTTGGTTTTGGTTCTGCTCATGTTTCCTATTTTACTCGTGTACTTCATGGTCACTACTTGAGAGATTGACCTAGTCATGGGGAAATCATTGTTTCAACTTAGAGTGCTTTCCTTATTAGAGAAGTTTATCCCTCAGGTAGAGGTGGTTCTCATGGTTGTAAAAGTACTTACCAGGGTGCTCGAAGAGGTTCTCACGTAGGCAGCATAAGAGGTCGGTTAGGTGCCCATCCAGGTGGTCGGTGTGGTTAGTTATATGAAGTACCTTCTAGACCTTAGAAAGTGACTTTGGATTCTATAGTTACAGGTATGATTTTGGTGTGCTGCAAATTGTGTCTTGTTTTATTTGACCCAGGATCTACTTATTCTTATATATCTATTTATTATGCACCACGGTTGGATTTGACTAGTGATTTGTTATCTATTTCTTTATGCGTATCTCCTTCCGTGGGTGATTCTTTAGTAGTGGATCGAGTATTCAGATAATGTGTTGTGATAGTTAGTGATATTAATACTTGTTCTGATCATATTATTCTGGATATGTTGGATTTTGATATGATTCTAGGCATGGACTGGTTATCCCACTATTAAGTGGCCATGGATTATTTTGCCAAGACCGTTACCTTAGTCATATCCAGTGTACCCTTACCATATGGTAGGGAGCTGTTAGCCATAAGCCGACGGGGATTATATTTTATGTTCATGCTAGGGGACTTATTTTTAGGGATTATGAGTCTTATGTCGTTTATAATTGTGATAGTCGTGTAGAGAGTTCATCACTTGACTTTGTGCCTTTTTTTGTGAGTTTCCTAATGTGTTTTCTACTGTCCTGCCTGGTATTCCTTGTGTCCTTGAGAATGAGTTTTCTATTGACCTCGAGCCTAGCACCTAACCTATTTCTATGACACCTTACCGTACGGCTCCTGTGAGCTTATGGAGCAAAATTTTTAGCTTCAGGATCTTTTGGTAAGGGTTTTATTAGACTGATTATATCCCAATGGGTAGCTTATGTATTGTGTGTAAAGAAGATGGATGGTTCTTCGCGTATGTGCTTTGATTATAGGTAGCTTAATAAGGTTACATTGAAGGACCATTATCCTATGCCTTACATTGATGATTTGCTTGACCAGCTTTATGGTGCAACCATGTTTTCTAAGATAGATTTATGGTCTGGTTACTATCAGTTGAGGATTCGAGCAGAGGATATCCCAAAGATAGATCTTATGACCCGTTATGGTCATTATGAGTTCTTAGTGATGTCTTTTTGGTTGACTAATTCTAGAGATGCGTTCATGGATTTGATGAACTAATTATTACAGACTTATTTGGACTCCTTCCTGATTGTATTCATTGGCTAAATTCTTATGTATTCGAGAAGTGATGAGCATGCACAGCATTTGAGGATCATGCTTGAAACACCTAGACTTAGAACCATTAAAAAACTTCATCTTTTGGTGTCATTAGGGTGGGTACTAATAGGGGCTTGAGTCGTAACCTTTGTATATGAGTCGTATCCTTTTTTCCTTCTCTCTCCTATCCTAGGAAGTGTGGTGAGGGTCACTCAATGACCTAGGTATGAGTTAACCTTCCCTCAATCGTACCTAAGGGTACGAGTTGTACCTAGGTGAGTCGTGTGGGGTGAGGTCTTAGCTTGGAGTAGACTAATTTTGTTAGGAGTAAAGCATATGAGTTAGGGGTAAATCATACCCTTTGGTTACGATTCATGGGTGTATAGTCATACCCTTAACGGTGTTTGACCAAGGTGAAACCTAAGGTATGAGTCAGGGTACCACTCGTACCATAGGGTATGACCACTTAAGTGCATCGTACCCCTAAACGGGTTCAATTTTCATCTTTTACCTAAGGGCCTTGTGGTTATTTCCCATGTCTAAAACCCTAATCCCTCTCATTATATTAGTGTTTGTAGCCTCCTAAACCTCTATTTTTGATAGATGAAACACCCAAAGCACTCTCTCAAACTCATCTTTGAAGAATTGGAGCCTAGGGTTTCAAGAGTGGTCTTTAAAAGGCAAAGGGGAGTCAATATCCTTGGTGATTCATCGTGTTTAAGGCATCTACCTCTTTCCCCTGCTAAATAACTCTAAACCCATGTATTTCACACTTGGATTAGTAAGTGTACATGGTGGTTTTGAAACCAAATGAAAAGGGTTTTGTTGCCTAATAATGGATAATGATGATTCTTGGTTAGACTTATGTTTATACATGTTATTGATGGTCGTTTGCACACATGAATGCTTGTTGTATGTGGTCTAACATGGGGGTCTTGAGTAACCCTAGCCTTGATGATTTCTACCATGAAATTGGCCTTGGTAATAGCATGCACACAAGGTGTATGTGAAAATATCTAAGTGAGATATCTAGTTACATGTTGATGATGCTTTGAACTAGGGAAATAGCACAATATGTATGACTTCTTTATAAATGATACTGTGAAGGTAAAATGAGCCATGTATTGTCTAATTGATGACCTTGATGGTTTGATGAATAAGAAGGGGGTTAAAGTCCTGAGCATGAAAATGAACTTGAATTGTATATTGAACTAAATTGTGGTATAGAACTGCTAATGAAGGGTGAATGGCTTATAAAGGTATTGAGGAACATAGTTTGAATTTTATGATGATTTGAATTAAGACATTGGCCTATTGAAATGGTTGGGGACTGAAGGCTCCCATGAAGACCATGTGGTCAAAAGTGGTGTTGAATTGGCTAAATGGGTTAAAGTCCCTATGTGTAGAATTGAATGTAAGTGGATGCATGGACAACAGGTTAGAGTCCCAATGTCGACTAATGAGAGTCGTGATGGATTGTGGTTAAAGTCCAATGCATAATGAGAGCATATAAGGTCGAAGTACCTCACCAAATGAAATGGGCCTGGGGTAAGGGTCCCCTATCTAATATGGCATGAGGTTAGATTCCCTTGCCTAATGTGTGACATATGGTTAGAGTCACTTGCTTGAATGAATGTATGTGAGTGGTTACAGTCCCTCACATAAATGGATGTGTATGTGTTTAGAATACCTTACTTGATGATATGTGAATATGGTTAAAGTCCAACGCCTAATAAGAAATTCTTTAATCTATGAGTGTGAAAAGTTGGAGCCCTCCATTGCATGCCTGATGAACGAGTTCTTCCTATGTGTTAATAAGAGTTGTCCACTTGGTTAGCATGTGATATGTTTATATGTATGGATAAGGTTATTATTGTGATTAAATATGATATATATTGACTTGTTGTTGAATGATGATGCTATTTTATCCTTATCTTTGTGTTATATGCTAGTGTTCCAACCACTAACCATCTCCGGATGCTATATCCCCATATGACATAGGGGGTGAAGTATCATATTCTCTTTCTTAGAAGGGATTTAGTGATCGAAGCAGTTCATGCATTGACTCTGGAGTGCTGAGCTTCCTCATTTTGAAAGACATTCATTCTTTGTCCCTCATCATTAGACTTAGTCTCATTTTGACTTGGTTCTGCTATTGTTGGGGTTTTGTCCCGACATATACATTTCTAAACTTTTCTTTGTATAAAAGTATTGTGGATTACTGTGGACTTGTATATATCGGCTAGTGTGTTGATATTTGTGAAATGGTTAGACATTGTTTAAAATATAACTTATAGTATGTTTTCCGCTATCATATTATATGGTACAGATCCACAAAACCCATGTGATTGATCTGATGATTGTGATGGGTTATCGAGAGATCTTCGATTTATGTGGGATTGAGGTTCCCATATCACATGGCCCAGTTTTGGGTTGTGTCAATGCTCTAGACTTTGAGAGTTCATTTTCTTTTCGCCAATGTAAAACCCTATGATTTGGACCTTGGCAAATTTTCTCAAGTTTTGGACCTCTTGACTTGGTATGACTCAAGTGTACCAATCATACCATTGAATACTACTTGTGGGGTGGCTTAGTGGTTCAATCATATCTTAGTCAGCATGGCTGGCTGGGATACTTCCCAAGATACATCTCACTAGGCTATGAGTCGTATAAGAGCATACGAGTGGTGTAGGGAAAGTCGTGTTGTGCATAATTATCTTAGTCTTGTGGATTCTGCCCTAGGTACGACTAGTGGATATGATTGGGGGTGTTACTTGTACCCTTAGGTACGAGTTAGGGAGGTGGAGCCGTATAGAAACCAGTAGGTAAGGTCATGGCAATGTTTGGGTACGAGTTAGGGTACCACTCATGCCCTAAGGAATGGGTGGTAAGGGAGAGTCGTACCCCTGGACGTGACTAGGTTTAAAT
Source organism: Capsicum pubescens (assembly GCA_030864215.1). Lineage (NCBI taxonomy): Eukaryota > Viridiplantae > Streptophyta > Magnoliopsida > Solanales > Solanaceae > Capsicum > Capsicum pubescens. The sequence continues at coordinate 186,243,369 of CM061546.1, forward strand.
TTTAAGCGAAGGTTAGTTTGGACATTTCCTACTCCTAAACCCTTAAGTCCTCACGTAATATAACCTTTGGTAGCCTTACATAACACTTGTTAAAGGATTAAAACACCTCAAATACTCTCTCAAACTTACTCTTGAAGATTGGAGTCTAGGGTTTCTTCATGTGTTCTTTAAAGGGCTCAAAGGTTGAGATTTCTTCCATGAATCTTCATGTAAAAGGCATTTTCTCTTCCCTCATGGTTAATTTTATCAAAAGGCATGGTTTTTATAAATGTTTTCATGATTTCATTGATTGTATGATTTTGGTTTTCAAATATGATTTGGGGGTTTTAATATTAAATGGTTGGTTATGGTTTCCCATGGTTTTAATTATGCTTTTATATGCATTAATGGTGGTTTTGGATAATTGGATTGCATGGGAATGATTTAATGGTAATTGGAATTTGTTTTGGTCATACTATGTCCCCAATATGTTTGACAAAATATTTATAAAGATATGTTCATTGCATTGACTACTTTTATTGGAACTCTTGCTTGTTTTAAAACATTGTAAAAGAATTATGCATGGTATAAACTGTTTGGAATGGTAAATGGCTAATGGTTATGCTTGAGGGGCATAAGGAATACCCCAAGTGGTTTGATATGGTAAATAGAAGGGCACTTGAAAGTCCACTTAAACCAATAAATGGTTGGCTATGGATAATACTTCTAAGTAAGGATTGGTATAACGATACCAATATCAATGGCCTTGGTTAATAAATGGAAATTGGTTTGGTTAGTTGGAAATTGGTTTTAATTGGTAAATAATATTTGGAGGTGTAGCTAATCCATGGAAAGTAGAGGTCCTAGGGGGACCAAAAATGAAAACTCATATTTGTCGATATGAGGTTGGTCTTGGTGACCGCATGCATGATGTCACACTGTATTTGGGGGATATACTAGTCATCCAAAGGTTTTCTCCCCTGTTCTTGTGTCTACACGCACTGGGTCCCTTTCAGCAGAGGGATATGAACCCATATAGCATGTAGGTGGTTTAGAATGATAGTGCTACACTACCCAGGTAAAGGTTTTAAAGACATGCTAAACCCGGTTCCCTTTCCTGTCATTGTTATGTATATATGTATGGTTGTTTTGCATTATGGATGGTTTTACTTGGTTTTATAAGTGACATTATTTTAACCTTATCCTGAGTACATTCTAGTGTTCACCCATTAACCCGTCTACTAGAGGTTGTATACCCACGTTATGCAGGTAACGACAATTCTACTTTTCCTTCTTAGTGATCAGATTCGGGGATAATCAATGTTGGATTGAAGTGGTGAGCTTTCATATCTCGGAATTAATCTATTTCATTTCATGGTTTATTTTTCATGTCGCTTGACTTTCATAGACTATGGTTTTTGGGTATGGCTGGGGGCATATCCCGACTAGGTACTCTTTAGTTGGTCGAGAGGCTTTCTATGGACAACTATGGACTTAGGCATGGTATGGATTGTTTATGTAATATATATAGATGTATTGGATCATTATCTTGGTTTTGACTTATAGTTTCCGCATTAGTTTGGTGTGATATTGGGTGGTTTGATTTGGTTGGGTTGGTCTTGGTTTTAGACCTATCCCAAATTCTCCAGATGGTTGGATATGCTATCTTGTTATATGTTCGCACTTTCGCCGACTCAAGGTACACATTTGGTGTTTGGATTGGATAGCAGGGTGGTTCCCAGTCCTGGTTGGGCTTGGGATTACCCATTACAAAAAGGCCCTGGTTTAGGTCGTGTTGCCAATTTCTCCAAGTATGAGTTTTGGCTTGGGTCGGGACATTTCTTGGCCATGTGGTGTGTAGAGATGGTATTATGGTAGACCTAGATTAACTCGAAAAGAGGTTCATTTATGATGGTCCGAGGAGTATGAGTCGAGCTTTGGAAAGCTCAAGATTTCCTTACTTTAGCTCCTGTGTTAGTTGTTTCTATTGAGGGTAAGGAATTCAGTGTGTTTTGTGACTCTTTTAGTATTAACCTTGGTTATGTTTTGATGCAGCGAGGCCGTGTTATTGCTTTTACTTCTAAAAAACTTAAGTTGTATGGGCGCAGCTACCCCACTCATGTTTTAGAGTTGGCGGCGGTAGTATTCACGCTTAAGATTTAGGGGCATTACATAGATGGGTTACGTTGTGGGATTTTTAACGATCATCATAGTCTTCAGCATCTTATGACCCAATAAAAGCTTAATGCTTGATAGTGTAGATGGATGGAGATGCTTAAGGACTATGATATTTCCATCTTGTATCATCCGAGTAAGGCAAATGTGGTAGCTGATGCCTTGAGTCTCAAGGTAGTTGACATGACCCGAACCAGGGCCTTGTCGTGTAGGGTATCTAAGTCAATAAAGACTAGAAACCACCCCTAATACCCCACCGTTAACCACCCTACACCCCATGTCTTATGAATTCCCAACAAATAACAAGATAAAACAATTATAATATAAAGACAATAAAGTTAGTCTATAACCATAACCAAGCAACCACAACTTTCAATGCCAGAATTCGGGGTGTTTCAATTCTCCCACACTTGGATCATTCGTCCCCAAATAATGGGACAAGGCATTGACTAGCACGATCAAAGTTCAAACGTCTCTATTCTTACCTTCAAATAAGTTAGAAAACAAAGAGGTTAAGAATAACACATACCATACGCACGATCTTCCGAAGCGGAAAACAATAATGGATAGTTGGACTTCATGTCCTTTTCAGCTTCCCAAGTAGCCTCTTCAACCTTGTGGTTCCTCCATAAAACCTTTACCGAAGCTATGTCCTTCGTCCGCAGCCGATGAATTTTCCGATCTAAGATTTAAATAGGGACTTTCTCATAAGACAAGGAATTGACAATACCAATATCCTTGATAGGCATAATTTGCGACAGATCACCCACACGCTTCCTCAACAAAGACACATGAAACACCGGGTCAATGGAGCTCAAACTAGAAGGAAACTCCAATTCATATGCAACATTACCAACCCTTCTCAAAACCAAGTATGGACAAAAATACCAAGGACTGAGCTTCCCCTTCTTCCCAAACCGTATCACTCCTTTAATGGAGGATACCATTAAGAATACCCTATCCCCAACCTAAAACTCTAACTCCCTATACCTCACATCCGTATAGGACTTTTTGCGACTTTGGGCAGCTTTAAGATTATCCCGAATCACCTTAACCTTCTCCATGGCTTGGTGAACCAAATTCTGGGCAAACATCTCCGCCTCACCAATCTTGAACCACCTAATTGGAGACCAACGCCTCCTATCATACAAAGTTTCAAACAAATCCATTCCAATACTAGAGTAGTAGTTATTATTATATGAAAACTCTAAAAGAATAAATTCTTAACCCAACTACCACTATAGTCAATCACATAAGCTTGAAGCATATATTCCAATGTCTGAAGAGTTTTTTTCGCTTGACCATCTGACTGTGGGTGAAAAGTTGTACTAAGACTCACCTTGGTCCCTAAAACTTTCTGAAACAATCGCCAAAAGTTTGATGAAAATGGTGAACCACGATCCGAGATGATAGAAATGGGTACCCCATGCGACTTCACAATCTCTTGGAGGTACAACCTTGCATAATCCTCTGCCAAAAAATTAGTCCTTACTGCCAAAAAATTAGTCCTCATGTGCTCAACTTTCACTTCTTGGAAAACCATGCACTTAGCCACAAAACTAGCCAATTCTGCTTCATATTGTTCCACCAATACATTTTCTTAAGGACATGATACATTTTAGTCAAGCCAGGATGAAAAGCATAGAGTGACTCATGCATCTCTACCAAGATCCTCTATCGCAATCCATCTATGTCGAAAACACATAACCTTTCTTGGTACCACATGGTACAATCATCACTAATCTCAATGGACATTACCTTTTTCCCACCTACATCACCATTGATCCTTATCAAGATAGGATCTAACACTTACTTCTCCTCCACCTCAACACCCAAGGATGACTTCACCTCCTCCTAAATAAACACACTACCATCCTTAGAGTCAAAGAGATTAACTCTAAGGTTATCCAAACAGTGAACATCTTTCATCAATTCTCGCTTTCCCTAATCCACATGAGCTGGACTCCCCACAGATAACATCAACAACCATGTAAGATTTATGTGGATACTAGTGGAGACTTATGTTATAATCCTTAAGAAGTTCAAGACATCTCCTTTGCTTGATGTTAAGCTCTTTCTGGGTAAACACATATTGCAGGCTCTTATGATCTAAAAAGATATCCACTTGCACTCCATACTAACAGTGACGCCAGATTTTCAATGCGAACACCACAACCAATAGCTCTAAGTCATGAGTTGGATAATTTTTCTCATGCACCTTCAATTGTCTAGATGCATAAGTTATCACCTTGTCATGCTACATCAAAATCCAACCAAGCCCCACACGAGATGCATCATAATAGACTACAAAACCATCAGTGCCTTCAGGCAAGGACAAGATCGATGCCGAAGTTAGTTTATACTCCTGATTCTTAAAACTACCCTCACAAGCATCAGACTATAAGAACTTTACTTTTTTCTAGTCAACTTTGTCAACGGGTAAACTATAGAAAAGAAACTTTCCACAAACCTTCTATAATAACCAGATAAACCCAAAAAACTCTGAATATCAATTGGATTCGAGAGTCTAGGACCCTTCTTAAACACTTCAACTTTCTTTGGACCCGCAATAATCCCTTCACTAGAAATGAAATAGCCTAAAAAGGTGAAATTGCTCAACCAAAATTAACATTTTGAAAATTTTGCATACAATTGTCGCTCTTTTAGGGTCTGTAATACAATATGGAGGTGATCGTCATGATCCACCTCACTCTTTAAGTACACCATAATATTATCTATAAACACAATGATGAACAAATCAAGAAACTGGTGAAAAAATTTATTCATCAAGTACATGAATGTCACTGGGCATTGGTCAACCCAAAAGACATAACCAAGAACTCAAAATGCCCATATCGAATACCGAAGAAAGTCTTAGAGATATCCATCTCCCTAATCTGTAATTGATGACACCTGGATCAAAGATCGATCTTGGATAAAAACATAGCACCCTAAAGCTAATCTAACAAATCATCCATCCTTGGAAGAGAGTACTTATTCTTTACCATTACCTTATTCAACTGTCGGTGATCAATATATATCTAAAGGAAACCATCTTTCTTACGCACGAATAACACCAGTGCACCCTATATAGACACACTAGGATGGATGAAACCCTTTTCTAAAAGATTCTTTAATTTTTCCTTAAGCTCCTATAAGTCAGTCAAAGCCATTCTATATAGTGGAATAGAAATAGGATGAGTTTTTGGAACAAGATCAATCCCAAAATAAATTTCCCTATTAGGAGAGACACTAGGAATGTTGTTAGGGAAGTCCTCGGGGAATTCATTCACCACTGGGATGGAATGTAAAGAAGGACCCTCCGAGTTAGAACCTTTAACCCGGGCCAAATAATTGAGACACCTCTTGAAAATTAATCGTCGGACTCTAAGATATGACATGAACCTCCCCTTAGGATCTAGGGAACCACCCTCCTACTTAATAACCATCTTATTATGGATTTTAATAATGACCTTATGGGTCTGATAGTCTAGAGAATCATAGATTGAGTGCAACCAATCCATCCCAATATGACAATGATATCAACCATGTCTAACTCAAATAGATCCACCAAAGTCTCCAACCACCCACAGATACCATAAAACCCTTATAGACTCTCCTAGCCACCATAGTGGGTAGAAATAGAAAAGGGCATGAAATACACTCAGGACCAAAATCGAAATGCACAGCCACAAATGGGGTCACATAAGAAAAAGTGGACCACAGATCATGTAAATAATACACATCATGAGAAAATAATTTCAACATACCAGTAATTACATCAGATAATGCCTCAAACTCCCGATGGGTAGTGAGAGCATAGAGTCGATTTCGACAAGTATTGGAGCCAGATGGGGCACCCCTTGGTATCGATGTTAAAGAAGAGGCAACAGGAACTTAGTTTTCCCCAGAAGAAACCTTACCAATTGATATAAGACAAATGTCCATTATAGATTTTAAAGACATCATTCGAGGCTAACACGTGAAGGATCCAGTTGTGATCATATTGAGGGGAAGAGCATGCATGGAGAGTCCATTTTGAGTATTCCATATGGTAAAGCCATGTGTAGAAGATGGCTTTTGGGCTGATTGAAGAAGAACGGCCTTGGAGCATTGAAGAGAACCTTCATTAAGGGTGTTTTAGAGATTTCACATATCAAAATGCAATCCATGGCCGCCCCACCCTCATTAAGGGCATTTTGGACACTTTATGTTGTAATAGGTTATAAATAGTATCTTTTAGTCTTATTTTCATTAGTTTATTCTTGATGAAATATGAAAGAAAGAAACATTCCTCTCTAGTGTGAGAGTACTCGTCCTACCCATAACTAGGTAATCCCAAGTATGGAATCACTTGTGTTGCATTTTTGGGTTGAGACGTTGGTGCGTGAGGAGGTAATACCCCTCTTGTGTCACAATAAGAGTTTGGTGTTTGTTTACGTGAGTAATAGGGTTTTTTCAGTTTGAATACTCCTTAGTTCTTATTATTTGTGTAATCTTTATGTCAAACTATTTATCCCTTTACTTTTATTACATTTGTGGTATGTGTTTCTTCCCTTTGTATTCACGGCTTATGATGTCATAGTTGATGCTAAGATGTTGTTCTTATTGTTCTTCATTCCTATAGTTGTTCTTATCTTGTTTTCATGTTTATGGGATGATTTTTGTATCATTTGGTATCATAGAAAGGCTTATTTTTTTCCCACAAGATCAATCTTGGGCTTGCTTTCTTTAGAATTACAAAAAAAAATGATTCTACATATGTTGTACGTTAGCCGAGAGTTGTTGTTCTTATTGAATCTTGGATGAGATTCAAGTCCTTGATCTAGGAGTCTTTTACTTGTCTTTAGTATTTCTAGTGTTAGTTTTTTTCTTCACTAACACCATTGAGACTAGATCCAAGTTGATCTTGTACAATTGTTTTTGGTATTGTTGTTGCAGATTCAAAGCTTATATGTGTTATGTGTTGTTGGTTCGAGGCTTTAACGTGTATTATTGATATTGTGTTGCGGTTTTAATCTTGAAAAGGTGTTGTTGTTGTTTGGGGGTCCAAAGTGAATCTTAGTCTTCAAAGTCTATTGGAAGTTCTTGGTGTTCTTGACCAATCTACATGTCTTATTGCAAGAAGATCTTTCAATAATAGTGTTTTGATTCTAAGACTAAGTAGAAAGAAGTGAAGAATTTTGTTTGTCTTGAAACAAGTCCCAAAGACACACCAAAACAGCAAGGGGACAAAAAGATCTACACAAAAGCTTGTTTCCAAAAGAGAGAAAGGACACTTTTCTAGGTGTCCAAAAGAGGAAAGGCCACCAATAATTCAAAAAGGTGTCTTGCCCAAAAGGTGTAAGACAAGTCAAACCTTTTTTAAAGTTAAAAGGGGATCCAATATTGATTTTTTCTTCTCCTAGGCCGTTTATACCCCCTCAAGAATTGAAAGTTGAACCAAAATTTAAAAGTTGAAAAAATAAGAATTTTTCAAATACCGCAACCAATCCAAGGATGCCACATCACCTAATTTCCATACAATATAAATTTTATGCTAAAAATCATGGATTCTTAGTTTCTTATTAGTTGTTCCGTAGTTTCGTTTGTTGATTCTAATACTAATTGGAAAGCTAGTAATCCTCTATTAGATTTTAAGTAGGTTTTGAGTGCATTTATTCGTGTTTGCGTTTGTTGTATACTTTTGTATTTTATGAATCATTGTCAGTTCTTGGCTCAATTTTGACAAGATTTATCTGAGTTTTAAACCAAAAATCTATTCTGGGCAAGAGTACACACACCCCTCAACTCCTCAAAAACTACAAGCAGACTTGCAACACTTGTAAGGCCAAGTGTGAGGTGATCAAAGGTGTGAGAGTGTGGTGAGGATATTTTTGAGATAACTAGTTTGTTGGTTTTTTTGTTGGTTTTTTGTTTGTTGTTGTCTTTCTTAGGTATCGTGGACACCAATGCTACCTTGGCCCATCATCAATCGTTCAAACAAAGCATGGAAAAGATGCACATGGATATGTCCTCAATCAAAGGAGACATATCTACTATAATTGAAAGGTTGGGTCATATGGTAGGTCAAAGAGAGCAAGTGGGCTGCCATGACACACATCAAGCTGAAGACTGTACCTCATATGAGCTACACGATAACGATGCTATCTCCTACACTCCTACAAACTTAGAATATTATGATGTGGATAGAAGTTGTCAAGTGGGTATAGTTTTTGGTTTTCCTAGAGAAGTAGTACATAATTCTTCCCTTTGTGATGCTCTCAGTTTTGCTAGGGTTCATGGTGATCAAATTTGTGTTGTACGTGCACAAGAACTAGATGATGCTATTGATGACCGAATTGGTTCTTATCGTGAGATCAATTTGTATCCACCTAGTGCTAGCAATTGTAACGTGAATAAGGTTCCATTACCAAGTTATAAGAGCAGTCATACACTAGTTGACCCTTGTGAAAACCAAGGTGAGTCTACGTTGGTATGTGAGTTGCCAACAACTAGTGAGGATGTGAAAATTGATCAATAGGGTTGAAATGACCTTATTGTGCTTGAATGTTTAAGGAACCCGAATTGTGATCGTCCTTATAAACATGTTTTCATTGTGATCCCTTTGTTGCTCATGGTGATTTGTATCTATGAGAGAATTACTCTCGTGAAGATAAAGGTATTTCATGTTTAGAAATTCTATCTATTTCGTCTTTATGTGTTTCTTATATTGGGCATACTCCTAGTGGAGATCTTAAAACTCGTAGTAAGTGCTTGCATGAGAACTCTATATTTGAAGTTAACTTGTGGAGCACCTTTCTCAACCCTCTTTTTGTTAAGGATATTTCCAAAGGTGATATAGAGGGTATGCCTAATTGTGAGGATGGATCCTTAAGGGAAAGTGAGAATGGATGAGACCTAAGTCCTTGGTTGTTTCTTCCATTTGACCCCAGTAACCTCTTGGGATGTAGAGAATGTTATACATCTATCCTGATGCTTGGTCAAGACGACAAGTAACGCTTGATCGTGAGTGTTGGTACCCTTCTTCTTGGTTGTTGTATCCACTTCCTTTGTTACAAATTCATTAGGCTTTTCAAGTTAAAAACAAAGGATTCATGGTTATATTTCAAGTGTGTACCATCTTGGCATGTTGATGTTATTTGTTGCACTAACCCTAATCCTCATGCCATGAGGATGTTGTGCTTGTTTGTCCTTCCTTTGATTTTACAAGGTAAATATTAAAGGTTGAATCCTTTTTAAGAATGGGAGGATAATACGAGCCAAATGGCCATTATAGATTTTGAAGACATCATTCAAGGCCAACACACTAAGGATCCAGTTTTGGTGACATTGAGGGGAAGAGAGCATGAATAGAGAAGCTATTTTGAGCATTCCATAAGGCAAATCCATGTGTGGAAGGTGGATTGGGATCCAACTTTAAGATCCGTGTCCTTGGAGCATTTAAAATCACCTTCATTAAGGGTGTTTTAGGTATTTCACATGTCAAAATACACTCCATGGCCGCCCCACCCTCATTAAAGACATTTTGGACACTTTTTGTTGTAATAGGTTATAAATAGGCTCCTTTAGTCTTATTTTCATTAGTTTAGTCTTGATAAATATGTGAAAGACAGAAACATTCCTCTCTAGTGTGAGATTAGTAGTCTCACTCATAACTAGGGCTTCCCAAGTGTGGAATCACTTGTGTTACATTTTTGGCTTGAGACAGTACTTGAGGAGGTAACATCCCTCTTGTGTCACCGTGGGAGGTTGGTGTTTTTTTATGCAAGTAATAGGGGTTTTGAGTTTGAAATACTCTCTAGTTCTTATTAATTGTATTATCTTTATGTCAAACTATTTATCCCTATACTTCTATTGCATTTATGGTATGTGTTTCTTCTCTTTGTATTCACGGCTTGTGATGTTCTAGTTGTTGTCGTGTTGTTGTTCTTGTTGTTCTTCGTTCCTCTTATTATTCTTGTCTTGTTTCCGTATTTTTGGGATGATATTTATATCACCAATAGGATAGTTTCTAAGAATATACCCTGACTAACCACAGTTGAAACACTTGTCCCTTCTTGTATCACAGAAACCCCAATGTAGTCGACCATAAAATCTATAGAGAGGACATGATGGAGCTGACTGGGCTTCACTAGCCTAAGATTGGGCACCCTATGCCCTATAATTATCACAACTCTAAAACGCTTGTCACCATATGACTTTGGGTAAGGAGAACTAGCCATTGAGTGAGACCCAGAATTACCCACCTTTTCTTAGACAACTTTTCTCCATTCCTGCCACTCTGTTGTTGACCTCCACCCTGATAAAAAAAATCTAAACTTCTTATTCTACCTTTCCCTAATTTTAATCTATTTCTTCTTCTCATTTTCAACCTGCTACATATACACAACCAACTTGGAGATGTATATGTACTTGTTCAATAAGGTAGATTTACTCTAAAAAATCAAGTCTCGAGATAACCTAGAAGCGAACTTTCTCATTCTAGCCGTCATGCTAGAAACCATTTCCAGAGCATATCGTGATAACTGATGAAACATCAAGCCTTACTCCTTGACTGAAATCTTGCCTTTCTTCAGGTTAACAAACTCTTTTGCCTTTGCCTCCCTCAACTCCTAAGGAAAGAAATAGTCTAGAAAAGCACGAGAGAAATCATCCCACAGGGCTGACTCATTATCGTCACCCCTAGACTATTCTATCTCTCATACCATTGGTATGCTACATATTTTAGTTGGTAGATAGAAAATTCCACACCCTCCACATTAGTAGCACGTATTACGCAGAAGATTTTCTCTGTCTCATCAATAAAACCTTGAAGATGCTTTTCAAACTTAACATAGTGAACACATAAGGGTTCAACCTCGTAAACTAGCTAGCCCTTATGGCCTCAGAAAATGGAGTAACAGAAGCACCATACTTGGATTGAGAAGCTACCAACTGAGCCAACATATGGATAAACTAACAAAACTCAGAATTCATCACATAAGGCTAAGGAGATCGAGTAGGACTGGATTGGACTAGTGGAACTCCAGGAGGGTGATAAGGAACTGGACCCATAGTATGGGTCTGGACCCTATAAGCAAGACGTGTCCTATTAATTTTCCCTCGGGTAGGATAGAGTATTTTCCATGAGCTTTTGATCACTTGGGAGGTATGATCTAAAAACCGAACAAGAGGGAATTACAAAAGATTTTAGGAATGTAGACTCTACAGCCCTTAAAAGGAACAAAAGAAAGAGAATCTTTCCTAAATGCCTTATAGCCTCTCCCTTATGAGTGTGGCGCACTACACATCCTTAAAAAAGACTTTACTCGACATGGCTTTTTGGAATCCCAATTGATCATGAATCTAGGGCTCTGATACCAATCCAACACAATCCAAACCAAGTCTTATTCATGTCGGGTATCTCAAGTCCAACCAGGATCGGAAACCACCCCAATACCCCATTATTAACCACCCTACACCCCATGTCGGATGAATTTCAAACATATTACAAGATAAAACAATAATCTAAAGCCAATAAAGTAAGTCTATAACCATAACCGAATAGCTAAAACCAAATAACCACCAATACCAATCCCCAATTCTAATTCCAATACCAATGGTAACACTAATATAGGTATTGCCTACGACCATAGTAGTCCAACAAAACCTCTAACCAGAATTGAAGAATATTCAGTAGGGCCATGCCCCCTACCATAACCAAAACCAAAAAAAAAATAACAATAATGAAAAAAATTCCATAGCATGAAATGGATTCTTATGGAATATGGAAGCTCACCACTTTAATCTGACTCAAAGTTATCCCAGAATTCAAGTTACTAAGGTGGAAGAAAGGAAGGCCGGTTCCAGCATTGCATAGGGATACAACGCCCAAAGACAGTTAGCAGGGTGAATGCTAGCATGTAACTCAGTGATAAAGATAATATAAATGTTATTAATTCAAAACCAAATCAAACAACCATATGCAATGACATATATGTATATATATTTATATATCATTTTGGGATAGGGAATAAGGTTTAGCATCATTTAAAATCTTAACCTGTATTGTGTAGATTTACTATCATATTCAACCCACGGGCCATATGGGTCCAGTACCCCCTGAACGGGCCCCAATATATGTACCCACATGAACCGTAGATATTATAGGGGATGGGGATTCCCGTTTACCATTTGCGCTCCGTGATACATATATACAAGTATAGACTTGGTGGATTCCCATGTAACCCACAAGCCTAAGGTCACCAAGACCAAACCTTATTTTGGATAACATAAGTTTCCAGTGTCCGTCTTTTGGACTCCTACCTTCACGACTAGCTATCGCAACCCCAATTATTTCCCAATTAAAACATTTAGCATATAACCAAACCACCAATTCCAAGAGTCAATTATTAAGGCATTATAAAGTGGTATCGTCATACCGACTATAGCTTACAAGCAATGTCAATAGCCAACACTTAGGGGATTCCTATGTACCCCGCCAACTCTATTATTAAGATCACTTTAGGGATTCCTGTGTACCCCATATGGTGTTAAATTCAATTTATGGATATCAAAGACTTTATAAAGTCCTTCATCAATTATTATCAAGGTTATGCCAAAGCCTGAGTTCAAAAACACAATTCAACTTGTGACAATATAATTCTCATTGTCAATTTCACAAATAGGTTGAGGGAATGCCATTATCAAAGTCGAACTCAAAAAATAAATTGGGATACAACCATCACCCCTCAGTTAAATCATCATTCCCATGCACCCACCTATGCAAAACCAAAATTTAAACATGCTTAATCATAATTTAAACTAGAGAAAACAATATTCAATGATATACATTCAAATCCCTCAACCTTGGTTTCAAAATCACCATTAATGATTCATGAACAATGCTTTAAACATATGCTTTTAGTAAACTAACAATGTGGAAAGAGTCACATGCTTGAATTACAAAGATTTAGGAACAAAAATTGATCCTTAAGCCCTTAGATGACCACTTTAGATAAACCCTAGCCAATTTTTCTTGAGAGGATTTTGAGAGAGTAAAGAGGATGTTTAATCTTGTAAAGAGTAGAATGAATGACCAAAAAGTGTCATAGGGACATGGGGTCTTAAGCATTTTGAGTGGGAAATAACTAAAATGCCCCTAACTTAAAGTTGTAAAAAGCAGTCCTTGGTTATAAGTCAACCCATCGACTCATCACCACATCATACGACTCATAGACATGATTCATATCCTAGACAGTGAATTGAACACCTATACACTATCCTCTTTACCACTCCATGACCCCTAATCATGACCTGACCATACGACTCATATGGTCTAGTCGTACCTAAGACAAAAACCATGGGATTAGACATTGGACAACATAAGACTCAATCCCTACCACTCATAACCTATCATCATAGCTCTTAGTAAGCTACTCATACTCAAAATAGAGTCAAGTCACTAAGTTACTTATTTAGTTAATATTTGTCCTAATGACTCATCACCTAACTTAATGACTCATATCCCCAAGTCGTAACCATAACAAAACATCAACCACCATCCATTGGACACCTTATGACTAGGGTCACCTGCCTATAGCCATAGCATACAACTTGTATGATGATTTGTTACTAGGATAGTGAGCTCAAAGCTTAAGAATTTTTTAAGGCCAGATTTTGGGGTGTTTCGATAGTAAGTATGGATAACTTGGACTGCATATTAGTTTCTTAGAGGTCTCTGGCATACTACATTCAATCTTTAGCTAAATTAATTATTTGACTTGATATTTCAGATCCTAGGAGGATTTTATCTAGTGTGAAGGCGAGGTCCTCACTATTTGAGTAGATTTATGGTTGTTAGTATGAGGATAGAAAGCTTTCCTCCCTTTGTGATTAGGTGTTGGGTGGTGAGTCTGAGAGGCACACTATTGATTCGAAGGATATTTTGAGGTTTTGATGTCTGTATTTGTGTTCCTCAAATTGATGATTTGATTTAGTCATCTCTGCATAAGGCAAACATTTTTAGATATTCTATTCATCTCGGTATATCTAAGATGTATAGGGATTTGTGGTAGAATTATTGGTGGGGTAGAATGAAAAGAGATGTGGCAGACTTTATAGCATTACCTATATTGTCGGTAGGTAAAGGCAAAGCATCAATGTCCTGGTGGTTAGACTTAAAGGTTTTCCATTCCCGAGTAGAAATAGGAATGTATTACTATAGACTTCATTAGTGGTTTTCCGTATACCTCTCTTGGTTTTGATGGTATTTGGGTTATTATTTATCATTTTCCAAAGTCATCACACTTTATTCCTATTTAAATAAACTTTAGTGCTGAGAGATTTGCCCATATCTATGTTTGAGAGATAGTCTATTTTCAAGGGATGCCTATTTCTATCACTTCAAACAATGGCTCTGTGTTTACTTTGCAGTTTTGGAGAGTATTTCTGAAGGAGTTAGGTACTCAAGTAGATTTAAGTATAATCTTTAACCCACAGAATGATGGTCAGTCTGAGCAAACTATTTAGGTACTGAGGATATGCTCTGAGTCTGTATTATGGATTTTAGAGGCCATTGGGATCAACACTTATCCTTGGCAGAGTTTCCACATAACAATAACTATCATTAAAGTATTGATATGGTTCCTTTTAAGGCTTTGTATGGTGTCATTCTTCGGTCGGGTGGTTTGAGATTTCAAAGGTGAGGCCTCCTAGTATGAATTTTCTTTAGGAATTATTGGATAGAGTCAGGGTAATTTAGGATAGGCTGAGAGCAACCCAGAGTAGGAAGAAGGCCTATGTATATCACAGGCTTTATACCTTGACACTTGGAGTTGGTGACCGTGTATTCCTCCATGTATTCCCCATAAAGAGAATGATGAGATTTGATAGAAGGGAAAACTTTGTCCTTGATATATTAGTCCTTTTGAAACTCTCCACGCATTTGGTAAGGTAGTACCTCCCAATTATGTTGTTATTTATCTAATTTTCCATGTCTCGATGTTGCATAGGTATATTCTTGATCCGTCTCATGTGCTTAGATGGGGATTAGTCCAGTTAGATGAGCATTTGACCTTTGTAGAGGAACCTATGCTTATTTTGGCTAGTGTTATAAGGCGGATGCTGTAACACCCCGTAAATTTTTTCGTACACTTATCGCGATTATATGGAGTCCTAAAGGCTTGCGTATGGGTTAAATTAAGTTTATGGTGTTCGAAAGTATCCCGTCAATAGTTGTATGTGTAGGTATTGGAATAATCTTTCTAATGATATAAAGTTTTCCCAAAACAGAGGAGTATTTCATATAAGCGAGCACATTCGAAATTTCAAAACGGTGGCCGGGAAGCCTGTGAACAGTAATCTGCAGGAAAATTTCTGCAGCTAGGCAATTTTTTTTTGGATCAACTTTAGACGATCATAACTCCTTGTACAAAAATAACTGTGTGAGCTGATATATATCGAAGAAAATCTCCGAGAGTCTTCTTTCCGATGAAATTGGTTTCATCCAAATCCAATGTCTGAGTAAGGAGCTATACCTGTTTTACTACAGCCTATCAAAAAAAACAGAATTTTGGGACAGATTTTTGGGTCAACTTTAAATGACCATAACTCCTTGTACAGGAAGAACTGGGTGGTATAATTTATATGAAAATGAAATCCCTTTTAATTATCTTTCCAATGCAATTGGTTTCACCCAAATCCGATACCGGAGCAAAGAGTTATGATCGATTTACTTCAGCCTGTCAAAACTGTCCACTGGGGACAGATTCGAATTTATTTAAATTTTTAGGGCAAAATGGACATTTTCTATTACCTCTTGGATGAAAATTGGTCTCTATAAACATACACTTAGCCTCATATATATCATATATCATCCAATTATTAAGATAAGGTGAAACCCTAGCCTAATTTCAACTTCAAATATTTTGTGATTCAACCGTAGAAAATTCGAATTGGTTCCGTAGTTGTGTTCACCATCTCGAAAGGTTCGAGAAGCACCCCATGGTTATGTATGGAGGATTCTAAATACAAGAGTTCATTGTTAAGGTATGAATATTATTTATTCTTGATTCTTATCCATGAATAAGTATTGATAAAGGATTATGAGTATTGTCTTGATGTTGGAAGATAACTAGAAACATTGTTATGAATTGTTTTGTATAAATTGTTAGTAGTAAATTATGGAAGTTGTTGTATTGGATTATGGAGGATGAATTGTGGTGATATATCATTATATTAGTGGTTATGTATGCCTAGTGATCATGTTGGTATTGGATGGTGATTAAGAGGGGAAATAAAGGCTAAGAGTGATGTTGAGGGATATTGCATGAAAATGCATGATATGTGAATGTAATAAGAGTATAAGAGGATGTATGTAACACTCTTATTGATGAGTTAAAGGATGACTTCCTAGATATTATTTGGTGAAGTTAATACCTAAATGGTAAGGTTTGGTTGCTAATACTAGTTTGCCACAAATGACTTATTGTAGATAAGTGTTCGAAGAGTACGGGAAGTCAAGTTGGACTTGTATTGAAGTGGTTATATCAAGGTATGTAAGACATACTCTATCTAATTTTTGGCATGAATAATGACCCATGGCACTCTCAAGTAAGCTTCCAACATTGTCCTACGACACATGACACATAATAACATCATATGATCTTCGACACTACCAATTGAACTTGTTTTCACTTTTAAGATGTCCGGCTAGTCAAAAAAAATGTCCATATACTATTGTTGACTCTGAAATGGTTTAATGAGGTATCCATGATTCTCTACTTCATTTTCATGATATTGATTACCTATTTACATGTTTTTCCTATTGAGGTATCATGGTTTCAAGTTCCATAAGGTGTGACCACAAAGTAACCAATCTCAAAGATTAATTGAAGTAAGAAATGGAATGTCTTTATTTTAAATTGATGATATGATGTATTATATTAGTACCACTGATCAGTTGGCCATTGTATTATAGAGATTATGTATATATGCTATTCCAGGGGTGGTCCCTGATGTATTGTATTAGTACCACTGATCAGTTGGCCATTGTATGACATATGTTATGTATTGATAAGGAATACGGGAAGTAATGATATGAAAGTAATGTGCAGGTATCCCATCAGCTCTTTTAAGTGTGGTCTACTCATACTGTTTATTCACTGGTATCTGGGTTCTGTTGATCTTTTGTATCTCATCTTGATACTCACTGCCTTACATACTCAGTACATATTTTCGTACTGACGTCCCTCACGGGGGACCTGTATTCATGCCTGCAGGAACTAGTACTTCAGGTCGTATACCTCCGCAGTAAGAGCCAGGACATTCTGTTGATAGTGGTGAGCTCCAGTTGTTTCGGGGCATCCCAAGTCGTTTCTATATGTATTTTTGGTATTTGTATAAAAGTCTTTTGTGGGCGGAAGTTTGTCCCGACCCTAACTCAGTTGTGTATCTATGTAGAGGCTTTTGTAGACATATTGTACAGCCATAGGAGTGTTTGGTTGATAGACGTGATGGCTCTGACGGCCAATTACTGTTTATATATATATATATATATGTGTGTCTGTTGGGCTGATACAGGTACTGTTTTCTTCTATTTACAACGAGGTGCTGCCCAAATTTCTAATTTTCATAAGTAATGTAAATGTGAAAGTATAGGTTATGAACGGGTTCTCCCGGGCCTCCTCGGGTACGGGTGCCAGTCCGCTCCAATGGGATTTGGAGCGTGACAGATGCGTACTAGAGAGATTCCTATAGTTAAGGTTCTGTAGAGGAATTTCCTAGTGAAGGAGTCCACATGGGATATCGAGAGTGAAATGTAGGCCTAGTATCCTTACTTATTCAAGACTTCAAGTATTTCTTTATCTTTAACTTTTCGAGATGAAAGTTCCTTTAGTAGTGGATATTGTAATGACCCTTCAGGTAATTTTCCATATTTGCACTTATTTTTTCCATTAGAGCCTTTCCATAGCTGGCCAATTCATTTATGACTTGCTGTAACTAATAGCTCGATTACAGGAAAGTTCATTTGTTTTTTAGAGCCAATTCCTTGTTTAGACGTTTTCACTAGTTCCAAATGGCCACAAAGAAAAAACTTGAGTAAAATCATATCATCTATAAATTTTGACTATGCCAACAACTCTAGAATATAAATTTTAGGCAAGGTAGACCTTTGGTTTGGGTCCCAATGCACCCGAGCTCATTTCGACGTATTGGTCAAAAAGTTAAAAAATGAAAAGTTTGGGTGTGGGATCCATATTTGGTCAAAACAACCTCAGATGGAAAATCCAACTTTGTTAAAACATTTAAAACATCAAATTTAGTCTGTTTATATAGTTCATTTGCAAATATCAAGATTCTGAATGAATCTCGAGGCATCGTTAGAAACTTGGAAAATCTTCCAAGTTGCTGGTGCAATGAAGATTGTATAAGGACCATCATGGTCGCGCTATGGAGATCTAAATAAGGACCATGGCGATCACATGTGGGCGATTATAGTCCATAGGAGGTGATTGCAACACCTGAGTGACTGAGTTAGGTATTTAAAGACCCTTTAGGCCACGTTTTTGGCACTTTTCTCTCTACCTTAAGACCAAAAAATCCTAAAATAATGTTCTAAACTTTAATAAAGTCTTGGGAGTGTCTTGGGAGATTAATTAACATATATTTTTGTGATTAACAATGGATTTGAGGTATGAATCCTTCCATTTCATGCTTAAATTTCTTGAATTCTTCACCAAAACCCAAAATAGTTTGACAGCTTGATTTATCCCCAAATATGCTTTGTTTTCACCTATTTCTTGAGGTTTATGATTCCTTGATGGTATATGAACTGTGACTTGACCTCAGAAATATGTTTTTCATAAATAGGACCTACTTGGGGCTTTTGGTGTCGTTTCAGACCCAATGCACAATAGTTCAATATAGGTATCGATGTTCTCTTTATAAAGTGTAGATTTTGTTTTTGATTTCTTGGTTCCTTGAAGAATCTTCTCGAAAGGGAAAAGTAACGGTTTAGCAGTTTGTGAGCATATTTTGGATTTGAGGTTGGTTAGGTTTGTTCCTTGTTAGATTGAGCTGTGTTATAGTATAATTTTGATAGCTTGTTAGATTTGGGAGGTATTGGGTTGATAAATGGTAAGACTTGTGATTTTTTTCATCATTTAGGTCACTTGAACTTATAGATTGGAATGCGTAACTTATTGGCTTGAGCTTTGGGAAATTGGACTTTATGTCTCATGGCTAGCACAAATATCCCTTAGTTACTCTAGTTGGATGTGAGTGGCCTTATCACTCATGTTGGGGGAAGTCGACACAAGTTGCTTGCATTAATGGAAGTGCCTTAGTCACTATGGTTGAGTAGGTGTAGTTCTTGGGAAAGACCTATACCTTAGGAATATTAGTGGCGTTCTATACATCTAAGAGTTGATTTAGGTACCATAGCCTAGTCCCAAGTAAAAGTTAGACTTAAAATTTATTTGGGGGATTATAAGGGGTTCTTGACCCACCTTATATTTGGATTGATGTAGTTCTCTTGAAGACCTTAGGTGCTTACTAAAGGCCTTAGAAATGATCTCTTGGAAACATGTTGGCTAACTTTGGTAGTAAATTATGGTGATGCCATTTGGACTAATGTTCATGGAATAATTGACTACAATTATTTATGATGCCATCATGAGCTATTGTTTATGCTATTAAAGAATCCCATGACCAAGTTATTAATTAAGTTATGGATTTTCTATTGCTCAAGTTAGTAATAAAAAAAATTTATGTTAATGGTAGGCCAATGAATTGGTTACTTGTAGGCCATTACTCATGATAATGATTATGGTTGTGCTCATGGTCTAATGGACTAGATTACTAGCTTATATCTAACATTATTCATGTTACCTATATTTATACACTTGTTGATAATGTGGCATTGATGATGAATGAGGAAATATGGAGGTATGCTCTTCTTACTTCTCCTTGTATGTCCTTTAATTTAGCCCCCACGGGGCTTGTACTTCACTTTATCCCTCGTGGGTCTTCTCATATATCCCTTGTGGGATTTTTCCTTTATTAATTATATTAATTTTCCTATTGTGATGATATTGATACCTGAAAAGGCCGAAGGATATTATGAAAATAATATTGATTCTCAATAAGGTCGAAGGATATTATGATGATGATTATGATACCTGGCAAGGATGGAGGGTGGTTGTGATGATATACCTGGTAAGGTTGGAGAATGATTATTGATGTGCCTATGTGTACATCTATAGGTTCGAGTCTGGCTAGCCCTATGTATGGAAGTTGTATGCTCATATGTATATACACTTGTTTATATGTAAAGTGGTAGGTTGTTGACATTTGGAAACCGATTGTATCCCACTAATGTTAAATTCATATAAAATGGTGGTGTTAATGATTAATGATATTTAAGGACTATTGATGGATATTGTTTACATGATTAATCAAGAGTAGTTAGTTAGTGGGAAATTAGTTGTAAAAGGAGGATTCACTTAGTGAGTAGTGTCAGTGATAAATAATGGTTAGTTAAGGAATGTGGGCTATTAAAATGGCTATGTGGTAAATAGTTGCCTAATAAATGACTATAATTATGTGAGGGCTAAGAATATAATAGACTAGTCAATGATCTTTGTTTAGCTAATACATAGTGGCTAATGGGTATTGATGATTAGTGGCTAATGATTGTAATAATATGGAATATGGTTATGTGTTCATTGTTGGTAACTAATGATAGTTCGGTAAAATATCTGATTGATGATAAATGTGAATTACGACTGAATAATGATGAGATTTGGATATGTTGTCGGTTAAATGACTTATTATTATTTCTCTTGGGTGTACTCTCCATTAGTATGGGATGCTATGACGAGTCTCTATTTTATGAACAGTTGGTGTATGGGAGCCAACTTTGTACTTGTGTTTGCTTGTGGTTATACTTTGTGATGTGTTATGGTTCCGAATTGTCTATTACTTATGCACGAAGGTATTGGCATGTTTTGATGGGTTATGTTGTTCTATTATTCTAATTTAATTACTTATTATATATGGTGATGATGGAGGTGATTCAAGTTCAATTCTGTACGTTGACTTACTCAGGATTATCTTTCATTATATCATTTTTATATCATGACTTATCTCAGTCGGCCGATAATGCCTAATAAGTACCGGTATTTTTGGTACTCATACTACACTTTTGTACCTCTTTGGTGTTGATTTGAGTACCAGCTATTGTTGTTGATCATTGCTTGTGCAATGATTGATTTCCAGAGATAAGGGGAGCTCTTAAAGTTTAAGTCGGCTATTTTGCCTCTATCATTTATATTTTGTCTTTAGTATTTGAGACAGATATATTGACTATATTCTAAGTCATTTGGGTTGTATTATTGACATTACTTTCTCTTGTACTGGCTCTATCTGGTCATGGGATTGGTATCTTATGATGACCATTTATCTATATTAGAACACTGTTTATTTATAATTTGTGTTCATTGAATTTGGCCTATGTTGGCATTCTTATAGAACTAACCCATTGCGTTAGCTCTGGCTTATGGTATTGGCTTACCTACTGGTGGGATTTAGTAGGTACCATTATAACTGATGTGTGAGCTAATGCTAACACATTTGAGGCTTTTAACTAAGAATAATTACAAAGTCTTAAGCAACTTTGGTCATTTTTTATTGTTTTATATTTGATTTTGCAGTAGAAGCTAAGATGCTAGAGAACCAACAAGAATGGAAGCAAATGAGCTGAAATTTGAAGTAAATAAAGGAGAAGTCTGGCTGACGTCATTTGTGATAAGTCATCATCCCTGTAATAAGCTATCAGCTTCATCATTAGCAGTAGACAGAGAATTGGCCTAAGTTGAATGTTGTGACGACATTTTGTGATAGGACGTCAAGGAGTTGATAAGTCATCAAGATTTCCATCAGCCTAAGGTAGAACATGAGAGTTTAGGAAAAGCCTTGACAACATTTGTGATAGGTCGTCAAGGAGATGATAGGGCGTCACCTTTTGTCGTCAGCATTAGGTAGCGAATACCAAAATCATAAAGAAAGCTGACGACATTTGTGATAAGTCGTCAGCCTCATGACAGGCTATCACAAATGGCGTCACCTAATCCGAGGAATTTCTGAATTTTATTATTTTGTTTCCATAATTAGGGTAAACTATTTAAAGCCTTGTTTAAGGTTTTATTAGGAGTTCCGAACCTTGAGTTTTGAGACACGATACTTTGATATTTTTCTCCTTCTTTTTTTGGCTTGAGAAAACAATTACTTTAAAGAGACTATCATCATTATTTTAGGATTTTCTTTGGTGATTTAATCTGAGAATCTCTAGTTTCTATTCATCTTTTGGTAAGTTCATCTTTCAAAGCATGAATTCATCAAGTTGGTTCGATTATTACGTCATGAGAAGCTAAATTCCTTTAACCTGAATTATGGGATCTAGGGGTAGGTCTTTATAAGGTGCTGAGTGTTCAAGATTCGAAATGTGGTAGGACTCCTTGATAATTCTGATGTTTTAAATTATTGTCTGTTGGTTGAAAATGATAGATAACACCTGCTTTGATTTGCTTGAGAAAGAAATCAAATATAGTGAGAAGTAAATTATCAACAGGGACTTGGAAACACTAAACTTTCATTTAATAATCAGTGTTGTAACAAGGTTGGTTAACCTGAGGTAAAATCTGGACAGTGAATATAAATTCCCTAAGTCCGATAGGATTAGGTATTTAAATTCTTAAGTAGGTCGAGAGACATTTAAGCATAACTTCGCTAAAGATAACTTGTTGTCCTGCCTACTGTGAGAATGTTGAACCACTAGTAGCATCTGTCAAGTACCAAAACCCCTAGTGAACATAATTCTGGTTTTTCATAAACTCTAGATTACAATCATTTAAACTAAAGTGACCAACGATTACTTGTTAACTAAAACCCCCTTTTTTCTGGAAACATTCAACTATCAGTTGATTAAATCGCAAATGAATTACGTTCACACCATATTCCCTGTGGGATTCGACCCCAACCTAGTTGGGTTTTATATTGACAATGATCTCTTATATTCTCGTTGAAAGGTGTAGTTTGAGCGTTATCTAAAATGGCACCGTTGCCGGGGAATACGATTGAAAATTAAAGTTTGTTTGCGCTAATTGACTTTTATTCAAGGTTCCTAGTTTTATGTTTATTTGTGTTCTTGTTTATTTGCAGGATTTTATAGTGTATGCCAAGAACCAGAAGTTCTGGAGAACCATTATTACCACCTAATCAGGAAGCGCAATGAATTGGAAAAATGGCAGAACAGCAAGAGGTTGACAGATTGGCAGCCTTAGCTGGAGCTCAGGTGAATGTGCAAAATGTCAGGCAATAAACATGACATCCAAATACTAAGGATAAAGATTTGGGAGACGAGGAGTTGCTGAATCCTGGTAACCCAAGTTGTATAGAGAAAATAGTTGCACCAGTACGACGTAATGTTAATAGGAACCATCCATTTTGAGAAAGGCAAGAGTACTAGCCGGTCTAATTTGATCTTAATGATGATGATGATGGAATGGACAGAGCAGGTGCAACGGGTGCAATTATTCCTCCACCGTTGGCACTTGGGGCAAAATTCAACATTACGAGTACTATGATTCAACTCCTAAATCTGAAGGGGTTATTTGGTTTCCTTCCTGGGGATGACCCGAACTTGCATCGGGTGAATTTTGTCACCATATGCAAATCTTTTGATAACCCAGGAGTTGGATAGAATACTATCCGGTTGAGATTGTTTTCGTTGTCTCTATCTGGGGAGGCAACATTGTGGCTAAATAAGCTGACACCCGATTCTATAACTAACTGAAGGCAGTTGAAAGGAGATTTCCTAGAAAGGTTCTTTCTGCCTTCTAGGAGGGTACAGTTGAGGGACGATATCAGCAACTTTTGGCAGCTCCCGACTGAAGCCTTCCATGAAACTTGGGAAAGATTCAAGAAGAAGCTAACACAGTATCTGAACCATAACATGACGGACATACATTTGATGGAGACTTTGTATAGGGCTCTTAACTCCGTTACAAAGCCAATTGTAGACAATGTTGATGGTGGTTCGGTTGTTGATCTTACATTCCTAGAGGCTTCAGAGATGCTGCATAGAATGACCAAATAGAGTTGGGCATGGCATACCAGAGACTCTGTGGTGGCCATCCCCACTGCTTCTATAGGTATTATTGCAAAATAATGCAAAAGAGAAGAGAAGCGTGATAAAGACATGGCTCACCTTAAAACACAGATGGACTTACTAACCAAGCACTTGCTATCAGGCAAAATTCAAAAGGTGAAAGTTGTGGGATCTCAGGATAAAAATGAGGCTGATGCAGATAAAAAGGATAACTATGTTAATAATCAGGGGGTTTCCGAGGAAATAGCCATGGGAATCAAGGTCGGAGTTACTATAATAAGCCTGGTTATAAAGATAGGGAGCAAGGAAATTAGAGGAATAACAATGACAAGAGCGGTTTATATGTTCTTCCTGGAAATCGTGAGACTTCTTCAACAAGTTCTGAAAAGATGTCCATAGAGGACATGATGTCTAATTTGTTGAAGTAAGTGGAGGCTACCAACTCTGGTGCGACCCCCAAGAAGACCGATCCTATATCCATCAGTCAGTTGGTACACTCACACTCCACTATAATCAAACAGCTGGAGCAGAAGATGAGCCAACTTTTGCATCATTCAACCAGAGAATGAGCGGAATGTTACCAAGTAATATGGTCTAGAATCCGTAGACTAATGGCTCATGCATGGCTATTATCGCTAGAAGTGGTAAGATATTACCTGGACTTTCTATAGGCAAACCTGTAAGTAATGAGGTAAATGATGATGAACCGGAAGAAAGTAGTCCAGTGGAGTCTGAGAAGATAGATAATTCTAATGATGTTCTAGAAAAAATAAGAGAAGGAGAAGGAGGTAGTGTTGAAAACTATCCCAAGACCACCACCTCCTTTTCCTCAACGATTGAAGAAGAAAACTGATGATGCAAAATTTATCAAATTCATGGCAATGCTCAAGCAGTTGACAATAAATGTGCCATTGGTGGAGGCACTCGAACAAATGCCAGGATATGCTAAATTCATGAAGGACCTTGTGACTAAGAAAAGATCAATGAGCTACGAATTGTAGGATAATCTCCATCATTGTAACACTATTTCTACAAGGACCTTGGTGCAGAAGAATCCAGACCCAAGCACATTCACTATTCCCCATTCAATTGGGACTATAAAATTTTCCAAGGCATTATGTGATCTGGGATCAAGCATTAATTTGATGCCGCTGGCTGTATATAGAAAGTTGGGTCTGGGAAATCCCACACCCACTAACATGCGACTCGTGATGGCGGATAGGTCAGTAAAAAGACCTGTTGGGATTTTATATGACGTGTTGGTGAAGGTAGCCAACTTTATATTCCCTACAAATTTCATCATTCTAGATTGCGAGGTGGACTTTGAGGTGCCCATAATCTTAGGTTCCTCACAATCGAAAGTGTATTGATTGATTTGAGAGAAAATAAACTCTTATTCAAGATGAATGATGAAGTTGTACAGTTTGATGTGTGTAAATTGATGAAGCAGCAGGAAGATATGAGTGTGTTCTCAGTAGTTGATGTGTATTATGAGGACGAACCGAAGGTGTCAAGAGAGGAGCAACTTGTTGCCGAGACTTTATCCATAGTTCTGATGAACTTTGATTGTGAAGGCATTAAGGAGTATGAAGAAACTATTTGTTCCCTGTCAGGAATGGGTTCATATCCTTATGCTCCTAAAAAGCTAGACCTTGACCTGTCTAATCGACCAACACCACCAGCCAAGCTATCCATTAAGGAGCCACCGGTGTTGGAATTGAAAAAACTGCCTGGGAACTTACAGTATATGTTTTTGGGCAACAAAAACACGCTACCTGTTATTATTGCTACTGATCTGGGTGAGAAATAGGTAAACACACTTATTTCAGTACTTCAAAGGCACAAGAGAGCTATAAGATGGACCATCGCAGATATTATTGGCATTCCCCCTGGCATCTGCATACATAAAATACAACTCGAAGATGATAGTATTCCAACCATAGAGCATCAGTGTCATCTTAACCCACCAATACAAGAGGTGGTTAAGAAAGATATTATTAAGTGGTTGGATGCAAGAGTGGTTTACCCAATTTCTGATAGCAAATGGGTGAGCCCAGTTCAATGCGTGCCCAAAAGGGGAGGGCATGACTGTGGTTGTAAATGAAAGAAATGAGTTGATTCCACTCAGGCCTGTGACTGGGTGGAGGGTTTGCATGGACTACTGCAAGTTGAATTCATGGACTCTGAAAGACCACTTCCCGATGCCCTTTATGGACTAAATGCTTGATCGATTGGCTAGAAGGGGAAGATATTGCTTCTTGGATAGATATTCCGGATACAACCAAATCTGTATTGCTCCTGAAGATCAGGATAATACGACATTCACATGTCTATATGCCACCTTTGCATTTAAGAGGATGTCGTTTGGACTATGCAATACACCCGCCACTTTTTAATGGTACATGATGTCTATCTTCTCAGATATGGTGGAGAACACCATAGAGGTATTCATGGATCATTTCTCTATGGTGGGAGATTTATTTGAGGTGTGATTAGAAAACCTAAGCATAGCCTTGCAATGATGTGTTGAATTTAATTTGGTGCTTAACAGGGAAAAATGCCATTTTATGGTAAAGGAGGGCATCGTTCTCGGCCACAAAATTTTAGAAAAAGAGATAGAAGTTGATCGAGCCAAGGTGGAAGTTATTGAGAAACTACCACCTCCCATTTTAGTAGAGGGAGTGCATAGTTTTCTTGGACATGTTGGCTTTTATCGGAGGTTTATAAAAGACTTCTCGAAGGTTGTAAATCCACTTTGCAAACTTTTGGAGAAAGAAGTGAAATTTTCATTTAATGATAATTGCTTGAAGGCATTTGAATGCCTTAAAAAGAAGCTGGTTGAGGACCCTATTATTATTGTACCATATTGGTTAAAACCATTTGAGATAATGTGAGATGAAAGCGGTGTTGCCCTTGGAGCTGTATTGGGACAAAAAAAGGACAAACTATTTCATCCAATATATTATGCCAGCAAAGAACTAAATGGAGTGTAAAATAACAACACCATTACTGAGAAGGAGCTTCTGGTTGTAGTGTATGGTTTTGAGAAATTTAGGGCTTATCTGCTTAGGACCAAGGTGGTGTTCCACAATGACCATGCAGACTTGAGGTATTTGATGGCTAAGAAGGATACAAAACCAAGGTTGATTATATGTATGTTACTACTACAAGAATTTGACTGTAGAGTCAAGGATAGAAAAGGTTGTTAAAACCAGGTTGCAGATCATCTGTCTAGAATGGAAGGTGAGAAAGCAAGTAGTGATGAAATGGAGATAAATGATGTATTTCCTGATGAGGAGATATTAGATGTTGTGGTGGAGAAATTACCTTGGTACGCTGATTTTGCAAATTATGTTGTGAGTGAAGTCATTTAAAAAATCTCTCTTTCCATCAAAGGAAGAAATTCCTACATGATGTGACACATTTCTTCTGGGATGAGCCGTATCTTTTTCGGCGATGTGCTGACAACATTATAAGGAGATGTGTTCCAGAGATGGATGTATTGTGCATATTGGAGACATTTCATGCTTCCCCATTTGGAGGCCACCATGCAGGTAACCGAATGGCTAGGAAGGTGTTGCAGAGCAGCTACTATTGGCCAACATTGTTCAAGGATGCCCACGAGTTTGTGCTAAAATAAGACCAATGTCAGAGGCAGGGGTCACTCTCCAAAAGACATGAGATGCCTTTAACTAAGATACTTGAAGTAGAATTATTTGATGTCTGGGGCATCGATCTCATGGGACCTTTTGTAAGATCGTACAGGATGAAGTATATTTTAGTCTTTGTTGACTATGTCTCAAAATGGTTGAAGCTTTTTCCTTGTCTGATAATGAAGCAAAGAGGGTTTTTGCTTTACTAAAGAAGAACATCTTCTCTCACTTTGGAGTAACAGGTACTATTATAAGCGATGGAGGATCTCATTTTTGCAACAAAGTGTTTCAAGCGGTGTTAGCAAAATATGGGGTGAAACAACATAGAGTAGCCACTCCATATCACCCACAAACTAGCAGACAATTGGAGGTGTCGAATTGAGAGATTAAAGCCATCCTAGCCAAAATGGTGAATGTTAGTCAGAAAAACTGGTCTCGAAAGCTTGATGATGCCTTGTGGGCATATCAGACTGCTTTCAAGACACCCACTGGCATGTCACCATTTCATCTAGTCTATGGAAAATCTTTTCACTTACTAATAGAGCTGGAGCACAAAGCCTTATGGGCACTCAATAGGCTGAATTAGAGTTGGAAGGAGGCAGCAGAGCTGAGACTGGGATAGCTGAGTGAGATGGATGAATTCCAGCTCAGGTAATATGAACGAGCAGACCTATATAAAGAAAAGATAAAAAAATACCATGATTGGAGGATAGAGAAATGAGACTTCCAAAAGGGTGACTTAGTGCTCCTGTTCAATTCCAGACTCAAACTGTTCCCAGGTAAGCTTAAATCTAAGTGGTCAGACCCTTTTAGAGTTAGTCAAGTCTACTCATCAAGAGTGGTGGAACTTGAAAATAAAGATGGCAGTACCTTCAAAGTAAATGGGCAACGAGTCAAACTTTATATTGTTCCAAAAGAATCAATGAAAAGTGTCACTACTATCTGTCTCGATGAAGTCTAAAATAATCGAGATACCTGATTCATACCGCAATGTTAAATTAGGTGCTGCATGGAGGCAACCCAAGACCCCTGGGATTGATCTATTCCAGGTATACTCTAACCCTCAGTTTATATTTTCTTTGATTTTAAGTTGAGGGTGTAGGGTAAATTTGTTGTTGTAAAATTTTATAGTCAACTAGGAGAAATACTTGTACTTGAGGAAGTTGAATTGTTTTTGTGATTTTTGTATACCTCTTCAAGTGGTCTACTACTTTAAACTGAGTGATTTGCATTTAAGTGTCACCACCGTGCATCTTTGTATGGCATTAGTTCTAGTAACATAATATCATTGCTAAATAGTTGCACAAACTGAATGAGTAGTCGAGTGTGATATACATGTGCGCCAAGTGTGTGTGTGAGATGTTACTCAGTTCCCTCTGTATGTTGAAGCCAGAACTTTCCCAATTAGTCTTACCTAGGTTAAAGGATAGGGGTTAGGAAAGGATTATAGGTCATTTTAATATTAGCTCACTTTAGCCTAAATGACCTTCCCTATGTGTATCATATCCCTTGATCCCTGTTTTTAGCCTAATTAGCCTATTTCTTTGTATGACACCTGTCACTTTCTCATTTAGATCATAATGAACCTGTTTTGGCCCTGGTCCTCCTTGGACATTATGTTCCTTGACTTAGGAAAATAGTTTAAGTTGAGGGTGGCTATCATAGGGGTGCATGATATAGAATGAGTATGAAGAAATATAGCATAAAAGAAAAGAATAAAAATATGGGTGCAGAGGAAAAGAACAAGAAAAAGAAAAATTATAAAAAAGAATAAGTAATTGAGACAAGACTGCACCCATCCTAAATAATTATGATCAAGAAAAGAGAAGAGCGGAAAAAGCTAATGAGAGAAACCCCAAAAAACTAGTGTAGTGTCAAGGAGGCTTAGTCACTTTAAATACCATCGAGTATCATACCATCCCCTAGTCTGCATTACAAGACTAAGAGAAGTCCTATGTGACCTATCTGAAGATCTGGGTAATGAAAATAAGGGCAAGCCTATGGTACTTTGCATACACTGATTGGAACTTCGTTTTGAGAGTGAGTGTTTTGATTGTCCCCATGGTTACATATATAATTCCTGATATGAGATGAGGGGGATTTCTTTGCTGTGAGGGCACACTGGTTACATTACTAGTTACTAACTTATTTGGGAAATGTAATACTGGTCTATGTATGGTTGTTATAGCTGAATTGATTCCATATCTTGATTCATGTGTGTTGCATTGGTGTTCTTCATTGTACTTAAACTAACTGACTTTGGAGATGGTGAAAGTGTTTTGAGATTATATGGACGATTGACTGCCAAATGTACTTTGTATTCTCTTAGTTATGCTGAGTTGCTTGAGGACAAGCAATTGTTTTAAGTTGAGGGTGTTGATGTGTGAGCTAATGAGAACACATTTGAGGCTTTTAACTTGAATAATTGTGAAGTCTTAAGCAACTTTGGTCATTTTTGATTGCTTTATATTTGATTTTATAGTAGAAGCTAAGATGCTAGTGAACCAACAAGAATGGAAGAAAATGAGCTGAAATCTGAAGTAAATATAGGCGAAGTATGGCTGACGACATTTGTGATAAGTTGTCAGCCATGTAATAAGATATCATCTTCATCATCAGCAGTAAACAGAGAATTGGCCTAAGTTGACAGTTGTGATGACATTTTGTGATAGGACATCAAGGAGTTGATAAGTCGTCAAGATTGCCGTCAGCCTAAGGAAAAACATGAAAGATCGGGAAAATCCTTGACGACATTTGTGATAGGTCATCAATAAGTTGATAGGGCTTCACTGTTTGTCTTCAGCGTTAGTCAGCAAGTACCAAAAGCATAAAGGAAGCTGACAAAATTTGTGATAAGTCGTCAGCCTCCTGATAGGCTATCACAAATGGTGTCACCTAATCCGAGGAATTTCTAAATTTTATTAATTTATTTCCATAATTAGGGTGAACTATTTAAAGCCTTGTTTAGGGTTTTCTTAAGAGTTTCGAACCTTGAGTTTTGAGACACGATAATTTGATATTTTTCTCCTTCTTCTTTTGGCTTGAGAAAATAATTAATTTAAAGAGACTATCATTATTATTTTGGGATTTTCTTTGGTGATTTAATCTGAGAATCTCTAGTTTCTATTTATCTTTTGGTAAGTTCATCTTTCAAAGAATGAATTCATCTAGTTGCTTCAATTATTACGTCATGAGCAGCTAAATTCCTTTAACCTGAATTATGGGATCTAGGGGTAGGTCTTAATAAGGTGCTGAGTGTTCAAGATTCGAAAGGTGGTAGGACTCCTTGATAATTCTGATGTTTTAAATTATTGTCTATTGGTTGCAAACGATAGATAACACCTCCTTTGATTTGCTTGAGAAAGAAATCAAATATAGTGGGAAGTGAATTATCAACAAGGACTTGGAAATACTAAACTTTTGTTAAATAATCAGCGTTGTAACAAGGTTGGTTAACCTGAGGTAAAATCTGGGCAGTGAATATAAATTCCCTAAGTCTGAGAGGATTAGGTAATTAAATTTTTAAGTAGGTCGAGAGACATTTAAGCATAACTTCGCTAAATATAGTCCTACCTACCGTGAGAATTTTTAACCACTAGTAGCATCTGTCACGTACCAAAACCCCTAGTGAACATAATTCTGTTTTTTCATAAACTTTTAATTACAAATATTTAAACTATAGTGACCAACAATCACTTGTTAACTAAAACCCCCCTTTTTCTAGAAACATCCAACTATCAGTTGATTAAATCACAAACGACTTATGTTCACACCATATTCCCTGTGTGATTTGACCCCAAGATAGTTGGGTTTTATATTGACAACGATCGCTTACATTCTCGTTGAGAGGTGTAGTTTGAGTGTTATCAATGACCGATAAATTGGGGCATGACAACTAAACCTTCCCATGATCCCTTTTTTACTTTATTAACTCGGGTGGCATAGTATTTAACCTTAAAGCACACTCTTTAACTCTATGAATAGGATCAGTATTTCCCTTTGACACTTGATTTCCTAACGTTAAAGTTTATGACTATAATGACCCTCTAGGTCATTTTTTACTTTTTTATACTTCATCACAATTTAGAGCTTTCCTATAGATTCCCCAAGCCATTTGTGTCTTGCTGGAGCTGACAGTTCAGTTATTGTCCAGTTTCATTGGTTTTTGAGCCAATGACCTCTTTGAAGTCTTCACTATTAAGAATTGTCTATTAGGTGTAAACTTTATGTTAACAACCTCGTATGCGAATTTTTATAGTTCCATCAACTTTGAGACTTTGATTTTAGGCTAGGGGGACCTTTGGTTTGGGTCTCAAGGCTTCTAAACTTGTTTCGGGCTATTGGACAGCTTTTGGTAAAATTGTCCCTTAAGTGTGGGGTCTATATTTCATCGAAACGACTCTGGATGGAAATTTTATTGGTTCTATTGAGTCTGGAATGTCAAATTTGATAATGTATCATCACTTGTTTGTGTTCATGGGATTTCGAATAAATCCCAAGGGGTCGATGAAAACTTCTTAAATCATAGTTCAGTTTGTGCATGGACTCAACTGGTGATATCACTTAAGCAGACCTTTGTTTCATTTAGTGGTCAAGGATGGTCCCACCTATGATGCTTTAGTAAAAGCCCTACCGCTATAGCAGACATCACTTAAATGACATGTTTTCCACTAAGGAGAATGTAGGCCAGGGGAGGATATCGCTTTAGTGGTGTCCACTTAAGCAGTAATATAATCGCTTAAGTGGTAACCGTAGGTAATTTATTCATGACCGCTTAAGTGGTAACAATATGGCATTTATTTCAGCCTCCAATAGTTTTTACCATTTTCTCCATGTCCAAAGAGTATTAAAGCCCTAGAGAACTTGGAGAATTGTGAGATTTACTCTTGGATGATCGCAAGGTATTGATGAAGTCGAGAAAGTCATTTACTTATCTTAAGAGGTAACCTCAGGGAATTTATTCATGACCACTTAAGTGGTAACAATAGGGCATTTATTTCAGCCTCCAATAGTTTTTACCATTTTCTCCATGTCCAAAGACCATTAAAGCCCTAGAGAGCTTGGAAAATTATGATATTTACTCTTGGGTGATCGCGAGGTGTTGATGAAGTTGAGAAAGTCATTTACTTATCATAATACTTGAAAGTTTTCATCTAATTCTTGGTTTAATTCTCTGATTTAGTCATAAATCCCTAGTTCACTTATGGGTTGAATTAAGTATCATTTGAGCTCAGAATTTACTTATTCTTGATGATGAATAATCCTCGAGCATAGAAGGACATGTTGATTGTTTTAAAAGTGAAACTCTGCAAGTAGGCCCACGTGGGATTTTGACTTGATTTTGAACCCAAAGCATAAAAATGCAATATAGGAATCATTGTTTTTATTAAAGCATAGATCACTATTTTGATAGAGTTGAATCATGCGGAGGCTTCTCAAAATGGAAAATCTCCAATTTAGTGAACTTATTCGAGAATTCTTCAACGTCTTGGTAGTCTAAACTTTCCCTTATTTTATATTACGATAAATTATAGTATCAGTATGATACTATGCTTGTTTTGGATTTGGAATTACGACTAAGTTGGATATTATAATTATTTATCCAGTTAGCTAGCCATACTTTGTAGAAGTATTTTGGAACCTTAGTCTAATTTGGGGTAGAAATTTCCCTAGAATGGACTTTTGGGGTTAGAAGTGTGCCACTCCAATCCACTTTAGGTCAAGACTCATATTAGCTCATTGTAGACTTAATAGTCCTTCAAACTCCATCCTATTTATATTATTGATCTTGAGGAGGATTTATAAATATTCTTACTTGTTCTAGGCTTTTACTTGGAAGATATAAAGACCGACTCAAGTTCAGCAATTTATGATACTAAGACCAATTTAAGTCCAACATATAAAATGATATTACTTCAAGTTTGAGTCTGGTATTCATGATATTTTTTGGGTTCAAGTTTTGCATGTGAGATACTAGTTTCGATTTGAGTCTGACATTGAGAGACTACTTATAATAGTTATGGAAAAAGTTTGAGTCCAGTGATTATAGTATGAAAAAACATGATTACGGTCTTGAGGTTTGGATATTTTATTAGTGTACGATCGTTACTTCTTATTGATTGCATCTTCCAGGCTTATGGAGGCTTGCGTTGTATTATTTACTTTTGTTTGCATCTTCTGGGCTTATTAAAGACTATAGATAGTTATATTATCTCTAATATTATTTACTCAGATGTTTACTTTTATAATTTTGAGCATTATTCCAAGTTTTCCCTTTTTTCCTAACTTAGTCTATCATCTCGCATCTTATTGTATTATATTATAATCTAGCTCAGTCGACCGATGATACCCGTTGAGTACCTATTGCTTAGGTATTTATACTACACTCTTGCATTCTTTTTTATGCATATCCATGTATGAGTTGTTCTCCTTGACACTGTGTTAGTGTTGGTCAATGTTTACGGATAGGGTGAGCTCTTAGTGCCGAGTTGATTTTCTCTCCATCTTCTATTTTGGATGGTCTTTCTATTCGAGACTACTGTGTATTTGCTACTTATAGTACTCTTATCCTTTGTCTAGAGGCTTTTGTACCGACCTTACTAGGTCATGGTATATCATTACTCTTTTTCTTATTTATTATTTGTTATATTGTGTTCCTTATATTTCATGGCTTGTAAACTAATTACTAGCATGATTTCGGAATTTATGTTATTTTCCATGAACTAGCCCATTACTTATTGTGGTTTGTCTTACCTACCTATGGGACAAAGTAGGTGTAAGCATGAATCATGAAATCGGGTCATGAAAAATTGGTATTAGAGCTTATGTTCATTGGTGTTGTTGGTACAAGAGCAAGTGTTTAGTCGAGTCTTGCTAGATCAGAATGATGAAGTCCATTTCTTATCTTTGGAAGGCTATATAACATTCTTAGGAGATCATCACTTCCTTCACTCATTTCATTCTAAGATTTTGTGTTGGTTTCTATGATTCACTTGGTTTTACTTTTTCACATATGGCTAGGATTCAAGCTACTTCCACAGGAGATGAGGACCCCAAGTTTGCAACTAGAGATCTGATCGGAGAATGTCAATGACCTAGCATTGGGGGTATACAAAAGATGCAACCCTAATTAGAGATCCAAATAGGGGCCTTCACCAGACCCTATTCTTGCTTACGCACCACAAATTTATCCACCCCAGATCATAGTGGGCCAGGAGGCAACCCAAGATTCATCAGGGTTTATTTCTTCATCATTGCTTAGAGATACTTTATTATAACTATTGGGGTTTGTTAGTAGTGCATTGTCTGATAGTACTAAGTCTGCAGATCAAAATGCTACCAAGACAGGGGAATATCTCGATCAAAAGAGGTGGTCAACCATCTAGAGAGGTAGATTTTAGGTTTTTTAGCCAAGGCGTCTATTTAAAATCAACTAA